>CM026393.1:43916362-43977222 GCA_014843695.1 Archivesica marissinica
GCCCCGTATTGCCACTTGTCCTCTAGTTACACTAATATCTTGTTTTCTTTCGAGGCTAGCTTTATTTATCCCTTCGCAACCTTTTGCTCGAAGCTTGACTGTCGGTGTGCTACCGTCCAAAAACTTTTTGCAGATTGGACAGACATCCATCTACAATATACATAAAAAGGAGAATTGTATTCCAGACTTTGGCGTACGAATCAAGCTTTCGACGATCGTGGAATGAAGCAAGAAAAATGTGTGTAAATGTGGCACATACACGCTTCCGTAGTTTTTGGAAATTGAGCAGCATTTTTATTAATTCACGCTGTTCAAAAATCAATACTGATTAAATTCGTGTACAAGTAAGGTGATGATGATTTTCACATGGTATACAATTGATACTTGGCATATGTTTCAACTTACCACAGTTTACACCAAATAAAAGGTCAATTCAAAATGCAGCACTTGTCGCGAAAACACGTTATTCTTAGTAATTATTAAATTTGTATAGGACTGGTTAATGTTTTGCTTCTTGAACGGTTATCATAATAAAATAATATAAACTACATTTAAAACTTACCCTCTTCTTATTGTAAAGCAATACGGCTTTTCACGGGTCCACTCTTGACACTTCCGCGTTTGTTTTTAAATAATATATCGCGCGTGCATACTTAAAAGGAGATTGAAGAGTATTCGGTATGGTGGGCTTTGTATGCCATCTTTGCATTTTAAGATTTTGCAAGATTTCACCGCCAGTTTTTTCCAATTTTAGCTACATCTGTAAAGTGCAACTTTTTTTGTATGACTAATATGCATATGAACTTTCATCCAGTATGAAAATACAGACTTTTGCAATTAGTTTGAACGTATATTTATCTTGATTGGAATACCACTACATACATGTACTAAATTCCATCACATACATGTACTAAATACCATTACATACATGTACTAAATACCATTACATACATGTACTAAATTCCATTACATACATGTACTAAATTCCATTACATACATGTACTAAATTCCATTACATACATATACTAAATACCATTCCATACATGTACTAAATACCAGTACATACATGTACTAAATTCCATCACATACATGTACTAAATTCCATTACATACATGTACTAAATTCCATTACATACATGTACTAAATACCATTACATACATGTACTAAATTCCAGTACATACATGTACTAAATACCATTACATACATGTACTAAATTCCATTACATACATGTACTAAATTCCATTACATACATGTACTAAATTCCATCACATACATGTACTAAATACCATTACATACATGTACTAAATACCATTACATGCATGTACTAAATACCATTACATACATGTACTAAATACCATTACATGCATGTACTAAATACCAGTACATACATGTACTAAATTCCATCACATACATGTACTAAATACCATTACATACATGTACTAAATTCCATTACATACATGTAATATATTCCATCACATACATGTACTAAATTCCATTACATACATGTACTAAATACCATTACATACATGTACTAAATTCCATCACATACATGTACTAAATTCCATCACATACATGTACTAAATTCCATCACATACATGTACTAAATTCCATCACATACATGTACTAAATTCCATCACATACATGTATTAAATTCCATCACATACATGTACTAAATACCATTACATACATGTACTAAATTCCATCACATACATGTACTAAATACCATCACATACATGTACTAAATTCCATCACATACATGTACTAAATTCCATCACATACATGTACTAAATTCCATCACATACATGTACTAAATTGTGAAACATACATGTACTAAATTCTGTACCATGCATGTACTAAATCATAGCACAGCGCTGTGTCTGGATCAGGATCTATGTTGTTTACTATTCAGCCAAGTGTTTTATCTCCACTATCCGAATAGCAAACATAGAATGTTCTGTCTGATCAATCTCTATGCTGTTTGCTATTCGGATAGTGGAGATAAAACACTTGGCTGAATAGTGCAAAAGTGATTTTATCTGCCGTTACCGTGCAAAGGGTTAATTAACATGATTTTGATATAAGGCCATTGCCCCAAGGCCCGTCTCGTCATGCATGATTGACTGTATAAGTACTGATTCACCAAAACAGGGATGAGAGTGGGTACCAAAAAAAAAAAGGAAATAATTTGTTGGGACAATGTGAGCGCAGCGAGACACTAAACTGCAGCTGGGGGTTCCAGGGGGGGGGGGGGGGGGGGGGGGGGGGGGGGGTCTGTAAGCCCTGGAAATTTGTTTATAGTTTTGTGCAATAATAGTCATTTGGGACATGTCTATGATTGGACCTACAATTAGACAAATTGCAAGCTAATAATTCCTCAACAAGTATTCCAATATAAATATTTTCATATTATGAACAATCGTTTGAAATTTACAAATTCATTAAGAACATTTCTGCATGTATGCATGATATAAAAATAACTCCATATGCATATTATGCTTTATATTAGGTATAGAATCAGTGTATTAGACGAACAACGAGAGCAGGGATATCAATGCAATCGCAGAAAAGACGTATTTTATATATGGATTTTTGAAGAAACAAACTTAAGAAATCATGTAAATATTGATGAATCCGATAAGTAAATTATATTATATTAACTATTTCTATGCTTATAAGAGTCAGTGTTCTGCTCAGGATTTAAAAGTCGGGATATATGTCCCCTTCATGATAAAAAAGTGGGCCCTGGGGACATATTAAAATATTTGGGGACATACATTTTGATTACCTTAAGGCCAACACTTACAGCACATTCTTTGACATTCAAAACTTTACTCACATACTTTTATAGGTCACATTTCAATGATTCTACCTGCACTGAAGCCTTATGATCATTATGATCAGTTTGCCTTGTCAATGTTGTTGTACGGAAATTGGTGTTCTTGTCTGTGAAAATGTCATGCTTATTATGTTTAATGCACAATTTACATGTCATGTATGCTGGGAGTCATCATATTCTAGCCACTAGAAATCAGTCAACCAAGTTGATTTAAATTTTCTCTCCACTTTGGCTAGTTTCGTTTTCGTTACGCTTGGCTCGGAGGTGGGTGGAGAATGGCCATGGGGCTGTGATGTTTTGGTCGTTTTATTTTCAACAGTAACGGATGGACTGGGATGATGATCTGTATGGCTTGTCGATGCATCAAACTCGGAGGAACTCCACTCTTTGCGACAATTGGTGGGAAAAAATTAACATTGTCTGCGGTTTCTTCTTGGGTACGCATTCGTCAGTTTGTTCCGACATTTTTGGAACGAAAAAAAGATCAACTTTATCGATCGATGCACTTTCGATTGGCTAAAGGTTAGTGCCAAACGAACCAATGGAATTCCGATGGAAATACGAATCAGCAAAAATACAGACCGTGAACGCTTCGGAATGGAAGAATAATAAAATAACCCATACCCCCCCCCCCCCCAATTTTAAGCCGGATTCAGAAAATGTGTTTCGTGTATTGCAATATATCGTGGTATGTATCGCAATACGTGTTTCGTGTATTGCAATATATCGTGGTGCGTATCGCAATACGTGTTTCGTGTATTGCAATATATTATTACACGCCAACCAGGGTCAATCTAGTGGGCAGAAGGAGGAAGGACATAGGCTGATCACAGCGGACAATTGACTAAGTGACGACAACGATATGATGTACTTCTATCTTCTTTTACTATACAGCAACTGACACGCATATGCGTGACTGCTAACGATCACTATACAATGCTTAATATTACAAACTGGCCAAGAAACCCGAATTATATCATGAAATGACACTTAATAAAAACGCACCAATGTTTTAAATGTCGTCTGCTAGGTTATACGGACAGGCATGGATTTTCGGCTATTTCAGAGTGTAGGAGGCCAAGAATGACATATAAGAGCACCCGAAACGTGCGTTTAAACAAGTTCTCCCTCTACAAATACCACATATAAGCGTTATTCTTTGTTTACGAAAGCAGTTTATGGAACACTGTCGCGTAGCATCTAATACACCGTGTACATTCAAGATGGTGGCATACATGCTAAACAAAATACAGTTGGGTCTAAACAGCAAATTACACCCATTTACACACATCAATCGCTTAACAGGAATATTCAGTAACATGGATAGGATTAACTACACCAGGGATATTCCTAAACAGAACAATACTTTTGAGGATTATTATATCAGAACCAACGAGAATACACGAAACTGGACCCCGTGTAACCCAGGCAGTAGATTACAACAGGCGTGATATTCGAAGGCGATCTGTTGTTCTGTTTGTTTCATAGAGCAATGGTCAAATTCCTATAGTCCTGCCAGTAAACATCCATCACCACACTCCATGGAAACGCACATGGTGAAAATAAAGCTCAGAGGTTAAGCTAACACCTCAGGGCCCACACTGGGCCGAAAAAAGTTGGGGCCACTTATGTGTGAACGAAGGGGTGGGTGTTTGAATTTGTTTGCTATTTTTATTTGTAAATGCTAAGATTCTAGCTCGGTTTTTTCTGGAAGTATTAATATAGAATGAAAGTATGCATACCTGTTAAGGCTAAATGTTTATTTTAAAATGTAGCCCTGTGACAGTGATTAATAATGGAAGCCAACACAGGATTACATTTCAAATGAACTTTACGTTCAAAAAGACATGCATTCTATTCATTTTTGAAGACAATCCAATGAACTTTTACAACTATAATTATTTTATTGGTCATAATAATTTTAAAATACAACATCAGAATTACATATATTTATACATATACAAGTATCCACTATGTCTAACAAATCGCACAACATTCAGTATAAAATGCGTCTTTTCTTCTTGGCCCACATTGCAAATGCCGATTTGAAGTTGAACTTGTCTGGGCCGTCAATGGAAATTTTTTATCAGGTTGTCTAGGTTTCATTCACTAAGTCCATTTCGGACGTTCAAAACCTAGCCATTTTGACAATTTGGCGATTTGGACAAGTTTCATTCATTTTTATAGTTGAGGACATGAAAATCATATTTTTCACAACTACTATCTTTGGTCTTATTTGTGAAAATAATAATTATTACCTAATTATTTACACAAGTTCAAACGATGTCATCATTTCACCGATACTGCGGTTTTCATAAAGGACCTCAATTATCGAATCATTCCCATTATACAAAACTATAGATGTGTGATCATATACCGCTAATATAAAAGTTTGTTTTGTTTTGATTGCAATTTATGAAGCGAATATGCCTCCAGCACATGTACACAGCTGTTTTGACTGTGAATTGATTGTTTCTCCAAACGATAGCGTATACCAGAGCAAACAAATTGTAACCAGTCAAAGATACAATGAACACATACTGTGTATCGATTTTTCTTTAACTGGAATGCACCGTCGTCAATGGTAAATAAAACCAGTCGAGTACGAAAGGTTAAAATATGGCACAAACGTTATTTATGCCGATTTTTTTGTCCAATTTTCTGAAAATTGCCAAATTGAAATTTTAGGAGCCATTTCTATCGGAAAATCGCCATTTGGCTCTTGTGGCGACTGACAGCGTGGCCTCTGCACCTAGGGTGTTACAATATCGTGGTACGTATCGCAATACGTGTTTCGTGTATTGCAATATATCGTGGTACGTATCGCAATACGTGTTTCATGGTATGATTCAGGCATATCATGACAGCCCTATGTGTTACGATTCAGGCATATCGTGACAGCCCTACATGTTACGTGGTACGATTCAGGCATATCGTGACAGCCCTACGTGTTACGTGGTACGATTCAGGCATATCGTGACAGCCCTACATGTTACGTTGTACGATTCAGGCATATCGTGACAGCCCTACGTGATACGATTCAGGCATATCGTGACAGCCCTACGTGGTACTATTCAGGCATATCGTGACAGCCCTACATGTTACGTGGTACGATTCAGGCATATCGTGACAGCCCTACATGTTACGTTGTACGATTCAGGCATATCGTGACAGCCCTACGTGATACGTGGTACGATTCAGGCATATCGTGACAGCCCTACATGCTACGTGGTACGATTCAGGCATATCGTAACAGCCCTACATGTTACGTGGTATGATTCAGGCATATCGTGACAGCCCTATGTGTTACGATTCAGGCATATCGTGACAGCCCTACGTGTTACGTGGTACGATTCAGGCATATCGTGACAGCCCTACAAAGGAATGAAGAGCGAAATATGGAGACACAAAAACAAGAGATTGCGATCAACATTCTTACCTCTAAATTAATGGACGCCGGTGAGATTGTAGCTATGATTGAGGTCTTCGTTCGGCCCCCGAGGGAATCTTTCAGCAATCTTGTAAGCTTACTTTCTCTGTAAACATTAGTATTAGTAGTGTATTAGACGGTATTGTATTAGAACTGATGCACAGTAAAATACGTCATCTAAATATCCCACACTAATTTTCAAAATATCATATATTATATTAGCACAGTAGTAGCGCATTTGCTTCATGTGTGAATGGCCTGGAATTTTCTCCCCACTGGAGCAGCTACGATTGTTTTAAGAACTTGTTTTGCAGTCGAGCTAAAATACAGGATTCATTCTAGGTCAGAATTTTTGGGAGAAGTGAGAAAGCTTGTGATCACTTCCTTAAATGGTGTCTTTAATATACTTCTGCAAAATAGGGTTAAAATACACAGTACAACCATTAAATACAACATTTGAATAGAAGGAGTGCTTTATAATGGGCCAGTGTATCTTACTAGACACAATTTTGTTTGAAAATCGTAAAAACAAAAAACAAAATTCAAAAACAAAGTGGAGACAATTTCGCCCACATCGCCCACATTGCCCACATCGCCCTCTAGAATGATCCCTGAAAATAAGTTTGTATAAACTAAAATATCACATTTGGTGTGCACACCATTATGTGTATTTAATGGTCACTTTGTGTATTTTAACACATTTTGTTGAAGATTATTAAATAATACCATATCAGGGCGCAATCATGTGGTTTCTCACTTCTCCCAAACAT
Organism: Archivesica marissinica; assembly: GCA_014843695.1. NCBI lineage: Eukaryota > Metazoa > Mollusca > Bivalvia > Venerida > Vesicomyidae > Archivesica > Archivesica marissinica. Next base: position 43,923,399 of record CM026393.1, read on the forward strand.
TCTGACCTAGATGAGCCCACTATAGGGTGACTAATAGAGACTGAATTCACCTGTATGGTATATGTGGGGCATGTTCCACAAGGGCTGTGATGACACGCCCCAAGGTAAGCAAGCTCTGATTGATATTTCCTGCTTCCCTAGCCCTTTTCTCCACAGCACCAGACCGTCCAATGTTTTCACTGCCTGCCAAGTCAACCTTAAAATATACAAGGACAATAGGTCAGGTAAAGCCCAAACGTTTTCAGTAGACAAACATCACACAGCCGCACAATTAGCTGCACAACTAGCTGCACAACTAGCTGCACACCTAGCTGCACACCTAGCTGCACAGCTAGGTTAGCTGCACACCTAGCTGCACAACTAGCCGCACAACTAGCCGCACAACTAGCTGCACAACTATCCACAAAGGTGGCAGATTCTAGGATCAATCATTATTACATGCTCTAAATGTCACCTTGACCTTTAACATAACATATAATCTACTGGTCACCACCAACCTCAAAACAAAGTTTCAAGAGTCTAGGCTCACGTGTACTGGAGTTACAGATATATTCGGATAATGAAGGTCAATGTAACCTTGACCATTAAAACTCCAAGACACCAAAATCAATATTAGTAATATATATATACACACACAGATTGTGAGTAACCTCTCTGTAATGTTTCGTGAATCTAGACTCGACATGACCTAATTACATGCACTAATCCAACACGAGACCTAGTTACATGCACTAATCCAACACGAGACCTAGTTACATGCACTAATCCAACACAAGACCTAATTACATGCACTAATCCAACACGAGACCTAGTTACATGCACTAATTCAACACAAGACCTAGTTACATGCACTAATCCAACACGAGACCTAGTTACATGCACTAATCCACCATGAGACCCAGTTACATGCACTAATCCAACACGAGACCTAGTTACATGCACTAATCGAACACGAGACCTAGTTACATGCACTAATCCAACACGAGACCTAGTTACATGCACTAATCGAACACAAGACCTAGTTACATGCACTAATCCAACACAAGACCTAGTTACATGCACTAATCCAACACTAGTTACATGCACTAATCCAACACAAGACCTAGTTACATGCACTAATCCAACACTAGTTACATGCACTAATCCAACACAAGACCTAGTTACATGCACTAATCCAACACGAGACCTAGTTACATGCACTAATCCAACACTAGTTACATGCACTAATTCAACACAAGACCTAGTTACATGCACTAATCCAACACAATACCTAGTTACATGCACTAATCCAACACGAGACCTAGTTACATGCACTAATCCAACACTAGTTACATGCACTAATTCAACACAAGACCTAGTTACATGCACTAATCCAACACGAGACCTAGTTACATGCACTAATCCAACATGAGACCCAGTTACATGCACTAATCCAACACGAGACCTAGTTACATGCACTAATCCAACACGAGACCTAGTTACATGCACTAATCCAACACGAGACCTAGTTACATGCACTAATCCAACACAAGACCTAGTTACATGCACTAATCCAACACAAGACCTAGTTACATGCACTAATCGAACACTAGTTACATGCACTAATCGAACACAAGACCTAGTTACATGCACTAATCGAACACAAGACCTAGTTACATGCACTAATCGAACACAAGACCTAGTTACATGCACTAATCCAACACAAGACCTAGTTACATGCACTAATCCAACACAAGACCTAGTTACATGCACTAATCGAACACGAGACCTAGTTACATGCACTAATCAAACACAAGACCTAGTTACATGCACTAATCGAACACAAGACCTAGTTACATGCACTAATCCAACACAAGACCTAGTTACATGCACTAATCCAACACAAGACCTAGTTACATGCACTAATCCAACACTAGTTACATGCACTAATCCAACACAAGACCTAGTTACATGCACTAATCCAACACAAGACCTAGTTACATGCACTAATCCAACACTAGTTACATGCACTAATCCAACACAAGACCTAGTTACATGCACTAATCCAACACAAGACCTAGTTACATGCACTAATCCAACACAAGACCTAGTTACATGCACTAATCCAACACTAGTTACATGCACTAATCCAACACAAGACCTAGTTACATGCACTAATCCAACACAAGACCTAGTTACATGCACTAATCGAACACATACAACATCAAGATGTAATGTGTAAGACATACGTCTTGTAACTTTACACATAATGTGTAAGACGTACAAGATTTAATTTCATATGTAAGACATATGATCTAATTTTAGATACGTGTAATACATACAAGATGTAATTTTATGTGTAACGTGTAATATATACAAGATGTAATTTTATGTGTAACGTGTAATACATACAAGATGTAATTTTATGTGTAACGTGTAATATATACAAGATGTAATTTTATGTGTAACGTGTAATACATACAAGATGTAATTTTATGTGTAACGTGTAATATATACAAGATGTAATTTTATGTGTAACGTGTAATACATACAAGATGTAATTTTATGTGTAACGTGTAATATATACAAGATGTAATTTTATGTGTAACGTGTAATACATACAAGATGTAATTTTATGTGTAACGTGTAATATATACAAGATGTAATTTTATGTGTAACGTGTAATATATACAAGATGTAATTTTATGTGTAACGTGTAATATATACAAGATGTAATTTTATGTGTAACGTGTAATATATACAAGATGTAATTTTATGTGTAACGTGTAATATATACAAGATGTAATTTTATGTGTAACGTGTAATACATACAAGATGTAATTTTATGTGTAGCTTGTAATATATACAAGATGTACTTTTATGTGTAACGTGTAATACATACAAGATGTACTTTTATGTGTAATACATACAGGATGTAATTTTATGTGTAATACATACAAGATGTAATTTTATGTGTAACGTGTAATATATACAAGATGTAATTTTATGTGTAACGTGTAATATATACAAGATGTAATTTTATGTGTAATACATACAAGATGTAATTTTATGTGTAACGTGTAATATATACAAGATGTAATTTTATGTGTAATACATACAAGATGTACTTTTATGTGTAACGTGTAATATATACAGGATGTAATTTTATGTGTAATACATACAAGATGTAATTTTATGTGTAACGTGTAATATATACAAGATGTAATTTTATGTGTAATACATACAAGATGTACTTTTATGTGTAACGTGTAATATATACAAGATGTAATTTTATGTGTAATACATACAAGATGTAATTTTATGTGTAACGTGTAATATATACAAGATGTAATTTTATGTGTAATACATACAAGATGTACTTTTATGTGTAACGTGTAATATATACAGGATGTAATTTTATGTGTAATACATACAAGATGTACTTTTATGTGTAACGTGTAATATATACAGGATGTAATTTTATGTGTAATACATACAAGATGTAATTTTATGTGTAACGTGTAATACATACAGGATGTAATTTTATGTGTAATACATACAAGATGTAATTTTATGTGTAACGTGTAATACATACAAGATGTAATTTTATGTGTAGCGTGTAATACATACAAGATGTAATTTTATGTGTAGTGTGTAATACATACAAGATGTAATTTTATGTGTAATACATACAAGATGTAATTTTATGTGTAATACATACAGGATGTAATTTTATGTGTAACGTGTAATACATACAAGATGTAATTTTATGTGTAACGTGTAATACATACAAGATGTAATTTTATGTGTAACGTGTAATACATACAAGATGTAATTTTATGTGTAACGTGTAATACATACAAGATGTAATTTTATGTGTAATACATACAAGATGTAATTTTATGTGTAACGTGTAATACATACAAGATGTACTTTTATGTGTAACGTGTAATACATACAAGATGTAATTTTATGTGTAGCGTGTAATACATACAAGATGTAATTTTATGTGTAACGTGTAATACATACAGGATGTAATTTTATGTGTAATACATACAAGATGTAATTTTATGTGTAACGTGTAATACATACAAGATGTAATTTTATGTGTAGCGTGTAATACATACAAGATGTAATTTTATGTGTAGTGTGTAATACATACAAGATGTACTTTTATGTGTAACGTGTAATACATACAAGATGTAATTTTATGTGTAGTGTGTAATACATACAAGATGTAATTTTATGTGTAATACATACAAGATGTAATTTTATGTGTAATACATACAGGATGTAATTTTATGTGTAACGTGTAATACATACAAGATGTAATTTTATGTGTAACGTGTAATACATACAAGATGTAATTTTATGTGTAACGTGTAATACATACAAGATGTAATTTTATGTGTAACGTGTAATACATACAAGATGTAATTTTATGTGTAATACATACAAGATGTAATTTTATGTGTAACGTGTAATACATACAAGATGTACTTTTATGTGTAGCGTGTAATACATACAAGATGTAATTTTATGTGTAACGTGTAATACATACAGGATGTAATTTTATGTGTAATACATACAAGATGTAATTTTATGTGTAACGTGTAATACATACAAGATGTAATTTTATGTGTAGCGTGTAATACATACAAGATGTAATTTTATGTGTAGTGTGTAATACATACAAGATGTACTTTTATGTGTAACGTGTAATACATACAAGATGTAATTTTATGTGTAGTGTGTAATACATACAAGATGTAATTTTATGTGTAATACATACAAGATGTAATTTTATGTGTAATACATACAGGATGTAATTTTATGTGTAACGTGTCATACATACAAGATGTAATTTTATGTGTAATACATACAAGATGTAATTTTATGTGTAACGTGTAATATATACAAGATGTAATTTTATGTGTAATACATACAGGATGTAATTTTATGTGTAACGTGTCATACATACAAGATGTAATTTTATGTGTAATACATACAAGATGTAATTTTATGTGTAACGTGTCATACATACAAGATGTAATTTTATGTGTAATACATACAGGATGTAATTTTATGTGTAACGTGTCATACATACAAGATGTACTTTTATGTGTAACGTGTAATACATACAAGATGTAATTTTATGTGTAACGTGTAATACATACAAGATGTAATTTTATGTGTAACGTGTAATACATACAAGATGTAATTTTATGTGTAACGTGTAATACATACAAGATGTAATTTTATGTGTAACATGTAATATATACAAGATGTAATTTTATGTGTAACGTGTAATACATACAAGATGTAATTTTATGTGTAACGTGTAATACATACAAGATGTAATTTTATGTGTAACATGTAATACATACAAGATGTAATTTTCCGGTTTTCAGCAGCTCCTCTCCCTCCATTGTGTTTTCCTTGGTGTGAATGGTCACGGTGAACACAGAATGAGATCGACTGAAACAGAAAATAGCAAAACAATCTTTACAATGGTTCACTTCAGTGAATGGCTTGAGGAAACTTGGTGGGTGGGGAGAACTTGGTTGGGGTGGCCTTCCAAAGCTGTTTTATTTCACCCTATTTTCCTTTTTAGATACGTTTATTTATTGTCACCCTCTGGTTTATCGGGGCGATGGCCTCCAGTCTGGTTTATCGGGATGATGCCTTCAGTCTGGTTTATCGGGGTGATGCCTCCAGTCTGGTTTATCGAGGTGATGCCTCCAAGTCTGGTTTATCGGGGTGATGCCTTCAGCCTGGTTTATCAGGGTGATGCCTCCAGTCTGGTTTATCGGGGTGATGCCTCCAGTCTGGTTTATCGAGGTGATGCCTCCAGTCTGGTTTATCGGGGTGATGCCTTCAGTCTGGTTTATCGAGGTGATGCCTCCAGTCTGGTTTATCGGGGTGATGCCTTCAGTCTGGTTTATCGAGGTGATGCCTCCAGTCTGGTTTATCGGGGTGATGCCTCCAGTCTGGTTTATAGAGGCCATGCCTTCAGTCTGGTTTATAGAGGCCATGCCTTCAGTCTGGTTTATAGAGGTCATGCCTTCAGTCTGGTTTATAGAGGCCATGCCTTCAGTCTGGTTTATAGAGGCCATGCCTTCAGTCTGGTTTATAGAGGCCATGCCTTCAGTCTGGTTTATCGGGGCGATGCCTTCAGTCTGGTTTATCGGGGCAATGCCTCCAGTCTGGTTTATCGAGGTGATGCCACCAGTCTGGTTTATTGGGGTGATGCCTCCAGTCTGGTTTATCGGGGTGATGCCTCCAGTCTGGTTTATAGGGGTGATGCCTCCAGTCTGGTTTATCGAGGTGATGCCTCCAGTCTGGTTTATCGGGGTGATGCCTTCAGTCTGGTTTATCGAGGTGATGCCTCCAGTCTGGTTTATCGGGGTGATGCCTCCAGTCTGGTTTATCGGGGTGATGCCTCCAGTCTGGTTTATCGGGGTGATGCCTCCAGAAGTATTTTTGAGGATAGTGTAAGACACAGAAGTATCCCTGGTTGTTTTACATCCCCAGCATATACATCCATACATGGGACCTCAATTTATAGTCTCATCTGAAACACTGTTAATCTTGTTAGGGTGAGACGGGGGACTGACCGTGCGATCCGCACTGGATCAGTGTCCTGGGCATATATTTGGTTCCCATACATTGTAGTTCTTAGACCTACTTTATTGGCGTCCTGGGCATATATTTGGTTCCCATACATTGTAGTTCTTAGAGACCTACTTTATTGGCGTCCTGGGCATATATTTGGTTCCCATACATTGTAGTTCTTAGAGACCTACTTTATTGGCGTCCTGGGCATATATTTGGTTCCCATACATTGTAGTTCTTAGAGACCTACTTTATTGGCGTCCTGGGCATATATTTGGTTCCCATACATGTAGTTCTTAGAGACCTACTTATTGACGTCCTGGGCATATTTGGTTCCCATACATTGTAGTTCTTAGAGACCTACTTTAGTGGCGTCCTGGGCATATATTTGGTTCCCATACATTGTAGTTCTTAGAGACCTACTTTATTGGCGTCCTGGGCATATATTTGGTTCCCATACATTGTAGTTCTTAGAGACCTACTTTAGTGGCGTCCTGGGCATATATTTGGTTCCCATACATTGTAGTTCTTAGAGACCTACTTTAGTGGCGTCCTGGGCATATATTTGGTTCCCATACATTGTAGTTCTTAGAGACCTACTTTATTGGCGTCCTGGGCATATATTTGGTTCCCATACATTGTAGTTCTTAGAGACCTACTTTAGTGGCGTCCTGGGCATATATTTGGTTCCCATACATTGTAGTTCTTAGAGACCTACTTTAGTGGCGTCCTGGGCATATATTTGGTTCCCATACATTGTAGTTCTTAGAGACCTACTTTATTGGCGTCCTGGGCATATATTTGGTTCCCATACATTGTAGTTCTTAGAGACCTACTTTAGTGGCGTCCTGGGCATATATTTGGTTCCCATACATTGTAGTTCTTAGAGACCTACTTTAGTGGCGTCCTGGGCATATATTTGGTTCCCATACATTGTAGTTCTTAGAGACCTACTTTATTGGCGTCCTGGGCATATATTTGGTTCCCATACATTGTAGTTCTTAGAGACCTACTTTATTGGCGTCCTGGGCATATATTTGGTTCCCATACATTGTAGTTATTAGAGACCTACCGGTACTTTATTGGCATTGAGCAACCATGTAGGCTATATGCAGTTATATCGACAAATGAGAGATCTCCTTCAATATAATCGCTATCAATTGATATACGTATACAAATAAAGTAGGTCGCTGCATGACATTAGGTAAAATGGATCCATTACGGTATTAATGGGTACGTTTCATTACCGTATTAATGGGTACATGTCATTACCTTATTAATGGGTACATTTCATTACCGTATTAATGGTTACCATATTAATGGGTACGTTTCATTACCATATTAATGGTTACCGTATTAATGGGTACATTTCATTACCGTATTAATGGGTACGTTTCATTACCTTATTAATGGGTACGTTTCATTACCGTATTAATGGTTACCGTATTAATGGGTACGTTTCATTACCGTATTAATGGGTACGTTTCATTACCGTATTAATGGGTACGTTTCATTACCGTATTAATGGGTACGTTTCATTACCATATTAATGGGTACGTTTCTGTAACTCATTTATACCGTATTTAAACTGGAAGTTGAAATCTAAATTTTTTTTTAAATGTAATCCCAGTGTTGGACACTCGTTTCAATATGTTCCGGCAGAGTTGTATGATTTAAATCACCTGAAAAAAACAATGGATTAAACTTTTTATCACTGATTAGATAATTATAAGCCGGTCACAGTTAGTATAGAGGTAAGTGTCCACACATGTCTTTGGTTTTGGTAATTGGGGGCATGCTTTGAAGGTAATTATTTGCATTGTAATGATTGTATTAAAGAAAGTAAGTAGTACAGAGTCATTTATGCTTTGAAGCTATTCAAAACTATTCAATTAGTTCCCATGACTCATTTCAGTAATGACCATTGGCCTAAAATAGATCTATTTATCTATAATTATTTAAAATGGCTAATAGACTATATATATACACTGTAGATGTATCTATTTCAAATTTGTGCGACAGCATCCAGTGCTGGTGTGGAACGTGTTTTCTCCACCTTTGGATTCGTTCATTCGAAAATCAGAAATAGGCTTGGCATTGAAAAGGCCGGAAAGCTTGTCTTCATATACAAACTTCTTAACGCCAAAAAATAAATGTGACAGTAACTAACGTGACAGTCTGTGGTGTACCTACATGTATATATAGTTTAGTTTTAGCTATATAGTATAGTATATATATATATTTAAATCATCTTATTCTAAACTATGTGTAATGTATATATTTAAATCATAAATGCATTGAAATTACCTTTGTGTTTTATTTTAGTATCACTATATATTTTAAAATAACTACTATTAAAATCAAAAAAATCAATTAAAATCCAAAAAATCGATTTAAATAAAAAAAATCTGATTTTTTTGATTTTTTTAAAAAATCATGATTTATATCAACCCTGTGTTCCGGCCAACTTGGCCTGTACTTGAGAAAAGGTACCGGCCAAGATGAAATTGTACAGGCCAATTTTTGGCCTGTACTTAAGAATTAGTTCCGGCCAAAAATAAATGGTACAGGCCAGTGAATGTGGTTCTGTCCGGTGGCTTTGCCACCGGATGCATGTGCCGCAGGCAATTGCCATGCTAGGGGGGTCCGGGGGCATGCCCCCCACGAAATTTGTTTTAAGTAGACACAAAATGGTGCATTCTGGTGGACTTTGGGGTAAAATCAACCTCTATTTTTATCTTAAATTTTGTCACTTTTTTAGATAATGTTTCTTCAAAATTGCTATGTAAGTAACTGTTTAACTAAGGGGGGTTGATTTTGAATCATTTTTAGGACTGTCCCCCTTCAACTTCTTATCTTTTTTTATTAAAAACCTTTCCATGTTATGTTTTTGTCTTGTGGTTTCAGGATTAGCAGAATTATTCTGCTTGTAAACTAATTTAATTTTTATTCGCATTTGTCGCCCGACAGCGGGAACCCTGCCCCCGATTGACCTTGGCTCGTAGCTTACAAGCGGAATCCCGATGAAAACACAGGTTTTCCCCGAAATGACGTCATAACCGGAAACCAAAATGGACGCACAGAATATTTGATATTTTGTTAATTCGATGAGAAAAAGCGCCTAAAATGGCGAAGATACTGTGTGTCCTGGTTCAGGCGAGTATGAACTTCAACAAACTCGCCAAGGGCTATCAAATAAGACATCGTACCATCTCACATACTATGTGAGATGGTACGATGGTCGCCAGATCGGACAGGTGGGTTTTCTCCGGGTACTCCGGTTTCCACCCACATGAATGACCACATATATGCTTACATCCGAGCCAACGAGAGTGATTAATATAAGTTGTTCAAACTTGCTTCGCAATCGTTGTAAAATAAATAAAGTATAATAAAAAAATTTAAAAAATTTAAAATATAAAATTTTAAAAAAATATTTAAAAAAAAAAAATATATACATCTCGCCACGATGTCGAGTACGTAGTAAAAGTTTCTCGCCAGTCTAAAAACGTTATCGCCATGGCGAGTTGGCGAGTGTCCAACGCTGAATCCTAATCCTCTATCCACATATCTGTGAACGTTTAAACAAAATCAATCCATAAATGTATGAGCATGGTTAATGTTGGAGGGAGACTTGGGGGAGAACCATTCTCTCTAAGCGGTCTGTCTAACTTCTCCCTCTTTGGAGCTCAGCCGAGTCAGCAAGAAGTTGTCTTTCATTATATACAGTCTACATCCGCTATGTCAAAGTCGGATATGTCGAATTCTCCAGTTATCTCGAAGTCGGATCAAAGTCCCTTTTCAGACACTATCATTTACACATAACTGATCAGATCTATTTATATCGAATTTCGTTAAGTCAAACTTCGGTTATGTTGAAGTATTTTGTTCGGTCCGACGGAATTCGACCTAACGGATGTAGACTGTATTTAATTTAGTAATATGGATAACACTTGGCTGAGCCAACATACTTCTCTCTTGTATATGGCTGAGCCAACATACTTCTCTTGTATATGGCTGAGCCAACATACTTCTCTTGTATATGGCTGAGCCAACATACTTCTCTCTTGTATATGGCTGAGCCAACATACTTCTCTCTTGTATATGGCTGAGCCAACATACTTCTCTTGTATATGGCTGAGCCAACATACTTCTCTCTTGTATATGGCTGAGCCAACATACTTCTCTTGTATATGGCTGAGCCAACATACTTCTCTTGTATATGGCTGAGCCAACATACCTCTCTCTTGTATATGGCTGAGCCAACATACCTCTCTCTTGTATATGGCTGAGCCAACATACTTCTCTTGTATATGGCTGAGCCAACATACTTCTCTTGTATATGGCTGAGCCAACATACTTCTCTTGTATATGGCTGAGCCAACATACTTCTCTTGTATATGGCTGAGCCAACATACTTCTCTTGTATATGGCTGAGCCAACATACTTCTCTTGTATATGGCTGAGCCAACATACTTCTCTTGTATATGGCTGAGCCAACATACTTCTCTCTTGTATATGGCTGAGCCAACATACTTCTCTTGTATATGGCTGAGCCAACATACTTCTCTTGTATATGGCTGAGCCAACATACTTCTCTCTTGTATATGGCTGAGCCAACATACTTCTCTTGTATATGGCTGAGCCAACATACTTCTCTTGTATATGGCTGAGCCAACATACTTCTCTTGTATATGGCTGAGCCAACATACTTCTCTCTTGTATATGGCTGAGTCAACATACTTCTCTTGTATATGGCTGAGCCAACATACTTCTCTCTTGTATATGGCTGAGTCAACATACTTCTCTTGTATATGGCTGAGCCAACATACTTCTCTCTTGTATATGGCTGAGCCAACATACTTCTCTCTTGTATATGGCTGAGTCAACATACTTCTCTCTTGTATATGGCTGAGCCAACATACTTCTCTCTTGTATATGGCTGAGCCAACATACTTCTCTCTTGTATATGGCTGAGCCAACATACTTCTCTCTTGTATATGGCTGAGCCAACATACTTCTCTCTTGTATATGGCTGAGCCAACATACTTCTCTCTTGTATATGGCTGAGCCAACATACTTCTCTCTTGTATATGGCTGAGCCAACATACTTCTCTCTTGTATGTATTTAGTGTGATTGTGAAACTCCTTCATAGTGATCTGGTGTATCATTCTCGAGACCTCATTACTCATGCAATCCATCTGCATGAGGGAGAGAGCAGAGGGAAATGTGCAATAATTAAACGTCTTGCCTAAGGTAGTGTTTCCCTTATGAAGGAACAGGAGGGAGGTCCACCCTGTCCCTTTTTGGGGGCTGCCCAAAATATACATTTGCAATATATGGTACATTTGCCTAAATTCTCAAAAGAAACTTTAGAAAGTATCGATAATTATTACAATATTGTCAGAAATCCATCTATAACTCAATTATTGTCAGTTTCTATAATTCTGAGTCTGTTGAATCCTTGAATAAACAGGATTTTTAGAGAGAAAAAGATAATCTGTTAAAAAAATGAACACAGTGAAAATCTTCATTAATCAATAGTCTACACCTCATTTGAATATGGGTGCATAAAATGTTACCTGGAATGAGCATTAATGAGGGTAGCGGCAGTCTGTCGTCTAGATGCACCCCTCTCGAGGATCTCGTACACCTCATTCTTCGTATTCACTACGATCTCCTCAAGGCCATGTATGATCACGGAACCCTGCAATATACATGTATGATCATGGATGCCTGCAATATACATGTATGATCACGGAACCCTGCAATATACATGTATGATCATGGATGCCTGCAATATACATGTATGATCATGGATGCCTGCAATATACATGTATGATCATGAACACCTGCAATATACATGTATGATCCATGAACGCCTGCAATATACATGTATGATCATGAACGCCTACAATATACATGTATGATCATGAACACCTGCAATATACATGTATGATCATGAACACCTGCAATATACATGTATGATCATGAACATCTGCAATATACATGTATGATCAGGAACCCTGCAATATACATGTATGATCATGGACGCCTGCAATATACATGTATGATCATGAACGCCTGCAATATACATGTATGATCATGAATGTCTGCAATATACATGTATGATCATGAACGCCTGCAATATACATGTATGATCCCTGAACCCTGCAATATACATGTATGATCATGGACGCCTGCAGTATACATGTATGATCACGGATGCCTGCAGTATACATGTATGATCATGGACACCTGCAATATACATGTATGATCATGGACGCCTGCAATATACATGTATGATCCATGAACGCCTGCAATATACATGTATGATCGTGAACACCTGCAATATACATGTATGATCATGAACACCTGCAATATACATGTATGATCCATGAACGCCTGCAATATACATGTATGATCATGAACGCCTACAATATACATGTATGATCATGAACACCTGCAATATACATGTATGATCATGAACACCTGCAATATACATGTATGATCATGAACATCTGCAATATACATGTATGATCAGGAACCCTGCAATATACATGTATGATCATGGACGCCTGCAATATACATGTATGATCATGAACGCCTGCAATATACATGTATGATCATGAACGTCTGCAATATACATGTATGATCATGAACGCCTGCAATATACATGTATGATCCCTGAACCCTGCAATATACATGTATGATCATGGACGCCTGCAGTATACATGTATGATCATGGATGCCTGCAGTATACATGTATGATCATGGACACCTGCAATATACATGTATGATCATGGACGCCTGCAATATACATGTATGATCATGGATGCCTGCAGTATACATGTATGATCATGGACACCTGCAATATACATGTATGATCATGGTCACCTGCAATATACATGTATGATCATGGACGCCTGCAATATACATGTATGATCATGGATGCCTGCAGTATACATGTATGATCATGGACACCTGCAATATACATGTATGATCATGGTCACCTGCAATATACATGTATGAACATGGACACCTGCAGTATACATGTATGATCATGGACACCTGCAATATACATGTATGAACATGGACACCTGCAATATACATGTATGATCATGGACACCTGCAGTATACATGTATGATCATGGACACCTGCAATATACATGTATGATCATGGACACCTGCAGTATACATGTATGATCATGAACGCCTGCAATATACATGTATGATCATGGATGCCTGCAATATACATGTATGATCATGGACACCTGCAATATACATGTATGAACATGGACACCTGCAATATACATGTATGATCATGGACACCTGCAGTATACATGTATGATCATGGACACCTGCAATATACATGTATGATCATGGACACCTGCAGTATACATGTATGATCATGAACGCCTGCAATATACATGTATGATCATGGATGCCTGCAATATACATGTATGATCATGGACACCTGCATTGTTCACGTATACATGCAATGTGCACGTATAAATGCATATGTTCACGTATACATGCATTGTTCACGTATACATGCATTGTTCACGTATACATGCATTGTTCACGTATACATGCATTGTTCACGTATACATGCATTGTTCACGTATAAATGCATATGTTCACGTATACATGCATTGCTACTACAAATTCTTCTGAATACATTCGATCACTAACATTTAATCAATAAACAGTGCTTTTCAAAAGTGAAAGTAGGATGTCATATAACGGTCATCCATGCTCCTGAATTGACGTTTGTTTGTTATTGGAGTCAATAATTAACACGTGATACTGTCGTCTAGAGGTAATTCAACTATGATTAGTCTACAAATAAATATGCAATAATAGACACAAATATGAGATATAACAGTAAATCTGTACCATATATTCCGCATGGATGTCGACAATATTTTGTTAAATGTTTTTTTGTTGTAAAATACTCATTTTTAAGGCTAATATTTGGAGGAAAAAACACCATATAATAGGAAATTACATTCTGTAGAAACATGCGTTTCCACTGATGTACAATGTAGTGTCGCTTTAAATGCTATCCATTATTACGTTTTAGACATGTTCTGGTATCCATTTTATCAACACGTCTTTATATATGTTTGCGAGTGCAATTATGTTTTAATTTACATGCTATAATTTACCTTTCTAGTGATATCGTCATATATCTTGAGACGGAGTGTATCGAGAGAGGAACCCAGTAAATCAAACAATTCTTCATTGTATAACTCAAGGAACGAGACTCGCACGGAGTACTCGCATTCTTGTGACTGAAATTGTAACGTACGACAGATGCAATAATATACGACAATGCAATATTATACAACAAATCAGGGCACTCAGGAGGCCCCACTTCGCCCTAAAAAAAATAAAAATAATATGTTTAATTTTTTTTTTACAATTTCCGTTCAATAGTTTGTCCCGTCAATTACACTGGCCCATTATAAAGCACTCCCATTTATTCAAAATGTGTATTTAATGGTGATATTGTGCAGTCTAACACTATTTAATGGCGATATTGTGCAATATAACACTATTTAATGGTGATATTGTGCAGTCTAACACTATTTAATGGTGATATTGTGCAGTCTAACACTATTTAATGGTGATATTGTGCAGTCTAACACTATTAATGGTGATATTGTGCAGTCTAACACTATTTAATGGTGATATTGTGCAGTCTAACACTATTTAATGGTGATATTGTGCAGTCTAACACTATGTAATGGTGATATTGTACAATCTAACACTATTTAATGGTGATATTGTGCAGTCTAACACTATTTAATGGTGATATTGTGCAGTCTAACACTATTTAATGGTGATATTGTGCAGTCTAACACTATATTTAATGGTGATATTGTGCAGTCTAACACTATATTTAATGGTGATATTGTGCAGTCTAACACTATTTAATGGTGATATTGTGCAGTCTAACACTATTTAATGTTGATATTGTGCAGTCTAACACTATTTAATGGGTGATATTGTGCAGTCTAACACTATTTAATGGTGATATTGTGCAGTCTAACACTATTTAATGGTGATATTGTGCAGTCTAACACTATTTAATGGTGATATTGTGCAGTCTAACACTATTTAATGGTGATATTGTGCAGTCTAACACTATTTAATGGTGATATTGTGCAGTCTAACACTATTTAATGGTGATATTGTGCAGTCTAACACTATTTAATGGTGATATTGTGCAGTCTAACACTATTTAATGGTGATATTGTGCAGTCTAACACTATTAATGGTGATATTGTGCAGTCTAACACTATTTAATGGTGATATTGTGCAGTCTAACACTATTTAATGGTGATATTGTGCAGTCTAACACTATTTAATGGTGATATTGTGCAGTCTAACATATTAATGGTGATATTGTGCAGTCTAACACTATTTAATGGTGATATTGTGCAGTCTAACACTATTTAATGGTGATATTGTGCAGTCTAACACTATTTAATGGTGATATTGTGCAGTCTAACACTATTTAATGGTGATATTGTACAATCTAACACTATTTAATGGTGATATTGTGCAGTCTAACACTATTTAATGGTGATATTGTGCAGTCTAACACTATATTTAATGGTGATATTGTGCAGTCTAACACTATTTAATGGTGATATTGTGCAGTCTAACACTATTTAATGGTGATATTGTGCAGTCTAACACTATTTAATGGTGATATTGTGCAGTCTAACACTATTTAATGGTGATATTGTGCAGTCTAACACTATTTAATGGTGATATTGTGCAGTCTAACACTATTTAATGGTGATATTGTGCAGTCTAACACTATTTAATGGTGATATTGTGCAGTCTAACACTATTTAATGGTGATATTGTGCAGTCTAACACTATTTAATGGTGATATTGTGCAGTCTAACACTATTTAATGGTGATATTGTGCAGTCTAACACTATTTAATGGTGATATTGTGCAGTCTAACACTATTTAATGGTGATATTGTGCAGTCTAACACTATTTAATGGTGATATTGTGCAGTCTAACACTATTTAATGGTGATATTGTGCAGTCTAACACTATTTAATGGTGATATTGTGCAGTCTAACACTATTTAATGGTGATATTGTGCAGTCTAACACTATTTAATGGTGATATTGTGCAGTCTAACACTATTTAATGGTGATATTGTGCAGTCTAACACTATTTAATGGTGATATTGTGCAGTCTAACACTATTTAATGGTGATATTGTGCAGTCTAACACTATTTAATGGTGATATTGTGCAGTCTAACACTATTTAATGGTGATATTGTGCAGTCTAACACTATTTAATGGTGATATTGTGCAGTCTAACACTATTTAATGGTGATATTGTGCAGTCTAACACTATTTAATGGTGATATTGTGCAGTCTAACACTATTTAATGGTGATAGTGTGCAGTCTAACACTATTTAATGGTGATATTGTGCAGTCTAACACTATTTAATGGTGATATTGTGCAGTCTAACACTATTTAATGGTGATATTGTGCAGTCTAACACTATTTAATGGTGATATTGTGCAGTCTAACACTATTTAATGGTGATATTGTGCAGTCTAACACTATTTAATGGTGATATTGTGCAGTCTAACACTATTTAATGGTGATATTGTGCAGTCTAACACTATTTAATGGTGATATTGTACAATCTAACACTATTTAATGGTGATATTGTGCAGTCTAACACTATTTAATGGTGATATTGTGCAGTCTAACACTATTTAATGGTGATATTGTGCAGTCTAACACTATTTAATGGTGATATTGTGCAGTCTAACACTATTTAATGGTGATATTGTGCAGTCTAACACTATTTAATGGTGATATTGTGCAGTCTAACACTATTTAATGGTGATATTGTGCAGTCTAACACTATTTAATGGTGATATTGTGCAGTCTAACACTATTTAATGGTGATATTGTGCAGTCTAACACTATTTAATGGTGATAGTGTGCAGTCTAACACTATTTAATGGTGATATTGTGCAGTCTAACACTATTTAATGGTGATATTGTGCAGCCTAACACTATTTAATGGTGATAGTGTGCAGTCTAACACTATTTAATGGTGATATTGTGCAGTCTAACACTATTTAATGGTGATATTGTGCAGTCTAACACTATTTAATGGTGATATTGTGCAGTCTAACACTATTTAATGGTGATATTGTGCAGTCTAACACTATTTAATGGTGATATTGTGCAGTCTAACACTATTTAATGGTGATATTGTGCAGTCTAACACTATTTAATGGTGATATTGTGCAATATAACACTATTTAATGGTGATATTGTGCAGTCTAACACTATTTTGTGGTGATATTGTGCAGTCTAACACTATTTTGTGGTGATATTGTACAGTCTAACTCTAACTCTAACACTATTTTGTTGAAATTTATTAAATATCACAATTGAAGGATGCAATCGTGCGCTTTCTGAGTGGAGCTCAAACCCGTGACCATCAGTGATGATTGGTTACAGTGGTATAAAAGTCAGTGATCGTAACCACTCGACCACAGAGATTAACCAAATGCATGTACCAACACCTACAATCGTATTGATTTCGTAAGTATGTATCGAGAGTTCATAGACATACCTGCAGTGTGTCGAAGATGTTAGCAAGGGCCCTGGGTATGATTCCTATAAGAGGGTCCTCCTCCCATGTTAAACTGGGGTCGTCTGTCCGTTCACCTTCCATAGTAAACGTTTTACCTGTGCCTGTCTGTCCATAGCTGAAGAAAAGTCACAGCAAACTTAACATTTAATCCATACAATCATAGTTACCGGTAATAACTTGTTTTGCAATCGAGCTAAAGTAAATTTGTACATTGTATATAAAAAATAATATTTAAAAACAAACAAACAAGAACACCTAAGGTGCAGATAAGCTATACACATGTAATACGCACGCAAAGATAGTACAGTTGTATCCACTGAGGACCTCTGTAATGATTGGACGGACAGATAAGCTATACACATGTAATACGCACGCAAAGATAGTACAGTTGTATCCACTGAGGACCTCTGTAATGATTGGACGGACAGATAAGCTATACACATGTAATACGTACGCAAAGATAGTACAGTTGTATCCACTGAGGACCTCTGTAATGATTGGACTGACAATTGTCTTGTAGATGTCTCGCTGCTTACTGTCCTGCGTAAACACATGATCAAAACTAAAAGTCTTTGTTGTCGGATTGACCCCTAGTCTTTCCTTTACCGTAACTTCCCTCTTCTCCACACTAGCATCTGCCACTGAATACGAACCCTGCTTCCTCTCCAAACTGTTGATGGGTCTGCAATAGAACACAAGGAGAAGAATTCTATAAGACTTAAGTTCTTCATTCTTATTCTATATTCAGGGTTCCCTCTCTCTGAATTTTTGCCAATTGAAAAAACCGGAGCCAATTTGAAAAACTCATAGATAAATATTTGAAGCCATGTATTTGACAAAACATGTGCCAAAAAAAATTGCGCCAAATATTTTCAAGATTGGCGACCGACAGAAGGAACTTGGGGTTTTTAATGTGCATCATTAGTTACTGTAAATAATTGAGAAATAAAATATGTTTATTTAAAACTAATAGAAAACATGGTATTGTCACTATAATGATACTATTTATAAAATCTACTAAAATAGTTTATTTGTTTGGGTTTTACGCCTGCATCAGCACTGCTTTGGGCTATATTGCAGTTTACCTAACAACACCGTTGCTGGGCAGGCTCCAGTGGTTAACCAGTACTTGGTGCACAAACCTAGTGAACCTGTGATGATAGATTACAATGGTATACAAGTCAGTACCCGTAACCACACGACCAATTTCACAACAGAAGAGTCAAGTACCGATATATCAAGCAATATGCACACTGTACAACATAATAATCAATATATCTATTATAATAGTGCAGAGGTTAACACGGTGGACTGCGAATACAGGATCGCATGTTCGATCCCAGTCCGACTCTAATAATATTATCAGTCTTTCAGACGAGATCGTTAAAAAAAATATGTAGAGGAGACTCTGGAATGGGTCTCTGTCTGATGCCACAATGCTACAGTCACCATGATGTACCGGATAGCCATCCCAACAGTCATACCTCATTATGACCAAGATGACCACCGGGCTGCTGACAGTTGTTACCTAGTCGAGATCCCACTCACTGTCATACTCAGCATTGATAGTATCATGTGGAACAGAAGATACATACTCAGCATTGATAGTATCATGTAGAACAGAAGATACACAGGTTGTTGTTATTAACCTATACGTATACATGGCAATTTTTTATATGGGTGCAGGTCAATTGTACCTGGACGCTTCGTAACGTGGAGGTTTTGTACATGATAATGTATGAGATATTGCATACTGTACGATTATGGGTAATTGTTCTATCTATCTTCCTCTAATGTCGAACCCGTCGCGGGGATGTAGACATGTTGCGCGTCAAAAAAAACGCAAACAAGTTAAAAGTATGAGTAGCTAAAATCATAATTATTTATAAGAAAGTAATGAAAAATAAGTTGTGATAAGAGTTTAACAGCAACTGCGCAGAACAACTAGGGGCTGGCATGATCAATCCTAGAGTGGTGGAAACTATGCTCGGCGTAAATCCTACATATCATGGCATATAAAAAAGTTAAATGCACTTGCCGTATATTATTATTTTCTTATGTCATGAACACAACTTTCAAAAAATTATTGTTGAAAATTTTATCTTCATTACGTGACAATGCGCCTAAATACAGCTATTGCAACGGCACCTGTTTCCATGGGGAACTAAATACTTTAGGGCACCTATGCACGACATACATGAAATTTTTTATTTATGCACGGGTAAATGTTGAATATATTAATTTGACATAGTAACCAATAATATTACAATCACAAGAAACTTTTTTTCTGGTTATTGTACATTTCCCCCCAATTCGAATAGCTACGGTACCTGAAATGCTCGTAAACCACATCATTTTGGTGGAAAAAATTCTCCCAACAAGTTGTATGTTTATATTCGGCTACTGAACCAGTCAGGTGACCGTAGTCTCTTATATATACGATTACGGTGACCGTTGCATTAGGCTACCGGTACTCACAACGGATTGCTATTGAACCATGCTTCACCTCTGTCTGCGAAAATAGGTTAAAACTATTTTAAATACAGATTTATAAACGGAAAAATTACGCCGAGCATATTTGCAACACTCTAGATTGTTATGACAGTTTGTACCAAAGTCTGGACAGTTTGTACCATAGGAATACGTACGGACAAACTGTCCAGAGTTGGGTACGAAATGTCTATAACTCATTATCCTAGTGTACGAAATGTCCAACTGGTTACGAAACGTCCAGGGTACGACATGACTCATTATTTTTATTTGCACTGTGTTGTTATGAACAGTCGCCCACTTCGGGATTACTCAAGTTGAGGAATAAAGTGTAATTGGAAGAAGACACTCATATCGAAAATAGTTTTCTCTGAACAAACCAGTTCTAAAAAATATGTGTACTTATCTATCTATCTATCTATCTATCTATCTTCCGTTAATGTCGAACCCCGGGCGGGGACGTAGACATGTTGCGCGTCAAAAACCGCAAAGAAGTTAAAAGTATGAGTAGTTAAAAGTGTAATTTAAGAAAGTAATGGAAATAAGTTGTAAAAGTTTAAAAGCAGCTGCGCAGAACAACTAGGCATGATCAATATGGCAAACTGCCGTATTGAATTGCTCTATGGTAGGGAGATGGACAATGTCAGGAGGGAGGTGGTTCCAATGGTAGATTGTTCTTGGAAAAAAGGAAAACTTGTAGTAGTCTGTAGTTGCTGTAATTAACCTATAGCTTAAGGAATGGCAATGGCGAGCAGGACGGGAGAAGGGAACTAGGTAATATTCAATGGGGATAGCAACACGATTATTATGAATTTTATACGTAAGGGATAACCTATTGTCAATACGCCGTTGATCTAGTCTGCGTAGATTTAGGGAATGTAGCATGTCTGTAACACTAGAGGTACGATAGAAGTCGGCCATTATCCAACGGGCTGCTCTTCGCTGGACACCTTCAATTTGGTCAAATTAAAAGCTTATTTCGTATACAATCTTTAAAAAAGTGATTGTTTTATGTAAATAATTATAAAATATGTTAAATCTGAAAGTTTTATGCAAATCGATTGTAAAATGGTGATCTTGTAGCATAATTTGTCAAATTCTGCGGAAGGAGCGCTCCTTTCGGTTTTCAGTCATCACCGCGGAAGGAGCATTCGTCTACGGAAGGAGCGCATTAAAAGCTTATTTCGTAAACCATTTCAGAATCGATTTGCATAAAACTTTCAGATTTAACGTATTTTATAATTATTTACATAAAACAATCACTTTTTTAAAGATTGTATAATAAATAAGCTTTTAATGCGCTCCTTCCCTAGCCGAACGCTCCTTCCAGGTTTCAGTCATACCCGGCCTATAGTTGGCTGGGTTTGACTTGTCCCCTTTTTTGTAAATGGGAGCAACATTTGCTGACTTCCACTGGGCCGGCAGTGATCCTTCGTTGAGGGATTTTTGGAATAAGACTTCAAGGATAGGTGAGAGTTCTTTAGACAGGGTTTTAAGTATGATTGGCGTAATTTGGTCAGGACCACTAGCCTTATGGGGGTTCAGGTTATTGAGAAGTTGCTCTATGCCATTTGAACTTACTGTGATCTCATTCATGTTTGGCGTGTATTGACCATTCAGGTTTCCATTTGTGTCCTGAATTTTCATTTTACAAATGGAGGCAAGTCTTAGTGGGGATTTGGAGCTGAAGAGAAATTCATCATTCAAATTCATGTCTCGGTTTACCTTAGCCGTACAGCCACTTGAATGTGTTGATTCTCATCCTTGTCTTTAACGTTCGGTATTGTTGGCATTCTGTATTGTAGACTGATACGCACTTTATTTGAAAAATAATGTTTAAAATTTTATTTTTGTTGATAGCGGAAGTCCTTTCGAATTTCGCGCACACCCAATATTTTGGACCAATCAAAATTGTACAATTCATTAGCGTTATTGTTATTGGCTGATTTCAAAAAAGGATCACTTAAGTTGCAAAAAATAGAATCAATCTACCCCAAAGTTAATATACAAAGTAGAAGGTATGACTACCCTAATATGAACCACTTAATTATAGAGTGGCTAATACAGACGGATCTGTAGTACAGTGGTTAACACGCTGGACCGGTATTCCAGAAATCGCAGGTTCAATCCACTGTGTAACCATACTAAAATTAACAGTCTTTCAGGTGGAACTTTAAACTGAGGTATCGTGTCGGTCCTTTACACATCTGGATATCTACGTTGCAGGGCCAGTTACGGCATAAGGTGCAACGGGAGAGAGTCTAGTAGAGCGGATTTAGAGCTGTCCTGAAACCGCCTATTGTCTCTGCACACACAACATTGTCACTGAGTTTATTCCAGTCTAGTACTGTTTTAGGGAGGAATGATTGTTTGTACTGCTCTTTATTACAAGTGAAAGTTTTGAAGCACTTTGAATTATTTGTAATTTGATTTTCTAGAATGTTTATTGTAGCACAGTCAGTGAATTTACGTATGTTTACGTTTCGCTTAGCCCTTGTGGGTGTAAGTATGTCGTGACAAGGTAAAGCTGGCACCTTCCCCTCGACCACTTTGTATAGGAATGTCAGCCGTTTGGCCTTCCTTCTGGACTGTAGGCTCTCGAGCTCCAGTTTTCGCAGCATGTTTCGCAGCCTTCTTCTCGGGAATGGTAGTCGCCAGTGATGAATCTGGCCGCTTGCCTTTGAACTTTCTCAAGTCGCTCGATGTCTTTTACATAGGTAGGGTCCCAGACTATGGAACTATACTCAAGTGATGAGCGAACAAGAGCTAGATATGCTGTCTTCCTGCAAGTTGCTGGGCAGTGGTTTAGATTGCGTCTGATGAAGCCGAGCGATGAGTTTGCCTTCTTTGTAAGTTTTAGGATGTGCGAGTTCCATTTCAGATCGGACTGTATGGTGACACCGAGATAAGGATTTACGTCAACTTGTTGTAGGAACTGCTTGTCTAGTTCATAGAAATGAGACGATTTGCTGTTGATGCTTAGTATATAGCATTTCTTGGCATTAAAGCGCATCCCCCATGACGTTGCCCATACTTCCAGTGCCTCCAGGTCTCTCTGTAGTATCACGTGATCCCTTACTGTTTGGATGCATCTATACAGTAGACAGTCATCGGCAAGTAAACGAACTTGAGATTTCACTGTATCTGGCAAGTCATTTATATGGCAC
This sequence comes from Archivesica marissinica, assembly GCA_014843695.1. Lineage (NCBI taxonomy): Eukaryota > Metazoa > Mollusca > Bivalvia > Venerida > Vesicomyidae > Archivesica > Archivesica marissinica. The sequence goes on from CM026393.1 coordinate 43,947,315, forward strand.
AGGAACAGAAGAGGTCCTAGGACGGTGCTTTGTGGTACTCCAGAATCGACGTGTACTGGTTTTGACGATTCACCATCAACTACCACTTGCATGTGTCTGTTTGTTAGGAAGTCCCTGAGCCAATTGTTGATTTGACCATCAATGCCGTAGTTTCTCAGCTTGCATAGTAGCTTCTCGTGGGGTACGGTGTCGAACGCTTTAGAGAAATCTAGGATAGCAATGTCAATTTGGGATCCCTTATCGTGGTTTATGAATAGGTCGTGCATCGTTGTGATGAGCTGTGTTTCGCAAGAGTATCCTGATCTGAATCCATGGTTGAGTGATGTTAGAATGTTATGATGATCGAGGTGGTCTAGTATGTGTTTGCAGATAATATGTTCTAATAGCTTGCAGGATATGGAGGTTAGAGATACTGGTCGATAGTTTTCTGCAAGATGTACATCCCCTTTCTTGAATACAGGAGCGACGTTTGCATTCCTCCAGCCGAGTGGAGCATGCCGGAGTCCACTGATCTTTGGAAAATATAGCGCAATGCGGGTGCAAGTTGTGAAGCACAGTTTTTCAGCATTATATTTGCAATGTCATTAGGTCCTCTAGCTTTAGAAATGTCAATTTTGTTCAGCAAATTTTCAACTCCTTTGGTGGTGATCTGGAGGTCAGGGATTTTTGGTGTCGGTCTCCGATTTATGTCAGGGGGGTTCCAGGGTTTTGAGGATCTTCTTTAGTGAATACGGAGCTAAATTGATCAACGAGTATTTGGGCTTTGTCTTTACTGTTGTGTAGGAGCTGTCCCATTTTCTTTAGTGGAGCGATGCCTGTGTTGTCTTGTCTGCGAGATTTCACGTATCTCCAGAAAGGCTTTGTGTTATTCTCGTCTAGTCCTTTTTAGTTTATACAAATTTATTTTAGCTCAATTGCGAAACAAGTTATTTCAACTTATATAAATCACTCTCGAGACCTCGTTCCTGGTGGAATCCATCGCCACGAGGGAGAGAGAAGGGGCAACGTGGAATTTAAATGCCTTGCCTAAGGGCACAATCGTAACGGCTCCAGTGGGGCTCGAACTCCGGACCTTTCGCACCTGAAGCGAACGCGCATCCACTGCGCTATCACGACTTCCACTATCCTTTTTGGATGGTGCTGTTGATGTGGTCGATTTCGGCCTTTTTAAATGTTCGTTTGCACTCTTTCTGGTATTCTTTGTAGGTGTGACATTGGTGACTTTGCAAGTAAAAGAACAAGAGGAGACTCTGTCTCTGCACTATCCTCCAAAAATCTAAAATGACTAATCTCTTCAGGAGGCGTCGCTCATATGGGCAACCGGTAGCGATGGTAAATAAACGTAAATTACACACATAGTGGTTAATACAGTTGTAAGCGGTAGAAGCAAATGGAAAGCAAGACATCCCGTCACAATACACCTAATCTCACAAGTATACAGCTGGGTCTGGACTGTACATAGTAGGGGATGGAGGCCATTCCAAAGACATATTTCTCGTGGGAAAAGGAGTTATTTAATAGTGTACTGGGTCCAAGACTGCCGAATTAAGTAATTAATGTTCCTTGTAGGTATTAAGTGGTTGTGGTCGTATCGGCAGGTTAGTGTGGCGTCCTTGGTCCAGTGGTAGAGTGTCGGATTTGGAATCGAACGGTCCCGGATTCGATACTCGGTCAGGCCACATATGTAGTGTCATTGAGCAAGGCACCTCACACACATTGCTTAGTACTGGTTAATCACTTAGGTCAGCTAAGCCTACCCAAGAAAACATGTCTAGGTTCCCACAAGGGGTTTGATATTAGTTTATACACATTTATTTTAGCTCGATTGTGAAACAAGTTCTTTCAATTTATATTAATCACTCTCGAGACCTCATTCCTGATGATAGCGACTGTGCGGTGCTTCAGTTTTATAAAACACAGTTTCAGATGGCCAGGTGACCATTGCATGTTCATTAATCCGATAGGAAGAGTATTAAGTTAACACGTAACCTGCCAATGACAAATAAAGTCGCTTTTGCTTATTTATAAACTGTTATTTGTCCATTTGTTCGTCAGTTGGCAGAACATTACAAAACATGTTCTATTTATCATTTAGACATACTATTATGTAAAAGCATACGCTCAGAAACCTCATCTATTCCTCTTTAAAAATAGATAAAAGAAATTCTGGGTTAGACGGATTCCACTGTAGTCCAGTGGTAACACGCTGGACTGGCAACCCAGGGGTCGCAGGTTCGATCCCCATTCTGATCCTAATAAGATTAACAGTCTCTCAGATGGGACTTTAAACCAAGGTCTCGTGTCGGTGCTTTACACCGTGCACGTAAAAGAACCAGAAGAGACTCTGGAATGGATCTCTGTCTGTATCATTGCACCATTCTCCAAAAATTCTAAAATGACTAATCTCTTCAGATGGCCTCGCTCATATGGGCAACAGGTAGCGACGATAAATAAACGTAAAACACACACATGATAACAACGCTCACGTGTTGGACTAGCAATGACTTATCAAAAAGTATAAACTTTATATAGTTTACAACGATTGCAAAGCAAGCTTTAGCAACTCCTATTAATATCTCTCATTGGCGCCGGATGTGGGAGGAAACCGGAGTACCCGGAGAAAGCCCACCTGTGCGATCTGGCAACCACCTTACCATCTCACATAGTTCAAGGTCCGAGGATCGAATCCGGGTTGCATTGATGAGAAGCGAGCGTTCCAACAACTGCGCTAATCGGACAGCCAATACTAGATTTATTTATTTTAAAACCAGAACACAATAATTTTATGTAAACAAGAATCGATTGTCTATGGTGTATGGTATCTTACAAGGTATGCATTCTAGATTAAGTTGTTGCTTGCATTGCACTATGAGCAACAAGTTCATTGCAACGAATAACAATACATGGATATCCTTGTGTCCTAAACATACATAAGACGCTTAGTTCATGTAATATATCTATGGTTAATAACTGCATCGTTGATTTCTTTAATAAATAAACGTTGCAAATATGGATTAATAGAAAAATACAAGGAAATATTACTATAAAAAGTTTTCTTTATTTTATGATGATATATATACACTTACAGCCACTTGTAACCCGACACTTATATAATTCGGTATATTTGGATTATTTGTAAACGGATTTCATTACAATTTGGACTATGAATAATTCAACACAGTATACGTTCTTCCTAGAAATTTCTTTTCAATTGATCAACAAAAAGATATAAAACTTAACAAATAAAAAACATTACTGTAAAATACGAATTCACAAAATGATACAACGCAAAATCCGAACAATGTGAAAAGTCACTGAATCACAATAAAATCCGTACGTCCAAGTAACTAATACCGCGTGTGTCCTCCCATGGCTCTTACGACGTGCACACACCTTTGTCTCATCGACATCACGTAGTTTCGGATGAAACCTTGGGGAATATTCCTCCATTCATGCACAAGGGTCTGTTCCAGTTCACGTAGGTTGCGAGCGGCTGCTGGTCGCATCCGTATTCGCCTGTTCAGCTCGTCCCACAGATACTCGATAACATTAAGAGCCGGTGACTTTGAAGGCCAAGGCAGCTGCCGGACGTTCTGTTGCTGAAGTAATGTCTGTGTCGTACACGCTGTGTGGGCTGGTGCCCCGTCCTGCATAAATACCATGCCACGTCCACCGGCTCGCAGGTGCGGATTTGCAACTGGGATCAAAATCTCCTGCTGATACCTAGCAGCGTTAAGGTTCCCTTGAACAATTACCAAGTTGGTCTTGGTGTGTAGCGACACTCCGGCCCACACCATCACGGAGCCGCCGCCATACTGGTCTCGCTGAAACACACACTCGTCGTTCAATCTTTCACCTCGACGCCTGTACACGCGCATCCTTCCATCGTTGTGGTACAAGTTAAACCGGCTCTCGTCCGTGAACAGGACGTTTGCCCACTCCACCCGAGTCATACGCTGGTGCCGACGTGCTGCAGCCGGTGGCGTGGTGTCAGAATAAGGCCTCGGAATGGCCGCCTAGCTCTTATTTCCTGATCGTGGAGCCGACTGAGGACTGTTTGTCTACTAACTGTCCTACCGTGCGTTCCATTGGTCGTCCTCGCAGTACATGTTGTGGTCTTGAAACGATTCTGAAGATGATCCGCAACAATATGCGCATCCTGTACCGGCGTAGTCACCCTTCCGCGAGGCTGCCTGGGCTCGTCATCAACTCGGCCAGTGCGCTGGAACTTCTGCAGTAGGCTGACTATGGTGGACACATGCCTGCCAAAGACTCGAGCTACCTGTAAAGAAACAAAATATAATATAAACTAGTTTTCAGAGATAAAATTTCACTTTTTGTTATGATTTATACTGAATAAGTTCATATTGCATATGTTTGCAATTCAAATTATTGTTATATAAATAAAATACATTTACATACGAGTCTGAGTGAAAGGCCTGCGTGCAACATGCCAATAGCGCGATCGCGCTCTTGGTTATTCATTCGAACCATAACAATTTTAAACTCAAAATTTTGTTTTTCCGTGTGAATTCCCTTCTAGAATCATGAAATGTAAAAATCGATATTTTCTCTCAGCTAAATTTCCTCGTGCAAAATTGTAAAATCGTGCCTGTTCCACGTGCAAACGTGACCGTCGGGTTTTGAGTTGTGTCATTTTGTGAATTCGGATTTTACAGTGATGTTTTTTATTTGTTAAGTTTTATATCTTTTTGTTGATCAATTGAAAAGAAATTTCTAGGAAGAACGTATACCGTGTTGAATTATTCCTAGTCCAAATGTTAATGAAATCCGTTTACAAATAATCCAAATATACCGAATTATATAAGTGTCGGGTTACAAGTGGCTGTAAGTGTATACATGTATATGATGTTGATATCAATATAGACACTGTAGTGTCCACCCAAACAACAGTCTAGTACATGTCTCCGACTCTGGGAAATTATCCGTTCAGTCACTTTGTATTAAGAGACCGTTTCATTAAGAGACCGCTTTTGTCCATTCCCTTGGGCGGTCTCTTAATACAAGTTTGACTGTAATGTGTTAATGAAGGGCCTTTTGTTGTTCATCTTGTCTGCTGGTTGTATATCTGCCAGGCTATGCATTGACAAAAGCATACTATTTGGCCTATTATATATTTCATTAACAAATATGGAGCTAAATACACACTGAATAGAGAAATATTGTTTATTAATAATACATTAGATATAGAGGATCCAGTTTTGTATTTTCTTTCCTTTCTGGAGCGATGTTATCACACGCATCTGTATCGCTCAGAGCGCTATTCCGATTTAGGCTGAGCAATGGATCATGGGCACTCTTCTATTGGTATATTGTCTAGCGGATATTCTATTTTGATGTTTGCTTCACCTGAGCGGTTTGGAATTATCCAAAGATGCCGAAGATGTTGAGGACGTTTTAAGAGACTATCAAGACAATTTATAAACCGGGAGACGCTGATTTCTCACTGTCTGGAACAAAAGTTTGCATACTATAACCGTCTCCTTGACATAGTTGTTAGGCGTTCGTGTATGGAGCGGGAGGGGAATGTTCAAACTTCGTCAGTGGTTCATTCTGATATGGCCGGTTGGTGAGCTAGTTAAATATAATGGTTGCCGATTGCATATCAGCTAGGCGTCTGACCTTCAAGGATTCGGGAAGTACTAAGTAAGTAATAATAAGAGTTGTCTCATAAGTCAGAAATAGACTGGTACAATATGGGTGACACTATAAAAACAAACACGTTTTACTATAATATTACAAAGTATGTATAGTATACATATCTGTGTTTACAATACGCTAAACTAGTGTGATTTTACTAAGTTAAATACATATATTTTTCATTTATTCTTCATTTATAATTGTGTAAAGCTATGTACCAGTATATTTGTGTTAGCGGATTGGCGAGAAGCGAGCGTGTGCCAACAACTGCGCTAATAAAACATACACAAAGAATTGCCTAAAAATCCCAAAAATGTCATTTTCTAATAAACTTTCTCAAAACATTTTTAATATGTACATTGCTTATCTCAATATATTATATAATTTTCCTCTTCGATTATCACATTTTTAGTCCAATGTTTAAGATATATTGAGAGTTTTTGTAAAATACACATTTCTATGGGGTGCCGTTTTGTTATTATTTTATTCAGTATTTATGTATATCCATAATTCCAGTCGATTCCTTTTTTGCTATTTATTCAGCATTTATGGATATCCATAATTCCAGTCGATTCCTTTTTTGCTATTTATTCAGCATTTATGGATATCCATAATTCGATATTTGGATATCCAACAATCGAATTAGAAATATTTATTTATTGGATACCCACAATTCGATTTTTGGATATCCATAATTCCAAGCGCGCCGTTTTGCTATTTATTCAGCATTTATGGATATCCATAATTCGATTTTGGAATTATGGACATCCAATAATCGATTATAGACAGCCAATAATATATTTATATCTTTATACATAACGAATAAATAGCAACACGGCGCCCCATATATTTATCTACAATGCTTATCAACTATACATATTATGAAATAACATATATGTTATGCCCAGATACTGTGACATGTTGTAGCGTGGTCCTTAATGTCTTCATGTGTAGCTGTCAGCTTCCTATTCACGCTGCTTATGAATTCTCTCACTAATTCCACCATTTCTACACAATCGTGCTCGTCTACTTCAGCTGACATTCTGCTTTGAATTATTGTGACTATTTCATCTTTATATGTCTGTTCTATGTCTATTTCTCCTGCCAATACATTGTCAAACAATTACAGGGCAGCTAATAGGTCAGCGTCAATCTCGTGCGATATCCCATCCATTGTCGATTCGCTATCAGTTTCCGAAACTGTATCACTGCTCACCTTATCAGAGATATTCTTTTGCCCATGTGTTGAGGTACATATACTATCATTATTATCGTGAGTCTGTGTAATAGTATCGTCATTATCTACTGACTGTGAACTTCTCTGCATGACATGACCCCAAGATAACTTGATTCTGCTTCGTGTTCCTGGCCATCAGTTTCACCGAGATCTCTACCAATCAGGTATAGCTTTATCACTTCGCGCACTACGAGTGACTGAAGCGCCCCATGCAAACCAGTCCATGACCTCTTAAGGCTCTAGCTACACCTTTCCCGGTAGGCATATGACTCACTGCCTTTTCCGCATACACCGTGGTGCTTACCTCCTAGAGACCAGAGTCATTCATTATGTGTCAATTCCGTGTTGGTCTAAAGTGTGTCCGGGTATATCGTAGTCGTTAGTGATTTGTTCATATCTCTGAACCTTCGCCTGTGGCTACAGCAGACACCGAGGTTGTGAAGAGTGTCAATCAAATACGTTGATGCATAGTGATGGTGCAGCTGAACACTGCAAACTGCAGTGGTGCTAAAGTTTACAAGTTAAATATGAAATGTGTTGCTCTGTATACTGACGAGTTATTTGACATTGTATATACATTTACAAGTATGTTTTGCGCTCTTTAGAATTCGTCTATTTGCTTCTCTGCATCAATTGTTGACGTGAACAAGTCGTGTCATGAATATTTACAAGTAAGCTAGTTAATGAAAACTGTGTTTATGTAATCATATCGGTAAATCTAGAAAAACGTCATTTTTGGTGGCCATTTTGGATTTTAGCACTATAATGATATTTTTTCGAAACAATACTGTCTCTAGTCTTTGTGCAATGTCTATGGATGGATGGATGGATGGGTGGATGGGATGGGATGGTATGGGATGGGATGGATGGATGGATGGATGAGAAGACTGTGGTGGACCTTTACTATGTTAGGTAAGACACCCTATATATTGCATACACCAAACATTGCCTTTGTAGGAATTAATTCCTTTATTTGCCATTTTTCTTATAAAAGAACCCTACTACTATTCAATGTAGCATGCTATTTGTTTATAGTAAAATGTGGATTAATAACCAGAATTTACTTATTCGTACAGATTTTCCATTGAAGAATAAATAAAATCGCTCGTGGTATCATAACTAACCTAATATGAATACACAGAGCAAGCCGTCAATTTAAATCACAATTCTTCTCTCCGAATACGTCTAACATGACGCTACCCAGTCTTCCATCTTTTATTGCGCCAAAAATATCATGAAGCCATTTGTCCATTGGTCCATGGTAGAAAGGAATACCCAATGTGTGTCTTACAAAGCTGTACATATGTCTTGTCCCTAAAATATACATGAGAAGAAACAACTAAACCTCTCGTTGTGAACACAAAAAGAATCCACACACGCACGCACGACGCACGCACGCACAAAGAACATATGGTACTGTATACGTAGATAACTTCGCAAGTCGCTATGCCACCATTGTCATAGTTTGATATTTCATATTAATACAATGTAGTAATATACACATATTTGGAATATATCAGGATCTTTGGGTTATCTATCTATGCTCATGAATATACATGATGTGAAACAGTATTAATGATTTTGAAAATGATGTGAGAAGGCTTAGATCTTTAAATAAATGTTAACATGAGAAGATCTTTACTTACATATATTATAGGCAAATAATTTAGAAGCTTAGACGGAATTCTATTGCAAATATTCACACAATACCTTGTCCTAATGCTTGATCTGTGTTGCACCTGCCTTTCTTCTGACACATATACTGAGTATGTCAATGCTAACAATCAGAGATCAGTGGGTAATTTCCGGAATGGGAGGTTTTCAGGGAGGGGTTTCGAACGTCCGTATCAGAGCAGGAACGGGATGAGGAGTTTCGATCGTCATTACCAGAACAGGAACGTGATGTCCATCCCAGGTCCAAACTGGATGCGGTCGCAGAACAACAGTATTCTGGAAGTAGATGACTTTAATAGATGTCACTTGACTTGATTTTGTATAATCTGCCTCTTATAGGCACCTCTCATAAGAGCACATAGGAATATGTTGTATATTCTGACAATAAAAACTTATAAACTTATAAGCTTGTAACAGTAACCATTTGTATAGAAAAACACAAAATAATATATATATATATATACATATGAAGTAGACAATGCACACATTAGCAATTTGATAGACTAGACTTGATTTGAATAGAGTGATTGGCGTAGATGCGTAATTGCATAGCAAGCATTGCTGGCCAGTTTATATATTCCAGCATCTCTTGAAAATCCTAGTAGAATTTCTAAGAGTTCATTTTCCGATCTGGGGGGTTGGTTCCCTATGTCTTGTATTCTCTGGTAGATTGGTAGAAGTGCCGAGCATCTTGTTAGTTGTAAGGCTGGGCATCTGAGTAGCATATGTGCAGAATCTTCAGGCTCAAGTAGGCAAAGGCGGCAGTTTGGGCTTTCTTTGTAGAATTTGGCTCTATGTTTCTGCAGTGTGAATGTTTCTGTTAGGATTCTGGCTTGAAGTCTTGCTCTGTCAACAGCATATGGGTTCATTTCAACATGTTCCCATGGTGAATTAGCTGGAGTGTGGGTTTCTCTTTAGCAGCTGTTTCAAGTTCCTCTTTCCAGAACATGTGTACTGTTTTCTTTACCAGACTTTTCCATGTATTGTATTTCATCGGATTTTGTATAACATCATGGGGAGATGGTAAACCATACTTGAATGTCAGCTTTACAATTGAGATGAACCATGAGTTGGATGATAATTCTTTAGTGGCTAGTTGACGAATGCATATTTGGTGTAAAATTGATGAGCTATCGTTGATGATTTTCCCAAAGAATGTTAATGTTCGGATATCAAGTGTGCCTTCTGCTGTCGTTGAGTGGAATAGAAGATAAGGTGCCTCGTTTGCAGTTCTTTGAGGAAGAGCTTGTATTCTTTTCAGGAGGTCTATGCAGTTTCAAGTAGAGTCTTATGTTTTTCAGTTACTATTAGGGACTCAAGACCGTATAGTAATCTGGGTATAATGTATATATCAATCATGCGTTTCAAACAGGCATTGGTGAGTCCGGTGGTGCCATGGAAACCTGCTTTCATGAGACTGTAGGATGTTCTTCGTGCTTCAGTAATGCGGTCTTGTATCGTGTCTGGGCTTGTGGTACAGGATGCATATCTGTTTATCCCCAAGTGTGTTAGAACTTTGGCTGGTACTACTTCTGTTTCTCCTAATACCCATGAGTGTGATGTATTTCCTGAATTGTCATTGTATACAATGATTCTTGTTTTTCCAGGGTGAATGTTGTACCTTTCCTGCCTTGAGTATTCATGAGCTATTGATAGTAGTCTTTGGAGATCAACAGGGTTATCAGCAAGGAGTAGTATATCATCGGCACATGTTGGTGTAGCGATGAAGAATATGCCAATGTGGCAGCCTGCTGTGCTCTTCCGTGCTAGTTCGATGACAGGCTCGATGAAATCTTTGTAATTTTTGGTTGAAAGGATTTTCCCTTGGCCTACCCCTTGGTTGATACAGAACGATTCACTGTATTGTCCATTCAGTTTGACACATAGTCTGGTATTCTCCAATAGATTTGTGTGAGCTTTCCAGTATGCAAAGGGTTTCTTTAGAAATATTCTCATTGCCAGCGAGTCCTGCCATACAACGTCAAAAGCTTTCTGTGTATCAAGACTTGCAATAAAGATTGGTTTATTTGTATCAATACTTTCTGCAATAGCTTCTGTGGTGATGAGTGATGCCATGACTGGGGACCGCCCTTTAGTGAAACCAAACTGCAACATCAAGCAGAAATTGGAGGAGTGTAGGAGGATATTCAAACAAATGAAGATCGGAAAAGAAAAACTGCTAACCATCTCACTCTCAAAGCTGCCAAAAAATCATTGAGACAAGCCATCAGAATGGAAAGAGCAAAGGAAAGAAAAAGTCTTTACACGCAACTGATGCAAATTGAAACTGACAAAGATGTCCTCTTCTACAAGTTAGTGGCCAAACAGAGAAACATCCGACAGAAAACAGTAGGAGCATTACGAATAGAAGATCACGTGATACAAGACCAAAAGATGGGTTTGAAGGCTTGGGCCTCTCATTTCCATAAACTAGGAACCTTCCAACAAATCCATCCACAATATGACCAAAAACACTTGTCAAGAATAAGTAAGAACAAAGAAGCCATAACTAGCCTCAACAAACTCACCAAGCCGTATAGAAATACTCCATCAGTTACTACGGCTGAGACAGAAAAAGCAATCAAACGTCTAAACAATGGCAAAGCTGCAGACAAGCGAGGACTCACAGCGGAACACTTAAACATGTCTATACCCCACATCCTTCAACCATTAGCAGCACTGTTCTCTAAAGCATACATGAAGGCGTTCAACCTGATGAGTTCTTCACAGGATCCCTTACACCAGTAGGCAAAAAAGGCAAGGACCTTCTAGATCCTAATAACAGCAGAGGCATAGTATTATCCCCCATACTCGCGAAGGTCTACGAGCACATCATTGACCTCAGAGAAGTTAGCGGTGACTCAACTGACCGTGACACAATATTTCAGAAATCACTAAACGCAAACATTTCAGTTAATTCAACTTGTTCAGATTGTTCCATTGCTGAATTAAATGTTTCTTGTTTATATCATGAGGCCCATTCCTTTTTTAATTGCACTTACGAAACTTGTAAATGTACCAGTAATTTAGCCTCAAGCACTGATATATGTTCAGCTGATAGTAGTGAATGTAATAGTAATTATAATGATAGTAGTTTTTGTGAAATATGTTCTGTACGTTTGTTAAACAGAAACACATGCAACTGCATTTCATGCTATGTGCTAGATACAGATAGTTCTACAGTACAAAATGTAACTAATGACACTGAATTTCTGATCAATGATACTGATTTAATAAGTACTACCTGGTTTAAAAAAACGGGACTTCACATTGTTCACCTTAATATACATTTTATTTACCCAAAGTTAGATGAAATTAAGTTGATAATGTCTGATCAAAATAATATTGACTTGTTTTGTATTTGTGAAACGTTTTTGGATACCACCGTTAGTGATCATGAACTTGTTATTGATGGTTATACTGTGCTTAGAATCGACCGACCTCACAAACGAAATCACTAAGATCAAAATAGTTCCATATACTTTTGTTGTATTTGTTTATTTATAATAGTCCGTTGAGTTTAGGAACATCAATCCATGAGGTGAAATGTTAGTGAGTTGTTATTGGGAAACTATGTTTGGTGTTGGGCGTTGTTGGCAAAATAATCACTACACAGTAATTGCTATTACACGATGGGGAAGATGGGCTTTTATCTGCATTTACAGACACTGATATTATACATAAATAAAGTTATATCATTTTAATAACATATTAATACTAGAGGAACGACTTACAAAGTTAATAATATGACAAGAAATGACACAAATAGAACATGTTTGACATATATACAACATTGTTATACTTTATTACATCCCTAATTGCTGGGTAAATCCATTTTTACCCAATACCAATTATACATAAAGAATGGTTATACAGAATTGTTATTCGTATGAAAATATATCTAAAAATATGTCTATTCACTGTATCCTTTCTAATGAGCACTTTCTGATCAAGCACTTAACTAACACTTTTTATTACGGCGCCAGCACCTAATCTTCATAAGTGAAGGAGTGCTGTATACACGAAGAAGAAGAACACTATAGCCTACCAAATTTTATTTTGAGTCGGCAAGATATCAACACAAGCTGTGAGTGGGCTTTTGAAACGACTATATGGCATACAGTATTGCGGTAACAACATAAAATTACAATTAATCGTAATGAATAGTATGGATATTTATTTAAATTATAATAAATTATAATAAAAGTTCTAAGATAAATGCTGAAAAATGTTAAAACATAGGCCTAATTAAATTGTGTAGGTAATGTGCTTATTAGCCTTGCCTTTAAAGAATACTAACACAGTAAATCAATGACTTAATTGGTAAAACTAATATATATATTTATATATATATATGTGTGGATTAAACACCTTTTACAGGAACATCAATCTTTTAAAAAAAAATATTTACCGCCCTGAGCTATATGTATCATTATAAAAGATATTTCAAATTGCACTGGAACATGTGCAGACGGAGCACACTCACTGTATATACATGTATTGCTTTCTTTTTGTCGCGAAATTAGGTGACACAAGCATCAATACTATAGATACAATCAGTCTTGGGAAAACTCTGTGGTTATATGAAAAGTATGACCAGGCCCGTCGCTGGGCATACGCAAGTAGCCTACGCATGTGCGTATCATTTGTCTCAGAAAATGACAAAAATGAAAACTCCAAAAATGCAATAAACCCCGGGGGTAGTAATATGGATACATAGGCGCCGTGCTGTGTGAAGGGTAAGCCATTTTGAAGTGGTGAAATAATTGAACCCATTGTAAATATGGTGTATCTCGAAATGTAGTTCGTGCTATATTACGTACTTGTTTAATTGATAAGGGCGATAATCCATACTGATATTAACATCAGTTCTTTGCAACAGTAGTTTCCCCTGAAAATGCTAATTATTCCGAAACAATTCTATATGTGGCGCGAATTACGAAATGGCTGAGTGCAGATCGGAAATCGATCCGTTTTACACTGACGTTTTCGAGGAAAGTTTTCGAAGTTCAGACAACAATTCGCGAATATGTCCGGGAAAAATAGAGGCTTACAGGCGCGTATCAACCTCGCCATTATAAATGCATCCAAGGAATTGACCTTTCTGCAAACGCTACTTAGGCACGCCCCCATAGTTACAGGTGCTCGCTGTAACCACGCGAGACAAGCTATCTAACAAAATGGCGTCTAACGCAGACCTGCATCGAGTTGATCTAGATAAAATTCCGTCGAATTTCTCGGTTTTATTTTACCCAGATATTGTTGAAAGCAAGTCAACAAGTGTTTAGGTTTTTCAGTGAAGGTTATTTCTCTAATGTACAGATATATTTAACGAATGAGGACGTGTTAAGTGTTCGTGGAAAATGCTTTCGCAGTCAACGGAAGAGTGAACAACCACATCGTGTCAACTTTGACATTAAAAGAAATGAAATATGCCACCGTCTTGAGAAATATGCCTCCTAGAAGACTCGAACATTAGGCCCAAAAACTGAACACCAGTACGTTCACTGAGCTAATATGGGAATCCCACAGCTCTGCACATGCATGGGTACTATTACTACTATCTGATCCCTAGTCCACCATCCACGACAATATGTATGAACCACATGTATAATTTTAATCACCATTATACTCACATATCTCGTGTGAACAGTAGATCTATAAATGCAGAATATATTTTTTCGAAATATTTTATTATGCATAAATAAATTAATTTCAACTTACTTGTGTGCAAATATATATGTTTGCATTAATCTTGGATGTATTCAGCTGGTCGTTTGGTCGTCCACACAACTTAATTCACCTTAGACATTTTTCAAGATTTGTCTTAGGTTTTGGAAATGGCACGAATTAAACGTCACCTATCAATCGATCTGGATATCTACTATCACTGTCACACAGCCCGTAACTACATCTTTTCACCATTGTCAATGACAGACGGCATTAATTAATTTGTAATTATTTTTCAAAAAATAATTTCAGATCACGATCACTCGTTATCAGATTTGATTAAAATTTTACTAAATAACTCGTTTGTCTGACAGAACGATAAAACAATGACTCGGTGTAGTAATCAATACTATAATTGTGTGCACACATTTTATAATTGACCAATTATTAGCACAATCAGTGCTAAATTCCGATGTGCAATACTTTGATCTTGATAATAGCAGTAGGCCCCTATCTGGATATTATGTCGGCGGTCTCTGTGATGTACCGGTAGTCGGTAAGTTGTTGATTACTCCCAATAAACAGTGTGACACGCTTAAATTTGATTGCTGTGTTTGCGATAAAAGAATGACTATATGGGGTCAGTCGGTGTTTTTATAGATGCATTGTTTTTAAAGCAGCTGTCTGGTATTTTGTGGTTCATATACACACATTTAGATTTGTCCAAGGATTTTGAAATGGGTTGAATTTAACGTCGATCACCAGGATATCGACTAATTTTGTACTATAACTAACACACACACCAAAGCTACACATTTTCAACATCATTAAAACAATTTAAAACCCGTATTTTCGATCAAATTCACGCCTTTTCAAATTTGTCAACAAGATGGCGGCGATAAACCGTTGCCGGGGGTGCGCGCGAATGGTGCGATGCGATTGGCTAACGCTAGCTGTCAATCAAAATCGGCAGAAAGGTCAATTGTGCACGGATAATGATGGATAAAGCTCACGAAATCGCCTTTGCCTTTAATTATTCCCATAAAAGACATTTAAAGTTCCAGGAGACGCTGTGGGATGACGCTGTAAGCCGGGACGAAATGGTCAGACGGACAAAACTACAGTCTCTTTGCAAAACAAGGCGGGTGGCAAGAGCTGATGAGCCGTACACGTTTCTATCCGCTTTCCGGACCGTCGTGGCTGCTCTTGGGAAATTAGCAGCTGTGGGGGGGGGGGGGCACAAAAGCTGCAACACACATGGGCCGCTATCTTGTCTTTCAACTTCATTATAACGTTAGTTGCCATTGAACACATGCTATCATCGTGTGTGCCACTATCACAGTTGTTACAGCGAAAGTCATGTGACCTCGTAGAAGCTGTTAATGAGGCACATGTACTGTGCAGATGACTGCAGAAAGAAACGACCAGCTGGTCTGGGAAGCACTGTACGATAAGTCCGTAGCCCTCGCACAAGACATGGACGTTGACCCCACCAACAAACGGTCTGTAAGCGGCAGAGCACAGCACAGACTGAATGGCCATGCCCTCGCCATATCTGAATATTGGAGGGTGAATATGTACCTGCCATTTGTAGATCGTCTCGTCTCGGAACTAGATACCCGTCTAATACAAGAGGAGGAAAGATTCAAAACAATTCCTACTTCCTAAACGTGTGCCAAGTCTGACAGATCAGGTCAATTATAATTGCCATTTTTGGATATTACGCATAACGGTGGTCTATAATTTATTGTCCTCGAATTATGTAATTAGTGAACACGGAAAGTAAACAAGCACATAAGTGTGGCCTATCCGCGTTTCCAACCAACACGTATACATGATAACAATAGCTCGTATTCGTGCTTTGCCATGCTAATAAAGTCGGATGTCATGGATTCGTGTAATAAAGTCGGAGGTCATGGATTCGTGGTGCGCCATGCTAATAAAGTCGGATGTCATGGATTCGTGGTGTGCCATGCTGATAAAGTCGGAGGTCATGGATTCGTGGTGTGCCATGCTAATAAAGTCGGAGGTCATGGATTCGTGCTGTGCCATGCTAATAAAGTCGGAGGTCATGGATTCGTGGTGCGCCATGCTAATAAAGTCGGAGGTCATGGATACGTGCTGTGCCATGCTAATAAAGTCGGAGGTCATGGATTCGTGGTGCGCCATGCTAATAAAGTCGGAGGTCATGGATTCGTGGTGCGCCATGCTAATAAAGTCGGAGGTCATGGATTCGTGGTGCGCCATGCTAATAAAGTCGGAGGTCGGAGTTCACGGATTCGAACCCCACATCCAGCGATGGTTTTCCCGTTGTGGTAATTACATGTATACAAACTATATACAACCATTGAGCACGCCAAAGTACCAAATATATCATGCTGTCCGGGGGCTTGCCCCCCCCCCAACCCGGAATTTAGAAGAGAATGAGAGAACATTTAAATATACAGAGGTTGAGGGTGATCTACACCACATAGTCATGTATATGTTTTAGCCACATAGAATGAAGGCCGGGGCTCGACTAGTTTGTTAACCATAAGGAAGACGGTGTCAATTATAACCATTACTATATTAAAGCAGCATTACATCGTATGAAATAAAATATATCTGAAAAATTCAATGTTTACGTATGGGTAGCAATGCTGCTACACATTCTAACATGCTAACATTATACTGTGTATGCTTATGTTCATTTGGTAAACAGTGTTTGTTTGCGATAAAACAAACTCGACATTCCGAGTCGATCGGTCACGCATTTGTTTACAACAGGAACGCATCGTCCCCATTTGTACCACGTTGTCTTTTTTAACTAAATTACTTGATATGTTGATTCATACCTCTGTTAGCTAAGTCTTTTAGGGACATTTCTACATCCCCGCGAGGGGTTCTACATTAGAGGAAGATAGATAGATAGTCTTTCATGTTCACAATATATAGGTTGTTTTCTACATCCTCTGTTGTTTCACGCATGCGTGCTGTGTGTGTTTACATTTCGTGTGTTGATAAAACAAATTCGCGTATACGACATGACGGTTTAAATTTATTGGAATTTTATCGTTTCTGAGCGACTATTTCGATTTTTGTAAACACACACACATTAGTATTTATATTTTACCCAAAACATCCTTTATTACGATGTAATTCTGCTTTAATATCCAGAGTAGGACCATGTCAAAAGTTTAAACTTATAACGATTGCGTAGCAAGTATCAACAACTTTTATTAATCACTCTCGTTGGCACGGATGAAAGCGTATATGTGGTCATTCGTGTGGGAGGAAACCGGAGTACCCGGAGAAAACCCACCTGTCCGATCTGGCGACCACCGTACAATCTCACATACTTAAATTTCCAGTCTGAGGATCGAACCCGTGTTACATTGGTGAGAAGCGAGCGCGCCAACCACTGCGCTAATCGGACAGGTCGCTGTAGCCTGATCACACACCAATATAATCAGCGAAGAAACATATGAGCCACATCAACGATACTATGGCTGCATTGGGAAGATAACTATACAGAGTACACACTTGTAACATGACATGCCATACGAGTGTGCTACGTCGATGGCGGGAATTTTCATTGCATCTTGCATTGTTACGAGATGGTCTGTTCGGGATGACAGAAGGCGATAGCACCATCATGTAGTATTGCTCGAACAATGTCGGACGGTGACAACATAAAGGAAGAAACATCACACTAGCTTAGTCAATACTAAATAATGTCAATTATGCATTTCATTTGGATACTGTCAAAAAATAGTCTAAAACACAGTGCCGTAGCCAGAATCGGGGAAAAACGAGGCGATCCACCCCTGAATTATTTTGTGGATGCTTGTCTGTGTATTCTGAAGGCAGGTTTATCAGATATTTCCTATACATGTCGTTACTTGCCAAATTCTAACCGAGGCGAATGCCTCATTTGCCTCAGTATGGCTACAGGCCTGAAACACTCATACAATGTGTCCTCTTCAGTAGAGCAATAGCATACATTGTAAGAGAAGATGCCAAGAGACAGTACATGCAATAAAGGTCAGTGACGTTGTGCTCGGCAAGCTGTGTATGTTTTGCTTTTATTTATCGTCACTACAGCCAGTGGTACGAATAAACATATGTCAAAGGATATATAGCAAGTCCACGCATCGATTTAGTGGTCTGCAGACGGATCGGTAGTCCAGTGGTTAACACGTTGGACTGGGAATCCAGGGTCATTTATGTTATGTATGTGTATCGTGCTGTATTTATGTGTATCGTGCTGTATTTATGTGTATCGTGCTGTATTTATGTGTATCGTTGTATCGTGCTGTATTTATGTGTATCGTTGTAGCGTGCTGTATTTATGTGTATCGTTGTATCGTGCTGTATTTATGTGTATCGTTGTATCGTGCTGTATTTATGTGTATCGTTGTATCGTGCTGTATTTATGTGTATCGTTGTATCGTGCTGTATTTATGTGTATCGTTGTAGCGTGCTGTATTTATGTGTATCGTTGTAGCGTGCTGTATTTATGTGTATCGTTGTAGCGTGCTGTATTTATGTGTATCGTGCTGTATTTATGTGTATCGTTGTATCGTGCTGTATTTATGTGTATCGTGCTGTATTTATGTGTATCGTTGTATCGTGCTGTATTTATGTGTATCGTTGTATCGTGCTGTATTTATGTGTATCGTGCTGTATTTATGTGTATCGTGCTGTATTTATGTGTATCGTTGTATCGTGCTGTATTTATGTGTATCGTTGTATCGTGCTGTATTTATGTGTATCGTTGTATCGTGCTGTATTTATGTGTATCGTTGTATCGTGCTGTATTTATGTGTATCGTGCTGTATTTATGTGTATCGTTGTATCGTGCTGTATTTATGTGTATCGTTGTATCGTGCTGTATTTATGTGTATCGTTGTATCGTGCTGTATTTATGTGTATCGTGCTGTATTTATGTGTATCGTTGTATCGTGCTGTATTTATGTGTATCGTTGTATCGTGCTGTATTTATGTGTATCGTTGTAGCGTGCTGTATTTATGTGTATCGTGCTGTATTTATGTGTATCGTGCTGTATTTATGTGTATCGTTGTAGCGTGCTGTATTTATGTGTATCGTGCTGTATTTATGTGTATCGTTGTAGCGTGCTGTATTTATGTGTATCGTGTTGTATTTATGTGTATTGTGCTGTATTTATGTGTATCGTGCTGTATTTATGTGTATCATGCTGTATTTATGTGTATCGTGCTGTATTTATGTGTATCATGCTGTATTTTTGTGTATCGTGCTGCATTTATGTGTATCGTGCTGTATTTATGTGTATCATGCTGTATTTTTGTGTATCGTGCTGCATTTATGTGTATCGTTGTACCGTGCTGTATTTATGTGTATCATGCTGTATTTATGTGTACCATACTGTATTTATGTGTATCGTGCAGCATTTATGTGTATCGTGCTGCATTTATGTGTATCGTGCTGTATTTATGTGTACCGTGCTGTATTTATGTGTAGCGTGCTGCATTTATGTGTATCGTGCTGTATTTATGTGTATCGTGCTGTATTTATGTGTATCGTGCTGTATTTATGTGTATCGTGCTGTATTTATGTTATGTATGTGTACCGTGCTGTATTTATGTGTATCGTGCTGTATTTATGTGTATCGTGCTGTATTTATGTTATGTATGTGTACCGTGCTGTATTTATGTGTATCGTGCTGTATTTATGTTATGTATGTGTACCGTGCTGTATTTATGTGTATCGTGCTGTATTTATGTGTATCATGCTGTATTTGTGTGTATCGTGCTGTATTTATGTGTATCGTGCTGTATTTATGTGTACCATGCTGTATTTATGTGTAGCGTGCTGCATTTATGTGTATCGTGCTGCATTTATGTGTATCGTGCTGTATTTATGTGTATCGTGCTGTATTTATGTGTATCGTGCTGTATTTATGTTATGTATGTGTACCGTGCTGTATTTATGTGTATCGTGCTGTATTTATGTGTATCGTGCTGTATTTATGTGTACTGTGCTGTATTTATGTGTATCGTGCTGCATTTATGTGTATCGTGCTGTATTTATGTGTATCGTGCTGTATTTATGTGTATCGTGCTGTATTTATGTGTATTGTGCTGCATTTATGTGTATCATGCTGTATTTATGTGTATCGTGCTGTATTTATGTGTATCGTGCTGTATTTATGTTATGTATGTGTACCGTGCTGTATTTATGTGTATCGTGCTGTATTTATGTGTATCATGCTGTATTTGTGTGTATCGTGCTGTATTTATGTGTATCGTGCTGTATTTATGTGTATTGTGCTGTATTTATGTTATGTATGTGTATCGTGCTGTATTTATGTTATGTATGTGTATCGTGCTGTATTTATGTGTATTGTGCTGTATTTATGTGTATCGTGCTGTATTTATGTGTATCGTGCTGTATTTTTGTGTATCGTGCTGTATTTTTGTGTATCGTGCTGTATTTATGTGTATCGTGCTGTATTTATGTGTATCGTGCTGTATTTATGTGTATCGTGCTGTATTGTTGTGTATCGTGCTGTATTTATGTGTATCGTGCTGTATTTATGTGTATCGTGCTGTATTTTTGTGTATTGTGCTGTATTTATGTTATTTATGTGTATCGTGCTGTATTTATGTTATTTTGTCATATGTTTACTTTGGAAAGTGTGCATGAATAATATATTTCTTCATTATTAGTTTATAATATTAGTCTGTGATTTAATGATATAACCGTATCTATGTGTTATATCTGTGCAGAACAACACCATATCGCCCATCTTAATATTGGACTATGTCTGGGCTCGCTTCAATATAAACAAGTATGTAGGTACATGGGAAATTATACAGACGGATATGTAGTCCAGTAGTTACACGTTGGACTGGTAATCCAGGGGTCGAAGGTTCGATCCCCGTCTGACCCCAATAAAATTAAGTCTTTTAGATAGGACGTTAAACCGAGGTCTCGTGTCGGTGTTTTACACCGTGCACGTAAAAGAACCAGAGGTGATTCTGAAATGGATCTGTATCATTGCACTATCCTCCAAAAATCTAAAATGACTATATCTCTTCATTAGGCGTCGCTCATATTGGCAATCTGTAGCGACGATAAATAAACGTAAAGCACACACACAAGGGAACGTAAGTCCACCTCCATGCTCGAGTGGTTAAGGTTGCTGACGTGTATAATACTGTAACATATCATCACTGATTGTCACGGGTTCGAGCCCCTCTCAGACCGTGTCTCTTTATATGAAAAAGTTGGCGGATTCTTACGGAGGTTGGTGCACCAAATACTGGTTAACCGCTGGAGCCTGCACGGGAAAGATGGTGTTAGGTAAACTCCCGGTCGCTCATACGGGCAACCGATTGCGACGCTTTAGAGAAGGTTTGAGTGTATATAATTCGCAAATGATTATTCTGGTGATATATAGCAGGGCTTCCATTAAGCATAAAACCCAAGATATATTAATCTTTCTGGTAGTACGTGCGACATAAATTGGTAAGTAGTAATTTGTACAAAATGTACGTGCGACATACGTTGATAAGTAGTAACTTGTACACAATGTACGTGCAACATACGTTGATAAGTAGTAACTTGTACACAATGTACGTGCGTCATACGTTGATAAGTAGTAACTTGTACACAATGTACGTGCGACATACGTTGATAAGTAGTAACTTGTACACAATGTACGTGCGACATACGTTGATAAGTAGTAACTTGTACACAATGTACATGCAACATACGTTGATAAGTAGTAACTTGTACACAATGTACGTGCGACATACGTTGATAAGTAGTAACTTGTACACAATGTACGTGCAACATACGTTGATAAGTAGTAACTTGTACACAATGTACGTGCAACATACGTTGATAAGTAGTAACTTGTACACAATGTACGTGCGACATACATTGATAAGTAGTAACTTGTACACAATGTACGTGCGACATACATTGATAAGTAGTAACTTGTACACAATGTACGTAGGTTACGTTTGAGCTATGTGCAGGTAAGTAAGTAAATTGTTTATGTGAACATTTATTTAACATAGGGGCCTATACACTGGAACACAGAAAACACCCGCCTATAAGTCACATAAATATTTTATCATGTGAAACATATACTAGACCCTATTGGTCGTCCATGACTTGAGAGCAGGTTTGTACTAATACAGCAGAGTGTGTCCTGTAAGACAGGAAGCTATATTAGTGGGCCCCCTTTTAATGCATATTAATTAATTACTTTGGTTGGTGAAAGAAAAACATAAATTCCTTAGCTCAATTTCACAAGTTATAAGTGGGAGCAAATGAACATGTACGTTCCTCTTCCCAGTTCAAGCATTCCAATATTCGTGCGTGCGTCTTACGTTTATTTATCGTCGCTACCGGCTGCCCATATGAGCAACACCTGAAGATATTAGTCATTTTAGATTGTTGGAGGATAGTGCATGATACAGACAGAGACACATTCCAGAGTCTCCTCTGGTTATCTTGTAAATAAACGTGCACGGTGTAAAGCACTGACACGAGACCTCAGTTTAATAATGTCCCATCTGCAAGACTTAATTTTATTAGGTTCAGACGGGGGATCGAACTTGCGATCCCTGGATTACCAGTCCAACGTGTTACCACTGGAGTACAGATCCGTCTGTGCGTTGCATTGTCCATATCCTGGAACAGTGTTGTGTGCACCCCTTGCCGAAGTCGCAAATAGTAATAAGTAGCTGCTAGCAACATGCAGAAACTTTCGAGACGTAACTGTATCAGCTGGAAAAGAACCTTTCTAAAAATAGAATTGTGTGACGTCACGCGTAAACTGAAACGGCAAGATGTCTGCCACCGTCGACAGCAATGGATTACTTTGTGTTTTAGTGATATAATTCGATAATTCCCAATTATATTGGATTATATGTTAGTGTGTTATATGGAAATAGATTATTGAAAGTGCCTGGATATACTTAACCAATGTGTTTATGGCGAAAAGTGTGTAATTTATTGTAGAAATTGTTATGTTCTACAATTTCCCAAAGCCGAGAATTACCCATGGCCCTGTCAAAATCGGAATCAGAATTTATGATATTTCATAAGTTTATTAATATGCTGGGCTAGTAGTTGGGCATTAGATTAATGCGATCGTCTTACATTATTTTATATTGCGAACATTAATTAAACATGCTTAACAGGGAAATTAAAGATTAAACGCATCGCGGAATACATCAAAGGAGTTTCTGCAAATTGCCAATTAACGATTTTAATATTGGAATAAATTATAAATAGAGTGTTTCTGATGTATTTAATATCTTATTATAAGATATGAAAATATTTTGATATAAAATTATTTCTGTCAAAAATATTACAAAACACATAAAATGTGAGAGATAACTGACTACAAAATGACTGATTTGCAGATCTGTGTTTTTCACACATTTCTGACAATTCTCATCTTACAACGGTTTAGCTGCCTGGTCCAAGCATGTTCCTCAGGTTGCACGTGCACCACCGTGCCAGAAAAAAGCGATGATTATGCTGATAATGCAGATGCGCCAACTGATGATGATACAGGGGATGTCGATGTGCCTCAAGCTACCAAGGGTCGCAAAGTGAATTGTTCCAACAATCCATATCGGTTTAATTCTATTGAGGACCTAAATAGGGTTATCACAATTCCTCTGGACACTATTTACTTGTAAGTATCGTACATTTGTAACATGAACAAGTAAAAGTAAGCTGAGCCAGCACATGTTTAATAAAATACATAAAAATGTATAATAATATTAACATGAGATCATGTGACTGTTGAAATCTATAGCAAAATCAAACATCATTTACATGTACATTGTAGCAGAAACTTTAAAGCAAGACAAATAATGATCAATTATTGTATCTGTATGTCCCCCTGCTTCCCCCTCCTTCCATCCCCCTCTTTCCCTCCCAAACTCTGAGAGGAAAAAAGACAGGTTTCTGGTGTGGGTAATGTTCGCTCACTTGGTTATGTATGCATGTGTGGAACGCTGTCGGTCGCTAATTGCGGCCCCCAAAAAACCATATACTGGCGCTAATTTTTGTGAATTCTCGAAAAATATTTGGCACAACTTTTTATTCTTTTATTTTGTTGTCAAATTCATGGCTTCAAATATTTATCTGTGAACTATATATGGTTCTTAGGTGGCTCCAGTTTTTTCAATTTGCGACAGACAGATGGAACCCTTGTCTTGCATTGATTTTCAATTGGCGACAGACAGATGATGGAACCCTTGTCTTGCATTGATTTTCAATTTGCGACAGACAGATGGAACCCTTGTCTTGCATTGATTTTTCAATTTGCGACAGACAGATGGAACCCTTGTCTTGCATTGATTTTTCAATTTGCGACAGACCTGTAGACAGATGGAACCCTTGTCTTGCATTGATTTTTCAATTGGCGACAGACAGATGGAACCCTTGTCTTGCATTGATTTTTCAATTGGCGACAGACAGATGGAACCCTTGTCTTGCATTGATTAGTTTTGGATTGACTGGATTAACTGACTCCAGGGAGACATACACGCACGGACTCCCGAGCATTATTATTTCCTCCTGCACTTTCTTTTGGATGCCATTACATGATACAGTGTCACATCCATGGTCCAGTGGTAGAGCGGCAGATTTGGAATCGAGCGATACTCGTGTCAAGCCACGTATGTAGTGTCATTTAACAAGGAACCACATGCACAATGCATTAAGCCTTAGTACTGGTTAGCTGCTTAGGTCGGCCAAGTCAGTCTAGGAAAACATGTCTAGATCTCTGCAAGGGGTTTGATATTAATCGAACACACACACACCACACACACACACAGAAATTTGTTGCTAGAAAATGAGTACCCTTCTGACTAGTAATGGCCAACATAAAATGCTTAATTAATGTGTTAAAAGCAGAAGAAACAAATTTGTTTCAAACAAAGTATGGCCTTAATAATTAAAAAAAATTATGCTATTGGATACTGAGAATTTGTTGCACACGTTGCCTAGGTTGAGGTACATTGGATACTGAGAATTTGCTGCACACGTAGGCTAGGTTGAGGTACATTGGATACTGAGAATTTGTTGCACACGTTGCCTAGGTTGAGGTACATTGGATACTGAGAATTTGCTGCACACGTAGGCTAGGTTGAGGTACATTGGATACTGAGAATTTGCTGCACACGTAGGCTAGGTTGAGGTACATTGGATACTGAGAATTTGCTGCACACGTAGGCTAGGTTGAGGTACATTGGATACTGAGAATTTGCTGCACACGTTGCCTAGGTTGAGGTACATTGGATACTGAAAATTGGCTGCACACGTAGGCTAGGTTTAGTTTATACAAATTTATTTTAGCTCGATTGCGAAACAAGTTATTTCAACTTATATAAATCACTCTCGAGACCTCATTCCTGATGGAATCCATCGCCACGAGGGAGAGAGAAGAGGCAATGTGGAATTTAAATGCCTTGCCTAAGGGCACAATCGTAACGACTCCAGTGGGGCTAGGTTAGGTTGAGGTACATTGGATACTGAGAATTTGCTGCACACATAGCCTAGGTTGAGGTACATGTACACTCAAGAGAGAATACTTAGAATTTATACTCGGTTGAAATTCCCAAAGTCAAAAATAAAAAATTAAATAAATAAAAGGCAAAATATATCCATATAAAATGTTGACTGCTAGAGAGCTGAAAGGTCAGTACATAATTATACGTCTAAACTCATTAAATCAGAAAACGCAGGAAATGGCTTCTATACCCCAACAATTTTAAGGGGGAACATGCCCCCGGATCCCCTAGATTGCCTCAGTAGAAATTTGTCTCTAGAATATTAATAATGGTTATATTTGAAATCATCAAGACTGGATTAATTGTAATGTTTGTTTGGAACCCTCATCTGACCCAGACAGGATTTAATGTAATGTTTGTTTGGAACCCTCATCTGACCCAGACAGGATTTAAGGTAATGTTTGTTTGGAACCCTCATCTGACCCAGACAGGATTTAATGTAATGTTTGTTTGGAACCCTCATCTGACCCAGTCCCAGACAGAATTTTAATGTAATGTTTATTTGGAACCCTCATCTGACCCAGACAGGATTTAATGTAATGTTTGTTTGGAACCCTCATCTGACCCAGACAGGATTTAATGTAATGTTTGTTTGGAACCCTCATCTGACCCAGACAGGATTTAATGTAATGTTTGTTTGGAACCCTCATCTGACCCAGACAGGATTTAATGTAATGTTTGTTTGGAACCCTCATCTGACCCAGACAGGATTTAATGTAATGTTTGTTTGGAACCCTCATCTGACCCAGACAGGATTTAATGTAATGTTTGTTTGGAACCCTCATCTGACCCAGACAGGATTTAATGTAATGTTTGTTTGGAACCCTCATCTGACCCAGTTGAATTTGTGTGGTTCAATGCACAGACATGTAAGTAGGTTAAATTTTGTTTAGCATACTATTTTTACTATTATTACAGTTCTATGTACGTACAATGTTTTGTTTAGCATACTATTTTTACTATTATTACAGTTCTATGTACAATGTTTTGTTTAGCATACTATTTTTACTATTATTACAGTTCTATGTACGTACAATGTTTTGTTTAGCATACTATTTTTACTATTATTACAGTTCTATGTACAATGTTTTGTTTAGCATACTATTTTTACTATTATTACAGTTCTATGTATGTACAATGTTTTGTTTAGCATACTATTTTTACTATTATTACAGTTCTATGTACAATGTTTTGTTTAGCATACTATTTTTACTATTATTACAGTTCTATGTACAATGTTTTGTTTAGCATACTATTTTTACTATTATTACAGTTCTATGTACAATGTTTTGTTTAGCATACTATTTTTACTATTATTACAGTTCTATGTACGTACAATGTTTTGTTTAGCATACTATTTTTACTATTATTACAGTTCTATGTACGTACAATGTTTTGTTTAGCATACTATTTTTACTATTATTACAGTTCTATGTACAATGTTTTGTTTAGCATACTATTTTTGCTATTATTACAGTTCTATGTACAATGTTTTGTTTAGCATACTATTTTTCTATACTATTTTTGCTATTATTACAGTTCTATGTACAATGTTTTGTTTAGCATACTATTTTTACTATTATTACAGTTCTATGTACAATGTTTTGTTTAGCATACTATTTTTACTATTATTACAGTTCTACGTACAATGTTTTGTTTAGCATACTATTTTTACTATTATTACAGTTCTATGTACAATGTTTTGTTTAGCATACTATTTTTACTATTATTACAGTTCTATGTACGTACAATGTTTTGTTTAGCATACTATTTTTACTATTATTACAGTTCTATGTACAATGTTTTGTTTAGCATACTATTTTTACTATTATTACAGTTCTATGTACAATGTTTTGTTTAGCATACTATTTTTACTATTATTACAGTTCTATGTACGTACAATGTTTTGTTTAGCATACTATTTTTACTATTATTACAGTTCTATGTACGTACAATGTTTTGTTTAGCATACTATTTTTACTATTATTACAGTTCTATGTACAATGTTTTGTTTAGCATACTATTTTTACTATTATTACAGTTCTATGTACAATGTTTTGTTTAGCATACTATTTTTACTATTATTACAGTTCTATGTACAATGTTTTGTTTAGCATACTATTTTTACTATTATTACAGTTCTATGTATGACAATGTTTTGTTTAGCATACTATTTTTACTATTATTACAGTTCTACGTACAATGTTTTGTTTAGCATACTATTTTTACTATTATTACAGTTCTATGTACGTACAATGTTTTGTTTAGCATACTATTTTTACTATTATTACAGTTCTATGTACAATGTTTTGTTTAGCATACTATTTTTACTATTATTACAGTTCTACGTACAATGTTTTGTTTAGCATACTATTTTTACTATTATTACAGTTCTATGTACAATGTTTTGTTTAGCATACTATTTTTACTATTATTACAGTTCTATGTACGTACAATGTTTTGTTTAGCATACTATTTTTACTATTATTACAGTTCTACGTACAATGTTTTGTTTAGCATACTATTTTTACTATTATTACAGTTCTACGTACAATGTTTTGTTTAGCATACTATTTTTACTATTATTACAGTTCTATGTACGTACAATGTTTTGTTTAGCATACTATTTTTACTATTATTACAGTTCTATGTACGTACAATGTTTTGTTTAGCATACTATTTTTACTATTATTACAGTTCTATGTACAATGTTTTGTTTAGCATACTATTTTTACTATTATTACAGTTCTATGTACAATGTTTTGTTTAGCATACTATTTTTACTATTATTACAGTTCTATGTACAATGTTTTGTTTAGCATACTATTTTTACTATTATTACAGTTCTATGTATGTACAATGTTTTGTTTAGCATACTATTTTTACTATTATTACAGTTCTATGTACGTACAATGTTTTGTTTAGCATACTATTTTTGCTATTATTACAGTTCTATGTACAATGTTTTGTTTAGCATACTATTTTTACTATTATTACAGTTCTATGTACAATGTTTTGTTTAGCATACTATTTTTACTATTATTACAGTTCTATTACGTACAATGTTTTGTTTAGCATACTATTTTTACTATTATTACAGTTCTATGTACGTACAATGTTTTGTTTAGCATACTATTTTTACTATTATTACAGTTCTATGTACAATGTTTTGTTTAGCATACTATTTTTACTATTATTACAGTTCTATGTACAATGTTTTGTTTAGCATACTATTTTTACTATTATTACAGTTCTATGTATGTACAATGTTTTGTTTAGCATACTATTTTTACTATTATTACAGTTCTATGTACAATGTTTTGTTTAGCATACTATTTTTACTATTATTACAGTTCTATGTATGTACAATGTTTTGTTTAGCATACTATTTTTACTATTATTACAGTTCTATGTACAATGTTTTGTTTAGCATACTATTTTTACTATTATTACAGTTCTATGTACAATGTTTTGTTTAGCATACTATTTTTACTATTATTACAGTTCTATGTACAATGTTTTGTTTAGCATACTATTTTTACTATTATTACAGTTCTATGTACAATGTTTTGTTTAGCATACTATTTTTACTATTATTACAGTTCTATGTACAATGTTTTGTTTAGCATACTATTTTTACTATTATTACAGTTCTATGTACAATGTTTTGTTTAGCATACTATTTTTACTATTATTACAGTTCTATGTACAATGTTTTGTTTAGCATACTATTTTTACTATTATTACAGTTCTATGTAACAATGTTTTGTTTAGCATACTATTTTTACTATTATTACAGTTCTACGTACAATGTTTTGTTTAGCATACTATTTTTACTATTATTACAGTTCTATGTACGTACAATGTTTTGTTTAGCATACTATTTTTACTATTATTACAGTTCTATGTACAATGTTTTGTTTAGCATACTATTTTTACTATTATTACAGTTCTACGTACAATGTTTTGTTTAGCATACTATTTTTACTATTATTACAGTTCTATGTACAATGTTTTGTTTAGCATACTATTTTTACTATTATTACAGTTCTATGTACGTACAATGTTTTGTTTAGCATACTATTTTTACTATTATTA
>CM026393.1:43978222-44058705 GCA_014843695.1 Archivesica marissinica
TGTTTAGCATACTATTTTTACTATTATTACAGTTCTATGTACAATGTTTTGTTTAGCATACTATTTTTACTATTATTACAGTTCTACGTACAATGTTTTGTTTAGCATACTATTTTTACTATTATTACAGTTCTATGTACAATTTTTTGTTTAGCATACTATTTTTACTATTATTACAGTTTTACGTACAATGTTTTGTTTAGCATACTATTTTTACTATTATTACAGTTTTACGTACAATGTTTTGTTTAGCATACTATTTTTACTATTATTACAGTTTTACGTACAATGTTTTGTTTAGCATACTATTTTTACTATTATTACAGTTTTACGTACAATGTTTTGTTTAGCATACTATTTTTACTATTATTACAGTTTTACGTACAATGTTTTGTTTAGCATACTATTTTTACTATTATTACAGTTTTACGTACAATGTTTTGTTTAGCATACTATTTTTACTATTATTACAGTTTTACGTACAATGTTTTGTTTAGCATACTATTTTTACTATTATTACAGTTTTACGTACAATGTTTTGTTTAGCATACTATTTTTACTATTATTACAGTTTTACGTACAATGTTTTGTTTAGCATACTATTTTTACTATTATTACAGTTTTACGTACAATGTTTTGTTTAGCATACTATTTTTACTATTATTACAGTTTTACGTACAATGTTTTGTTTAGCATACTATTTTTGCTATTATTACAGTTCTATGTATGTACACTGTTTTGTTTATGCCTGGCTATGATCACAGTACACATACCTGTTATTTATAAACCTTCTGCCAAAATCTGAAGAACTTTATAATTGCATAGCATGTACATATCACAAGGCTCATCCTAGAATGCCAGATGGGTGAAACAATTGTCATAACAACAAGTTAATTATTTATTTTTTAAATTTCAGTACTTTGTACTGCTTTCATTAACAATTAACAGTAATTGAACTTAAGCTAATACCAGTCCTGAAAATGACCCAAAAATCATGAAATTGGTATCTTGTATTCTTTGTCTATATATATAATTACAATCCTGAAATATTGAAAAGAATAAAAAAAATTATTTCCCGAAAATCTGTAAGAAAGCAATAAATATAATTTTACTGTAAGAAAGCAATAAATATAATTTTACTGATGTAAATTTGCTTCTACATTTTTGTATATACACATTTTGTATACACATGTATACAGTAACACATTTTGTATACACATTTTGTATGCATTTTGTATGTATACACATTTTGTATGCATTTTGTATGTATACACATTTTGTATGTACATTTTGTGTATACATTTTGTATGTACATTTTGTATGTATTTTGTATGTACATTTTGTAATTGTACAATGTGTATGTACAATTTGTATATGTACATTTTGTATATTTTTCATTTTTTCCACTTGAAGAAAAAAAGATTGTTAGGACTTTAACTAACAGATCAATTATTATTAATTAAGATATGATAATTAATACAGCATGTGTGTTCAATTGGCTTGTGTGATCTGGGATGGCTGATTTCCTTTAATCTTGTATCATGTAAAGTAGAGATTTGGAGATGAGAGGATTTTTGTCCATTACCCTGTATCTTAATGAATAATCAGTCATTGATAGGTGATAAATGACTGGGCATTCCTAGGCCAGATTCTTATTATTTTGTCAAAAGGCAATCCATATGCTAGTACACAATGGTTGCATACATTTCCCCTGTGCAGCTGTTAGTTTTGTGCAAGAGGTATTTTAGTTCAGTTTGATTAGTCACTATTTTACTGTTACATAAGATCGCTGTGTATACAGATTGAACCTAATTCCACCAGAGGGGGGGGGGCATCCGGGTGTTTGTTGGTGTAGGCAGTCACTAGCAGTACCCGGGGGAAGGGGGCATCCGGTCTTTGTTGGTGTAGGCAGTCACTAGCAGTACCCGGGGTGGGGGGCATCCGGGGTCTTTGTTGGTGTAGGCAGTCACTAGCAGTACCCGGGGGGGGGCATCCGGGGTCTTTGTTGGTGTAGGCAGTCACTAGCAGTACCCGGGGGGGGGGGCATCCGGGGTCTTTGTTGGTGTAGGCAGTCACTAGCAGTACCCGGGGGGGGCATCCAGGGTCTTTGTTGGTGTAGGCAGTCACTAGCAGTACCCGGAGGGGCATCCGGGGTCTTTGTTGGTGTAGGCAGTCACTAGCAGTTCGTGTAGGCAGTCACTAGCAGTTGGTGTAGGCAGTCACTAGCAGTTCGTGTAGGCAGTCACTAGTAGTTGGTGTAGGCAGTCACTAGCAGTTGGTGTAGGCAGTCACTAGCAGTTGGTGTAGCCAGTCACTAGCAGTTGGTGTAGGCAGTCACTAGCAGTTGGTGTAGGCAGTCACTAGCAGTTGGTGTAGGCAGTCACTAGCAGTTGGTGTAGGCAGTCACTAGCAGTTGGTGTAGGCAGTCACTAGTAGTTGGTGTAGGCAGTCACTAGCATTGGTGTAGGCAGTCACTAGCAGTTGGTGTAGGCAGTCACTAGCAGTTGGTGTAGGCAGTCACTAGTAGTTGGTGTAGGCAGTCACTAGCGGTTGGTGTAGGCAGTCACTAGCAGTTGGTGTAGGCAGTCACTAGTACACTAGTAGTTGGTGTAGGCAGTCACTAGCAGTTGGTGTAGGCAGTCACTAGTACACTAGTAGTTGGTGTAGGCAGTCACTAGCAGTTGGTGTAGGCAGTCACTAGTACACTAGTAGTTGGTGTAGGCAGTCACTAGCAGTTGGTGTAGGCAGTCACTAGTACACTAGTAGTTGGTGTAGGCAGTCACTAGCAGTTGGTGTAGGCAGTCACTAGTACACTAGTAGTTGGTGTAGGCAGTCACTAGCAGTTGGTGTAGGCAGTCACTAGTACACTAGTAGTTGGTGTAGGCAGTCACTAGCAGTTGGTGTAGGCAGTCACTAGTACACTAGTAGTTGGTGTAGGCAGTCACTAGCAGTTGGTGTAGGCAGTCACTAGTACACTAGTAGTTGGTGTAGGCAGTCACTAGCAGTTGGTGTAGGCAGTCACTAGTACACTAGTAGTTGGTGTAGGCAGTCACTAGTACACTAGTAGTTGGTGTAGGCAGTCACTAGTAGTTGGTGTAGGCAGTCACTAGTAGGTGGTGTAGGCAGTCACTAGTACACTAGTAGTTGGTGTAGGCAGTCACTAGTAGTTGGTGTAGGCAGTCACTAGTAGTTGGTGTAGGCAGTCACTAGTAGTTGGTGTAGGCAGTCACTAGTACACTAGTAGTTGGTGTAGACAGTCACTAGTAGTTGGTGTAGGCAGTCACTAGTACACTAGTAGTTGGTGTAGACAGTCACTAGTACACTAGTAGTTGGTGTAGGCAGTCACTAGTAGTTGGTGTAGGCAGTCACTAGTAGTTGGTGTAGGCAGTCACTAGTAGTTGGTGTAGGCAGTCACTAGTAGTTGGTGTAGGCAGTCACTAGTAGTTGGTGTAGGCAGTCACTAGTACACTAGCAGTTAGTGTAGGCAGTCACTAGTAGTTGGTGTAGGCAGTCACTAGTAGTTGGTGTAGGCAGTCACTAGTAGTTGGTGTAGGCAGTCACTAGTACACTAGTAGTTGGTGTAGGCAGTCACTAGTAGTTGGTGTAGGCAGTCACTAGCAGTTGGTGTAGGCAGTCACTAGTACACTAGTAGTTGGTGTAGGCAGTCACTAGTACACTAGTAGTTGGTGTAGGCAGTCACTAGTACAATAGTAGTTGGTGTAGGCAGTCACTAGCAGTTGGTGTAGGCAGTCACTAGCAGTTGGTGTAGGCAGTCACTAGTACACTAGTAGTTGGTGTAGGCAGTCACTAGTACACTAGCAGTTAGTGTAGGCAGTCACTAGTAGTTGACCAGTGTAGGCAGTCACTAGTAGTTGGTGTAGGCAGTCACTAGTACACTAGTAGTTGGTGTAGGCAGTCACTAGTAGTTGGTGTAGGCAGTCACTAGCAGTTGGTGTAGGCAGTCACTAGTACACTAGTAGTTGGTGTAGGCAGTCACTAGTACACTAGTAGTTGGTGTAGGCAGTCACTAGTACAATAGTAGTTGGTGTAGGCAGTCACTAGCAGTTGGTGTAGGCAGTCACTAGCAGTTGGTGTAGGCAGTCACTAGTACACTAGTAGTTGGTGTAGGCAGTCACTAGTAGTTGACCAGTGTAGGCAGTCACTAGTAGTTGGTGTAGGCAGTCACTAGTACACTAGTAGTTGGTGTAGGCAGTCACTAAGTTGGTGTAGGCAGTCACTAGCAGTTGGTGTGCAGTCACTAGTACACTAGTAGTTGGTGTAGGCAGTCACTAGTACACTAGTAGTTGGTGTAGGCAGTCACTAGTACAATAGTAGTTGGTGTAGGCAGTCACTAGCAGTTGGTGTAGGCAGTCACTAGCAGTTGGTGTAGGCAGTCACTAGTACACTAGTAGTTGGTGTAGGCAGTCACTAGCAGTTGGTGTAGGCAGTAACTAGTACACTAGTAGTTGGTGTAGGCAGTCACTAGCAGTTGGTGTAGGCAGTCACTAGTACACTAGCAGTTGGTGTAGGCGGTCACTAGTACACTAGTAGTTGGTGTAGGCAGTCACTAGCAGTTGGTGTAGGCAGTCACTAGCAGTTGGTGTAGGCAGTCACTAGTAGTTGGTGTAGGCAGTCACTAGTAGTTGGTGTAGGCAGTCACTAGCAGTTGGTGTAGGCAGTCACTAGTACACTAGTAGTTGGTGTAGGCAGTCACTAGTAGTTGGTGTAGGCAGTCACTAGTAGTTGGTGTAGGCAGTCACTAGTACACTAGTAGTTGGTGTAGGCAGTCACTAGTAGTTGGTGTAGGCAGTCACTAGTACACTAGTAGTTGGTGTAGGCAGTCACTAGTAGTTGGTGTAGGCAGTCACTAGTAGTTGGTGTAGGCAGTCACTAGCAGTTGGTGTAGGCAGTCACTAGTACACTAGTAGTTGGTGTAGGCAGTCACTAGCAGTTGGTGTAGGCAGTCACTATTGGTTGGTGTAGAGATTTATTTTCTACAGCGGAATGACAGAGCGCTCCACCTGCCCTTCTTAAATATACATGTATGCCACAACAGGTGACTGAGGTGAGTGCCTTCGGACGGGCAGACCTAATCCTATGAACTCATCCTCTATTTCACCAATATGTACTGCAAGGGTTGTCTGTCCAATGTGTACTGCAAGGGTTGTCTGTCCAATATGTACTGCAAGGGTTGTCTGTCCAATATGTACTGCAAGGGTAGTCTGTCCAATATGTACTGCAAGGGTTGTCTGTCCAATATGTACTGCAAGGGTTGTCTGTCCAATATGTACTGCAAGGGTTGTCTGTCCATATCAATATGTACTGCAAGGGTTGTCTGTCCAATATGTACTGCAAGGGTTGTCTGTCCAATATGTACTGCAAGGGTTGTCTGTCCAATATGTATTGCAAGGGTTGTCTGTCCAATATGTACTGCAAGGGTTGTCTGTCCAATATGTACTGCAAGGGTTGTCTGTCCATTATGTACTGCAAGGGTTGTCTGTCCAATATGTACTGCAAGGGTTGTCTGTCCAATATGTACTGCAAGGGTTGTCTGTCCAATATGTACTGCAAGGGTTGTCTGTCCAATATGTACTACAAGGGTTGTCTGTCCAATATGTACTGCAAGGGTTGTCTGTCCAATATGTACTGCAAGGGTTGTCTGTCCAATATGTACTGCAAGGGTTGTCTGTCCAATATGTACTACAAGGGTTGTCTGTCCAATATGTACTGCAAGGGTTGTCTGTCCAATATGTACTACAAGGGTTGTCTGTCCAATATGTACTGCAAGGGTTGTCTGTCCAATATGTACTGCAAGGGTTGTCGGTTGCGAATTGCGACAAAAACAAATACTTGTGCTAAATTTTGTAACATGGCTTCAAATAGTTATCTGTTATCTGATTGGCTCTTAGTTGACTCCAAGTTTTTCAAATTGGCAACAGTAGTAGTAGCACAGACAAAAATTCATACAAAGGGAACCCTTACTGCCTCTTTGACCTGGCTAACCCCAAAATAACCTGTCATTAACCTCATCGCGCCTCAAGTTTCACCCTTCCTCTTTTCTGACCTACCTTGTCCCACCTCCTTTTTTTAAAACTATTTATTTTACAACGATTGCGAAGCAAGTTCTAACAACTTATATTAATCACTCTCGTTGGCGTGGATGAAAGTGTAAATGTGGTCATTCGTCCCTTTTTTGACCCACCCACATGTCCTTTTTTGACCCACCCACATGTCCTTTTTTGACCCACCCTATCCTTTTTTCTACTTTAGAATGAAGTGACGTTAAACTCCAAAAACTCACTGGTTGAGTTTGTCAATGTGTAATTTCATTAAACATTTTGATGAAAAGTAATCATATATGAACAGTTCAGTCTTTAAACAAGCAACGCAGTCGTGCAAATCCAGCTTCCTTTATATGGAGCCTCTGTTATGCCTACATACATGTACTACACTTGGCAAAAATAAAAGACCCGCTAATTCTCTAACCGAATAGTTAGTAAACCAAATCAATTTACTTTATAGGCCTATCCAAACACGTGATCTTTCGTACATGCGTACAGAGCACGAACTGCACGCCCTGTCACTTTCTGGTTTTCAGTACTTCGCCTGTGCACCAATATAACTATTCGTTTCAAGGCACATTTCTTACACAGAAACACTTGATGTTTGCTAGAGTGAACAGAAATCAAATTTGTTTCACTTATCGACTTTGCATAGCCATGTCACAACTTTATGGAAATAAGAGAAATTAGGTAATCGGTATGCTTCAGGCCGGTGCTATGGTCAATGACATGGCACGCCATTTTGGGTGTTCCTGTCAACCGTAGCACTCGATGAGCCGTCAATGATTGTCCGCGACCAGGGCAACGTCATGTGATGTCACAAAGGGATGATCGCCATACCAGGCTGACGCACCTTCAAAGTGGTTATGGGTTACTGCCCAGACTATCAGAAACCGGCTGAGACAAAACCATATCCCTATTCATGCCAGTAGACCATAAACTGGCAAATGTCTGACAGCCCGCCATAGAGCTGTCAGGCTGGCCTGGGCACGACATCACTTGAACTGGACTAGTGGAATTCCATCAGTGATGAGTCACATTTTATTGTCAGTCACGCAGATGGTAGAGTGAGAGTCTATCGTCGGAGAAATGAGAGGTACATGTACACAGAATGGTGCATCCACAAAGGGACAGGTTTTGTGGTGAAATGAGAGGTACATGTACACAGAATGCTGCATCCACAAAGGGACAGGTTTTGTGGTGAAATGAGAGGTACATGTACACAGAATGGTGCATCCACAAAAGGGACAGGTTTCGTGGTGAAATGAGAGGTACATGTAGACAGAATGGTGCATCCACGAAAGGGACAGGTTTCGTGGTGAAATGAGAGGTACATACACAGAATGTTGCATCCACGAAAAGGACAGGTTTCGTGGTGAAATGAGAGGTACATACACAGAATGTTGCATCCACGAAAAGGACAGGTTTCGTGGTGAAATGAGAGGTACATGTAGACAGAATGGTGCATCCACGAAAGGGACAGGTTTCGTGGTGAAATGAGAGGTACATACACAGAATATTGCATCCACGAAAAGGACAGGTTTTGTGGTGAAATGAGAGGTACATGTAGACAGAATGCTGCATCCACGAAAAGGACAGGTTTCGTGGTGAAATGAGAGGTACATGTAGACAGAATGCTGCATCCACGAAAGGGACAGGTTTTGTGGTGAAATGAGAGGTACATGTAGACAGAATGCTGCATCCACGAAAGGGACAGGTTTCGTGGTGAAATGAGAGGTACATGTAGACAGAATGCTGCATCCACGAAAGGGACAGGTTTCATGGTGAAATGAGAGGTACATACACAAAATGCTGCATCCACGAAAGGGACAGGTTTCATGGTGACAGCGTTATGATCTGGGGAGGAATCATGTGTAGGGAAATATTAATGCACAACGTTAATTACGTTACATCAACATTCCGAATAACATCATTCTGTCATTCATTCAGAATCATGGACCAGGAATAACATTCCAACATGATAATGCCACACCCCATACCACCAGATTTTGACCCAAAACAACGTTAATGTCTTACCATTGCCGGCCGTGTCACCAGAGCTGGATCCCATAGAACAGATCTGGGATGAACCTGGGCGACAGATGAACCTGGGCGGCGGGCAGGGTCACCAGAACTGTAGAACAGATCTGGGATGAACCTGGACGGCGAGCCGTGTCACCAGAGCTGGATCCCATAGAACAGACCAGGGATGAACCTGGGCGGCGGGACGTGTCACCAGAGCTGGATCCCATAGAACAGATCTGGGCGGCGGGCCGTGTCACCAGAGCTGGATCCCATAGAACAGACCTGGGATGAACCTGGGCGGCGGGCAGGGTCACCAGAGCTGGATCCCATAGAACAGATCTGGGCGGCGGGCCGTGTCACCAGAGCTGGATCCCATAGAACAGATCTGGGATGAACCTGGGCGGCGGGCCGTGTCACCAGAGCTGGATCCCATAGAACAGATCTGGGATGAACCTGGGCGGCGGGCCGTGTCACCAGAGCTGGACCCCATTGAACAGATCTGGGATGAACCTGGGCGGCGGGCAGGGTCACCAGAGCTGGACCCCATAGAACAGATCTGGGACGAACCTGGGCGGCGGGCAGTGTCACCAGAGCTGTACCCATAGAACAGATCTGGGATGAACCTGGGCGGCGGGCAGGGTCACCAGAGCTGGACCCCATAGAACAGATCTGGGATGAACCTGGGCGGCGGGCCGTGTCACCAGAGCTGGACCCCATTGAACAGATCTGGGATGAACCTGGGCGGCGGGCAGGGTCACCAGAGCTGGACCCCATAGAACAGATCTGGGATGAACCTGGGCGGCGGGCCGTGTCACCAGAGCTGGACCCCATTGAACAGATCTGGATGAACCTGGCGGCTGGCAGGGTCACCAGAGCTGGACCCCATAGAACAGATCTGGGATGAACCTGGGCGGCGGGCCGTGTCACCAGAGCTGTAGAACAGATCTGGGATGAACCTGGGCGGCGGGCAGGGTCACCAGAGCTGTAGAATAGATCTGGGATGAACCTGGGCGGTGGGCCGTGTCACCAGAGCTGTAGAACAGATCTGGGATGAACCTGGGCGGTGGGCCGTGTCACCAGAGCTGTAGAATAGATCTGGGATGAACCTGGGCGGTGGGCCGTGTCACCAGAGCTGTAGAACAGATCTGGGATGAACCTGGGCGGTGGGCCGTGTCACCAGAGCTGTAGAACAGATCTGGGATGAACCTGGGCGGTGGGCCGTGTCACCAGAGCTGTAGAACAGATCTGGGATGAACCTGGGCGGCGGGCCATGTTCATATTTCTATGTTCATTCGGTGAAATATATTTCGATTTGGATCGTACAATGAAACAAACGAATATCTTCTACATGTATGTACACAATGTAAACGCCAGCAGCCAAAAAACCAAAGGATCTAACAGGTTAGAAACCACATCGTTCTTGTATTCTGCAGCAAACATACTCAGGAACTTCAAACGCTTTAACCAGTCTCAGTGCTTTACTTCTCCCCACCCCATAGGGTGCCTCTTTGAACTCAAAAAAATACCATGTCTTGAAAACCTATTGCCTAGAAATGCCAGGAAAAATATGCTAGAATCATTGCTTTCAAGTATAAGGCTTTTGCTTGCTGATAGATAAAAATGGTAATTAACTTCACCATGCTGCACTATATAGCTTTTCAACACATGTGCTAGAAGTTTTTTCTGGATCAAGGGAATGGGGAAAATGCTCCTTTTAGTGCTTTATGGATATTAGAGCCAAGTTATCATTCTGAGTTGCATAAAATATAGATTGTTCAGTGCTACAATGCAGTTATCATTCATATTAAAGATTATATTTTGATTATTTTGGTTCAAGTGGGGAGATAACCATGGATGGAATTTCAATAAACTTAATAAGTTATAATATGTATCAAGGGCTCATTCTAGATGGTGAAGTAGGCACCCTAGGGACCCTCACTTAGCCTCCTGGGGGGCACCACTTTTCCCTAAAGATTTTTTTATAATTTTAAATAATTTATTTTTAAGAATTTTCAGCAAAATATTCCCCAGTAAGTATCACTGGCCACTGTAATGCACTCCTATTCAAATATTGTATTTAATGGTCATATTGTGTATTTTAGCCTTATGATATTGAAATTTATTAAATAATACCATTAGATGACGACGCAATTGCGAGCTTTCTCACTTCTCCCAAACATGTGGGTGTAGCTTGAGCCTTGTGTATACCACATTCATTTCAATCCACTTGTCGTCGTATTTAAGGAATGAAAGGCCTCCATGGTTACTTTAACCCTTTCCCTCATAGAAGCACCTCTTGATGCCATTACCAATACGACATACATTGACAATGTAGTAGCCAAACCAATGTTCATAATAAAAGCCAGAATCTCATGTAGTCCCAGTAATATCTATGGATGTGGGATAGATATGGCGACTACTTATCCACTGCATGATAGCTAAATGGCTGTCGTTTGTATGGAGATATAATAGTATATTAACCTAAATCACTATGAAGGAAAGGGTTAAAAACACACACAATGTAGTTCATACCCTGATGGAAACTATTAACCTGCGATTCATTCCTTAAATTTACATTCATTATATTTACATTAATTATATTTACATTAATTATATTTACATTAATTATATTTACATTAATTATATTTACATTAATTATATTTACATTAATTATATTTACATTAATTATATTTACATTAATTATTCTTTTCAATGAGACAAAGAAAAAAGGATCACACTTTCCAATTAAAAGGTATTTAGTGCAAATTTGCGACCTACCTTGTTGCGGGGATCCGGTAAATAGATCATCCTTGGCACAGCGTAAACTATAAGACGCACGTTTTCTCGCGATGAACGTTGCCTAATATTGTGAATGCGCAAGCCCGTAACTACGAGTGTGCATGTCAGCTGCATATCATTAGTTTGGAACCCTCATACAAATTTGTATACAATCAGGGCACAGGGCCTGCTCTGGCTCTTAATTTTTTGTAGCCAATTTTTTGTAGCCAAATCTGCGTTTCCTTTAGCCAATTCCGACGCGCGCCATTTTCCCCAAACAGAATTTTTATTAAGCCAATTTTGCAATATTGTCGCCATTGGCGAGGCTGGCGATTGGCAGCGTGGGCCCTGGGGCATATATGTTCATCGAAGGAAATACAATAGTGATGTAAATATTTACATTGAGGCCATTTTGGAAACATTGGATGGGAATTAAGAAAGCATTTCTTCCATGTCGGAAGCTGTTTTTCTGTGGTAATTATGAGCCATGGAAGAA
Organism: Archivesica marissinica; assembly: GCA_014843695.1. Taxonomy (NCBI): domain Eukaryota; kingdom Metazoa; phylum Mollusca; class Bivalvia; order Venerida; family Vesicomyidae; genus Archivesica; species Archivesica marissinica. Next base: position 43,989,584 of record CM026393.1, read on the forward strand.
ACGTGGCAACATTGTCGGCAGTATGTACGTAGTACATGAATTTCATATTGGCTTTAATGTTCTCTTGTATCTATGTTTTGCAGCAGCAACAATTTGTTGTATCGGACATTCGATCAGGCTTCATGTTCCTGAAGGTAGTCGCAATGAATTCAAAAAGTACACACTTCTCGTTTTAGTAGATCTGCCAAATAGCAACTCAAAGGGTTTATTGTCTTGGTATTAATCGTGGATGCCACTAGTGTCTAGAGCTCTGCTGTCTAACCATCATTGCTAGACATACATTAATACCCCGTTCACACTCAAATCCATTATTTACTTATTTATTAACCCTTTCCCTCATAAAAGCACCTTAACGCCATTACCAATACGACATACATTGACCAGGGATTATTCTAGAGGGCGATGTGGGCGAAATTGTCGCCCTAGGGACCCTGACTTCGCCCTCTGGGGGTCCCACTTCTCCCTAAAAAAAAAATAAAAAAGAAGGTTTTTACGATTTTCAAACAAAATTTTGTCTAGTAAGATACACTGGGCCCATTATAAAGCACTCCTTCTATTCAAATGTTGTATTTAATGGCTGTACTGTGCATTTTAACCCTATTTTGCAGAAGTATATTAAAGAACACCATTTAAGGAAGCGATCACGCGCTTTCTCACGTCTCCCAAAAATGTTGACCTAGAATGAACCCTGATTGACAATGAGGTAGCCAAACCAATGTTCATAATAAAGGCCAGAATCTCATATAGTTCCCAGTAATATTATTATATATACAGGTGGTATAGGGCCATTTCACAGTATATGTGAAGTGACATAAAAAATATTAAAGTCTGAATTTGAGCAAAGTACCAAATGTATATGTTAGATAGGTATCTGAAGACCGGAAATTGGCATTTGGGTCAAAATTGCACATTTTTAATATATGCAAATTAGCTATTTAACACGAACAAATGGATTTCAGCGTTGCGGACAGGACAAATGTTTTTTTAAGTTTTCTCGTGGTGTATTTAACTTTAGGTCAATTTCTGTTGTTGACAGCATTAGTGTTATGTCTAAGTATAACATGATGCAGTTTTAATTTTTTTTATAAATGTGAAGCCATACAAAATCCACTTCACAGACCCAAGGTGTCCTGTCCGCAACGTTTTCGGTCGAAAAGTTTTAATTTCACCCAAAAATAGTTGGATTTGAAAACCCAAACTTTATATTCTCTTAGCTGGGGTATATCTGAATAATATCAACCAAAAGTAAAGACAAACATATAACACACTTCATGGGAACCCACAACTCATTTCTGTTGCGGACAGGACAAAAACGTTGCGGACAGGACATAAAATTACTCAAAAGTGATTTTTGAAAAGAAAACTGTTATTAATCATGATTTTCCTATGTAGGGTGGTCACTTAAAATTTAGTCTAGTGGCTTAATCCTTGATGATTGGAATGTCTTCTTCTTTTGTTTGGCTTCCATGGAAGAAACAATGAAATCATGAAGACCAGGAAGGGCTTCTTAACAGGTTTGTGCTAGGATGGCTTTATCAAAAGAGGTGTTAAAACACCTTTTAGGACTCAACAGGCTTGATTACTATAACAACAGAACTGGGACTTATAAGATAGAGCCCAAGTTCATGTTTCACCAGATCAACTCAGCACCTCAGAAGTCATGCCAGCATTAACTGCTACAGAAAGATCCCATCGTTTTAGAGCGAAGGTCTGGAATGATGACGAGAAACACGAGGCTGCTAAAGCAAAAGATCGAGACAGGAAAAAGCAACAACGAGCTTTGAAAAAGGTCACTATGACTGAATGGGAGAAGAACGAAAAAAAGCGAAAGGAACGGGAGGCCAAACAACGGCAACGAAGAGAAAAGGCGAATGCTCGAAGACCGGAGGCAGAGCCAGAGGAAATAGGACCATACAAGTCCAAGAACACGCTTGGAAAGGCTGTGGCCAAGGTAATACGTGCTCTACCTGGAACGCCAACGAGGGAAACACCTGTACTTGGTGCTGTGTTATCATCGATGCCTCGAGATAAACGGGATAAACTTTGTAAAACGGTCAGAGACACTAGAGTTCGACGAAGTCTTATCGATGATGAACGAAAGAAACGTTCTGATGCCATTCCCAATCAGACATTAGAGCTTGTGCATCAGTTTTACTTGCGTGATGACATAAGTAGGATGTGTCCAGGAAAAAGAGACTGCATATCTGTAAAAGACTCTGTCACTGGTAAACGAGAACACAAGCAAAAACGTTTGCTATATTTGTCACTGTCCGAATCGCACCAGGTTTTCTGTCGTGAGCATGGGGACATTATTGGCTTCACCAAGTTCACCGAGCTACGCCCACCTTATGTGAAACCGATGACAAATCAGGACCAAGAAGTGTGTATGTGCAAGTACCATCAGAACATTGCATTGCTTGCGACTGGTCTTCACAAAATCGTACCCGCCATTCCGTGTGATCCAGTCCAAGTTGTGGAACTTACTGTTTGTGACCTTGCAAACATTGACTGTGTCGATCGAAAGTGTCCTATGTGTGGAGTTGACGATATCAATGGTAACATCGCTGAAATCGACGCCACATCACCCGTGTCCTACTACCAATGGACAACTCAGGACGGCAAAACCGTAAAAACTCTGATCAACTCGGATCTTGAAAGCACCAGTACCGAACTGAAAAGTCAGCTCAATCGATTTTCTCGACATGTGTACGATGAGCGTCGCCAGCATGCGGAATTGCGGTGTTTGAAAGGGACAATCAAACCTGGTGAAGTCATCATTCAAGAAGACTTCTCCGAGAATTTCTCTATCAAACATCAGTCAGAGATCATGTCAGCTCACTGGGCATCTGGCGGTGTGACGATTTTTACCGTTGTGGTCTACTTTCGTCGAACTGAAACATCTGACCTGGAACACTTGTCATTCTCGATTATCTCGGATGAACCTGTACATGACAAGAAGGCTGTTTATGCCAACAACAGCTTGGTTTTGCGTGAACTGAAAATGGTCTTGCCGTGGGACATTACAACTGTCCACTACTGGTCGGACGGTGCCGCAAGCCAATTCAAAAATCGGTACAACTTCGCCAACCTCGCTTTCCATGAACGGGACTTCGAGTGTACGGCAGATTGGAGCTTCTTCTGTACAGCTCATGGGAAAGGTCCAGTCGACGGAATTGGTGGCGAAACAAAACAAGTCGTTTGGAGAGCAATTCTGCAAGAACGTGAAACCGTGACAAATCCTCGTGAGTTCTACGACGTTGCCAAAAGGCTCACGGGCAAAATCAATGTACTTTGGCTCTCCAGTGACGACATCAAGGAATGTACCGCTCATTTGGACAATCGTTTCGCGAAGTGTCTTGCAGTCAGTGGAACACATTCGCTGCACTATCTCCGACACAATGACGACTGTAGTCTCGCAGTAGCGCTGAACTCGCCATTCACACGCCACGAGCCTATGACCATCGCACGTGTCATACAGACGGTGAAAAACAATCAAACCGAGGAACCTATGCCTATTGAGAAGGACTTTGCTATATCTAGTCGTGACTGCAAAATTGGTGACTTTTGCTTGGTAAGATTCACCGCTAGCAAATTGGAGAAGGTGTTCCTTGGACAGTGCACTGACATTGATCATATGGAGAACATTATCAAATTCTCATTCCTTCGATCGAAAGACAATGACAAGAAAGTGTTCACCTTCAAAACAAATGATGATTCCTGGGTTGATCGACACGATGTGATTGGAGTCTTAGATGCACCTGTGATGGACAATCGTGGACGTTATACATTTTCGCTTGCCGTCCCAGTAAAGGAATAGACTCAAAAACTCAATGTTAATATGGGGGGGGGGGCAGGGATCAGGAGCTTGATAAAATCTATTATATGCAGAATATTGAGGTTGTACATATTTAAAAAAAAAGTAAATGACAGTGTTAGTGCAGATTTAGATGTGAAAACCATGACATTTGGAAAAAAGTTGGTGGGGGGGGCAAGCTCCGATCCATACCCCTGATGAAATCCATCATGGGGAACACTGTATATACATGTCACACTAGATAATAAAGTTATTTTATTCTTATTAAAATGCATTTTAATTCATTTATATGCAAAGTGAAAACGTGTCCTGTCCGCAACGCTCTGTCCATGTCCTGTCCGCAACGCACAGTTAATTACCCCCTCGGTCATTCTTGAACATTTTGGAATCAAATTTTCTCCAAAATATACCTATGGCATTTAGATATAAATATGCAGGGTTTAATATCTTAGAAAACAAGTGGATGGACAGAACTTTGGGTTTTTCTAACATACAGTAAAACCCACTTCACTTTCTGTCCTGTCCGCAACCCGTTTTATTTCACATTTTCCCCCCCAAAATTGAAATTCCAAAGATTTGATTTTGTTATCATATGAAGTGGTACCAAAGTACTTCACTTTCATGCATTCAAACTTTTAAAATATACCCAAGAATAATTTCTGTGAAAGAAACAAGTCTCTGAATGTCCTGTCCGCAACAAAACGAATACCGTGAAATGGCCCTATAATAGATTTGGCGACTACTTATCCACTGCATTATAGCTACATTTGTAAATGGCTGTCGTTTGTATGGAGATATTATAGTATATTAACCTAAATCTCTATGAAGAAAAGGGTTAAGACTTAATTTTAAAAACCACATCCCAATTTGTATTCACAGTTTTACATTTACAAACATTTTTAGATGACGGAATGTAACTTGACGTTACTTGAGTATATACATGAATATTTATAGTCATACATTGTATACCTAAATAAATCTGATTTGGAGAATTCACACTAGAAACGATGTACAGTTTTCAAAATCGCATCCGCGGTCCCGAAATGTATGTCCACTCCATAGCGCGGATGGACCACCCACCCCGCGACGTAATGGAATTACCACCATGGAAAATGAATCTTTTCGCTGCACACTTCACTTCCGCGGGCCCCAAGCTATAACATCGCTGACTATTGCCGACAAAATGAACTAGCTGCATGTAACACATGTAAATTGCTAAACATGCCGAATTAATAAAACTACAGACGTGGCTACATGCACAGTACAGATCCCACAGACTTTGCTTTTTCCACACTACCACGGTGGGAAGAATTATCTCAGAGTGGAAAAACTCGGTGGATGGATAGTTTTTGTCCGCAGGTTTGCATTAAAAAATTGTAACTAAACAATAGCAGACATGTACAATGTACCGCACACTTGTGGTGTTAAGAATATTATTTCCAAAATGTTTTGCACGTTATGCACGTTATGCATGCAAAACTGCATGTGTATTATTGTTTTAAAATGCACGTTTTTCACCATCCAGGTAATTATCGGCAACAACCAGTACGCGGGGTTTCCCCGTGTACCATAGGACCCCGCGTACCGTATTCTTCCACCACAGGGGATATTTGTTGTCTGCGGTGTAATTCCGCGAGAATTTCATCTCCTGCAGACAAACGCGATCCATCCACCACGTTTTTCCACTCTTGAGATAATTCTTCCTACCGTGGTAGAGTGGAAATAGCATGTTTTAAAGCAATTTTTAAGTTTGAACTAACCATTTTCTCCATACAAATGTAGACGGCATACAGTGCCATTATCGCTTCCCACATACATTTATAACCATCGTTGCGAAACAAGCTTTAACAACTTATATTAACCACTCTCGCTATGCGAGGATGAAAGCGCATACATGGTCATTCATGCAGCAGGAAATGGAATACCCGGAGAAAACCCACCTGTCTGATCTGGCGAACACCGTACCATCTCAACATTCTTCCTGGTCCGAGGATCAAACCTGGGCTGCATTGGTAAGAAGTGAGCGTGCTAACCACTGCGCTAATCGGACATGTTAATAAGTGAATGCACCAGGTGCAAATCATACTATGCTAAATTCAAAGTGATTTTAAAAAATGTCGAGCTGGAACAAAAGAATTTAAAACATTGCTATGTGAACAGGGTGTTTAACATAATCATGTTTTGATGAGAGGCATATGTTTTTACATAGATCATACAATACATGACTCAGTTATTAATTCTAATTATACATGTAAACACAGGAGAAAACAGCTGAATGGGTTTTTGGAATAATTTGGTCTTCTTATTATAATTGAGCTTAATGGAACTTGTAAATTTCTGTTATATCATTAATGAGAGACATCTCTATCTTTCTATTACCTCCCTTGGCAGATACTGTCTGATTTATCCCAAAATGTAAATAGGTCCTTTTAGTTGGAATCCTTTGTTTCCCCCCCCCCCACGTTGTTCCATAACCAGATGTTGCGATATGATAAATGTGAGTTTTATCAAAATTGTGTTGATTAACTGATAACATTGTTTTACAAATAAGTACCCATTGCATATACTGTTGGAGATCTGTGGATATATACAATGTAGTAATTTAATAATCATAATAAGCAATAGTGGAATAAAATTGCTAACATGTTGTGCAAAGGAAACAACGATAAAAACAGAGGAAAACACATATCTACTTTTACTGAGTATTCAGGGGCAGTAACTAACTGATGTCTCTCATTAGAAAGTCAGAAAATACCCCCCCCCCCGTAAATAAAACCCACACTCAGAAACTCGCCATGTAAAACATGTTACAAACATGTTGTCTACCCACAGCACAGTCATGGGCATGACAATCAATTTAAATAAATACATAAATGCTGGTTTAGCTAGTCCTGATCTGGATGTAGGTGAATGTAATCATCTATGTTTGTTGTGTTTTACAGGGACTTAAGCAAGAATGAGATCACAGTTCTGAGGAAGGAGAGTTTCAGTCGACTGTCTTACCTACAACGACTGTAAGTAACATAAATATGTTCTTGTATGATTGCTGGTGGTGTGTACACTCATGTACTGTCGAGAAGAGTCAGTCCCCTTGCCTACCTACAACGACTGTAAGTAACATAAATATGTTCTTGTATGATTGCTGGTGGTGTGTACACTCATGTACTGTCGAGAAGAGTCAGTCCCCTTGCCTACCTACAACGACTGTAAGTAACATAAATATGTTCTTGTATGATTGCTGGTGGTGTGTACACTCATGTACTGTCGAGAAGAGTCAGTCCCCTTGCTTACCTACAACGACTGCAAGGATGCGCACCATTGTAATTTCTCCTTCTTCATGCTATAGTAAATGGATGAACTGGCAGTCAAAAACAAGAATGCACTTATAACGCATGCAGTTCTGTAAACTGCAGGCCTTCTGCTTGATGTTAGTCAGCAGTAAGTCATGGCATCACCATGAGTTTTTCACCATTTCCCAATGTTTACAAATACCGGTTCAAAAATGGAACATGCAGGAATCCTAGCTGTCATATGAGGCTGTTTACTCATCAGCTGGAGCAAGTAGTACTGAAATAAATTCACAAAATGTTTACTTCAAATGAACATAAAAATGCCAGATGCACCACACTCATGATAGGACATGCAAACAGTCTCTGCTGCTACAGTAAAACATCATCAAAGTAGGGTCTGCTTGTTGGCCAAAACTACTTTCAAGGCTACAACGGAACCAATTCCTTCAGTGGGGCCACATGGTAAGTAACATCCAGAGAGTTTGAGTCTAAGAATCCAATTTGGGGTTTCTAAATTTGTAAACAGAAATAGCTTAAGACTGAACTTGAAATAAAAGATATGATTGGGCTTGAGATACGATTTATTGGATCTGAGATGTACATGTAAAGCCAAACACATTCAGAGAGCTTGAGTTTGAGATTAGAGATACATGTATGCTTGGCTGACTCTGAGACATATATTTTCGTGTAGAGCCAATCAGAGAACTGACTGTGAAAGACTGAGTTTGTTACCCGACATATGATTGATTGGCTCTGAGATCTGTACTGTCATACATGTATACATGTACATAGCCAATAAGAGATCCTTAGAGATTGAGTTAGAGAGTAGATATATTGTTAGTTAACGGCTTTGAGAACTGCACTACAAATAGCCAATCAGAATCTCTGAGAACTGCACACTGTACATGTATGTATCCAATCAGAGTTACTGAGAACTGCACAATGTACATGTATGTATTCAATCAGAGTTACTGAGAACTGCACAATGTACATGTATGTATCCAATCAGAGTTACTGAGAACTGCACAATGTACATGTATGTATCCAATCAGAGTTACTGAGAACTGCACAATGTACATGTATGTAACCAATCAGAGTTACTGAGAACTGCACAATGTACATGTACGTAACCAATCAGAGTTACTAAGAACTGCACAATGTATGTATGTATGTATGTATTCAATCAGAGTTACTGAGAAGAACTGCACAATGTACATGTATGTATCCAATCAGAGTTACTGAGAACTGCACAATGTACATGTATGTATCCAATCAGAGTTACTGAGAACTGCGCAATGTACATGTATGTATCCAATCAGAGTTACTAAGAACTGCACAATGTACATGTATGTAACCAATCAGAGTTACTAAGAACTGCACAATGTACATGTATGTATCCAATCAGAGTTACTGAGAACTGCACAATGTACATGTATGTATCCAATCAGAGTTACTGAGAACTGCACAATGTACATGTATGTAACCAATCAGAGTTACTGGGAACTGCACAATGTACATGTATGTATTCAATCAGAGTTACTGAGAACTGCACAATGTACATGTATGTATCCAATCAGAGTTACTGAGAACTGCACAATGTACATGTATGTATTCAATCAGAGTTACTGAGAACTGCACAATGTACATGTATGTAACCAATCAGAGTTACTAAGAACTGCACAATGTACATGTATGTATTCAATCAGAGTTACTGAGAACTGCACAATGTACATGTATGTATTCAATCAGAGTTACTGAGAACTGCACAATGTACATGTATGTATTCAATCAGAGTTACTGAGAACTGCACAATGTACATGTATGTATTCAATCAGAGTTACTGAGAACTGCACAATGTACATGTATGTATTCAATCAGAGTTACTGAGAACTGCACAATGTACATGTATGTATTCAATCAGAGTTACTGAGAACTGCACAATGTACATGTATGTATCCAATCAGATTTACTGGGAACTGCACATTGTACATGTATGTAACCAATCAGAGTTACTGGGAACTGCGCAATGTACATGTATGTAACCAATCAGAGTTACTGGGAACTGCGCAATGTACATGTATGTAACCAATCAGAGTTACTGGGAACTGCGCAATGTACATGTATGTATCCAATCAGAGTTACTGAGAACTGCACAATGTACATGTATATATCCAATCAGAGTTACTGAGAACTGCACAATGTACATGTATGTATTCAATCAGAGTTACTGAGAACTGCACAATGTACATGTATGTATTCAATCAGAGTTACTGAGAACTGCACAATGTACATGTATGTATTCAATCAGAGTTACTGAGAACTGCACAATGTACATGTATGTATCCAATCAGAGTTACTGGGAACTGCACATTGTACATGTATGTAACCAATCAGAGTTACTGGGAACTGCGCAATGTACATGTATGTAACCAATCAGAGTTACTGAGAACTGCACAATGTACATGTATGTATTCAATCAGAGTTACTGAGAACTGCACAATGTACATGTATGTATTCAATCAGAGTTACTGAGAACTGCACAATGTACATGTATGTAACCAATCAGAGTTACTGGGAACTGCACATTGTACATGTATGTATCCAATCAGAGTTACTGAGAACTGCAAAATGTACATGTATGTAACCAATCAGAGTTACTGAGAACTGCACAATGTACATGTATGTAACCAATCAGAGTTACTAAGAACTGCACAATGTACATGTATGTATCCAATCAGAGTTACTGAGAACTGCACAATGTACATGTATGTATTCAATCAGAGTTACTGAGAACTGCACAATGTACATGTATGTATTCAATCAGAGTTACTGAGAACTGCACAATGTACATGTATGTAACCAATCAGAGTTACTGGGAACTGCACATTGTACATGTATGTATCCAATCAGAGTTACTGAGAACTGCAAAATGTACATGTATGTAACCAATCAGAGTTACTGAGAACTGCACAATGTACATGTATGTAACCAATCAGAGTTACTAAGAACTGCACAATGTACATGTATGTATCCAATCAGAGTTACTGAGAACTGCACAATGTACATGTATGTATTCAATCAGAGTTACTGAGAACTGCACAATGTACATGTATGTATTCAATCAGAGTTACTGAGAACTGCACAATGTACATGTATGTATTCAATCAGAGTTACTGAGAACTGCACACTGTACATGTATGTAACCAATCAGAGTTACTGGGAACTGCACAATGTACATGTATGTATTCAATCAGAGTTACTGAGAACTGCACAATGTACATGTATGTATTCAATCAGAGTTACTGAGAACTGCACAATGTACATGTCCAATCAGAGTTACTGGGAACTGCACAATGTACATGTATGTATCCAATCAGAGTTACTAAGAACTGCACAATGAAAAATACACGTTTTATTGTCAGAAACAATTTTATATTCCGCAATCAGAATTTTTGGGAGAAGTGAGAAAACGCGTGTTTGCGTCTTTTAATTGTGTTATTTAATAAATTTCTGCAAAATACGGTTAAATTACACAGTATGACCATTAAATACAGTAGTTAGGAAGTGCTTTATAATGAACCAATATATCTTACTGGACAAAATCTTCAATGAAAATTAGAGGAAAATGGTTTTTTAGGGAGAAGTGGTGCCCATAGGGTGCAAAGTGAGCCCTGGGTCGGATATCCTAACATGGAAATGGTTACTGTTACTGAGTAGCATAGAAAGTATTCATAGAACACCAGTGTGTTTGGCACACTATCATATGTAATATTCATAGAACACCAGTGTGTTTGGCACACTATCATGTGTAATATTCATAGAACACCAGTGTGTTTGGCACACTATCATATGTAATATTCATAGAACACCAGTGTGTTTGGCACACTATCATGTGTAATATTCATAGAACACCAGTGTGTTTGGCACACTATCATGTGTAATATTCATAGAACACCAGTGTGTTTGGCACACTATCATGAGTAATATAAAATGATCTTTACTGGTTCCCAACCAGTTTTAAGACCATCACATAAACTTGCCATTAATAAAACATGTTGTGATGTTAGATGGAAGATAAACTTATTTAACCTGTTCCTATCTCTTCACATTTTAAAGTTACTCTGGCATTTAAAAGATAGGTGTAAGAGGTATGGGGTAAGGCCAGGGTTGTTTTATTTATTTTACAACGATTGTGAAGCAACTTTTAACAACTCTCGTTAGCACGGATGAAAGCGTAAATGTAGTCATTCATGTGGGAGGACACCGGAGTACCCTGAGAAAACCCACCTGTCCGATCTCGCGACCACCGTACCATCTCACATACTTCCCGGTCCAAGGATCGAACCCGGTTTGCATTGGTGAGAAGCGAGCGCACTAACCACTTCGCTAATCGGACAGCCAAAACTTCATTCACCCCTCCCCTAACATTCACCCCTCCCCTAAAAACATCGAAAATCTAAACCGAAAACACCTATGAACTGAACATCTCCTAATCCGGTGGCGGTTCCGTTTAGAAAGGTTGCACTCTATTACTTTTAAAATAAATGTGTTTCCTTTAACAATATAATATCCCCGTACATGAAAATAGCTGCCAGGATCGTATCTATTATAAGGCACTGAAGGCCCGGGCCTGCAGATTGCCACAGAATATGAAATATCCAAGTAGGCCAAACATGCAATAAAAAGTTGAGTGATTATTAGCATGTCTGTAAACTCTGTATGGTATAGAATCTAGAGCAGAGGTGGTTACACCTATCTCACAACGTGATCATACATGTATATTGTTTTGTTGTCAATGTGACATATTTCATATCGAAATATGAATGTCTAAAATGTACATCAGAGTGCACCATCAAGATTCTAGGATTTAAAATTTTCCTGGGTTACCACCATGCCTGCAGACCCTTCTGACACCACCATACCTTCAATACTCAATTTATTGGTCACCCCTACAAATTTAAAAAGATTAGCTACGCCACTGGCTACTATTCATTAAACTTCATTGGGGAGTTATGTGTATGTGGCCCGGCTCGCTCAGTTGGTAAAGCGTGTGCCCCGGAAGACAAATATCATTTCTTAGACATTATAAGACCTACAGTCAAACCTGTCTTACGCAGCCAGCCAATGGAATCACAGAAAGTGGCTGCTTAGCACAGGTGGCTGCTTAATAGAGTAACCACTAACACAGGTTTGACTGTATTTCGAAAAAATATCTTCAGATATATGAAGGATACATATCTGGGGGAGGGGGTCTGTTGTAATTGGGCGGGTGACCGGTGGTCCCTCACATAAAGTTCGAGCAGGCACACCTATATATACATATAAATTCTCGTAAAACGCACATTTGGATTTTCAAGATTTTAATATGAATAAATAAAGTACCGTGGCCTATTTTTCTTGCTCCATTGATTAAGATATGATAATTATCTCTATGTAACATTTTTATTAGTGTACATGAGAGATTAGCTGATTTCACATGGGGAGTTTAGATGTGTAATGAGTAATGACTCCATAGAATGCAGTAGAAAATGGGTTACTCCTCCAGTTGAAAGTGATTTAAAGTTCCTAGGTGCAATTTTTTCTTTCAAATGGAAATAAAACTCTATTTTATGCTTTCCAACATTTATCAGTGAAATAACATATAGGATCTTACATGAGTGGTCCATCAGTATACAGTGAGCATGTCCATCAGTATACAGTGAACATGTCCATCAGTATACAGTGAGCATGTCCATCAGTATACAGTGAGCATGTCCATCAGTATACAGTGAGCATGTCCATCAGTATACAGTGAGCATGTCCATCAGTATACAGTGAGCATGTCCATCAGTATACAGTGAGCATGTCCATCAGTATACAGTGAGCTTGTCCATCAGTATACAGTGAGCATGTCCATCAGTATACAGCGAGCATGTCCATCAGTATACAGTGAGCTTGTCCATCAGTATACAGTGAGCATGTCCATCAGTATACAGTGAGCATGTCCATCAGTATACAGTGAGCATGTCCATCAGTATACAGTGAGCATGTCCATCAGTATACAGTGAGCATATCCATCAGTATACAGTGAGCTTGTCCATCAGTATACAGTGAGCATGTCCATCAGTATACAGCGAGCATGTCCATCAGTATACAGTGAGCTTGTCCATCAGTATACAGTGAGCATGTCCATCAGTATACAGTGAGCATGTCCATCAGTATACAGTGAGCATGTCCATCAGTATACAGTGAGAAAGTCCATCAGTATACAGTGAGCATGTCCATCAGTATACAGTGAGAAAGTCCATCAGTATACAGTGAGCATGTCCATCAGTATACAGTGAGCATGTCCATCAGTATACAGTGAGAAAGTCCATCAGTATACAGTGAGCATGTCCATCAGTATACAGTGAGCATGTCCATCAGACACACTGAATGATAGGAGTGGAATTGGCATTTCAAAGCTTAGCAGCTGTGCCACCCACCCGATTGTACAATAAAATGCTAGCTAGGTAACGTTCCTTAGCATCGTTAATGTTTATCCCAGATTAACTTAAATATTTGCAGAACATAAAATATCTGCATGTAAATACCACGCCTGTATGCTCTCCAGAGGTAAGCAGTGAGCATATAAACAGTGTAATAAAAATGTGGGCTTAAAATTAAAAACATGCACACATCTTAGAAAATCAGACGAAGGCATATTGCTTATTTATGTTCAGAATGCAGTAAAGATAAGTCCTATGTTCCTAATGTCAGATGTTCCAAGATATATATATGTAGTACATGACTGTATGTTGTCTCGGCAAGGTTTCACAGTCTTGTGTATAAAATACTTTCATTAGGAAATACAGTCAAACCTGTGTTAGTGTTCACCTCTAATAAGCAGCCAACCTGTATTAAGCAGCCATTTTCCAGATTCCCAATTGTATATATGTCTCCATGACCTAATGGTTAAAGCGTCCGCCAACGGAGCGGGAGGTTGAAGGTTCGAACCTCGTCAGGGGTTCTGTTCTGATGTGGCCGGTTTGTGAGTCACAAGCTAGTTAAATATTATTATGGTTACCGATTGCCTGGCGCCTGGCCTACAAGCATAGGATTTGGGAAGTACTGATGTTCATAAGAAAAGGTGTCTCATAAGGGCTGGTTCTTTCAATAGTGGTGACACTATAATAACCCTTTATAGAGATTTAGGTTAATATACTAGTATATCTCCATACAAACGACAGCCATTTAGCTATCATGCAGTGGATAAGTAGTCACCATATCTATCCCACCTCCATAGATATTACTAGGACTACATGAGATTCTGGCCGTTATTATGGACATTGGTTTGGCTACTACATTGTCAATGTATGTCGTATTGGTAATGGCGTCAAAAGGTGCTTCTATGAGGGAAAGGGTTAAACAAACACTTTACTTTTTTGCCTATTGTTTTATTATACATTTGCCCTCCAGTACTTTTTACTTATTGTTTTATTATACATTTGCCCTCCAGTAACCAGACACCTATGTGAACCAGCAATTTTCTGTGATTCCCTTGGCTAGCGGCTGATGACAGGTTTGACTGTATATCAATATACACAGGGTTCATCCTAGAGGGTTGGTCAACATTGGCAAAATAGCATTATATACATGTGGTTATTTATTATTCAATATATGGGTGGAAGTGACTGTGGCTATGACAGAAATATTTTGTTATGTGATGTAGTATACACATGAATTTGTTCTACACATTATGTAGCAACTACTCTTAACCCGTAACCTGGTAATTGTAACTAATTGTTGCTTTTGCAATCAGCATAGAACCAGAATGTGATGTCTGATCAGTTTGTTATTCGGAGAGTGGAGCTACAACACTTGGCTCAATAGCAAACAACATAGATCCTGATGATCATACGTGACTCAATACAACATAGATCCTGATCAGATGCGGCGTAAAGCCGCAGCTTTTTACTCGATTGATCTGGATCTATGTTGTTTAAACATTCCTTCAAATTGTCCAGTGATTATGAATAATCATAATAAGGATGTAGGTTCAACCTGATCGTCTTCATCTGCTCCACCAACATCAACATTATCGTGTCTATCAACATCAGCTTCAACATCTTCATGAACATCATGATCCTCTCCATCCATGATTGTGTCTAACAACATTAACATAATCCTGTCCACCACCAACATCAGCATGGTTGTGTCTAACAACATTACCATGATCCTGTCCACCACCAACATCAGCATGGTTGTGTCTAACAACATTTCCATGGTCCTGTCCACCACCAACATCAGCATGGTTGTGTCTAACAACATTACCATGATCCTGTCCACCACCAACATCAGCATGGTTGTGTCTAACAACATTACCATGATCCTGTCCACCACCAACATCAGCATGGTTGTGTCTAACAACATTACCATGATCCTGTCCACCACCAACATCAGCATGGTTGTGTCTAACAACATTACCATGATCCTGTCCACCACCAACATCAGCATGGTTGTGTCTAACAACATTACCATGATCCTGTCCACCACCAACATCAGCATGATTGTGTCTGACAACATTACCATGATCCTGTCCACCACCAACATCAGCATGGTTGTGTCTAACAACATTACCATGATCCTGTCCACCACCAACATCAGCATGGTTGTGTCTGACAACATTACCATGATCCTGTCCACCACCAACATCAGCATGGTTGTGTCTAACAACATTACCATGATCCTGTCCATCGACATCAGCATATTCGTATCCATCAATGTATCAACTGGATCATGTTCATCGACATCAGCTGTATCATTATGATCTTACTGTCAGTAATACAAATACAAATGAATGTGCTCAATTCTATCATCACAATTTGTTTAGCCTTAGACTGTATTTTTGTGGGGGGAATTAAGTACCGGTATTATATGTAACAAAATTTCAAAGTATGTTCAATTATTTAAACTTTTGGCAGTTTGTAATATAACTTTATTATCAAATTTATCAGTTATTCGTTGACACAAAGGAGGCAGGAACGCACCAGGCTTTATGTTGTGGCAAATTATACGGTAGCCTTATTTTTTGATGAGAAATTTATTGTGTTTGCTCAGTGATAAAATGAAAATTTGAAGAGCAATCAAAGTCAGTTATTCTAAACTTACTCAGGTGTGTCGTCTTAAATAATATTGTGGCAATTCAAATGTATGTTTGCTTTTTTTGATCAAAAGATTAGTCCTGTATTTTTACTAGGTTTTGATCAATTCTTTAGCTTGATTGTGATTTCAGTGAAGTAGCCACCCTCAGCTGCCTCACTTCTGCTTATATTCAGCTCGGAGGGATTATCTCTTGCAGGGCTCATCCTAGCGGTTACATGGGCGAGCAAAACAGTCACCTTAGGAACCCGGACTTTGTCCCTGGGATCCCCCACTTCTCCCTAAAAAACAATTTTCATTCTTTTATATGAAAATGTTGGCAGTTTCTTACAGAGGTTGGTGTACCAAGTACTGGTTAACCGCTGGAACCTGCCCAGGAAAGGTGTTGTATGGTAAAGCTGCCCACCGCTCATATGGGTACCTGGTAGCGCTGATAAATAAACTTTAAAACAAATCATTCAAATCTTGTCTCATCAGGCTATGCACTCTGCAGTAATATCACTATTTCATAATATTCACTTATTAATTTATTGGTCTAAAAGTATCATGCACCAGTCCATGTCAGTGCCGTTGCCAGAATCTGAAAATAACTGAGGCGACCCCCCTCCCCTCCTAATGAATTATTATGTGGATGCTTGTCTGTGCATAGAAAGCAGCTTTATCAGAGTTTTCCTATTCCGGTTGTTACTTGCCAAATTCTAACCGAGGTGAGTGCCTCATTTTCCCCAGTGTGCCTACAGGCCTGCATGTCAGCTACTTGGTGTTGAATGGGTTAAAAAGTAATTTATGACTATGAAAGATGGTAGATACGGTGGTCCTATTTACATGTAGCTTACTCTTACCACCACCATAGATTATTCTATTCAGATAGGATCATTTGTCAATTGCATACCACCATACTTCTTGTGTCAGATAAAAGCTAGTTTTTGCATTACAAACCTTTTGATGGGTTGATGAAAATGTTATGTTTATAAATGTTTGGAAGGCAATGTGATGAACAAAAAATGTAACAACATTACAGAGGGCTCAAGCTAGACCCAAATGTTTGGGAGAAGTGAGAAAGCTAATGGTATTATTTAATACATTTCAACATAATAGGGTTAACATACACTATATGACCATTGAATACACTATTTGAATAGATTTAGGAGTGCTTTACAATGGCCAGTGCATCTATCTTACTTGACAATATTTATTTAGAGAGAAGTGGGAGAAGTCAGGGTCCCTATGGTGACTACTTCGCCCATGTCACCCTCTAGAATGAGCCCTGCACTCTTGCCTGGATATTGAAGGTTATAATAATTTTCACAATTCCCACACACTTTGCAAACTCTAGACTGATACGATTTGAGATTACTCTTGGCTCAACCAATGAGAAAGCTTGCTGAAGACAGTAACCTCCAACCCAGAACTAGACCCAGCTGAGTTGATTGATGACAAAAAGAAATGAACTGGTGGAGAATCATCCTCCCTTGTCCTTATTTTACTTCTGCCATCATAAAATTGTATTCAAATGAAACCATTTACACCAAGTAACTGGACTTGTGCACGATATGTTTAGACCAATAAATTAATAAGAAAATTACATTTGGACCAGTTCATTTATCAAAATGGGTAATCTTGTCTAAGAATGTATATTACTGGCAAAAAGTGCAGATCCTGATGAGATGGCTCATGACTAGCCGGCTCATCTGGATCTACACTTTTTGTAAGCCTATTTAGAGGTCTGTAGTGTTGAAAGGGTTAAGATGCTTGACAAAACAAACTGTAGGAGCAATAACAATCGAAATCGCCATCAGATTCTGTCAATTATCTGTATAGGATAAAAACCGAAAACGATCCAATATGTATAATATTGGACTGTGTGAGGCGTGTAGCACCGAACAAAGTGCCACCAATATTATACATACTGGATCCATTTGAAGCTTATATCTTACTTAAAACACATACTTATATAACAAAATCCTACTAATTAAAAAAATTGTTAATTTAGTACATTTAGGCATAGGATTTAATATCATAAAGTTTAAACTTTATTTATTTTACAACGATTGCGCAGCAAGTTCTAATAACTTATATTAATCATTCTCGTTGGCGTGGATGAAAGCATAAATGTGGTAATTCGTGTGGGAGGAAACCGGAGTATCCGGAGAAAACCTACCTGTCCAATCTGGCGACCACCATACCATCTCACATACTTCCTGGTCCTAGGATCGAACCCGGGTTGCATTGATGAGAAGCGAGCGCGCTAACCACTGCGCTAATTGGACATATAATAATCTGGCCATTTGAATGCATAATAATGGACTGCAAGTAAGGTATGACGTCATGACAGTGTTTTAAGTCTAAATAATCAATAATAATAATTATCTTCTTATTTGGCTGATGGCTTTACAAAATACCTCCCTGTAAAATACCTTCTGTATTCCAGTGGCACTGAACACCTCCTCCAGCTATCTGCACTATACAAGCATTTCCTGTATGGCTGGTTGATATAATTACATTGCCACTACAAATCCTGCCCAATTCCAATGTCAAATTGGAAGTCGTGATAGCGCAGTGTGCAAAAGGTCCGGAGTTCGAGCCCCACTGCAGCCGTTACGATTGTGCCCTTAGGCAAGGCATTTAAATTCCACGTTGCCTCTTCTCTCTCCCTCGTGGCGATGGATTCCATCAGGAATGCGGTCTCGAGAGTGATTTATATAAGTTGAAATAACTTGTTTCGCAATCAAGCTAAAATAAATTTGTATAAACTAATGTCAAATTGTTAAAAGTTATGCAGATTTACTTACATCTATATATAAAATGTAAGGTCTTTACAGGAGGGGGGTACAATTCAACAGCCATAGCCATGGTTTATTGCAGATTTAACAATGGTAGATTTGTTCTTTGTTTATATAAAATATTAATTCATGTTAGAATGATAAATCTGCAGGTTGTGACATGCACGTTTTACACTGACGTACCACAGAAATTACGGGCTGGACGAACTAGAACTATTTGTGGGTATTTTATAATTTAATGAGTCGGAAT
The DNA here is from genome assembly GCA_014843695.1 of Archivesica marissinica. Classification (NCBI taxonomy): domain Eukaryota; kingdom Metazoa; phylum Mollusca; class Bivalvia; order Venerida; family Vesicomyidae; genus Archivesica; species Archivesica marissinica. The sequence continues at coordinate 44,008,841 of CM026393.1, forward strand.
ACTCAATATCGCAAATCAACAACGACGGAACTGCGTGTTTATGCTAAATTATGGGATATCGGTGAATCTGACGCTGTGCTGTCGTCGTCAGAGGCATGACAATCGACCGATTACGAATGTCGATCGATTCAGTTATTTGGTTGATCATTATTTTAGTTAATCATTATTTTTATTAATTGTTTCAGGTCAAATTATTTTCTTTTATTTCAATTTTCTGTGAAACATGAAATGTATTCCTTTTACCAGTATTAGAAATACTTCTTAAAAATTACGATAGATGACGTTTTTTTATTATTTTTGATAGATTCTGTTGAGTGTTTTTTGTTCTATGAAATTTCCATCTCAGTGTATGGTGTACAGTGTATGGTGTACAGTGTATGGTGTACAGTGTATGGTGGGTGTACAGTGTATGGTGGGTGTACAGTGTATGGTGGGTGTACAGTGTATGGTGGGTGTACAGTGTATGGTGGGTGTACAGTGTATGGTGTACAGTGTATGGTGGGTGTACAGTGTATGGTGGGTGTACAGTGTATGGTGGGTGTACAGTGTATGGTGGGTGTACAGTGTATGGTGGGTGTACAGTGTATGGTGGGTGTACAGTGTATGGTGGGTGTACAGTGTATGGTGGGTGTACAGTGTATGGTGGGTGTACAGTGTATGGTGTGGTGTACAGTGTATGGTGTACAGTGTATGGTGGGTGTACAGTGTATGGTGTACGGTGTATGGTGTATGGTGTACAGTGTATGGTGTACAGTGTATGGTGTACAGTGTATGGTGTATGGTGTACAGTGTATGGTGTACAGTGTATGGTGTACAGTGTATGGTGTACAGTGTATGGTGTACAGTGTATGGTGTACAGTGTATGGTGTACAGTGTATGGTGTACAGTGTATGGTGTACAGTGTACAGTGTATGGTGTACAGTGTATGGTGTACAGTGTATGGTGTACAGTGTATGGTGTACGGTGTACAGTGTATGGTGTACGGTGTACAGTGTATGGTGTACAGTGTATGGTGTACAGTGTACAGTGTATGGTGTATGGTGTACATGTATGGTGTATGGTGTACAGTGTATGGTGTACAGTGTATGGTGTATGGTGTACGGTGTATGGTGTATGGTGTACAGTGTATGGTGTATGGTGTACAGTGTATGGTGTATGGTGTACAGTGTATGGTGTATGGTGTAGTGTATGGTGTACAGTGTATGGTGTATGGTACATATGGTGTATGGTGTACAGTGTATGGTGTACAGTGTATGGTGTACAGTGTATGGTGTACAGTGTATGGTGTACAGTGTATGGTGTACAGTGTATGGTGTACAGTGTATGGTGTACAGTGTATGGTGTACAGTGTACAGTGTATGGTGTACAGTGTATGGTGTACAGTGTATGGTGTACAGTGTATCAGTAACCGTATAGTAGTTGTGTAACAATTAAGCACCATCCCTTCAAAAACATATTTCCTAGAAATATTTCTTATGCCTATTTGCTCTTTTGAAAGAACAGCCGGCTGCTGAGTTGCTCATCATACAATGGTGAATATATTGCTTTACCTGGTTTTAACGAGATATGCACATGTATTTCTGGTAGTCTGATCAATTATATAGGTCAATATTTATGGAAGCACCCTATACCTGCTGGAAGTACATTCATTTTTAGCTGAATTCGAAATTGTTACAACATTAGTTTAATCGCTCTTAACCCATTCAACACCAAGTAACTGACATGGACTGGTGCATTCAACACCAAGTAACTGACATGGACTGGTGCATTCAACACCAAGTAACTGACATGGACTGGTGCATTCAACACCAAGTAACTGACATGGACTGGTGCATTCAACACCAAGTAACTAACATGGACTGGTGCATTCAACACCAAGTAACTGACATGGACTGGTGCATTCAACACCATGTAACTGACATGGACTGGTGCATTCAACACCATGTAACTGACATGGACTGGTGCATTCAACACCATGTAACTGACATGGACTTGTGCATTCAACACCAAGTAACTGACATGGACTGGTGCATTCAACACCAAGTAACTGACATGGACTGGTGCATTCAACACCAAGTAACTGACATGGACTTGTGCATTCAACACCAAGTAACTGACATGGACTGGTGCATTCAACACCAAGTAACTGACATGGACTGGTGCATTCAACACCAAGTAACTGACATGGACTGGTGCATTCAACACCAAGTAACTGACATGGACTGGTGCATGATATTTTTAGACCAATAAATGAATAAGAAAATTACATTTGGACCAGTTCATTTATCTAAATTGGTAATTACTGGTATGTCTAAAAATAGTAATATTACCGACAAAAAGTGCAGATCCTGATGAGATGACTCATCACGAGCTGGCTCATCTGGATCTACACTTTTTGTAAGCCTATTTAGAGGTCTGTGGTGTTGAAAGGGTTAATCGAGACCACATTCCTGATGAAATCTGTCATCATGAGGGTGAAACAAGAGGCAGTGTTTCCTAAGGACATAATCACTGTGGATCTGTCGGGGTTTGAACTCTCGATTATGAGATGGACACTAGCTGTATCCATTTCATCACGGAGGCTCCACCTACATTAGGCCCCCACCCACCAAGTATTTGGTCTCGTGTGATAAGCAGACAGATCAAAATTTGTTATGGCATTTTCTTCTGTTGAGCTAGCTGTATAGTGAGACAAACTCTACTGCGTGTTGCTATAAAAGCTAGCTGTATAGTGAGACAAACTCTACTGCTTGTTGCTATAAACGCTAGCTCTATAGTGAGACAAACTCTACTGCGTGTTGCTATAAAAGCTAGCTCTATAGTGAGACAAACTCTACTGCGTGTTGCTATAAAAGCTAGCTGTATAGTGAGACAAACTCTACTGCGTGTTGCTATAAAAGCTAGCTCTATAGTGAGACAAACTCTACTGCGTGTTGCTATATAAGCTAGCTGTATAGCGAGACAAACTCTACTGCGTGTTGCTATAAAAGCTAGCTCTATAGAGAGACAAACTCTACTGCGTGTTGCTATAAAAGCTAGCTCTATAGTGAGACAAACTCTACTGCGTGTTGCTATAAAAGCTAGCTCTATAGAGAGACAAACTCTACTGCGTGTTGCTATAAAAGCTAGCTCTATAGTGAGACAAACTCTACTGCGTGTTGCTATAAAAGCTAGCTCTATAGTGAGACAAACTCTACTGCGTGTTGCTATAAAAGCTAGCTCTATAGTGAGACAAACTCTACTGCGTGTTGCTATAAAAGCTAGCTCTATAGAGAGACAAACTCTACTGCGTGTTGCTATAAAAGCTAGCTCTATAGAGAGACAAACTCTACTGCGTGTTGCTATAAAAGCTAGCTCTATAGAGAGACAAACTCTACTGTGTGTTGCTATAAAAGCTAGCTCTATAGAGAGACAAACTCTACTGCGTGTTGCTATAAAAGCTAGCTCTATAGTGAGACAAACTCTACTGCGTGTTGCTATAAAAGCTAGCTCTATAGTGAGACAAACTCTACTGCGTGTTGCTATGAAAGCTAGCTCTATAGTGAGACAAACTCTACTGTGTGTTGCTATAAAAGCTAGCTGTATAGCGAGACAAACTCTACTGCGTGTTGCTATAAAAGCTAGCTCTATAGCGAGACAAACTCTACTGTGTGTTGCTATAAAAGCTAGCTCTATAGCGAGACAAACTCTACTGCGTGTTGCTATAAAAGCTAGCTAGCTAGAAGCTAGTCTCTTTACATGTATATACCACTACAGGCAGAACCATCTGTTGGTATCAACAGAAGCACTCATCTCCTGTGAACTCCTCTATAGCCTGTAAATTCAAGAGAAATAAGATGGGAGCATTCATCTCCTGCAAACTCCTATAGCCTGGAAATTCAAGAGAAATAAGATGGGAGCATTCATCTCCTGCAAACTCCTATAGCCTGGAAATTCAAGAGAAATAAGATGGGAGCATTCATCTCCTGCAAACTCCTATAGCCTGGAAATTCAAGAGAAATAAGATGGGAGCATTCATCTCCTGCAAACTCCTATAGCCTGGAAATTCAAGAGAAATAAGATGGGAGCATTCATCTCCTGCAAACTCCTATAGCCTGGAAATTCAAGAGAAATAAGATGGGAGCATTCATCTCCTGCAAACTCCTATAGCCTGGAAATTCGAGAGAAATAATGGGAAATGAAAACACCAATCGATATATATTATGTAAATTAGATGGAGTTGAGAAAATACTGATGTATTCTGATATGGTAATTGTGTATAGATATGCAGATTAGAATGCATGAAGAAAGTTCTGATTTACTCCAGTATGCTAATGAGTACAGATATGCAAATTAGCAATGCAACTGATGGATTATCTACTATTGAGCACATTCTGTTTATATGGTTCATTGAATAACGGTATTAAGGTTGTAGGCTGTAATATACTATAGTACTTGGAAATACCCGGAAACACTAGAATACAAGCAGTATATACATGTAGATCAGGGAGCAATCTAGAGGATGATGTGGGTCAAATAGTCATCCTAGGGACCCTCACTTCACCCACTTCTCCCTAATTTTTGTTTGTTTACTATTTTCATACAATTTTGTCCAGTAGAATACACTGGCCCATTATAAAGCACTTCTATTCAAATGTTGTATTTAATGGTTGTACTGTGCATTTTAATCATATTTTGTTGAAATTTATTAAATAACCTCATTTAAGGAAGCGATCACGCGCTTTCTCACTTCTCCCAAAAATTCTGACCTAGAATGAACCCTGGTAGATCCTACCCTATGCTACTATGCTAGCTGATACAGTACACTCCAGATGGAAATACAGTGTTGGAAGGTGGGAGAATAGGGTTGGAAGGTGGGAGAATAGGGGTGGAAGGTGGGAGAATAGGGGTGGAAGGTGGGAGAGTAGGGGTGGGAGAATAGGGTTGGAAGGTGGGAGAATAGGGGTGGAAGGTGGGAGAATAGGGGTGGAAGGTGGGAGAGATAGGGGTGGATGGGAGAATATGGTTGGAAGGTGGGAGAATAGGGGTGGAAGGTGGGAGAATAGGGATGGAAGGTGGGAGAATAGGGTTGGAAGGTGGGAGAGTAGGGTTGGAAGGTGGGAGAGTAGGGTTTGAGGTGGGAGAATAGGGTTGGAAGGTGGGAGAATAGGGTTGGAAGGTCGGAGAATAGGGGTGGAAGGTGGGAGAATAGGGTTGGAAGGTGGGAGAATAGGGGTGGAAGGTGGGAGAATAGGGATGGAAGGTGGGAGAATAGGGTTGGAGGTGGGAGAGTAGGGTTGGAAGGTGGGAGAGTAGGGTTTGAAGTGGGAGAATAGGGTTGGAAGGTGGTAGAATAGGGGTGGAATGTGGGAGAGTAGGGTTGGAAGGTGGGAGAGTAGGGTTAGAGGTGGGAGAATAGGGTGGAAGGTGGGAGAATAGGGGTGGAAGGTGGGAGCGTAGGGTTAGAGGTGGGAGAATAGGGTTGGAATTGTGGGAGAATAGGGGTGGAAGGTGGGAGAATAGGGGTGGAAGGTAGGAGAATAGGGGTGGAAGGTGGGAAAATAAGGTTAGAGGTGGGAGAATAGGGTTGGAAGGTGGGAGAATAAGGTTAGAGGTGGGAGAATAGGGTTGGAAGGTGGGAGAATAAGGTTGGAGGTGGGAGAATAGGGTTGGAAGGCTTGAGGTGGAGGGGAGGGTGATGTGAGTGTGGATCCCCCCTTGCCCCCCTCTCCAATAATACATGAAGATTTGCAATATGACCTAAGCTGTTGCCATGTTGCCACTTTAAACCCATATTAAAACACTGTCGTGATGTCATACCTTTGTACTTGCTGTCAAAAGGCCAGAGTATTATATTAAATGTTATGCATAAATTAACAATTTTAATTAGTAGGATCTTGTTGTATAAGTGTGTGTTTTAAGTAAGATATAAGCCTCAAAAGGATCCAATATGTAAAATAGTGGTACTGTCTACGGCGCTACGTGCCTCACAGTCCAATATTTTACATATTGGATCGTTTTTTTGGCTTAAATCCTATACACACACAAACAAATATAAATACAAATGTACAGTTTAACCTCGTAATAAAGGCCCAACCCATTTGCTAATTATGTATTTGAATTTGTTTAATTGTTACAAACATGTTAGCCTGGCAACAGGCATCGATATATTTTGCCTGGTCAGTCAAATAAATATATTTTAACACCGATGCTATTAATTGGGCCGTATTGAGTTTCTGATGATATCAACGTCTGGGAAAAATTGGGGGATTGTCCGTGTAATTATTGACTCTAATGAATCCTATTAATAGGCCTATTAGCACGTGACTTAATTAATGACGTACTTGAATCGAAAGCGAGGCACTGCAATGTTGATAAACTTTATAATTGGCCGCCATTGTTTACCGGTCAACGGAACGATAAATAGTTTTAAAAAGTACAATGTGCGTCTGATTTGACATATTTACTCAATATTTAAGTCGTCCATAGTTCAATTACGCCGAATCGACCCATTACCATCTAAATGTAATATTTAAAATCCGCCATCTCGTCGTTATATAACACAGAAACGGGACATTATATGTTTGCAATGTAAATGAGTCTACGGGAGCATTCGTGTACATTCGGAAATGATCGTGTATAATCATGCCTGTTCGGCGATTTCCGATAGAATTCCGTTTCTATATTTAGCGATATTATGTAGAGAAGAGCTGTCGTTCTTCAAATCTACACCCACATAAATGAGGGTGTAAGTAGATGGCGCTACGATCGGAAATCCAGTTTCTCAAGACGGTTATTTTGCCAGAAGTTAAAAAGTGGCACCCAATCTACAAACATGTATATACAGTACTTAATAAAATATTATCAAATCAAATAAAGGCCACCTGTCAACAAATACTACTTTTTGTCATTCCGGTGTCCACTGTACCACCAGGTGGTCTTCAGGCTTCTCCCCAGGGTAATAGAAGTGCCGGGTGAGGGGGGCATGACCCTTGTATATGTTTTAAAGATTATATTGTATGAGTAATCTTAGTATCAAATATTGCATTATAATCGCTGTATCATAATTATTTTTTATCAGCAAAATTAAAATAAACTATTATTTAATTTTCCAAAAAAGATAAATTTCAAACACATTATTTTGATTCAAACAGGGTGATAGCAGTTTAATACGGCTTGTCCCGCCCTGTAGGGAAAACCCTGGTCTTAATAGACATGTTCAACTGTACATCCAAAGTATCTCAAAAAAGAAAAACCATATTTTATGAGGTACAATAAAGATCTAGAAAAGATGAAAAGACAGCATTAATCTACAAAGGAAATGGAAGCAAATAGTTTCTGTTTAAGCCTGTCAATTAAATGCATTTGGTTTACTTTGAACTGGGTTCACATTTCAGCAGATTACCTGTAAATATTTACAATGTGTGTGTGTATAAACCGAACACAACAGACCTTCAACATATGTGCAGTAACACGCAGGACTGGTAATCCAGGGACCGCGCAGGTTTGATCCCCCGTCTGACCCTAATAAAATTAACAGTCTTTCAGATGGGTCTCGTGTTGGTGCTGTACACCGTGCACGTAAAAGAACCAGAGGAGACTCCGGAATGGGTCTCTCTCTGTATCATTGCACTATCCTCCAAAAATCTAAAATGACTGATCTCTTCCTGAGGCGTCGCTTATATGGGTAACCGGTAGCTACGATAAATAAACGTAAAACACACTACTGTTTGTACATTTTGTATTAACTTTACTGCTCAATTTAGTTTTCAGTTAACATTTCACACCACCTTACTGGGAACTGTATCATCAATTAACTATCAAATTATCAGTTGCATCCGAGAACAAAAACAATGACTCATATATGAGCATTTAGACAAGATTGCCATGAAATATATAGGACTTCTCGACATGTCACACAAAAACGTGCATTTTGACCCTTTACCGGCCAATCACTGAAGTCGCTTTTACCAGATCAGATGGCTCTATAAGTTCGCCTCTGTGGTCGAGTGGTTAAGGTCGCTGACTTGTATACCACTGTAACCTATCATCACTGATGGTCACGGGTTCGAGCCCCGCTCAGACCGTGTTTCATTTATATGAAAAAGTTGGCAGTTTCTTACGGAGGTTGGTGCACCCAAGTACTGGTTAACCGCTGGAGCCTGCCCAGGAAAGGTGTTGTTAGGTAAACTGCCCGCCGGCGATATAGCCCAAAATGGTGCTGATGCAGGCGTAAAACCCGAAATATAATAATAAACAGATGGCTCTATGCTGTTTGCTATTCGGATAGTTGAGATAAAACACTTGTCTGAACAGCAAACAACATATGTCCTTATCAGATACAGCATTATGCCATGGCTGATCTGGATCTATGTTGTTTGCACATTCTGTCCAGTTTATTTGGCAGAATAAGGGTTAACCGTTTGCAAGAGCCAGATCAGAGAGCACAGAACGTACACAGAACGTGCCGTTTGATCAGGCTATGCTGTTTGCTATTCGGATAGTGGAGATAAAAACAATTTTCTGAATAGCAAACAACATAGATCCTGATCAGGTACAACGCTACTCTACGGGTGATCTGGATCCATGTTGTTTGCAAAATCCGTCGCATTTATTCGGCCAGTTAAACCTTTCAACACCATTGACCTCTAAATAGGCTTACAAAAAGTGTAGATCCAGATGAATCGTCTCATCAGGATCTGCACTTTTTGCCAGTAATATTACTATTTTTAGACAAAATTACCCATTTTGATAAATGTACTGTCCAAATGTAATTTTCTATATGCTTCTAGCATACTTCCCGATCAGAGGATCAAACCCGGGTTGCTTGGTGGGAAACGAGCGAACGTGCTAATTTAAAAGAAACCACTGCATTAATCGTGCAGCCAAAGTTTGTTGTATTTATCTTAAATTGTCATTCTTGAATGTTTAAACTCTGCATGCTGGATAAAATAAAGGCTATAAATAGTTCAAATAATTGTAGCAGACGACAATTCATGTGTTTTCTTATTCGTACCTGAAAACTCAGGCAATATGTCGTGGAATTTCATTAGAATTGTGTCATTACGGCACAAATGAAATTCAATGACATATTTGACTGTTATTTTCACCGTTAGCATACAGAGTTAAACATAAAGATGAAAAAATATTTTTTAATCCAGCTTTGCAGGGATTCTGACAAGTGTACAGTGTAGGGCAGTGTACTGTATTCTGACACACATACAGTGTAGGGTAGTGTACTGTATTCTGACACACGTAGAGTGTAGGGTAGTGTACTGTATTCTGTCATGTGTACAGTGTAGGGTAGTGTACTGTATTCTGTCATGTGTACAGTGTAGGGTAGTGTACTGTATTCTGACATGCGTACAGTGTAGGGTAGTGTACTGTATTCTGTCATGTGTACAGTGTAGGGCAGTGTACTGTATTGTGATATGTGTACAGTGTAGGGTAGTGTACTGTATTCTGACACACATACAGTGTAGGGTAGTGTACTGTATTCTGTCATGTGTACAGTGTAGGGCAGTGTACTGTATTCTGACACACGTACAGTGTAGGGTAGTGTACTGTATTCTGTCATGTGTACAGTGTAGGGCAGTGTACTGTATTCTGACACATATACAGTGTAGGGTAGTGTACTGTATTCTGACACATGTACAGTGTAGGGTAGTGTACTGTATTCTGACACATATACAGTGTAGGGTAGTGTACTGTATTCTGTCATGTGTACAGTGTAGGGCAGTGTACTGTATTCTGACACACGTACAGTGTAGGGTAGTGTACTGTATTCTGTCATGTGTACAGTGTAGGGCAGTGTACTGTATTCTGACACATATACAGTGTAGGGTAGTGTACTGTATTCTGACACATGTACAGTGTAGGGTAGTGTACTGTATTCTGACACATATACAGTGTAGGGTAGTGTACTGTATTCTGACATGTGTACAGTGTAGGGTAGTGTACTGTATTCTGACATGTGTACAGTGTAGGGCAGTGTACTGTATTCTGACATGTGTACAGTGTAGGGTAGTGTACTGTATTCTGACATGTGTACAGTGTAGGGTAGTGTACTGTATTCTGACATGTGTACAGTGTAGGGCAGTGTACTGTATTCTGACACACGTACAGTGTAGGGTAGTGTACTGTATTCTGACATGTGTACAGTGTAGGGTAGTGTACTGTATTCTGACATGTGTACAGTGTAGGGTAATGTACTGTATTCTGACACACGTACAGTGTAGGGTAGTGTACTGTATTCTGACACACGTACAGTGTAGGGTAATGTACTGTATTCTGACACATGTACAGTGTAGGGTAGTGTACTGTATTCTGACACACATACAGTGTAGGGTAGTGTACTGTATTCTGACACATGTACAGTGTAGGGTAGTGTACTGTATTATGTCATGTGTAGGGCAGTGTACTCTATTCTGACACATGTACAGTGTAGGGTAGTGTACTGTATTCTGTCATGTGTAGGGCAGTGTACTCTATTCTGTCATGTGTAGGGTAGTGTACTCTATTCTGTCATGTGTACAGTGTAGGGTAGTGTACTGTATTCTGACACATGTACAGTGTAGGGCAGTGTACTGTATTCTGACACACGTACAGTGTAGGGTAGTGTACTGTATTCTGACACACGTACAGTGTAGGGCAGTGTACTGTATTCTGACACACGTACAGTGTAGGGCAGTGTACTGTATTCTGACACATGTACAGTGTAGGGTAGTGTACTGTATTCTGACACACGTACAGTGTAGGGCAGTGTACTGTATTCTGACACATGTACAGTGTAGGGTAGTGTACTGCATTCTGACACATGTACAGTGTAGGGCAGTGTACTGTATTCTGACACATGTACAGTGTAGGGCAGTGTACTGCATTCTGACACATGTACAGTGTAGGGCAGTGTACTCTATTCTGACACATGTACAGTGTAGGGTAGTGTACTGTATTCTGTCATGTGTAGGGTAGTGTACTGTATTCTGTCATGTGTAGGGTAGTGTACTGTATTAGTTGGCAGAGGTTGAAGAAGATTCAACTTTTAATGGCTGTTTTGTAGATAGATTATATTCTGTTAGTGGTTTATCAGAACTTTACAGGAATTTCTAATATCTGCAAACATTGCCACACAATGATTAATATTAATGTTTTATGTTATGTATTCGTATGTATACCAGTCTGTTATCTAGGTGTTTTCACTACCTGGTGCTGTATACCAGTCTGTTATAGGTGTTTTCACTACCTGGCACTGTATACCAGTCTGTTATAGGTGTTTTCACAACCTGGTGCTGTATACCAGTCTGTTATAGGTGTTTTCACAACCTGGTGCTGTATACCAGTCTGTTATAGGTGTTTTCACTACCTGGTGCTGTATACCAGTCTGTTATCTAAGTGTTTTCACTACCTGGTGCTGTATACCAGTCTGTTATCTAGGTGTTTTCACTACCTGGCACTGTATACCAGTCTGTTATAGGTGTTTTCACTACCTGGCACTGTATACCAGTCTGTTATAGGTGTTTTCACTACCTGGCACTGTATACCAGTCTGTTATAGGTGTTTTCACTACCTGGCACTGTATACCAGTCTGTTATAGGTGTTTTCACTACCTGGCACTGTATACCAGTCTGTTATCTAGGTGTTTTCACTACCTGGCACTGTATACCAGTCTGTTATCTAGGTGTTTTCAGTACCTGGCACTGTATACCAGTCTGTTATCTAGGTGTTTTCACTACCTGGCACTGTATACCAGTCTGTTATAGGTGTTTTCACTACCTGGCACTGTATACCAGTCTGTTATCTAGGTGTTTTCACTACCTGGCACTGTATACCAGTCTGTTATAGGTGTTTTCACTACCTGGCACTGTATACCAGTCTGTTATAGGTGTTTTCACTACCTGGCACTGTATACCAGTCTGTTATCTAGGTGTTTTCACTACCTGGCACTGTATACCAGTCTGTTATCTAGGTGTTTTCAGTACCTGGCACTGTATACCAGTCTGTTATCTAGGTGTTTTCACTACCTGGCACTGTATACCAGTCTGTTATCTAGGTGTTTTCACTACCTGGCACTGTATACCAGTCTGTTATAGGTGTTTTCACTACCTGGCACTGTATACCAGTCTGTTATAGGTGTTTTCACTACCTGGCACTGTATACCAGTCTGTTATAGGTGTTTTCACTACCTGGTGCTGTATACCAGTCTGTTATAGGTGTTTTCACTACCTGGCACTGTATACCAGTCTGTTATAGGTGTTTTCACTACCTGGCACTGTATACCAGTCTGTTATAGGTGTTTTCACTACCTGGCACTGTATACCAGTCTGGTATAGGTGTTTTCACTACCTGGCGCTGTATACCAGTCTGTTATCTAGGTGTTTTCACTACTTGGCACTGTATACCAGTCTGATATAGGTGTTTTCACTACCTGGCACTGTATACCAGTCTGTTATAGGTGTTTTCACTACCTGGCACTGTATACCAGTCTGGTATAGGTGTTTTCACTACCTGGCGCTGTATACCAGTCTGTTATCTAGGTGTTTTCACTACTTGGCACTGTATACCAGTCTGATATAGGTGTTTTCACTACCTGGCACTGTATACCAGTCTGTTATAGGTGTTTTCACTACCTGGCACTGTATACCAGTCTGGTATAGGTGTTTTCACTACCTGGCGCTGTATACCAGTCTGTTATCTAGGTGTTTTCACTACTTGGCACTGTATACCAGTCTGATATAGGTGTTTTCACTACCTGGCACTGTATACCAGTCTGTTATAGGTGTTTTCACTACCTGGCACTGTATACCAGTCTGGTATAGGTGTTTTCACTACCTGGCGCTGTATACCAGTCTGTTATCTAGGTGTTTTCACTATCTGGCACTGTATACCAGTCTATTATCTAGGTGTTTTCACTACCTGGCACTGTATACCAATCTGATATAGGTGTTTTCACTACCTGGCACTGTATACCAGTCTGTTATCTAGGTGTGTTCACTACCTGGCACTGTATACCAGTCTGATATAGGTGTTTTCACTACCTGGCACTGTATACCAGTCTGTTATAGGTGTTTTCACTTTATACAATAAAGTCGAGTGATTTATTTGTATGTACATTTTTTTTACCAAATTATGATCATGCTACCTTGCTACCTGCAATGTTTGACTAGACTAAGTAACCCTCCGGGTATGACAGAACGACCATGCTACCTTGTGTAATGTTTGACCAGACTAAGTAACCCTCCAGGTATGACAGAACGACCTTGCTACCTGGTGCAATGTTTGACCAGACTAAGTAACCCTCCAGGTATGACAGAACGACCATGCTACCTTGTGCAATATTTGACCAGACTAAGTAACCCTCCAGGTATGACAGAACGACCATGCTACCTGGTGCAATGTTTGACCAGACTAAGTAACCCTCCAGGTATGACAGAACGACCCTGCCTGGTGCAATGTTTGACCAGACTAAGTAACCCTCCGGGTATGACAGAACGACCATGCTACCTGGTGTAATGTTTGACCAGACTAAGTAACCCTCCAGGTATGACAGAACGACCATGCTACCTTGTGTAATGTTTGACCAGACTAAGTAACCCTCCAGGTATGACAGAACGACCATGCTACCTTGTGCAATGTTTGACCAGACTAAGTAACCCTCCGGGTATGACAGAACGACCATGCTACCTTGTGTAATGTTTGACCAGACTAAGTAACCCTCCAGGTATGACAGAACGACCATGCTACCTTGTGTAATGTTTGACCAGACTAAGTAACCCTCCAGGTATGACAGAACGACCTTGCTACCTGCAATGTTTGACCAGACTAAGTAACCCTCCAGGTATGACAGAACGACCATGCTGCCTGGTGTAATGTGTGACCAGACTAAGTAACCCTCCAGGTATGACAGAACGACCATGCTACCTTGTGCAATGTTTGACCAGACTAAGTAACCCTCCAGGTATTACAGAACGACCATGCTACCTTGTGTAATGTTTGACCAGACTAAGTAACACTCCGGGTATGACAGAACGACCATGCTGGCTGGTGTAATGTTTGACCAGACTAAGTAACCCTCCAGGTATGACAGAACGACCATGCTGGCTGGTGTAATGTGTGACCAGACTAAGTAACCCTCCGGGTATGACAGAACGACCATGCTACCTTGTGTAATGTTTGACCAGACTAAGTAACCCTCCAGGTATGACAGAACGACCATGCTACCTTGTGTAATGTTTGACCAGACTAAGTAACCCTCCAGGTATGACAGAACGACCATGCTACCTTGTGCAATGTTTGACCAGACTAAGTAACCCTCCAGGTATGACAGAACAACCATGCTGCCTGATGTAATGTTTCACCAGACTAGTAACCCTCCGGGTATGACAGAACGACCATGCTACCTGGTGTAATGTTTGACCAGACTAAGTAACCCTCCAGGTATGACAGAATGACCATGCTGCCTGGTGTAATGTTTGACCAGACTAAGTAACCCTCCGGGTATGACAGAACGACCATGCTACCTTGTGTAATGTTTGACCAGACTAAGTAACCCTCCAGGTATGATAGAACGACCATGCTACCTTGTGCAATGTTTGACCAGACTAAGTAACCCTCCAGGTATGACAGAACGACCATGCTACCTTGTGTAATGTTTGACCAGACTAAGTAACCCTCCGGGTATAACAGAACGACCATGCTACCTTGTGTAATGTTTGACCAGACTAAGTAACCCTCCGGGTATAACAGAACGACCATGCTGCCTGGTGCAATGTTTGACCAGACTAAGTAACCCTCCGGGTATAACAGAACGACCATGCTGCCTGGTGCAATGTTTGACCAGACTAAGTAACCCTCCGGGTATAACAGAACGACCATGCTGGCTGGTGTAATGTTTGACCAGACTAAGTAACCCTCCAGGTATGACAGAACGACCATGCTACCTTGTGTAATGTTTGACCAGACTAAGTAACCCTCCGGGTATAACAGAACGACCATGCTACCTTGTGTAATGTTTGACCAGACTAAGTAACCCTCCGGGTATAACAGAACGACCATGCTGCCTGGTGTAATGTTTGACCAGACTAAGTAACCCTCCGGGTATAACAGAACGACCATGCTGCCTGGTGCAATGTTTGACCAGACTAAGTAACCCTCCGGGTATAACAGAACGACCATGCTGGCTGGTGTAATGTTTGACCAGACTAAGTAACCCTCCGGGTATGACAGAACGACCATGCTACCTTGTGTAATGTTTGACCAGACTAAGTAACCCTCCGGGTATAACAGAACGACCATGCTGCCTGGTGCAATGTTTGACCAGACTAAGTAACCCTCCGGGTATGACAGAACGACCATGCTACCTTGTGTAATGTTTGACCAGACTAAGTAACCCTCCGGGTATAACAGAACGACCATGCTACCTGGTGCAATGTTTGACCAGACTAAGTAACCCTCCAGGTATGACAGAACGACCATGCTACCTGTAATGTTTGACCAGACTAAGTAACCCTCCGGGTAATGACAGAATGACCATGCTGCCTGGTGTAATGTTTGACCAGACTAGTAACCCTCCGGGTATGACAGAACAACCATGCTGCCTGGTGTAATGTTTGACCAGACTAAGTAACCCTCCAGGTATGACAGAACGACCATGCTACCTGGTGCAATGTTTGACCAGACTAAGTAACCCTCCGGGTATGACAGAACGACCATGCTACCTTGTGCAATGTTTGACCAGACTAAGTAACCCTCCAGGTATGACAGAACGACCATGCTACCTGTAATGTTTGACCAGACTAAGTAACCCTCCGGGTATGACAGAACGACCATGCTCCCTGGTGTAATGTTTGACCAGACTAGTAACCCTCCAAGTATGACAGAACGACCATGCTACCTTGTGCAATGTTTGACCAGACTAAGTAACCCTCCAGGTATGACAGAACGACCATGCTACCTTATGCAATGTTTGACCAGACTAAGTAACCCTCCAGGTATGACAGAACGACCATGCTACCTGCAATGTTTGACCAGACTAAGTAACCCTCCAGGTATGACAGAACGACCATGCTACCTGCAATGTTTGACCAGACTAAGTAACCCTCCAGGTATGACAGAACGACCATGCTACCTGTAATGTTTGACCTGACTAAGTAACCCTCCAGGTATGACAGAACGACCATGCTGGCTGGTGTAATGTTTGACCAGACTAAGTAACCCTCCGGGTATGACAGAACGACCATGCTACCTGGTGCAATGTTTGACCAGACTAAGTAACCCTCCGGGTATGACAGAACGACCATGCTACCTTGTGCAATGTTTGACCAGACTAAGTAACCCTCCGGGTATGACAGAACGACCATGCTACCTTGTGCAATGTTTGACCAGACTAAGTAACCCTCCAGGTATGACAGAACGACCTTGCTACCTGCAATGTTTGACCAGACTAAGTAACCCTCCGGGTATGACAGAACGACCATGTTACCTTGTGCAATGTTTGACCAGACTAAGTAACCCTCCAGGTATGACAGAACGACCATGCTACCTTGTGCAATGTTTGACCAGACTAAGTAACCCTCCGGGTATGACAGAACGACCATGCTGCCTGGTGTAATGTTTGACCAGACTAAGTAACCCTCCAGGTATGACAGAACGACCTTGCTACCTGCAATGTTTGACCAGACTAAGTAACCCTCCGGGTATGACAGAACGACCATGCTATTCGGTACAAAGTCACTTTTGCAAATAGCATAGAGCCAATTCTGTGCCATCTGATCAGGCTCTATGCTGTTTGCTATTGTGATAGTGGAGCTAAAACACGTGTGTTGCGCCGCGGCTGATCTTGATCTATGTTATTTGCAAATGTGATTTTATTTACTCAGCAGAAAAGTGGTTAAATATTCCCAGTAACCTCTTATGAGAGTTTAACAGTAGAGATGTTGATTTACATTTGTATTGAGATACACAACCATATACATTTAAACCTACTATTTATTGTGGAAAGTGTCAATATAGAAGTCAATGATTGTACGGAAATCTGTGTTAGTGGTCACTTCTATTATACAGTCAAACCTGTGTTAGTGCTCACCTCTATTATACAGTCAAACCTGTGTTAGTGGTCACCTATATTATACAGTCAAACCTGTGTTAGTGGTCACCTCTATTATACAGTCAAACCTGTGTTAGTGGTCACCTCTATTATACAGTCAACCCTGTGTTAGTGGTCACCTCTATTATACAGTCAAACCTGTGTTAGTGGTCACCTCTATTATACAGTCAAACCTGAGTTAGTGCTCACCTCTATTATACAGTCAAACCTGTGTTAGTGCTCACCTCTATTATACAGTCAAACCTGTGTTAGTTGTCACCTCTATTATACAGTCAAACCTGTGTTATTGGTCACCTCTATTAAACAGCAACCTGTATTAAGCAGCCACTTTCCTGATTCCCAATTTGTTGTTTTACTATATATATGACCTCTATTAAGCAGCCACCTGTGCTAAGCAGCCTCTTCCTGTGAATCCCTTGGCTGGCTGCTTAAGACAGGTTTGACTACATTCGTTAATCACTTTACACTCGCCGCTGCTTGTTCGAATCCCACTGAGGTTCATGTGAGGTAGCTATCCAGCTGGCTTACAGAAGGTTAGTGGTTCTACTCAAGTGCCAGCCCACACCTGAAATACTTTCCAAGGGGCACCCTGGATCTTCCTCCACCATAACACGATGTAAGCTGTTGGTTAAACCACAAAACCCCCTAAAGAAAACAAAAATACAAAGTTTATTCGTCGTAAAGCAAGAATAACGTCGTAAAGCAAGACTAAATGTGTTCATCATAAAGCTGCCTACATAATTGAACATTGTATAGCTTTAAAAGCATCATAAATATAGAATATAGGATCTGTCTGCAAGATGAGCCATTCTTGGGTTATATTTTTGTTGTAAAGCAGCAATATCATATTGATCATGGCCGGCTATGGAATGTAAATGAAATCCATCATAACAGTAATTATTAAACAATGGATAAGGGGAATGGTGATATAAAACGATATAGATTCCCCTGATGCCACTATAAATATGATGGTTATAGGTCATCAAATATTATATAGATTCTCCATTCTCAATGTCTGTCTCTCTCCTTCTCTCTCCCCTCTCTATCCCGGGGCCTCTCTCTCCTGCCCTCTCTGTCTCCCTCTCCCCCTCTATCTCCCCCTCTCCCCGTACCCCCTCTTTCTCCTCTCCCCTCTCTTTCTCTCCCCTCTCTTTCTCTCTCCCTCTCCACGCCACGTCTCTCTCGCCACTTTTCTCTCATCACTTCTCTTGCCACTTCTCTCGTCACTTCTCTCATCACTTCTCTCGTCACATCTCTCGTCACTTCTCTCGCCACTTCTCTCATCACTTCTCTCTCTCAGCACTTCTCTCGCCACTTCTCTCGTCACTTCTCTCTCGTCACCTCTCTAATCACTTCTCTCGTCACTTCTCTCTCGCCTCTCTCGTCACTTGTCTCTCGCCACTTCTCTCATCACTTCTCTCTCGTCACTTCTCTCGTCACTTCTCTCGCCACTTCTCTAATCACTTCTCTCACCACTTCTCTCTCGCCACTTCTCTCATCACTTCTCTCTCGCCACTTCTCTCTATCACCACTTCTCTCTCATCACTTCTCTCGTCACTTCTCTCTCGTCACTGCTCTCGCCACTTCTCTCGCCACTTCTCTCGCCACTTCTCTCTCGTCATTTCTCTCTAGTCACTTCTCTCATCACTTCTCTCTCGTCACTTCTCTCTCATCACTTCTCTCGTCACTTCTCTCTCATCACTTCTCTCGTCACTTCTCTCTCGTCATTTCTCTTGTCACTTCTCTCTCATCACTTCTCTAGTCACTTCTCTCGCCACTTCTCTCTCATCACTTCTCTCTCGTCACTTCTCTCGTCACTTCTCTCTCATCACTTCTCTCTCGTCACTTCTCTCTCGTCACTTCTCTCTCGCCACTTCTCTCTCGTCACTTCTCTCGCCACTTCTCTCTCTCACCACTTCTCTCTCGTCACTTCTCTCTTGTCACTTCTCTCGCCACTTCTCTCTCGTCACTTCTCTCTCGTCACTTCTCTCTCGTCACTTCTCTCATCACTTCTCTCTCGTCACATCTCTCGTCACTTCTCTCTCACCACTTCTCTCTCACCACTTCTCTCTCTCACCACTTCTCTCTCTCACCACTTCTCTCTCGTCACTTCTCTCTCGTCACTTCTCTCTCGTCACTTCTCTCTCCACTTCTCTCTCGTCACTTCTCTCTCGTCACTTCTCTCTCATCACTTCTCTCTCCACTTCTCTCTCGTCACTTCTCTCTCGTCACTTCTCTCTCTCCACTTCTCTCTCGTCACTTCTCTCTCACCACTTCTCTCTCTCACCACTTCTCTCTCGTCTCTCTCTCGTCACTTCTCTCGCCACTTCTCTCTCGTCACTTCTCTCTCGTCACTTCACTCATCACTTCTCTCTCGTCACTTCTCTCTCGTCACATCTCTCGCCACTTCTCTCGTCACTTCTCTCTCGTCATTTCTCTCTCGCCACTTCTCTCATCACTTCTCTCTCGTCACTTCTCTCACCACTTCTCTCTCGTCACTTCTCTCTCGTCACTTCTCTCTCGTCACTTCTCTCTCGTCACTTCTCTCGCCACTTCTCTCTCGTCACTTCTCTCTCGTCACTTCTCTCTCGTCACTTCTCTCTCGCCACCTCTAGGGCTACGTACGGTATTACCCATTTTGCCACCCTTACGATGAGCACTGTTGTCTGTGTCTCCGTGAATACTCCATTCTGTTATTGGTAGTAATACACGACTAGGTTGATACATTTCGCTCTCGAGTCCTCGTTCCTGATGCCATCCCTCACCATGAGGGAGAGATGAGAAGTGACAAATTGGAATGTAGGTTACGATTGCGCCCTTTATAATTAGGCAAAGCACTTATATTCCACATTACTGCTTCTCTCTCCCTCATCGCGATGTAGTCCATCAGGAATGAGGTCTCAAGAGCACTTCAACTAATGTTGTAAGGACTTGTTTCGCAATCGGGCTAAAGTAAAATTTGCATAAAAGATAACATTTCAGTGGACTGTTATCATTACACTTAGGAAAGCTTCATGAAGTTTGTGTTGAATGAATATTTCAGTGGACTGTTATCATTACACTTAGGAAAGCTTCATGAAGTTTGTGTTGAATGAATATTTCAGTGGATCATTACACTTAGGAAAGCTTCATGAAGTTTGTGTTGAATGAATATTTCAATGGACTGTTATCATTACACTTAGGAAAGCTTCATGAAGTTTGTGTTGAATGAATATTTCAGTGGACTGTTATCATTACACTTAGGAAAGCTTCATGAAGTTTGTGTTGAATGAATATTTCAGTGGACTGTTATCATTACACTTAGGAAAGCTTCATGAAGTTTGTGATGAATGAATATTTCAGTGGAAGATGTCAGGTTTACCGATGACAAGCTACTAAAAAAACCATTTGCATCTTCTTTACCATGGTTGGCTGATGAAACTATTTAAAACACTTGCTCTCTAATGAGTTGCAGGACAGCATAGATAATGGATAATGGACAAGGGTCAAGCAGATTTCTTCACCTTAATCTTAACCTGTCTAATAAATTGGATGGAATGTGCAAATGACATAGATCCAGATTAGCCACTATAGCGCCTTGTCTGATCAGGATCTATGTTGTTTGCTATTCAGAGAAGTGATTTAGCTCCACTATCCGAATAGCAAACAGCATAGAGCCAGATTAGACTCTACATTCTGTGCTGTCTGATCTGGCTCTATGCTGTTTGCAAAAGCGACTTTAGTCATGATTGGCATGTTACGGGTTTTAACTCTTTGCATGCTGGGTAAAATAATGGCTATAAATAGTTCAAATAATTATAGCAGAGGACATTTTATTAATCTGTTTTACTTATTTGTTATTAACTGGAAACTGTAGAAATAGGTCATGTAATTCTAATAAAATTGCATGACATATTCAGAGTTCATTTTAGGTTAGAATTTTTGGGAGAAGTGAGAATTAAATGGTGTTCTTTAATATACTTTATAATGGGCCAGTGTATCTTACTAGACAACATTTTTTTTTTTTTTAGGGAGAAGTGGGGTCCCCAGAGAGCAAAGTCAGGGTCCCTAGAGCGACAATTCCACCCACATCGCCCTGTAGAATGATCCCTGATATTTCACTGTTATTTTCACCGCTAGCGTGCAAGGAGTTATAAGTACATAGTAACACCTTGACATCACAGTAATACATGTATATCACTTTATTTTTTATGGGCTGTCCGATTAGTGCAGTGGTTAGCGTGCTCGCTTCTCACTAATGCAACCCGGGGTCGATCCTCGGACCGGGAAGTATGTGAGG
The DNA here is from genome assembly GCA_014843695.1 of Archivesica marissinica. Lineage (NCBI taxonomy): Eukaryota > Metazoa > Mollusca > Bivalvia > Venerida > Vesicomyidae > Archivesica > Archivesica marissinica. The sequence continues at coordinate 44,030,200 of CM026393.1, forward strand.
TTGTACAGTGGTCACCAGATTGGACAGGTGGGTTTTCTCCGGGTACTCCGGTTTCCTCCAAACACGAATGACCACATATACGCTTTCATCCGCGCCAACGAGAGTGATTAATATAAGTTGCTTCACAATCGTTTAAACTTTAAAGTTACCATACATGTACTTTTATAATTCAGTAATTTGTTTAAACATATCACTTTATTGTTATGACGATAACATAATAATTGATCTCTCTGTTAGTGTAACTTGCATTATGAGGAATTGGACTTAATTAAACTCAATGATAATGTGCCTAAACATTCCTCAATGATAATGTGCCTAAACATTCCTCAATGATAATGTGCCTAAACATTCCTCAATGATAATGTGCCTAAACATTCCTCAATGATAATGTGCCTAAACATTCCTCAATGATAATGTGCCTAAACATTCCTCAATGATAATGTGCCTAAACATTCCTCAATGATAATGTACCTAAACATTCCTCAATGATAATGTGCCTAAACATTCCTCAATGATAATGTACCTAAACATTCCTCAATGATAATGTGCCTAAACATTCCTCAATGATAATGTACCTAAACATTCCTCAATGATAATGTGCCTAAACATTCCTCAATGATAATGTGCCTAAACATTCCTCAATGTATACCCTTGTTTCTTTGTCTATGCAGTTAAACCTGTGTTAGTGGTCATCTCTATTATATAGTCAAACCTGTGTTAGTGGTCATCTCTATTATACAGTCAAACCTGTGTTAGTTGTCATCTCTATTATACAGTCAAACCTGTGTTAGTTGTCATCTCTATTATACAGTCAAACCTGTGTTAGTTGTCATCTCTATTATACAGTCAAACCTGTGTTAGTGGTCATCTCTATTATACAATCAAACCTGTGTTAGTTGTCACCTCTATTATACAGTCAAACCTGTGTTAGTTGTCATCTCTATTATACAGTCAAACCTGTGTTAGTGGTCACCTCTATTATACAGTCAAACCTGTGTTAGTGGTCATCTCTATTATACAATCAAACCTGTGTTAGTTGTCATCTCTATTATACAGTCAAACCTGTGTTAGTTGTCATCTCTATTATACAGTCAAACCTGTGTTAGTGGTCATCTCTATTATACAATCAAACCTGTGTTAGTTGTCACCTCTATTATACAGTCAAACCTGTGTTAGTTGTCATCTCTATTATACAGTCAAACCTGTGTTAGTGGTCACCTCTATTATACAGTCAAACCTGTGTTAGTGGTCATCTCTATTATACAATCAAACCTGTGTTAGTTGTCATCTCTATTATACAGTCAAACCTGTGTTAGTTGTCATCTCTATTATACAGTCAAACCTGTGTTAGTGGTCATCTCTATTATACAGTCAAACCTGTGTTAGTTGTCATCTCTAGTAAGCAGCCAACCTGCATTAAGCAGCCAGTTTTCAGATTCCCAGTATGTTGCATTGTTAAACATTTGACCTTTATTAAGCAGGCACCTGTGTTAAGCAGCCACTCTCTGTGATTCCCTTGGATATCTGCTTAAGACAGGTTTGACTGTACATAAAAAAATATCCGAGAAAATCCATATTGACGATAACATAGTCTTGTATTTTCAAGTGCTGTGCAGAACCACCTCCGTTGTCGAGTGGTTACGGTCGCTGACTTGGATACCACTGTAACCTATCATCACTGATTGTCACGGGTTCGAGCCCCGCTCAGGCCGTGTCTCTTTATATGAAAAAGTTGGCAGTTTCATACGGAGGTTGTTGCACCAAGTACTGGTTACCCACTGGAGCCTGCCCAGGAAAGGTGTTGTTAGGGAAACTGCCTGTGGCTCAAAAAGGGCAACCAGTAGCGATGTTAAATTAAATAAAAAAATTATTTTTAGAAAGTGCTGCGCAAGTGTTAGTGGGGTGTTTGGTTGTATGATATGCTTTAGTGTCACGCAGACTAACATAATGAGAACAGTAAGCACAATAAACAAATAGGCATTATCCCTGATCGTGGGGGGGGGGGTATCATCATCAAAAAATGAGATCATCTTTTTCATGCTTGGAGGGTAATGATTAACGAAGTGGCATATGTTATAATATATCAAATGGGAATATTATAAAAACACTGTCAGTGAACATCATTATATATATATAAATGCCAAGTTGCTTGATTCAAAGCTCAGCTGTGCTTATTCCGGAAATGTTTGCTGACTGGAATTGAGCAGCATCTAATGGCTGTTCTGGATAGCTTGTGGCCAAAGAACTCTGATTTCTTTATAGAAATAATTACCTGGATTCTCATCACCAACCAGTAATTAATCTAATTTGTTGACGTCTCCCTCAACAATTCACCCTCATCAATCCCCCTCATCAATCCCCCTCATCAATCCCCCTCAACAATCCCCCATCATCAATCCCCCTCAACAATCCCCCTCATCAATCCCCCTCAACAATCCCCCTCATCAATCCCCCTTCAACAATCCCCCTCATCAATCCCCTCAACAATCCCTTCAACAATCCCCCTCATCAATCCCTCTCAACAATCCCTTCAACAATCCCCCTCATCAATCCCCCTTCAACAATCCCTTCAACAATCCCCCTCATCAAACCCCCTCAACAATCCCCCTCATCAATCCCCCTCAACAATCCCCCTCATCAATCCCCTCAACAATCCCCTCATCAATCCCCTTCAACAATCCCTTCAACAATCCCCTCAACAATCCCCCTCATCAATCCCCCTCATCAATCCCCTCATAAAACCCCTTCATAAAACCCCTTCATCAATCCCCCTCAACAACCTCCCTCAACAACCTCCCTCATCATCCCCTCATCAATCCCCCTCATCAATCCACCTCAACCCCCCTCATCAATCCCCTAATCAATCCCCTCAATAATCCCCCTCATCAATCCCCTCAACAATCCCCCTCATCAATCCCCCTTAACAACCCCATCAATCTCCCTCATCAACCCCCCCATCAACCCCCATCAACCCCCCTCATCAATCCCCCTCAACAACCCCCTCATCAATCCCTTAACAGCCCCCCATCAATCGCCCTCATCAATCATCCTGAACAATCCCCCTCATCAATCACCCCCAATTAGCAATGATGTTCACACACACAACTTCAGGAAAATTGTCTTATTTGGAAACGGCATTCATTTCAAAATAGCTGATATGGACAGAAGGTAAATATGAAAGTTAAGGACACTCATTGCATGCTGAACTAATATAATTTGGTAAATGTGCTAAACATTACAGGTATTATAAAAGGGTAACTTTAGTTAATGAATCTAAAATAATATGAGCTATATAATTGAATCTATGATTGAATAATTACTGTATAAATCATTTACTCGCCTATACGACTATCTGGACTATAAGGTGACTGGCCTTAAATCAGATGTATTTTGCATAGACCCGCGTATATGATGGGATGAGAAAATGGAAATCGCTCAGTAAAGATAAATAAAATTGTACTGTAAAAGCACTGTAAATTATAAAAAAAATTCAGAACAATAAATTTGATTTTCTACAACCGCAATTGACAAGTTCAGTGTAACAGCCAGAACTATGAAAGTCTATGCGTTTGCTACACCTTTTCAATTATTTCAAAGGTCTTCCTTCCATCCATCAATTATTGAGTTGGAACAAACTGTTTTTAAAACAAAAATTTAATATTTAATCACTTGCTTATAAAACGGGAAGCTACTTTGAGACAATAATCTGGGGATAAAAATGCCATGTTGAATAAGTATGGTATGCCGTGATCTATTCACACTACTAGAATTTGCTGCTAGAACAAAAAGTATGCTGCTAGTAATTTACTTGTCACCTTTTTATGTTGTTTGATCAGAATCATATGATTTTAAATTCAGTCATATCTTCCATTGTAGGTATTATAGATTTTGTATATAAGGATCGACAGCGCTTATGGCAGTCATATCTTCCATTGTACGGTATTATAGATTTTGTATATATGGATCGACAGCACTTAGGCAGTCATATCTTCCATTGTATGGTATTATAGATTTTGTATATATGGATCGACAGCGCTTATGGCAGTCATATCTTCCATTGTACGGTATTATAGATTTTGTATATATGGATCGACAGCACATAAGGCAGTCATATCTTCCATTGTACGGTATTATAGATTTTGTATATAAGGATCGACAGCGCTTATGGCAGTCTTCGGAGACTTTGAAGTTTGAGAAATGCATTTCTTATCAGATATCAGAATTTTTCTATTGAAAGTGGATACATTTTCTCCTGTAGGGAATTTTGTAACAAAGCAAAATATTGAAATGAAAGGAAGCCATTTCCGGGCATAGATAATTGGCTTGTCTTACAAGAGTTCATCATTTTATTCCGGTATTAAGTACTCTCTGTTGATTCTTGCATCACAAGTACAGGTTGCATAAAGATGCAATTATCGTCAACATGCATGCATTTTATTAATCATTCTTGTTACAAGCGTAGCACAGACAGTCTATATTGGTTTTTCATGCAGGATAAAACTCCAGGAGCCGGGTGCAAGCATTATAATATAATCAATTCTGTTTCCCCATCTCAGATATGACAAAGTTAAGCACTATGAAATTAGTGCCTTTCGGTTGATAAACATGGAATAGGAATGGGGGAAAACGTGAAATCTTTGTACATTAAGGCAGAGTATGGCCGGAATATTCATGCAATTTCATATTTCCCATGAATCATCAGGGAACTGATCAGTTGATGTCTGTTTATTCGTTGTTCCGGAATTATTTTTTTTGTCATGCAAGCCTGTTCTGTTACAGGAAATGTAACTTAGAACTGAACATTTATGGGGGGAACAAATTGAAAATGAAGCAAATGAAAACCAGGCAAACAGCCATAAGTCTTTCTCTAAATGTCTGTAGTTTACAGAGGAAAGTGTCTCCTTATTTTCAGGCCCCTGTGTTTCTCTGAAAAAGCATCTCTGGCCCGTTGTTTGATGACTTTTGGGTGTTGGGTGGGGAGGACTGGGTGTTGCGGAACTACTTTGTGAATACCTCTGGCAGGTCCATGGTGTAATGGATGTGGTGTCCGCCTCATAGCTGAGTGGTTGAGAGTTTGAGTGACAACAGAAGCACAATGGTGGTGTTGTGTAAGGCCAGACATATAAATCCATGTTACCTCTTCTCTCTACCTATGTTCTCTCTCTCCATGCTCTCTATCTCTCCATGTTCTCTCTCTCCATGTTCTCTCTCTCCCTCTTCTCTCTCCCTATGCTCTCTCTCCCTCTTTTCTCTCTCTCCCTATGCTCTCTCTCCCTATGTTCTCTCTCTCTCCCTATGCTCTCTCTCTCCCTATGCTCTCCATGTTCTCTCTCTCCCCCTCTTCTCTCTCCATGTTCTCTCTCTCCCTATGCTCTTTCTCCTATGCTCTCTCTCCCTATGCTCTCTCCCCCCTTCTTCTCTCTCCATGTTCTCTCTCTCCCCCTATGCTCTCTCTCCTATGCTCTCTCTCTCCCTATGCTCTCTCTCCCTATGCTCTCTCTCCCTATGCACTCTCTCTCTCCTATCACTCTCTCCCCTCTCCCTCTCCCTATGCACTTCTCTCCCTATGCACTCTCTCTCCCTATGTACTCGCTCTCCCTATGCTCTCTCTCCCTAGCTCTCTCTCCCTATGCTCCTCCCTATCTCTCTCCCTATGCTCTCTCCCTATGCTCTCTCCCCCTATGCTCTCTCTCCCTATGCTCTCTCCCCTATGCTCTCTATGCTCTCCTCCTTTGCTCTCTCTCTCCCTATGCTCTCTCTCCCCCTATGCTCTCTCTCCTCCCTATGCTCTCTCTCCCTATGCTCTCTCCCTATGCTCTCTCTCCCTATGTTATCTCTCCCTATGCTCTCTCTCTCTCCTATGCTCTCCCTATGCTCACTCTCTCCCTATGCTCTCTCTCTCCCTATGCCTCTCTCTCCCTATGCTCTCTCTCTCCCTATGCTCTCTCTCCCTATGCTCTATCGCTCTCCCTATGCTCTCTCTCCCATGCTCTCCCTCCCTATGCTCTCGCTCTCTCCCTATGCTCTCTCTCTCCTCCCCCTATGCTCTCTCCCCCCTATGCTCTCTCTCTATCTCCCTATGCTCTCACTCTCTCCCTATGCTCTCCCTCTCCCTATGCTCGCTCTCCCTATGCTCTCTCTCGCTCTCCCTATGCTCACTCTCTCTCCCTATGCTCTATCTCCCTATGCTCTCTCCCTATGCTCTCTCTCTCTCCCTATGCTCTCTCTCCCTATGCTCTCTCTCCCTATGCACTCTCTCGCTCTCCCTATGCTCTCTCTCGCTCTCCCTATGCTCACTCTCTCTCCCTATGCTCTATCTCCCTATGCTCTCTCCCTATGCTCTCTCTCTCTCCCTATGCTCTCTCTCCCTATGCTCTCTCTCCCTATGCACTCTCTCGCTCTCCCTATGCTCTCTCTCGCTCTCCCTATGCTCTCTCTCGCTCTCCCTATGCTCTCTCTCTCTGCTCTGCTCTGCTCCTGCTCTGCTCTGCTCTCTGCTCTGCTCTAATGAGGTCTCCAGAGAAATTAGGTGCATTTGTTTTTGCAATCCAGTGAAAATAAATGTGTTTGTTCGGGTTTTACGCCTGCATCAGCACCATTTTGGGCTATATTATCAGTTTACCTAATAACACCTTTCCTGGGCAGGCTCCAGCTGTTAACCAGTACTTTGTACACTAATCTCCGTAAGAAACATTTTATTAACACAAAGTCCGCTCTTCACCTCCAAAACTCCTTGTTGAATTATCACCAAACTTAGCAGGAAGCATCGGTATGATGTCGTGTTGTGCATATTGTAACCCTGTTACAGTTGGATAATTTTTCAAGTTACCACCGAGTGCTATAGGTTGTATCAACTTTTCACAGTGACCTGTTGCTTCGAGTTACCACCGAGTGCTATAGGTTGTATCAACTTTTCACAGTGACCTGTTGCTTCGAGTTACCACCGAGTGCTATAGGCTGTATCAACTTTTCACAGTGACCTGTTGCTTCGAGTTACCACCGAGTGCTATAGGCTGTATCAACTTTTCACAGGCAAGTGACCTGTTGCTTCGAGTTGCAGAGGGGAAAACTCACAGTGCCTTGTTTTTATATTGAAGGAAGTTTCCACAGTAATGAGACGTTATATTGGGTGATACAGAAAATGTTTTCTATTTTCAGGGATTTGAGCCACAACCAGATTATGTTGATAGAACCAGGAGCATTTGAGGGACTTTCTGAACTTCGAAGACTGTAAGTAAATGTTTGTACTAGGCCATGTGGACGGCGGACAACACAGTTGTACTGTTGTGTATGCAGAGGTTTGCCCTCCACATTCACTTTAAACAGCAAAAATGTATTGTATACCCCAATAAACGAAACACACGTTCATTTTATTCATTACCTATATATGTATACCACATTGTACACTGCACACGTTACCTATACATGTATACCACATTGTACACTGCACACATTACCTATACATGTATACCACATTGTACACTGCACACATTACCTATACATGTATACCACATTGTACACTGCACACATTACCTATACATGTATACCACATTGTACACTGTACACGTTACCTATACATGTATACCACATTGTACATTGTACACGTTACCTATACATGTATACCACATTGTACACTGCACACGTTACCTATACATGTATACCACATTGTACACTGCACACGTTACCTATACATGTATACCACATTGTACACTGTACACGTTACCTATACATGTATACCACATTGTACACTGCACACATTACCTATACATGTATACCACATTGTACACTGCACACGTTACCTATACATGTATACCACATACATTGTACACTGCACACGTTACCTATACATGTATACCACATTGTACACTGTACACTGCACACGTTACCTATACATGTATACCACATTGTACACTGCACACGTTACCTATACATGTATACCACATTGTACACTACACGTTACCTATACATGTATACCACATTGTACACTGCACACGTTACCTATACATGTATACCACATTGTACACTGCACACGTTACCTATACATGTATACCACATTGTACACTGCACACGTTACCTATACATGTATACCACATTGTACACTGCACACGTTACCTATACATGTATACCACATTGTACACTGCACACATTACCTATACATGTATACCACATTGTACACTGCACACGTTACCTATACATGTATACCACATTGTACACTGCACACGTTACCTATACATGTATACCACATTGTACACTGCACACGTTACCTATACATGTATACCACATTGTACACTGCACACGTTACCTATACATGTATACCACATTGTACACTGCACACGTTACCTATACATGTATACCACATTGTACCACTGCACACGTTACCTATACATGTATACCACATTGTACACTGCACACGTTACCTATACATGTATACCCACATGTACACTGCACACGTTACCTATACATGTATACCACATTGTACACTGCACACGTTACCTATACATGTATACCACATTGTACACTGCACACATTACCTATACATGTATACCACATTGTACACTGCACACATTACCTATACATGTATACCACATTGTACACTGCACACGTTACCTATACATGTATACCACATTGTACACTGCACACGTTACCTATACATGTATACCACATTGTACACTGTACACGTTACCTATACATGTATACCACATTGTACACTGCACAAGTTACCTATACATGTATACCACATTGTACACTGCACACATTACCTATACATGTATACCACATTGTACACTGTACATGTTACCTATACATGTATACCACATTGTACACTGCACACGTTACCTATACATGTATACCACATTGTACACTGCACTACCAAATCAGTGTATTTTTAATTGATTCAATTACGAATACATGGGTCCCATTTTCCATATGTTCACCCTTGTATACAGCTGTTTGAACCTATTTCCCGTTATACCCTTTTAACACTACAGAGTTACACAAAGTGTAGATCCAGATGAGCGGTGACGAGTCATCTCATCAGGATCTGCAATTTTTGCCAGTAATATTGCTATTTTTAGACATAATTACTCATTTTGATAAATGAACTTGTCCAAATGAAATTTTCTTATTAATTTATTGGTCTATAAATACTATGCACCAGTCCATGTCAGTTACTTGGTGTTGAATGGACCTCCAAAGTAGATATAACAACCTTACAATGACATGTGTACAGGGAGATGAGAATGTGTGCATTTTCTACCCTATCAATATCATTTTCTAACTGATATTATTTCAATTTTGATGACATTTGCAAAATTTGCATTTTCTATATTACCAAAATGGCAATGGTAATACAGGGGAAAAGCCCGCTGCGACGATCTGCATTAAATTTCTTTAAATACGCTGAGTTTAATTTGAAATAGATTTCTTAAGGGGTCCTCTAGTAGGTTAATTTCAAGATTTGTAAAGATGCTCAGTAAAGGAGAGTTTTTAAATACTTGGAGAGACAGCTATTTAGGGGATGACTAGTTTTACGATGGCTGTTCATAATTTGATGACCTTGATGCAGGGGCAATTGTACAACAAAGGTTGTATTTAGCATAATTATATATGGGAATTCCTGTGATAAGGAAATTGTGTTTGTTATATGTCTTTGAGGTCTAATGTGTTTCCGTTAGGCCAAAAAAAAACACCTGAGTTTTATAGTTTCCATACCGACCTGTTTTGTTTAACCCCCCCCCCCCCGACCCTGATTTATTAATGAAAGTTTGAAGAACAAAAAATTGCATGAAATAGTAAACACAGGCGGTTTTATTTGCCTTAGCAGAGGTGGTTTATACACAATAGGCAAAGTAGGCAATGCATATGGCCTCAAGGCTCATAGGATCCCAGATAATTGACCCAAATAGTATAGTAAATTCCATAAATATAGTCCTGCCAGTGACAAGCAGATGTAAGTATTCTTAAAGATGTTTTAAAATATGTTTACTTTGTCCATGTAACCATGTGTGTATTACATTTATTTATCGTCGCTACCGGTTGCCCATATGAGCGACGCCTCCTGAAGAGATTAGTTATTTTAGTTTTTTTTTTTGGAGGATAGTGCAATGATACAGACAGAGACCCATTCCAGAATCTCCTCTGGTTCTTGTACGTACACGGTGTAAAGCACCGACACGACACCTTGGTTTAAAGTCCCATCTGAAAGGCTGTTCATGTTATTAGGGTCAGACGGCAGATCGAACCTGCCAGTCCATCGTGTTAACCACTGGGCTACGTATCCATTTGTAGAACATTTTACTTCCAGGTCATCGTGCTTCATTTAGGAAGAAAGAAAATAAGTAAACTGTAAATGATTCCGATAAAGGACAAGTTTCTCTACATAATACTTTTGACTATCATTTTTAATCGGGTTTAGTTTATACAAATTAATTTTAACTTGATTGCGAAACAAGTTCTTACAACTTATATTAATCACTCTCCATACCACATTTCTGATGGAATCCATCGCCACAAGGGAGAGAGAAGAGGCAACTTGGAATTAAAATGCCTTGCCTAAGGGCACAATCGTAACTGCTCCAGCTGGGCTCAAACTCTGGGTGCTATCATGACTACCAAATCGGGTTTGGGTATGTTGTAGTTGTAGGAACCTGTTTCGCAATCGAGCTATAATAAATTTGTATGAACTAAACTAAATAAACGATTTATAAAATAATTTAATTGCAATAATTTTCTTTCTAATTCAGGGATTTATCCAACAACAACCTTGGAAGTATCAATGGTAGCCTTTTCTCTGGATTGCCACATCTTCAAAAATTGTAAGTTTGTCCCGCCATGAACCTGTTCCCTCTTAGAAGTGCCTCTCGCCAAAATTTAAAAAAGCACTCAATATGGACACACCAAGAAGCATAATTGGTTGCTTTGTGTTTGTGGCTCACTTTGCTCCTCTACGCTTACAGAGCTTATAGATGGTGCAAATCTGCGCCCGTATCCGTTCAACTCATGCCTGGCCATTTTGGAAAAATCGCAGAAAATTTGTTAATTTGTTTATTTTTCTCGTGTAAACATGAAAAAAGGTTTGATAGATAAATAAGTGCTGCGAAGAACTAAAACGGTGACCTCACAAATAAATGTACATACTGGCAAATTAGGCCGTTGAAATGTGTTACACGTGGTTTGTTTATATTTCCGACATTGACATCTTGTACTGTATTGATTTGATGAGGCGTCATTTTTAAAGTTGCTTATAGCAGTAAGCCTATGGGTGTATTATAATGTCCTCAAAAAATACAAGAAATATTTTGGGGCCAGAAGCTCCCGCCTGACGCTGGGAATCATTTGTCCAGACATGCTAAAAGTGATATACGTACGTTAATTTCATTGCTATTGTGATGTGCTACAGAGAAACTGAGCTGCGTGATATACGTACGTTAATTTCATTGCTATTGTGATGTGCTACAGAGAAACTGAGCTGCGTGATATACGTACGTTAATTTCATTGCTATTGTGATGTGCTACAGAGAAACTGAGCTGCGCATTCATTTCTTAGCATTATTATTATATGGGAAACGAGGCTACAGGGAGAGATAGAGCCGAATAGAAAAAAGACATTCCAGAGTCAGAATAAGATCATAAATTTTTCAACAACGTTTATGTTTTTTTTAAAATTTTCAATTTCTTTTAGGCGGGTCAATATACCACCTGACCCCAAAAAATTTGCAACAGTTTGTTTTTTGGTTGTTTCTTGCAGTTTAGGATGTGGAAAACACCAAATTTGACCTACGGGAAAGTCCCTAAAATTACGTCATAAAACAAGATGGCCACCAAACATAAAAATGTACTAGAAATCAGCCTTTTGGACATTTTAAACAGCCAGAAATACATTTTTGGACACAAACAAATTATCCAAGGGCTCAAGAAAGTTAAATTTAACCATAAAGGTTTGATTAGTGGTGGCCATTTTGAAATGCAAGATGGCCGCCACCATCAACCTAGAATCATCATTATCTCAGTAATTAAGCCAGATAGGACAATGATTCCAGTGCCTATACCCACATTTGTGGGGTCAAGGAATACAATAACACCAGTTTCAGTAATTAATGGGCTGCCCTAATGTCTGTTTTGTAAGGCAGCCATCTTGGATTTCAAGATGGCCGTTTTACCTGATTTTGCTTCTATCTCGGTAATTAAGGCACATAGAACGGTGTTTTTGGCACCTTCACTTACATTTCAGGGGCAAGGAATACAATGATATTAACTCAAGTGATGTTTGGACTGTGTCTGATTAGTAAGGCCGATCAGTGTCTCACACGTCCGATTGTGACTAAAATCATTGAGGATAACCCTCAGTTTCAAGAAGAAGTGGAGGAATTGGAGAGACTTCACGCACTCATGGAGAATGGCAGAAGGGACCTTGACTCAGTGTTGCAATCAGATTGCATTCGTTGTATCGATAAAAGGTTGACCGAGGAAAGGAATTAACTTGCAACAACATCGAAAACCAGTGCACTGTGGATCAACTACCAGCGCATGGTAGAAGTTGCAAGGGGACTTGTGGCGGCTGATCGGATGGGGTCGTGGGAGATGCACCTCCAAAGTATCTCAGCTTGCCTGCCGATATTTGCAGCCGCTGGTCATCCCAATTATCTGAAGTCAGCGCGTCTCTATCTCGAGAAGATGATAGCATTAGAAGAAGACAACCCTAAGGTTCATCAAATGTTCAAGTCTGGGTTTCATGTCATCGGGCGCAGCAACCAATACTGGGCTGGTCCTGGCTCTGATCTTGTGATAGAACAGACACTAATGCGGTCACTAAAAAGCCAAGGTGGTCTCATGCGAGGTAGTGGGATGTCGGAGCACCAGAGAGCAGTTTGGACAATGTCGTCTAGTGTATCATCCTCTTATAACCTCGCAATGCAAGAACTGACCGCGAATAGCTTCACAACAGGTGAACAGCATAAAGAGTTGTCCAGCTCCAGAATTAGTCGAGATGAAGCTGACCGTGAGAAGGTTGCAGCGAAACTGAATAGCTTCACGCCATTCTTGGATGACAAGTCATTGCGCAATATCATTACTGGTATCACTGAAAATGAGGATGTCAATGTTCATGACCTATTCACAGTAGGATATGGCGTTGTCAAGAAGATGGATGGTCATTCTGTTTTCTCCTATTCGCACAAAAGGAGTTCAAAAGTCAAGACACTTGCATCAAGCAGGGAAGTCAGAGTTTCTGAGGACCGAACCATAGATCCTGCATTGTTATTCCAGAGGTTCTTAGTTGTGTCACGGACAGGCGATCTCCAGATTGATGAACTATGAACTCTGTCCATACCCAATGTCTCTGTTCGAAGCAAAGAACACCTTGAGCCAGCCAGATAAGCCACAATTGGCAGAAGCAATAAAAGACTATGCTTCACCCAAATCTGACGATGCCATCACCCAGACAGTTCCCGGAACAGACTGCTATGTTCTCGATGGGGGATCACTTCTGCACCGGTTAAAGTGGAAGGAAGGATGCACCTACAGTTCAATTGCTGACGAGTATGCCTCATTCACAGTCAACCACTATGGCAAAGCCACTGTAGTGTTCGATGGTTATGAAGTTGGGCCGAGTACAAAGGATTGCACTCATCAGCGTCGTAGTAAAAATATAAGAATGTAAACAAGGTGAACATCACGGAGTCAACAAAATTTGTTGGCAAAAAGGAGGACTTCCTATCGAATGACGCAAATAAGCAAGCACTTATCAAGCTCATCATGGAATGTTTGCGCCAGAGAGACTGCGAGGTGATGCAAGCTGAGGGAGATGCCGACGTTGAGATCGCAAAAGCAGCCGTCACAAAGTCTGCTTTCAAGTCTACCACGCTCGTTGGAGAGGACACAGATCTCCTTGTGATGTTGCTCTTCTACTCGGTGAAAACAAACTGCACTGAACTCTAATTCCGCTCTGGCAAGGCAAAATCCAATGTGTATAATATCAAGGTCCTCAAGCGGATACTTGGAGAAACAGTCTGTAGAGATCTTGTTCCTTCATGCCTTCACGGGCTGTGACTCAACGTCCAGAGTCTTTGGGATCGGAAAGAAGTCAGTGTTCCAAAGAATCATAAAGAAAGAAACTGGACTCAAAAGTTGTTCAAAAGTGTTCTGAACACCACAACAAGGTCAGGATGTTGTGGAAACCACAGGCTGCAGGGCAATGGTGGAATTGTTTCATGCAAATCAAAAAGACTCCCTGGCATCTATCAGATACAACATTCTCTGCAAGAAAGTTGTAAGAGCTAAGGCGTTTGTTACGCCAGAATGACTGCCCCCAACATCAGCTGCCTGCAAGTTTCATTCCCTGCGGACCTATTACCAGGTCATGGAGTGGATGGGCCATTGTGGTGAAATGGAAGCAACTGAGTGGGGATGGAGGGAAGAAGGGCAAATGCTCGTTCCAGTGATGACAGACAAAAACCCTGCTCCAGATCTACTCCTCCAGATGATTCACTGCAACTGTTCAGGAGGGTGCAAAACTCTGAGGTGTACCTGCAGAAAGCATGGGTTAGAATGCACCGGTGCATGCGGACATTGCCAAGATGGCAACTGTGACAATACGAGCAATGAACCAGGGACGAGAAGGAAGAAAATGACATTTGAGTAGGCATACAGTTGCATACTATCGTCTTAGTGTCAATGTTGAGCAACACATAAGTGGTCACTTAATGATCTCTCTGATGATGTCATGGCATCATTTCAAAATTAATATTCACTTCTGAGGGTAATTTTACCTAAACAAACTGGTGATCTGATGGTTATGAGGTTTCTCTGTTGACAGGCATCTGGTTTTCTGATGTCATTTTATGAACTTTGGACTTGCGTCAAAATTGCCCAACTTTTGATATGTTGTTCTCCTCATCAAACACTGCAGGAAACAATTACGAAGTATTCCAAGATGGCTGCCTTACTAATCAGACACAGGGACAGTCCAAACATCACTTGAGTTAATATCATTGTATTCCTTGCCCCTGAAATGTAAGTGAAGGTGCCAAAAACACCGTTCTATGTGCCTTAATTACCGAGATAGAAGCAAAACCAGGTAATCGCCAACGGCCATCTTGAAATCCAAGATGGCTGCCTTGCAAAACAGATATTAGGGCAGCCCATTAATTACTGAAACTGATGTTATTGTATTCCTTGACCCCACAAATGTGGGTATAGGCACTGGAATCATCGTCCTATCTGCCTTAATTACTGAGATAATGATGATTCTAGGTTGACGGTGGCGGCCATCCTGAATTTCATAATGGCCACCACCAATCAAACCTTTATGGTTAAATTTAGCTTTCTTGAGACCTTGGATGATTTGTTTGTGTCCAAAAATGTATTTCTGGCTGTTTAAAATGTATCTTCAGCTCACATAATGTCCAAAAGGCTGATTTCTAGTACATGTTCATGTTTGGTGGCCATCTTGTTTTATGACGTCATTTTATGCACTTTCCGGTGAGTCAAATTTGGTAAACTTTTGATGTGGTGTTTTCCACATCCTAAACTGCAAGAAACAATCAAGTGTTGCAATTTTTTTGGGGTAGGGCTGTCTTGGCCATATATTGACCCATCTATTTACTGAAAAATGTAACAAATACAATTGTATATATATCTGATAACAACATATTCACATTTCTAAGAGTTGCGGTTGTCAATTTGAACAATAATATGACTTTCAGCTGTTAACTGTTATATAAAAATTACGGGAAAGTAAGCGTTTCTTTGTAATTTTGTAATAATTGTGGAACTGCTGTTACATGCTGTTGTGAACTAAATCCACCAGATGATTGATACTCATTGTATCTGCTATTGAGAATTCTACAAACATACATGCAACAACAAATATACCTGTTACAGGGTGTGTGCAAAACTAACATACTGTTATACATTCATTGTACACACTATTCACAAGTTTAACTACTATACACTTGTGAATATATCACCAGGGCTTAAACTACGACTTCATAATAGGCGGGGAAATATAAGGTATACAAGGGAGAAGTTTATGGTATACAAGGGAGAAGTTTATGGTATACAAGGGAGAAGTTTATTGTATACAAGGGAGAAGTTTAAGGTATACAACGAAGAAGTTTATGGTAGACAAGGGAGAAGTGTAAGATATACAAGGGAGAGGTTTCTGGTATATAAGGGAGAAATTTATGGCATACAATATGGAATGCAAGGGAGAGGTTTAAGGTATACAAGGAGAGGTTTAAGGTATACAAGGGAGAGATTTAAGGTATGCAAAGGAGAAGCTTAAGGTATACAAGGGAGGACCTTAAGGTATACAAGGGAGGACCTTAAGGTATTTGGTTACGGTAAAAAAGGTTATCAAGAATGTCTGAGGCTTGACCAAACACTTTGAGAAGTTTGAAAATTTTAGAAGATAATCTTAATATGAATTTATTACTCAAAGATACCATCTTTGATGTTGAGTAAAATGGGTTTTAAAACATACAATCATAATCCCCAAAATCAAACATAACATTTGAAAATGATTTACGTGTAATTACTGTTTATCATTAATCCTATTATAATAGGTCAATTAGCATATGACCTGAATCACTGACGTGACTTGAAGTGAAAGCGAGGCACTGCATATGTTGATGAACTGTATCATTAATTGGCATCCATTATTTACTGGATGTCGTGATAGCGCAGTGGATGCGCGTTCGCTTCAGGTGCGAAAGGTCCGGAGTTCGAGTCCCGCTGGAGCCATTACGATTGTGCCCTTAGGCAAGGCATTTAAATTCCACGTTGCCTCTTCTCTCTCCCTCGTGGCGATGGATTCCATCAGGAATGAGGTCTCGAGAGTGATTAACATAAGTTGTAAGAACTTGTTTCGCAATCGAGCTAAAATAAATTTATATAAATATCCATTTTTTACTGGTCATCGGAATAGTAAATGATAGTGAGTCCTTATGTCACTTACGGAAATGTGGAATAATATGTGGACACATTTTGGCAATGTTTTTTTCACTTTCTCACCAGAAATTATGAACAATTGAAAAAGAGGTATCGGGAATTGTGTTCAGTGATTTCCCCAAAAAAATCTGTTCCGATTTTTAGCGATCGTATCTTGCAGAGAAGAGTTTTGGTTCTTCAAATTAACATCCGCAAAAATGTGGGTGTATGTAGATGGCGCTACGCACGGAAATCCGGTTTCCACATGCCGTCGTTTTGCCAGAAATAAAAAAGTGAAAAATCGACAGACTGGAACCCATACTACACTTAATCAGCAGCATCAGAATGCATCCTACACTTAACCAGCAGCATCGGAATGCATGCTACACTTAACCAGCAGCATCAGAATGCATGCTACACTTAACCAGCAGCATCAGAATGCATGCTACACTTAACCAGCAGCATCGGAATGCATCCTACACTTAACCAGCAGCATCAGAATGCATGCTACACTTAACCAGTAGCATCAGAATGCATGCTACACTTAACCAGCAGCATCGGAATGCATCCTACACTTAACCAGCAGCATCGGAATGCATGCTACACTTAACCAGCAGCATCGGAATGCATCCTACACTTAACCAGCAGCATCGGAATGCATGCTACACTTAACCAGCAGCATCAGAATGCATGCTACATTTAACCAGCAGCATCGGAATGCATGCTACTCTTAACCAGCAGCATCGGAATGCATACTACACTATCTTGTTTATAATGCACCATGCTACTATATAATTATCTTGTTTATAAAGCACCATGCTACTATACCATCGAGTTTCTGGTTTCCGTTATGATACGAAACGGTCGGCATTCAACACAACGAATCTTAAAACTAATTAGTTTCTAAATGTATGATGTAAATAAAGTAACGTTCCTCTTTTATTCCAAAGAATTAGAAATGAATATGACTACGTAAATAACAATGGACGCTGTCATTTTTGCCATGACTCGGAACCGATATCTGTGGTGACTGGTACCGGAGTTTTCGTGACCTTTCAGAAAATCAATTTTGCGTAGCATCGAATGGGTGTAAATATAAAACGGACACGTTTTATGCAGCATAATGATAATTTCTATTATTTTGATGAATATTTTTTCACAGTTAACACTTTTACAGTTTAACAAGCATTTTCACAATGTGGACACTGTGAATTCATCACCTAATCTTGTAAACCTGACTTTTGAACAGTAAATATATATATATATATCACACTGTGCCCATTTGTAAGGGCTGTTGATGAATATTGCCTGTACTTTCGCTTTGTAGGTGGTGGACTGCCATAAACCTAAAACAAAATTAAAAACTATTCCTTTAAGTACACTACACTACAGGACACATCGTTTAGTTGACGATGACAGTAAACCACTATATGGACCTCAAAACAATATAAGAGAAGTCTCCAAAACTATCTCCCCTTTTAAACTAACTAAAATTGTATTATTTTGACCTTCACATTAAATGCTACACTTAACTACTAATCAGACAAAGCAAAACAAAACTTGAAATATTCAATATTTTACAGTAAATCCAATGGACAAATGGTGATGCAATATTGCATTATGAAAGATAGCATGTTTTATACCAATCCAAGGAAAATAACCGATTACTTACGCCTCAGGATTATACGGAGCATTTTTGTTGCCAATTATGGAAAATGACCGTTGACACTCTATTCCTGATTGGTGATGTCAGAAAACACCGATCGTGTGCAGTATTGTAAATACTTATGGGTTTACGAAATCGAAGGTATCACGATTTGAGGACACTAGAAGATATATCTTGTTTATAATGCGTCATGCTACTATATATCTTGTTTATAATGCGTCATGCTACTATATATCTTGTTTATAATGCGTCATGCTACTATATATCTTGTTTATAATGCATCATGCTACTATATATCTTATTTATAATGCGTCATGCTACTATATATCTTGTTTATAATGCGTCTTGCTACTATATATCTTGTTTATAATGCGTCATGCTACTATATATCTTGTTTATAATGCACCATGCTACTATATATCTTGTTTATAATGCGTCATGCTACTATATATCTTGTTTATAATGCACCATGCTACTATATATCTTGTTTATAATGTGTCATGCTACTATATATCTTGTTTATAATGCGTCATGCTACTATATATCTTGTTTATAATGCATCATGCTACTATATATCTTATTTATAATGCGTCATGCTACTATATATCTTGTTTATAATGCGTCTTGCTACTATATATCTTGTTTATAATGCGTCATGCTACTATATATCTTGTTTATAATGCACCATGCTACTATATATCTTGTTTATAATGCACCATGCTACTATATATCTTGTTTATAATGCGTCATGCTACTATATATCTTGTTTATAATGCATCATGCTACTATATATCTTGTTTATAATGCGTCATGCTACTATATATCTTGTTTATAATGCGTCTTGCTACTATATATCTTGTTTATAATGCGTCATGCTACTATATATCTTGTTTATAATGCACCATGCTACTATATATCTTGTTTATAATGCATCTTGCTACTATATATCTTGTTTATAATGCGTCATGCTACTATATATCTTGTTTATAATGCACCATGCTACTATATATCTTGTTTATAATGCGTCATGCTACTATATATCTTGTTTATAATGCACCATGCTACTATATATCTTGTTTATAATGCATCTTGCTACTATATATCTTGTTTATAATGCGTCATGCTACTATATATCTTGTTTATAATGCACCATGCTACTATATATCTTGTTTATAATGCGTCATGCTACTATATATCTTGTTTATAATGCACCATGCTACTATATATCTTGTTTATAATGCATCTTGCTACTATATATCTTGTTTATAATGCGTCATGCTACTATATATCTTGTTTATAATGCACCATGCTACTATATATCTTGTTTATAATGCGTCATGCTACTATATATCTTGTTTATAATGCGTCTTGCTACTATATATCTTGTTTATAATGCACCATGCTACTATATATCTTGTTTATAATGCGTCATGCTACTATATATCTTGTTTATAATGCGTCTTGCTACTATATATCTTGTTTATAATGCGTCATGCTACTATATATCTTGTTTATAATGCGTCATGCTACTATATATCTTGTTTATAATGCACCATGCTACTATCCACCATTTATTCATTCTGATGTACCCATTAATTGAATCTTCTGGAAGGCTTTGTAATCTCTCATGCCATAATTACCTTGATTTGTCTGTACATACAGTCATACAAGTTGAAATGGTTGTTGCTCAATTTCCCGTAATTTGATTTATGGCTGAATAGACTTGTCATTTATATGTTAATGGTTTCCTCCCCAGGATCATAAGTAGTGGCTAAACAGAATCATAGTTTGTGGTTTGCTGCATCCTCTGTGATTCCAGAAAATGTGAATGCTTGGTTTTTTTCTGCATCCTCTGTGATTCCTGAAGGTGTGAGCATTTGTTTTTTCTGCATCCTCTGTGATTCCAGAAGGTGCAAACGTTCTCCTTTCATTTTTTAGATTAATGTAAATGAGGTTGACATTGTCAGTTTTATTTTGTCACCATATATAACCTGAAACTGTATGATAGACATGAAATGTGAATATCACCAGGCAGTTACATGGACATATCACCCAGTGCAACCTGATACAACGGAGAGTGTCTTTACTGTGAACGGAAAATAAGATGTCCATTCACCGTTTCCAAACTGATACAATGAAGCACTTCTTTACTGTAAAAGATTGAACGAAACATAAAAACTCATTGAATCTAATTCAACTCACGGTATAGACTGCTTGTTGTAGCGGGTTGCAGAGGGTGAATATTAATTTATGCAGTCAAACCTGTCTTAAGCAGCCAACCCAACCAAGAGAATCACAGAAAGTGGCTGCTTAGCACAGGTGACTACTTAACCCATTCAATACCAAGTAACTGCCATGGACTGGTCCATGATATTCTTAGCTCAATAAGTTAAAAATTACATATGGACCAGTTCATTTATCAAAATGGGTAATTTTGTCTATAAATAGTAATATTACTGACAAAAAGTGCAGATCCTGATGAGACGGCTGGTTACAGCGTATTTAGAGGTATGTGGTGTTGAAAGTGTTAATAGTTGGCTAATGTATATTAAAGTAACATATTGGAAATATCTGCCAACATGGTTAGTTTATACAAATTTATTTTAGCTCGATTGCGAAACAAGTTATGTCAACTTATATTAATTACTCTCGAGACCTCATTCCTGATGGAATCCATCGCCACGAGGGAGAGAGAAGAGGCAACGTGGAATTTAAATGCCTTGCCTAAGGGCACAATCGTAACGGCTCCAGCGGGGCTCGAACTCCGGACCTTTCGCACCTGAAGCGAACGCACATCCACTGCGCTATCACGACTTCCAACATGGTTCAGCGACGGCAAGGGTAAATAAGCTCAATCATCGGGGATATCTGGCTGCTTAATACAGGCAGGTGGCTGCTTAATACAGGTGACCACTAACACAGGTTTGACTGCACTTCTGTGTAGCTGTGAAGTTCTGCTGTACTGCATGTAAACATAGAATGTATAAACTAATGTGTTATTTTTATTTCACAGAATGCTGTCCTTTAACAAGTTGAACACGATTCCAGATGGGACATTTAATGACCTTCCTGCTCTTAGACGACTGTAAGTATAATAATGTCAGGGTTCATTCTAGAGGGCGATTTGGATGAAATAGTTGCCCTAGAGACCCTGACTGCGCCCTGTGGGCCCCACTTCTCCCGTCTATTTTTTCGCGATCTTCATACAAAAAGATACACTGGCTCATTATAAAGTACTCCTTCTATTCAAATGTTGTATTTAATGGTCATACTGTGCATTGTAACCATATGTTGTATTTAATGGTCACGCTGTGCATTGTAACCATACGTTGTATTTAATGGTCATACTGTGCATTGTAACCATATGTTGTATTTAATGGTCATACTGTGCATTGTAACCATATGTTGTATTTAATGGTCATACTGTGCATTGTAACCATATGTTGTATTTAATGGTCATACTGTGCATTGTAACCATATGTTGTATTTAATGGTCATACTGTGCATTGTAACCATACGTTGTATTTATTGGTCATACTGTGCATTGTAACCATATGTTGTATTTAATGGTCATACTGTGCATTGTAACCATATGTTGTATTTAATGGTCATACTGTGCATTGTAACCATACGTTGTATTTAATGGTCACACTGTGCATTGTAACCATACGTTGTATTTAATGGTCACACTGTGCATTGTAACCATATGTTGTATTTAATGGTCATACTGTGCATTGTAACCATATGTTGTATTTAATGGTCATACTGTGCATTGTAACCATACGTTGTATTTAATGGTCATACTGTGCATTGTAACCATATTTTGTTGACATTGATTAAATAACACCATTTAAGGACTCGATCGCACGCTTTCTCACTTCTCCCAAAAGTTCTGACCTAGAATGAATCCTAAATGGTTTCCTAATCCAAATGAATGACCACATATACGCTTTCATCCGAGCCAACGAGAGTGATTAATATAAGTTGTTAAAACTTGCTTCGCAATCGTTGTAAAAGAAATAAAGTATAAAAAAAATCCAAATGCAATGCAGACAATTATATAATTTATACAAATTTCATTTATCTTGATTGTGAAACAAGTTCTTACAACATTGGTTTCATCGCTCTCGAGATCTCATTCCTGTTTGCAATCCATCACCATGATGATGGAGAGAGAAGAGAGACTTTGCAATCCATCACCATGATGAGGGACAGAGGAGAGAGTTTGCAATCCATCACCATGATGATGGAGAGAGAAGAGACTTTGCAATTCATCACCATGATGATGGAGAGAGGAGAGACTTTGCAATCCATCACCATGATGATGGAGAGAGAAGAGACTTTGCAATCCATCACCATGATGATGGAGAGAGAAGAGACTTTGCAATCCATCACCATGATGATGGAGAGAGGAGAGACTTTGCAATCCATCACCATGATGATGGAGAGAGGAGAGACTGCAATCCATCACCATGATGATGGAGAGAGGAGAGACTGCAATCCATCACCATGATGATGGAGAGAGGAGAGACTTTGCAATCCATCACCATGATGATGGAGAGAGGAGAGACTTTGCAATCCATCACCATGATGATGGAGAGAGGAGAGACTTTGCAATCCATCACCATGATGATGGAGAGAGGAGAGACTTTGCAATCCATCACTATGATGATGGAGAGAGGAGAGACTGCAATCCATCACCATGATAGAGAGAGGAGAGACTTTGCAATCCATCACCATGATGATGGAGAGAGGAGAGTCTTTGCAATCCATCACCATGATGATGGAGAGAGGAGAGACTTTGCAATCCATCACCATGATGATGGAGAGAGGAGAGTCTTTGCAATCCATCACCATGATGATGGAGAGAGGAGAGACTTTGCAATCCATCACCATGATGATGGAGAGAGGAGAGTCTTTGCAATCCATCACCATGATGATGGAGAGAGGAGAGTCTTTGCAATCCATCACCATGATGGAGAGAGGAGAGACTTTGCAGTCCATCATGCTTGCGGCTCACCAACCGACCATATCAGAACGAACCCCTTACGAGGTTCGAACCTTTGACCTCCCGCTCCATTGGCGGACGCCTTCACCACTAGGCTACGGAGACGGTAGGGAGGTGTATGTATTCGTCAGTCCGCTTTTCCGAGATTTTCAATCACGTTTGACTTGGCTGTTACTTGTATACAGGGTGTTGTGCACGATAATTCATTTGTCCATTTTACATTTCCAGAGATTTTCAATCGGACTACCTGCGCTGTGACTGTCACCTCCAATGGATCGTAAAATGGACCAAGGACAAAAAGGTCAAGGTCAAATCCAGCACGACATGCGCCGTACCGAGGGAGTTGAAAGGAACAGCTTTGAAAAGGCTGAAGAAGAAGGACCTTCATTGTGGTACGAATCTAACCTTCATTGTAGTGAATGAAAGGAATTTCACAATTATAACATACGGAATCTAACCACTGTGACTTACAAGATCTCATATTTACAGTATTCCATACTTACAAGATCTCATATTTACAGTATTCCATACTTACAAGATCTCATATTTACAGTATTCCATACTTACAAGATCTCATATTTACAGTATTCCATACTTACAAGATCCCATATTTACAGTATTCCATACTTACAAGATCTCATATTTACAGTATTCCATACTTACAAGATCTCATATTTACAGTATTCCATACTTACAAGATCTCATGTTTACAGTATTCCATACTTACAAGATCTCATATTTACAGTATTCCATACTTACAAGATCTCATATTTACAGTATTCCATACTTACAAGATCTCATATTTACAGTATTCCATACTTACAAGATCCCATATTTACAGTATTCCATACTTACAAGATCTCATATTTACAGTATTCCATACTTACAAGATCCCATATTTACAGTATTCCATACTTACAAGATCTCATGTTTACAGTATTCCATACTTACAAGATCTCATGTTTACAGTATTCCATACTTACAAGATCTCATATTTACAGTATTCCATACTTACAAGATCTCATGTTTACAGTATTCCATACTTACAAGATCTCATGTTTACAGTATTCCATACTTACAAGATCTCATATTTACAGTATTCCATACTTACAAAATCTCATATTTACAGTATTCCATACTTACAAGATCTCATGTTTACAGTATTCCATACTTACAAGACCTCATATTTACAGTATTCCATACTTACAAGATCTCATATTTACAGTATTCCATACTTACAAGATCTCATGTTTACAGTATTCCATACTTACAAGATCCCATATTTACAGTATCCTATACTTACAAGATCTCATGTTTACAGTATTCCATACTTACAAGATCCCATATTTACAGTATCCTATACTTACAAGATCTCATGTTTACAGTATTCCATACTTACAAGATCCCATATTTACAGTATTCCATACTTACAAGATCCCATATTTACAGTATCCTATACTTACAAGATCTCATGTTTACAGTATTCCATACTTACAAGATCCCATATTTACAGTATCCTATACTTACAAGATCTCATGTTTACAGTATTCCATACTTACAAGATCCCATATTTACAGTATCCTATACTTACAAGATCTCATGTTTACAGTATTCCATACTTACAAGATCTCATGTTTACAGTATTCCATACTTACAAGATCCCATATTTACAGTATCCTATACTTACAAGATCTCATGTTTACAGTATTCCATACTTACAAGATCCCATATTTACAGTATCCTATACTTACAAGATCTCATGTTTACAGTATTCCATACTTACAAGATCCCATATTTACAGTATTCTATACTTACAAGATCCCATATTTACAGTATTCCATACTTACAAGATCCCATATTTACAGTATCCTATACTTACAAGATCTCATGTTTACAGTATTCCATACTTACAAGATCCCATATTTACAGTATCCTATACTTATAAGATCTCATGTTTACAGTATTCCATACTTACAATATCCCATATTTACAGTATCCTATACTTACAAGATCTCATGTTTACAGTATTCCATACTTACAAGATCTCATGTTTACAGTATTCCATACTTACAAGATCCCATATTTACAGTATCCTATACTTACAAGATCTCATGTTTACAGTATTCCATACTTACAAGATCCCATATTTACAGTATCCTATACTTACAAGATCTCATGTTTACAGTATTCCATACTTACAAGATCCCATATTTACAGTATTCCATACTTACAAGATCCCATATTTACAGTATTCCATACTTACAAGATCCCATATTTACAGTATCCTATACTTACAAGATCTCATGTTTACAGTATTCCATACTTACAAGATCCCATATTTACAGTATTCCATACTTACAAGATCCCATATTTACAGTATCCTATACTTACAAGATCTCATGTTTACAGTATTCCATACTTACAAGATCCCATATTTACAGTATCCTATACTTACAAGATCCCATATTTACAGTATCCTATACTTACAAGATCTCATGTTTACAGTATTCCATACTTACAAGATCCCATATTTACAGTATTCCATACTTACAAGATCCCATATTTACAGTATTCCATACTTACAAGATCCCATATTTACAGTATTCCATACTTACAAGATCTCATATTTACAGTATTCCATACTTACAAGATCTCATATTTACAGTATTCCATACTTACAAGATCTCATATTTACAGTATTCCATACTTACAAGATCTCATGTTTACAGTATTCCATACTTACAAGATCTCATGTTTACAGTATTCCATACTTACAAGATCTCATATTTACAGTATTCCATACTTACAAAATCTCATATTTACAGTATTCCATACTTACAAGATCTCATGTTTACAGTATTCCATACTTACAAGACCTCATATTTACAGTATTCCATACTTACAAGATCTCATATTTACAGTATTCCATACTTACAAGATCTCATGTTTACAGTATTCCATACTTACAAGATCCCATATTTACAGTATCCTATACTTACAAGATCTCATGTTTACAGTATTCCATACTTACAAGATCCCATATTTACAGTATCCTATACTTACAAGATCTCATGTTTACAGTATTCCATACTTACAAGATCCCATATTTACAGTATTCCATACTTACAAGATCCCATATTTACAGTATCCTATACTTACAAGATCTCATGTTTACAGTATTCCATACTTACAAGATCCCATATTTACAGTATCCTATACTTACAAGATCTCATGTTTACAGTATTCCATACTTACAAGATCCCATATTTACAGTATCCTATACTTACAAGATCTCATGTTTACAGTATTCCATACTTACAAGATCTCATGTTTACAGTATTCCATACTTACAAGATCCCATATTTACAGTATCCTATACTTACAAGATCTCATGTTTACAGTATTCCATACTTACAAGATCCCATATTTACAGTATCCTATACTTACAAGATCTCATGTTTACAGTATTCCATACTTACAAGATCCCATATTTACAGTATTCTATACTTACAAGATCCCATATTTACAGTATTCCATACTTACAAGATCCCATATTTACAGTATCCTATACTTACAAGATCTCATGTTTACAGTATTCCATACTTACAAGATCCCATATTTACAGTATCCTATACTTACAAGATCTCATGTTTACAGTATTCCATACTTACAATATCCCATATTTACAGTATCCTATACTTACAAGATCTCATGTTTACAGTATTCCATACTTACAAGATCTCATGTTTACAGTATTCCATACTTACAAGATCCCATATTTACAGTATCCTATACTTACAAGATCTCATGTTTACAGTATTCCATACTTACAAGATCCCATATTTACAGTATCCTATACTTACAAGATCTCATATTTACAGTATTCCATACTTACAAGATCCCATATTTACAGTATTCCATACTTACAAGATCCCATATTTACAGTATTCCATACTTACAAGATCCCATATTTACAGTATCCTATACTTACAAGATCTCATGTTTACAGTATTCCATACTTACAAGATCCCATATTTACAGTATTCCATACTTACAAGATCCCATATTTACAGTATCCTATACTTACAAGATCCCATATTTACAGTATCCTATACTTACAAGATCTCATGTTTACAGTATTCCATACTTACAAGATCCCATATTTACAGTATTCCATACTTACAAGATCCCATATTTACAGTATTCCATACTTACAAGATCCCATATTTACAGTATCCTATACTTACAAGATCTCATGTTTACAGTATTCCATACTTACAAGATCTCATATTTACAGTATTCCATACTTACAAGATCTCATATTTACAGTATTCCATACTTACAAGATCTCATATTTACAGTATTCCATACTTACAAGATCTCATGTTTACAGTATTCCATACTTACAAGATCCCATATTTACAGTATCCTATACTTACAAGATCTCATATTTACAGTATTCCATACTTACAAGATCTCATATTTACAGTATCCTATACTTACAAGATCTCATGTTTACAGTATTCCATACTTACAAGATCCCATATTTACAGTATTCCATACTTACAAGATCCCATATTTACAGTATTCCATACTTACAAGATCTCATATTTACAGTATTCCATACTTACAAGATCCCATATTTACAGTATCCTATACTTACAAGATCTCATGTTTACAGTATTCCATACTTACAAGATCCCATATTTACAGTATCCTATACTTACAAGATCTCATGTTTACAGTATTCCATACTTACAAGATCTCATGTTTACAGTATTCCATACTTACAAGATCCCATATTTACAGTATCCTATACTTACAAGATCTCATGTTTACAGTATTCCATACTTACAAGATCCCATATTTACAGTATCCTATACTTACAAGATCCCATATTTACAGT
>CM026393.1:44059705-44123353 GCA_014843695.1 Archivesica marissinica
CCACGAGTGTAAGATCCTATATATATATATACCACGAGTGTAAGATCCTATATATATATATACCACGAGTGTAAGATCCTATATATATATATACCACGAGTGTAAGATCCTATATATATATATACCACGAGTGTAAGATCCTATATATATATATACCACGAGTGTAAGATCCTATATATATATATACCACGAGTGTAAGATCCTATATATATATATACCACGAGTGTAAGATCCTATATATATATATACCACGAGTGTAAGATCCTATATATATATATACCACGAGTGTAAGATCCTATATATATATATACCACGAGTGTAAGATCCTATATTTATTATTCTTGTAAATATTTGTAAACAAAGAGAAACAACATTAAACAGATGAATATTGAAGGTTGTGCTCGACTTTCAGGGAAACGTCACGAAGACGGTAACTATTGTTGTGATTGATGGCAACGCCCCGCAGTGCGAGAAAAACACGACAAAAACGAACAAGGGTGTGTATTTATGGAAGGCCACGGTTGCTGGGGTAACGAAACAGTTGCCGTGCAAGCTTGGCGACGGCTTCATCAGACATTATTGTGACAAGCAGGGTAGATGGAAAACTCTCAATCATTCAGCGTGTGATTTTACCAACGAGGTGACAAGAAAGTTGCAGAGTTTGGCAGAGGTATTTATGAATAAATAATCAGTTATTGTTCCAAGCAGGGGACTAGTACTGATATATATATATGTCATAGTCTCTCAATTTACAAATGTTCCGCTTAAAAATACTTCTTCAAGGTAAGTTCAGAATAAAAGTTCAGCGAATTCATTTGTAACAGTCAGCCACGCTCCTGAATTGACGTTTGTTTATTATTGGAGTGATACTGTAGTTTAGATAATAACAGTATAATAGGAATTACATTCTCTAGAAATGTTCTCTTTTCACCGATGTAGTGTCGCTTTAACTACCGTCGTGTATAAGACAATATTTTTACCTCCAGATTATGGCCTCAAAGTGGCTTCCCATCTTATAAGTGAGTGCTAAGTGGCTTCCCATCTTATAAACGAGTGCTAAGAAAAAGAAGATTAAAACAAAGATTTTTTTTACAAAATGTGTTAAATGGTATCCATAATTATATTTTACAAATGAAGGAAATCTGCCACTGAAATCTGCCACTGAAATCTGCCACTGAAATCTGCCACTGAAATCTGCCACTGAAATCTGCCACTGAAATTTGACACTGGCCAAAGAGCCAAACATGCAATTTATACTTTTGCCTGGTGTCAATTTTATCAACCCGTCTTATATGCGGGTGCATGCCAAAACCCACATACCTCAGGACCAAAGTAGGGGGTCGTCTTATAGTGGAGATCATCTTGTATGTTAGAATAGACTGTAATGTTATTTTACAATTTCAGAAGGACACAAATTCATCCAAGATCTTAAACGATGCACGAAATCTTGAGAAATTAGTGTCAGCACCGTTCAGAAACAACGAGGATCCTCTGTCTACAATAAACCCGGAGTATGTCGATCTCGCTTCCATGGCCATTTACAGGCTTAGTCAGCGGGCGTTGTTAGGAGAGGAGGTAAGTAATGAGGAACTCTTCACTCTAATAAATTGTTATAACTGTATTTTATCAAGACTTGTTTCAATTTTTAGGCCAACAGAACAACGATAAGAAAATGAACATACAGTTAAACGTGTATTAGTGGTGAACTCTATTAAGCAGCCAACCTTAAGCAGCCAGTTTCCAGATTCCCAATATGTTGTTTTATTATACATTTACCTTCTATTAAACAGCCACCTGTCCTAAGCAGCCAGTTTCTGTGATTCCCTTGACTGGCTGTTTAAGACAGGCTTGACTGTAAACCACAATATAACAATTACTGTCCATCTCGTCTATTCTGTAGCATAGTGTTTGACATTATTAAAAAAACAAGAGCTAATGTTTAAAAATTCATGAACCATCATCAGTAAGTTTTTGCATAAACTGCTAACAGAGACAGACAGACAGACAGACAGACAGACAGACAAACAAAGCGAGGTTAGTTTATACAAATTTATTTTAGCTCGGTTGTGAAACAAGTTCTTACAACTTAGATTAATCACTCTCGAGACCTCATTCCTGATGAAATCCATCGCAACGAGGGAGAGAGAAGAGGCAATGTGGAATTTAAATGCCTTGCTTAAGTGCACAATTGTAAACGGCTACAGCTGAACGCAAACTCTGGGCCTTTGTCACCTGAAGTGAACGCGCTACCACTGCGATATCACGACTTCCACAAGCGAGGTTAAAACATATGGGTGATATAATGATTATGAGATCGGTTTAGTTTTACTCTAATCTTTAGAAATTCACTATATAATAGAGGTGACCACTAACACAGGTTTGACTATATAATAGAGGTGACCACTAACACAGGTTTGACTATATAACATAGCAAGAAAAAACAAAGCACCTCAAACATCCCTTGAAAGTCATTGCAACAGTTATTTTTTGAATGGTGTAAAGTCAACAGTTTTGTCCCTATAGGCCGTAATGCAGAACAATGTCGTATCAGTGTTGTTTCTAATTACAGATAGTGAGGTCGGTGTTGTTTAGCGCCAGCAAGATTATGAACATTAGCACCGATATATTGAATGAAGCGCAGAGACAAAGAAAATCACTGTCGAGGTATGCTATCTATATACATCTATGACACTCAAATATAACAAACCAGGACATAAGCAAACTATGTATGTTCCATTTTTGTCAAACCCCTTTCGGGGACCTAGACATTTTGTCCTGGGCAGACTTAGTCGACCTAAGCTGTTAGCCAGTACTAAGCAATGTGTGTGTGTGTGTGAGGTGCCTTGCTCAATGACACTACATATGTGGTGTGGCCGAGTATTGAACCCGGGACCCTACGATTCCAATTCCGATGCTCTACCACTGGACCACGGACGCCACACTATCATATCTAGTTTAAGCAATTTCAAATCCTCACATTTTGAGACTGATTCAAGCATGTTGTCATCCTTTTATGATCGATTTTATGTAATTGAAAACAAATGTGGATCGATATTTTCAGTAGTTTTGGGTTTTTAGAATGTGTGAGAAGTGGTGTATGTGTACAGGACTGGGAGACCGGTGTACAGGACTGGGAGACCGGTGTACAGGACTGGGAGACCGGTTTGTTTAGATGCTCAAGTATGGCAGTTTCATATTTGATCTGTACGATATGTGATTATTCGTTAACAGGTAAATTTACATTTGGAATATATGCAAATTTGATCAGATTTACATTTAGGTTGCAATAAAATAAGGGGTGGAGGGAAACAGGCCCAAGACAAGTGTGCACCTGTTTAGGGGATTTAGTTTAGAGGAGTTTCATTGTACATGTAATGAATTATTATTTTCCCACTGTACAGGATATCTAAGGCAGTTGAAAGCATCCCAGATCAGGTGAGAAGTCAACTGAAATACAGTCAATCGGCAGAGTTCATTGTGATGGAGGCGAGGTCATTCCCGCAGAACCAGTTTACTGGGATAGAGTGCAGCAGACTTGACCTCACGTTTGATCAGACTGCGCACCGCTTGATCCAGAGTCCAACTGGTTTTGTTTTTGTGTGCAGTGAACCAGTCAATGATTCCACAAGCTACTCTTACCTGAATTTGGTAAGTTTCATTATTAGACTGGGTCATGTGTTTAGCAGACTCGGCCTATGTTAGACTGGGTCATGTGTTTAGCAGACTCGGCCTATGTTAGACTGGGTCACGTGTTTAGCAGACTCAGCCTATGTTAGACTGGGTCATGTGTTTAGCAGACTCGGCCTATGTTAGACTGGGTCACATGTTTAGCAGACTCGGCCTATGTTAGACTGGGTCATGTGTTTAGCAGACTCGGCCTATGTTAGACTGGGTCACGTGTTTAGCAGACTCGGCCTATGTTAGACTGGGTCACGTGTTTAGCAGACTCGGCCTATGTTAGACTGGGTCATGTGTTTAGCAGACTCGGCCTATGTTAGACTGGGTCACATGTTTAGCAGACTCAGCCTATGTTAGACTGGGTCATGTGTTTAGCAGACTCGGCCTATGTTAGACTGGGTCATGTGTTTAGTAGACTTGGCCTATGTTAGACTGGGTCATGTGTTTAGCAGACTCGGCCTATGTTAGTCTGGGTCCAGTTTTTCAAACACAATGAGCTTATATTAGATTGTGTCCAGATTTTAGCAGACCGAGCCCAACTTCAATATTGTTGTATGTGGAATGTATTGGTCTGTGAGACCATATGCTAATTTGTATATCCAGTCGTGCAGTAAAATGGTGATATAGTAATACTGCCCCTGAATACTCCCTAAAAGTAGATAGGTCCTATTAATTGTTTTCCTCTGTTTTTATCGTTGTTTCTTTGTACAAACATGCTAGCAATTTTGTTCCACTATCGCTTCTTATGATTATTAAATTACTATATCTCGACAGATCTCATACAGCATTATCAATGGGTACTTATTTCTAAAACAATGTTATCAGTTAATTAACACAATTTTGGTAAAATCACATGTATCATACCGCAACATCTGGTTAGGGAACAATAGTAAAATCAAAGGATTCCAACTCAAAGGACCTATTTACATTTTGGGACTTTATCTTCCAAGGGAGATTATAGAAAATTAGAGATGTCTTTCATTGTATGATAGAAATTGTGACAGTCAGTTTGAACTGGAATGTGAGTGGTGACAGGCGGATCTGTAGTCCAGTGGTTAACACGCTGGACTGGTAATCCAGGGATCGCATGTTCGATCCCCCATCTGACCTTAATAAAATTAACAGTCTTTCAGATGGAAATTTAAGCCGAGGTCTCATGTCGGTGCTTTACACCGTGCACATAAAAGAACCAGAGAAGACTCTCGATTGGGTCTCTGTCTGTATCATTGCACTATCATCCACCATCTTCCATCACTACCACCATCAACACCACTACCATCAACACCACTACCATCAACATCACTACCATCAACATCACTACCATCAACATCACTACCACCAACATCACTACCACCAACATCACTACCATCAACATCACTACCATCAACAACACCACCATCAACATCACTACCACCAACATCACTACCATCAACATCACTACCATCAACATCACTACCACCAACATCACTACCACCAACATCACTACCACCAACATTACAACCACCAACATCAATACCAGCAACATCACCAGCATCAACACCACAACCACCAACATCAATACCATCAACATCACCACCATCAACATCACCACCATCAACACCACTACCATCAACATCACTACGACCAACATTACTACCATCAACATCAATACCATCAACGTCACCACCACCCACCAACATCACTACCATCAACAACACCACCATCAACACCACTACCACCAACATCAATACCATCAACGTCACCACCACCCACCAACACCACTACCATCAACAACACCACCATCAACACCACTACCACCAACATCAATACCATCAATGTCACCACCACCCACCAACACCACTACCATCAACAACACTTCCATCAACACCACTACCACCAACATCACTACCATCAACATCACCACCATCAACATCACTACCACCAACATTACTAGCACCAACATTACTACCACCAACATCAATACCAGCAACGTCACTACCATCAACATCACTACCACCAACCAACATTACTAGCACCAACATCACTACCACCAACATCATTACCATCAACACCACTACCATCAACATCACCACCATCAACATCACCACCATCAACATCACCACCATCAACATCACCACCATCAACATTACCACCACCAACATCATTACCATCAACACCACTACCATCAACACCACTACCATCAACACCATCAACATTACTACCACAAACATTACTACCAACAACATCACTACCACCAACACCACTACCACCAACATCACTACCACCAACATCACTACCATCACCATCATCACTACCATCAACATCACTACCATTAACATCACTACCATCAACATCACCACCAATCAACATCACCACCATCAACATTACTACCACCAACATCACTACCATCAACATCACCACCAATCAACATCACTACCACCAACATCACTACCACCAACATTACAACCACCAACATCAATACCAGCAACGTCACTACCATCAACATTACAACCACCAACATCAATACCAGCAACGTCACTACCATCAACATTAAAACCGTCAACATAACGACCAACAGAAATCATCATCGCCATCAACATCTCTGAGGTTCAAAATTCCAAAACTATCTACTCGCTGTTAGTTTGTGTAATCTTGGTGAATTTGTATAATTAGCAAAAACATCTTCAAGTTTGTATTCACCATATTCCACTTCAACTCCCGGCCTGCCAAATTTTTTCATGAATATAATTTCTTTTAAATTAAGTTCGCATAAACCAGACAATGGTTATAAATTCAATGCCGAAGACGGAAATTAAGCGACATTTCAGATATGAAGCCTCTTCAATAAACCCACACCATGAACTGGTTCTCGGCTGAACTGGGATACAATAAACTGTGCAGGCCTGCAAGTCACAATGGAAAGTGACCGAGGGTAATTTACAACCCCGGTAGCACCAAACATTATTACCACACCCTATGGAATCTGATGCAACAGATCGTCTGAACATGAAAATCAATTGAAATAATTTATGACACATTGCAGTTGTTTCAATCAATTTTCATTTCATGTTTCGTTTGATCAATTGTTTATAGTAAAGATGATTTATTTGCATCTGGTTTCATAGAGTGGATGCCATCATCATCATCAGTACCACCCACACCGCCAGCACTAACATTGCCATCATCACATGCATCAGTACCACCCACACCGCCAGCACTAACATTACCATCATCACATGCATCAGTACCACCCACACCGCCAGCACTAACATTACCATCATCACATGCATCAGTACCACCCACACCGCCAGCACTAACATTACCATCATCACATGCATCAGTACCACCCACACCGCCAGCACTAACATTACCATCATCACATGCATCATCACCACCCACACCGCCAGCACTAACATTACCATCATCATCATCAGTACCACCCACACCGCCAGCCAGCACTAACATTACCATCATCACATGCATCATCACCACCCACACCGCCAGCACTAACATTACCATCATCACATGCATCATCACCACTGACCTCCGTCCATAACTTCATCAATACTACCTGTCCCACCATCACTACCAACACAACCACCAGTACTACCTGGCCCACCAACGCCACCCACACAACCCACAACACCTTGTACACAACAAGCACTACCAACACCACCAGATGTTCTGCCTCATCAGCACCACATACACTACCAGCACCATCTACACTACCAGCACCATCTACACTACCAGCACCATCTACACTACTAGCACCACATACACTACCAGCACTACATACACTACCAGCACCACATACACTACCAGCACCAGCTACACTACCAGCACCATCTACACTACCAGCACCAGCTACACTACCAGCACCAGCTACACTACCAGCACCATCTACACTACCAGCACCATCTACACTACCAGCACCATCTACACTACCAGCACCACATACACTACCAGCACCATCTACACTACCAGCACCACATACACTACCAGCACCGCACCACATACACTACCAGCACCATCTACACTACCAGCACCAGCTACACTACCAGCACCATCTACACTACCAGCACCAGCTACACTACCAGCACCATCTACACTACCAACACCAGCTACACTACCAGCACAAACTACACTACCAGCACCATATACACTACCAGCACCACATACACTACCAGCACCATCTACACTACCAGCACCATCTACACTACCAGCACCATCTACACTACCAGCACCACATACACTACCAGCACCATCTACACTACCAGCACCAGCTACACTACCAGCACCATCTACACTACCCGCACCACATACACTACCAGCACCAGCTACACTACCAGCACCATCTACACTACCAGCACCATCTACACTACCAGCACCACATACACTACCAGCACCACATACACTACCAGCACCACATACACTACCAGCACCATCTGCATTACCAGCACCACATACACTACCAGCACCAGCTACACTACCAGCACCAGCTACACTACCAGCACCACATACACTACCAGCACCATCTGCATTACCAGCACCACATACACTACCAGCACCAGCTACACTACCAGCACCAGCTACACTACCAGCACCACATACACTACCAGCACCACATACACTACCAGCACCAGCTACACTACCAGCACCACATACACTACCAGCACCATCTACACTACCAGCACCACATACACTACCAGCACCATCTACACTACCAGCACCACATACACTACTAGCACCAGCTACACTACCAGCACCAGCTACACTACCAGCACCACATACACTACCAGCACCATCTACACTACCAGCACCAGCTACGCTACCAGCACCACATACACTACCAGCACCATCTACACTACCAGCACCATCTACACTACCAGCACCATCTACACTACCAGCACCAGCTACACTACCAGCACCAGCTACACTACCAGCACCAGCTACACTACCAGCACCACATACACTACCAGCACCATCTACACTACCAGCACCACATACACTACTAGCACCAGCTACACTACCAGCACCAGCTACACTACCAGCACCACATACACTACCAGCACCATCTACACTACCAGCACCAGCTACGCTACCAGCACCACATACACTACCAGCACCATCTACACTACCAGCACCAGCTACGCTACCAGCACCACATACACTACCAGCACCATCTACACTACCAGCACCATCTACACTACCAGCACCATCTACACTACCCGCACCATCTACACTACCAGCACCAGCTACGCTACCAGCACCACATACACTACCAGCACCATCTACACTACCAGCACCATCTACACTACCAGCACCAGCTACACTACCAACAACAGATAAAACCTACATCTTTTTGTCCTCTTTGAAGAAAAGCCTTTTCAGAATAACAAACTAGATATTTATCTTTGATGTAGTGATTATACTTTAGTTAAGTGATGGTTGTATATCAGTTACTCACATCTCGTCTTTTATTAATAAAACTATGATTACAATATGAAAGGTAACTTATTTTTTTCATCTCTTTGAAGATTTATGTAAAAATGCCCCTGGGTGAAAATCGGGGGAAATTATTATTAAACTAGTATATTAGCATAGTATGGTGGATAAGATAGTTCTTGAAATAGTCTGACTCCTGCACCCCGGAAATGCTTTTTTTGTATGTGGTTCAAATTGGTGTTGTTTCAACATTTGGATTATAATTATAAATGGATGTAATCATTTGTGGAACATAGGGTTGTTGTCAGTTGTAACAGTTATGTAGTATATATATATATATTTATTTCTTTGATGTGAATTTGAACATTTAATAATCGAAATCATGCTGTCATCCATTTATCAGGAATAAATCACAATTACTGAATTAGATACATGAAAACGTGGAATATTACCACAAAACTACAAACATCTGTTATCTGTCAAATTTGCCACGCTGATACGCTACGGGAAGTAAACAAACTAGCACCGAGTGCATGCGCATGCGTTATTTTCTCAGGAACTAGTTATGATACTGCTTTTTTGTTTGATACTGGCTCGTAACCGTATCAAACCAACAAACGTAATATCAGACTGGAAAACACAGCGTATCGACCTGGGTGGTAGACAGTATTTTAGTAGGCAAAATACGGCAAATAACGGCAAATTACAGCAAATAAATAGACTAACATTCATATATAATGCATGATAACATCCAGAAATGATGCTAGAACAGGATTATGACATTAATGTCAGAGCAAAAAGTATGCTGTACACTGAGAGATTCCAACGTGCTGGTTCTTACAAATCTCCATTATTGTGTATTTCAAATTTGAAATACTAAGTTTTTCGATTTGTGCCCTTTGCCCCATAAAGATGCAGGCTTCTGCGGTATCTCCCTTCTTAGCATAATAAAAATAACATTATTTACCTCCAGAGAGTTATTTGCTGAATTACAGTGAAACCTGTGTTAGTTTAAGCAGCCAACCTGTATTAAGCAGCCAGATGACCAATATTTCGTTTTATTAATACCTCTATAAAGTAGCCACTCTCTGCTGATCCCTTGTCTGGCTGGCTGGCTGGCTGGCTGGCTGGCTGGCTGGCTGGCTAGCTTAAAACAGGTTTAGTTGTATATTAATGTGTTTTTTTGGGTCAATATATGTTTCATCGGTAATGGCGTCTAATGGGTGAAAAAAGTAAGTCAAATTTTGAACTATCCACAAAAATGAACCGAATTTTGGAAATTACTATTTGTTGCTTATCTCCCTTTATGGATTATTATTTACAAATTGATCAATAACTCTGTAAATCGAGTTCATATGACATGATCAAGATGGAGGGGGTGGGGCAATATTGTTCACATGAAAATGCAAGCATTTCATTGTCCGTCGACATTACAGTACATCCTATGCAAACAAATAACAGTATATATGAAGTGTGACATTGCATGCTTTATGTGTTTCTTACGGAGGTTGGTGCACCAAGTACTTGTTAACCGCGGGAGCCTGCCCAGGAAAGGTGTTGTCAGGTAAAGTGCTTGTCGCTCATATGGGTAACCGGTAGCGATGTTAAAATGCTTATTGTGAGATTTGAAAGTAGGCCGGTTGTGCCTTTAAATTCCCAATAATGTTAGCATATTACTATACAGCTATGTCCGCCTCCGTGGTCGAGTGGTTATGGTCGCTGACTTGTATACCACTGTAACCTATCATCACTGATGGTCACGGGTTCGAGTCCCGCTCAAACCGTGTCTCATTTATATGAAAAAGTTGACAGTTTCTTACGGAGGTTGGTGCACCCAAGTACTGGTTAACCGTTGGAGCCTGCCCAGGAAAGGTGTTGTTAGGTAAACTGCCCGCCGGCGATATAGCCCAAAATGGTGCTGATGCAGGCGTAAAACCCGAAATATAAATAAATACTATACAGCTAGCGGGGGTCAGCTGTAATCCACGGTTGAGTGTACATGTATAATAACAAAAATGTTACCCTCTGCAGCATTGTATTGCACCAATTAATGCAAGACGTGGATGTCATGATAGCGCAGTGGTAGTGCATTTGAGCCCCGCTGGAGCCGTTATGATTGTGCCCTTAGGCAAGGCATTTAAATTCCATGTCTTCTCTCTCCCTCGTGGCGATGGATTCCATCAGGAATGAGGTCTCGAGAGTGATTAATATAAGTTGAAAGAACTTGTTTCACAATCAAGCTAAAATCAATTCATATAAACTAATGCAGCACATTGCCGTACAACGAAATTATGTATACAACAATTCTGCCTTGTAGTGAAAAGATAATACAACGTACAAACTAAATGTATAATTAACTATTATCTAAACAGATATATTATACAGATTTATATAAACATTTGAAAGAGAAATGCACAGTTTGTTAAAATCTTTCACACAAAATCAAACAAATAACACATTGTGCTAATTAACCCGATAATATTTTCATATCTGTGAAATTTAACTTAGAATTTGTTCAGGTATAGATAAAGAATGTAATCAGGACGATGCTCTTGTTGTTGCCTGTAAACGTAAACAAAAACATTGCTGCAAGTTTTTGAGGACAGTTACAAAATCACAGTTTACCTGGCATTGCGTGTATCTCGGCAATAAATTACTAGCAATTTATCTCCCTAACTAATTGAAACATTTTCTTAATCCCTCCCTCCCTCGTGGTCACTGACTTGTATACCACTGTAGCCTATCATCACTGATGGTCACTGGTTCGAGACTCGCTCAGGCCATGTCTGTTTATATGCAAAAGTTGGCAGTTTCTTACAAAGGTTGGTGCACCAAGTACTAGTTAGCCACTAGAGCCTGTCCAGGAAAGGTGTTGTTAGGTAAACTGCCCGCCGGCGATATAGCCCGAAATGGTCTGTTGAAGGCATAAAACCCAAACAAACAAACAAACCTGAACAAACAAACAAACAAACCCGAACAAACAAACAAACCCGAACAAACAAACCCGAACAAACAAACAAACCCACAAACAAACCCGAACAAACAAACAAACCCAAACAAACAAACAAACCCAAACAAACCCGAACAAACATACAAACCCGAACAAACAAACAAACCCACAAACAAACCCGAACAAACAAACAAACCCAAACAAACAAACAAACCCAAACAAACCCGAACAAACATACAAACCGACAAACAAACAAACCCGAACAAACAAACAAACCCACAAACAAACAAACCCAAACAAACCCGAACAAACAAACAAACCCACAAACAAACCCAAACAAACAAACCCAAACAAACAAACAAACCCACAAACAAACACACCCAAACAAACCCGAACAAACATACAAACCGACAAACAAACAAACCCGAACAAACAAACAAACCCACAAACAAACAAACCCAAACAAACAAACAAACCCACAAACAAACAAACCCAAACAAACAAACAAACCCAAACAAACAAACCCGAACAAACAAACCCAAACAAACAAACAAACCCGAACAAACATACAAACCGACAAACAAACAAACCCGAACAAACAAACAAACCCACAAACAAAAAACCCGAACAAACAAACAAACAAACCCAAACAAACAAACAAACCCGAACAAACAAACCTGAACAAACAAACAAACCCACAAACAAACAAACCCGAACAAACAAACAAACCCACAAACCCGAACAAACAAACAAACCCAAACAAACCCGAACAAACAAACCCAAACAAACAAACAAACGCAAACAAACAAACCCGTACAAACAAACGAACCCTCCCCCGCACCTCATTTTTTAATTTTTTTTAGATAACATTTAGATCTGCAGCATTTGTATTTTGATGTGTACAAGTATCAACTATTTGATTCAGTTATCTGATTTGGCTGCTTTATAGAGAAGTCCTTGAGTACTAGATTCACATATTTCCTATTTATGAGTCATTTGAGAAATGTTGTGGGAAAGTTCAGATGTATTCACAGCCAGAATAAATGGACAAACCTGAACATTGATACATATCCAAGGCTTACTGACTAACACTTAGAACATTGATACATATCCAAGACTTACTGATTAACACTTAGAACGTTGATACATATCCAAGGCTTACTGACTAACACTTAGAACATTGATACATATCCAAGACTTACTGACTAACACTTAGAACATTGATACATACCCAAGACTTACTGAGTAACACTTAAAACATTGATACATATCCAAGACTTACTGAGTAACACTTAGAACATTGATACATATCCAAGGCTTACTGACTAACACTTAGAACATTGATACATATCCAAGACTTACTGACTAACATTTAGAACATTGATACATATCCAAGGCTTACTGACTAACATTTAGAACATTGATACATATCCAAGACTTACTGACTAACACTTAGAACATTGATACATATCCAAGACTTACTGACTAACATTTAGAACATTGATACATATCCAAGGCTTACTGACTAACACTTAGAACATTGATACATATCCAAGGCT
Organism: Archivesica marissinica; assembly: GCA_014843695.1. NCBI lineage: Eukaryota > Metazoa > Mollusca > Bivalvia > Venerida > Vesicomyidae > Archivesica > Archivesica marissinica. The sequence goes on from CM026393.1 coordinate 44,073,317, forward strand.
TACTGACTAACACTTAGAACATTGATGCATATCCAAGACTTACTGAGTAACATTTAGAACATTGATACACATCCAAGACTTACTGAGTAACACTTAGAACATTGATACATATCCAAGGCTTACTGACTAACACTTAGAACATTGATACATATCCAAGACTTACTGAGTAACACTTAGAACATTGATACATATCCAAGACTTACTGAGTAACACTTAGAACATTGATACACACCCAAGACTTACTGAGTAACATTTATAACATTGATACATATCCAAGACTTACTGAGTAACACTTAGAACATTGATACATATCCAAGACTTACTGAGTAACACATAGAACATTGATACATATCCAAGACTTACTGACTAACATTTAGAACATTGATACATATCCAAGACTTACTGACTAACATTTAGAACATTGATACATATCCAAGGCTTACTGACTAACACTTAGAACATTGATACATATCCAAGGCTTACTGACTAACACTTAGAACATTGATACATATCCAAGGCTTACTGACTAACACTTAGAACATTGATACATATCCAAGACTTACTGAGTAACACTTAGAACATTGATACATATCCAAGGCTTACTGACTAACACTTAGAACATTGATGCATATCCAAGACTTACTGAGTAACATTTAGAACATTGATACATATCCAAGACTTACTGATTAACACTTAGAACATTGATACACATCCAAGACTTACTGAGTAACACTTAGAACATTGATACATATCCAAGACTTACTGAGTAACACTTAGAACATTGATACATATCCAAGACTTACTGAGTAACACATAGAACATTGATACATATCCAAGACTTACTGAGTAACATTTAGAACATTGATACATACCCAAGACTTACTGAGTAACACTTAGAACATTGATACATATCCAAGACTTACTGAGTAACACTTAGAACATTGATACATATCCAAGACCTACCGACTAACACTTAGAACATTGATACATATCCAAGACTTACTGACTAACACTTAGAACATTGATACACATCCAAGACTTACTGAGTAACACTTAGAACATTGATACATACCCAAGACTTACTGAGTAACACTTAGAACATTGATACATATCCAAGACTTACTGAGTAACACTTAGAACATTGATACACATCCAAGACTTACTGAGTAACACTTAGAACATTGATACATACCCAAGACTTACTGAGTAACACTTAGAACACTGATACATACCCAAGACTTACTGAGTAACATTTAGAACATTGATACATATCCAAGACTTACTGAATAACATTTAGAACATTGATACATATCCAAGACTTACTGAGTAACATTTAGAACATTGATACATATCCAAGTCTTACTGACTAACACTTAGAACATTGATACATATCCAAGACTTACTGAGTAACATTTAGAACATTGATACATATCCAAGACTTACTGATTAACACTTAGAACATTGATACATATCCAAGACTTACTGAATAACATTTAGAACATTGATACATATCCAAGACTTACTGAGTAACATTTAGAACATTGATACATATCCAAGACTTACTGAGTAACACTTAGAACATTGATACATATCCAAGACTTACTGAGTAACACTTAGAACATTGATACATATCCAAGTCTTACTGACTAACACTTAGAACATTGATACATATCCAAGACTTACTGAGTAACTCTTAGAACAAACAACATCAACTGTAAATAACATCAATTATCATTATTCATTATCATCACTTCCAGCCACAGCAACATCATCATCATCATCATAGAAATCATTTCTTCCTTGAAGTCATCATTATCAATATTATAATCATCCATTTTTTTCAAAATCATTGAATTCATGACAATGATCATCATCCCATACATCCTCATCATCATCCCATACATCCTCATCATCATCCCATACATCATCATCATCCCATACATCCTCATCATCATCCCATACATCATCATCATCCCATACATACTCATCATCCCATACATCCTCATCATCATCCCATACATCATCATCATCCCATACATCCCATACATCCTCATCATCATCCCATACATCCTCATCATCCCATACATCATCATCATCCCATACATCATCATCATCCCATACATCATCATCCCATACATCATCATCATCCCATACATCATCATCCCATACATCATCATCATCCCATACATCCATCATCCCATACATCATCATCCCATACATCCTCATCTCATACATCCTCATCATCCCATACATCCTCATCCCATACATCCTCATCATCCCATACATCCTCATCATCCCATACATCATCATCATCCCATACATCATCATCCCATACATCATCATCCCATACATCATCATCATCCCATACATCCCATACATCCTCATCATCCCATACATCCTCATCATCCCATACATCATCATCCCATACATCCTCATCATCATCCCATACATCCTCATCCCATACATCCTCATCATCCCATACATCCTCATCATCCCATACATCCATACATCCTCATCATCCCATACATCCTCATCCCATACATCATCATCATCCCATACATCATCATCCCATACACCATCATCATCCCATACATCCTCATCATCATCCCATACATCCTCATCATCATCCCATACATCCTCATCCCATACATCATCATCATCCCATACATCCTCATCATCCCATACATCCTCATCATCCCATACATCATCATCATCCCATACATCATCATCCCATACATCATCATCATCCCATACATCATCATCATCCCATACATCATCATCCCATACATCATCATCATCCCATACATCATCATCCCATACATCATCATCCCATACATCATCATCATCCCATACATCATCATCCCATACATCATCATCATCCCATACATCATCATCCCATACATCCTCATCATCCCATACATCATCATCATCCCATACATCATCATCATCCCATACATCATCATCCCATACATCCTCATCATCATCCCATACATCATCATCCCATACATCATCATCATCCCATACATCATCATCCCATACATCCTCATCATCCCATACATCCTCATCATCATCCCATACATCCTCATCCCATACATCCTCATCATCATCCCATACATCATCATCCCATATATCATCATCATCATCATCTTTTATATCATTGTAGTTTTAATTCAATCACAGTATCATATTCCATAATTCTTTGTATATGAGCAATCATCATTTTCTCATTTTTCGTTTACATTAATTTGATTCCGCATTTTGCATGTATGGTATGTGGCTATTTGACATTTGATGGCAATGTCGTGTGTAGTGCTCCTTGTGATATTACCCGGCTTTGTTATTGAGAAAACCCTTAACTGGTGGGCCTTTTGTTACAAATATGGAGTCATATTACTTATTATTTGATAAAATCAATTTGAATAACTACGGTGCAGTTAGTGATGTAGATTTGAAAACATCTTGGCTCTCGGACGCTTGTAAAGTTTGATATGAAAAAAATATGAATGCAGACAGATTATATTTTTTGGACATAGGTTTGTACATGAAACAGCCTGTAATAATACATAATGTAATAAATTATTTGAAATGTTATGAAAACTGGATTATTTGTTGTAATGTGGAATAATGTGATAAACTGATGTTTCGTGTTTCCTATGTGAGAGTTTGTGACAGATTTTTCTATGTGTTTGGAGAAGTAACAAAAATCTAAAGGTGGGTGGTTCTACCCGGGTACCCACCCATGCCTCAGTTTGGCATTATATTTTATGATGTTGGATTCTTCGTCTCCCTAGTGTCGTGATCTCGATTTTTGAAAACAAATGAGTGTTTGATATCGAAATTTTAGTATCGTCGAGATCTATATCTAGTCATGTTATGGAACTTCCTCCATCGTCATGATTTAGAGACACATGTACCCGACCTTCTTTCAAATCTCACAAAAAGTGCAAAATATTGCATAGCACCCCCTCCGTCTCGATCACATCTTTAAAGCGACATTCCTTCTCAAAAAGCCAAAAAATGCATGTTTTTACATACAAAATAACATTTCTACTATATATTCTTCCGATATAATTTGAATTATTAATTTTCATTAATAAACAAGGTTTAAAAGATTGTGATCTACTGTCCATACTCACATTTAAGGCGATCTCGTCTATAAAACGACACCTACTTTGGCCCTGAAATCTGTGGGTTTTGGCATGCACTCGCATAAGACGGGTTGATAAAATGGACACCAGACACAAGTATAAACTGCATGTTTGGCCTGTGCAAGTAGAAGACATGTTCAGTGTCAGAGTGCTTTCTTTTCGAAAATGTAAATAATGGATACCATTTAACTCATTTTTATTTTTTTAGCACTCGCGTATACGATGGGAAGCCACGTCTTATAGGCGAGTATGAACAGTACAAACAAAAATGATTGTAGGAATTTCTGCAACAGTTAGCACGACCTGGAGGGGCATTTGTTTATTACTCAATCCTACGATACAGGGGAGGTAATCGCGTGGTACTGCTGTTTACTCCGAATATAATTATGTACAGATGCAAAGCGTGAGATATAGCGGTAAATTTGTACGAAATCTCTTTGTGATCATTGATAGCACATCCTCATGATACATATATTAACCTTATAAAAACATCATTAGTTGAAATACTGGCATATTAACCCTTTGCCTACGGAGTAAATAAAATCACATTTGCAAACAACATAGATCCAGATCAGCCACGGCATAACGCCAAGTCTGATCAAGATCTATGTTGTTTGCTATTCCGTCTCATCTGGCTCTATGCTGTTTGCTGTGCCGTCTGATCTGGCTCTATGCTGTTTGCTGTGCCATCTGATCTGGCTGTTTGCTGTGCTGTCTGAGCTGGCTCTATGCTGTTTGCTGTGCTGTCTGAGCTGGCTCTATGCTATTTGCTGTGCTGTCTGAGCTGGCTCTATGCTGTTTGCTGTGCTGTCTGAGCTGGCTCTATGCTGTGCCATCTGAGCTGGCTCTATGCTGTTTGCTGTGCTGTCTGAGCTGGCTCTATGCTGTTTGCTGTGCTGTCTGAGCTGGCTCTATGCTGTTTGCTGTGCCATCTGATCTGGCTCTATGCTGTTTGCTGTTCCATCTGATCTGGCTCTATGCTGTTTGCTGTGCTGTCTGAGCTGGCTCTATGCTGTTTGCTGAGCTGGCTCTATGCTGTTTGCTGTGCTGTCTGAGCTGGCTCTATGCTGTTTGCTGTGCTGTCTGAGCTGGCTCTATGCTGTTTGCTGTGCCATCTGATCTGGCTCTATGCTGTTTGCTGTGCTGTCTGATCTGGCTCTATGCTGTTTGCTGTGCTGTCTGAGCTGGCTCTATGCTGTTTGCTGTGCTGTCTGAGCTGGCTCTATGCTATTTGCTGTGCTGTCTGAGCTGGCTCTATGCTGTTTGCTGTGCTGTCTGAGCTGGCTCTATGCTGTTTGCTGTGCTGTCTGAGCTGGCTCTATGCTGTTTGCTGTGCCATCTGATCTGGCTCTATGCTGTTTGCTGTTCCATCTGATCTGGCTCTATGCTGTTTGCTGTCTGAGCTGGCTCTATGCTGTTTGCTGTGCTGTCTGATCTGGCTCTATGCTGTTTGCTGTGCTGTCTGATCTGGCTCTATGCTGTTTGCTGTCTGATCTGGATGTTTGCTGTGCTGTCTGATCTGGCTCTATGCTGTTTGCTGTGCTGTCTGAGCTGGTTCTATGCTGTTTGCTGTGCCGTCTGATCTGGCTCTATGCTGTTTGCTGTACTGTCTGATCTGGCTCTATGCTGTTTGCTGTGCTGTCTGAGCTGGCTCTATGCTGTTTGCTGTGCCGTCTGATCTGGCTCTATGCTGTTTGCTGTGCTGTCTGAGCTGGCTCTATGCTGTGCTGTCTGATCTGGCTCTATGCTGATTGCTGTGCTGTCTGATCTGGCTCTATGCTATTTGCTGTGCTGTCTGATCTGGCTCTATGCTGTTTGCTGTGCCGTCTGATCTGGCTCTATGCTGTTTGCTGTGCTGTCTGATCTGGGTCTATGCTGTTTGCTGTGCTGTCTGATCTGGCTGTTTGCTGTGCTGTCTGATCTGGCTCTATGCTGTTTGCTGTGCTGTCTGATCTGGCTCTATGCTGTGCTGTCTGAGCTGGCTCTATGCTGTTTGCTGTGTCGTCTGATCTGGCTCTATGCGATTTGCTGTGCTGTCTGATCTGGCTCTATGCTGTTTGCTGTGCTGTCTGAGCTGGCTCTATGCTGTTTGCTGTGCCGTCTGATCTGGCTCTATGCTGTGCTGTCTGAGCTGGCTCTATGCTGTTTGCTGTGCTGTCTGATCTGGCTCTATGCTGTGCTGTCTGATCTGGCTCTATGCTGTTTGCTGTGCTGTCTGAGCTGGCTCTATGCTGTTTGCTGTCTGATCTGGCTCTATGCTGTTTGCTGTGCTGTCTGATCTGGCTCTATGCTGTTTGCTGTGCTGTCTGAGCTGGCTCTATGCTGTTTGCTGTGCCGTCTGATCTGGCTCTATGCTGTTTGCTGTGCTGTCTGATCTGGCTATATGCTGTTTGCTGTGCTGTCTGAGCTGGCTCTATGCTGTTTGATGTGCCGTCTGATCTGGCTCTATGCTGTTTGCTGTGCTGTCTGAGCTGGCTCTATGCTGTTTGCTGTGCTGTCTGATCTGGCTCTATGCTGTTTGCTGTGCTGTCTGAGCTGGCTCTATGCTGTTTGCTGTGCCGTCTGATCTGGCTCTATGCTGTTTGCTGTGCTGTCTGATCTGGCTCTATGCTGTGCTGTCTGAGCTGGCTCTATGCTGTTTGCTGTGCCGTCTGATCTGGCTCTATGCTGTTTGCTGTGCTGTCTGAGCTGGCTCTATGCTGTTTGCTGTGCTGTCTGATCTGGCTCTATGCTGTGCTGTCTGATCTGGCTCTATGCTGTTTGCTGTGCTGTCTGATCTGGCTCTATGCTGTTTGCTGTGCTGTCTGAGCTGGCTCTATGCTGTTTGATGTGCCGTCTGATCTGGCTCTATGCTGTTTGCTGTGCTGTCTGAGCTGGCTCTATGCTGTTTGCTGTGCTGTCTGATCTGGCTCTATGCTGTTTGCTGTGCTGTCTGAGCTGGCTCTATGCTGTTTGCTGTGCCGTCTGATCTGGCTCTATGCTGTTTGCTGTGCTGTCTGATCTGGCTCTATGCTGTGCTGTCTGAGCTGGCTCTATGCTGTTTGCTGTGCCGTCTGATCTGGCTCTATGCTGTTTGCTGTGCTGTCTGAGCTGGCTCTATGCTGTTTGCTGTGCTGTCTGATCTGGCTCTATGCTGATTGCTGTGCTGTCTGATCTAGCTCTATGCTGTTTGCTGTGCCGTCTGATCTGGCTCTATGCTGTTTGCAAAAATGATTTTATTTGCCGCTAGAGTGGCAAATATTTGAGGGGAAATTGTACAATATAATATGGAATAACATTCTGCAAATTTCCGATTTTCACCGATTTAGTGTCGCTTTAACTCGTTGTAACTTGTTGTAATACGTTGTAACTTGTTGTAACTTGTAACTTGTTGTAACTTGTTTTAACTTGTTGTAACTCGTTGTAACTTGTTGTAACTCGTTGTAACTTGTTGTAACTTGTTGTAACTAATACTTTGTGCAGTTGTCACAGTGTTATAAAGAATGAAATAACTGCTAGCTTGTACAGATCTGAAGCTAACTTTAGTATTCCCTCTGGCATTGAAGCGGACAATACGTGTGAAATGTAAATAGTTTCATATTTTCAATCCGTTTGTTGTCCTTATAAGGCAGTGCGACCAAATTATTTCTTTATTCATACACAAACACACGTTATAGAAAATGAGGTTAGTTTAAAAATTGGCATTTAAATAGAATACATACTAAGAACACCTAAAACAGATTTTAATCAGAAAACTAAATAATGGTCATTTTCTGAATTTGTTCATTTTTTCAGTTTTCTAAATTGCTATAGGGAGAAAAATTGGATAGCTGAACATTCGATATGTTGACAATTGGATACGGCAAAATAAGTTTGCCTTTTTATGTTGATGGATTTATCATCACCCTAATTTCATGGTGTTGTATTATCTTTTTAAAGAAGATGATCGAGTGTTTGATATCAAAAAGCTTTATATATACCATCTAATACGACCTCTGCTACTGTGGTCCTGAAATCTGGGTTTTGGCATGCACTCGCATATAAAAACAGGTTTGATGAAATGGACAACAGCAGACACATGTATAGATTGCATGTTTAGCCAGTGCAAGTTGATGAAATGGACACCAGCAGACACATGTATAGATTGCATGTTTAGCCGGTGCAAGTTGATGAAATGGACACCAGCAGACACATGTATAGATTGCATGTTTAGCTAGTGCAAGTTGATGAAATGGACATCAGCAGACACATGTATAGATTGCATGTTTAGCCGGTGCAAGTTGATGAAATGGACAACAGCAGACACATGTATAGATTGCATGTTTAGCCGGTGCAAGTTGATGAAATGGACAACAGCAGACACATGTATAGATTGCATGTTTAGCCGGTGCAAGTTGATGAAATGGACAACCAGCAGACACATGTATAGATTGCATGTTTAGCCGGTGCAAGTTGATGAAATGGACAACAGCAGACACATGTATAGATTGCATGTTTAGCCGGTGCAAGTTGATGAAATGGACACCAGCAGACACATGTATAGATTGCATGTTTAGCCGGTGCAAGTTGATGAAATGGACACCAGCAGACACATGTATAGATTGCATGTTTAGCCAGTGCAAGTTGATGAAATGGACACCAGCAGACACATGTATAGATTGCATGTTTAGCCAGTGCAAGTTGATGAAATGGACACCAGCAGACACATGTATAGATTGCATGTTTAGCCAGTGCAAGTTGATGAAATGGACACCAGCAGACACATGTATAGATTGCATGTTTAGCCAGTGCAAGTTGATGAAATGGACACCAGCAGACACATGTATAGATTGCATGTTTAGCCAGTGCAAGTTGATGAAATGGACACCAGCAGACACATGTATAGATTGCATGTTTAGCCGGTGCAAGTTGATGAAATGGACACCAGCAGACACATGTATAGATTGCATGTTTAGCCGGTGCAAGTTGATGAAATGGACACCAGCAGACACATGTATAGATTGCATGTTTAGCCGGTGCAAGTTGATGAAATGGACACCAGCAGACACATGTATAGATTGCATGTTTAGCCGGTGCAAGTTGATGAAATGGACAACAGCAGACACATGTATAGATTGCATGTTTAGCCGGTGCAAGTTGATGAAATGGACACCAGCAGACACATGTATAGATTGCATGTTTAGCCGGTGCAAGTTGATGAAATGGACAACAGCAGACACATGTATAGATTGCATGTTTAGCCGGTGCAAGTTGATGAAATGGACACCAGCAGACACATGTATAGATTGCATGTTTAGCCAGTGCAAGTTGATGAAATGGACACCAGCAGACACATGTATAGATTGCATGTTTAGCCAGTGCAAGTTATGAAATGGACAACAGCAGACACATGTATAGATTGCATGTTTAGCCGGTGCAAGTTGATGAAATGGACACCAGCAGACACATGTATAGATTGCATGTTTAGCCGGTGCAAGTTGATGAAATGGACACCAGCAGACACATGTATAGATTGCATGTTTAGCCAGTGCAAGTTGATGAAATGGACACCAGCAGACACATGTATAGATTGCATGTTTAGCCAGTGCAAGTTGATGAAATGGACACCAGCAGACACATGTATAGATTGCATGTTTAGCCAGTGCAAGTTGATGAAATGGACACCAGCAGACACATGTATAGATTGCATGTTTAGCCAGTGCAAGTTGATGAAATGGACACCAGCAGACACATGTATAGATTGCATGTTTAGCCAGTGCAAGTTGATGAAATGGACACCAGCAGACACATGTATAGATTGCATGTTTAGCCGTGCAAGTTGATGAAATGGACACCAGCAGACACATGTATAGATTGCATGTTTAGCCGGTGCAAGTTGATGAAATGGACACCAGCAGACCATGTATAGATTGCATGTTTAGCCGGTGCAAGTTGATGAAATGGACACCAGCAGACACATGTATAGATTGCATGTTTAGCCGGTGCAAGTTGATGAAATGGACAACAGCAGACACATGTATAGATTGCATGTTTAGCCGGTGCAAGTTGATGAAATGGACAACAGCAGACACATGTATAGATTGCATGTTTAGCCGGTGCAAGTTGATGAAATGGACACCAGCAGACACATGTATAGATTGCATGTTTAGCCGGTGCAAGTTGATGAAATGGACAACAGCAGACACATGTATAGATTGCATGTTTAGCCGGTGCAAGTTGATGAAATGGACACCAGCAGACACATGTATAGATTGCATGTTTAGCCAGTGCAAGTTGATGAAATGGACACCAGCAGACACATGTATAGATTGCATGTTTAGCCAGTGCATGTTGATGAAATGGACAACAGCAGACACATGTATAGATTGCATGTTTAGCCGGTGCAAGTTGATGAAATGGACAACAGCAGACACATGTATAGATTGCATGTTTAGCCGGTGCAAGTTGATGAAATGGACACCAGCAGACACATGTATAGATTGCATGTTTAGCCGGTGCAAGTTGATGAAATGGACACCAGCAGACACATGTATAGATTGCATGTTTAGCCGGTGCAAGTTGATGAAATGGACACCAGCAGACACATGTATAGATTGCATGTTTAGCCGGTGCAAGTTGATGAAATGGACACCAGCAGACACATGTATAGATTGCATGTTTAGCCGGTGCAAGTTGAAGTTCAGTGTCAGAACTTTCGTATCTAAAATGTATTTATGGATATCATTCAGCACATTTTTCAAAAACAATTATTTTTTTGATGTTTTTTTGCACTCACTTATAAAACATGAAGCCACTTTGAGGCCATAATCTTGTTGTAAAAAACTTGTCTTATAGGCGAGTATGTATGGTAGTTATGTCATTCGTTTCATTAGAGATTCTTGGAAAAATGAAAGTGTTGCAAGTAAATGTTATTACCGTATTTACTCGACTATAAGAAGATCTCGATGACGACCCACCAAACTTTGGTCTTAAATCAGTGGTATTTTACATAGACCCACATTTAAGACAGGGTTGATAAAATAGAAACAAATTGTACTGTAAAAGTACTATAAATTATTGTTGCTATCTTGATAATGTTGTTTTCACTGCTTTGTTTTCCTTGTTAGCTTTGATCAATAAACTTGGCCCTTTTCATCATACTGGTTGGTTTACCTTGAGAACACAGATGGTGAAATAGAAAGACCATGAAAAGCATTTGGAGGGTTTTGTTTGAGAGAATTTCAGTTTGGAGATGTTTCTGATTATAACAGAAAAATGTACTTGTGTTATTGCAGGAACCATTGACGTCCATCTTAATTCCAAAGTCAGTGCTTGTACAGGCTAGACCGGACTCCGACTCCAATACAAACGTAACCACTACAACAACAACAACAACAACAGCAACAGTAACAACAACAACACCTGCATCTGTCGACAATGTCCACTTCCAGTTCATCTGGTACCAGAATGCTAACTTGTTCCCTGTGGCTAACGGACGGCACGAGGATCCCGTGCTGCAGGGAAAGTCATGGAACGTCATTAGTTCTGTGATTTCCTTATCTATGTGTAAGTCTTGTCTGTAATGAGAGGCATCACTGGCTTTCTATTACCTCCCTTGGCCGATAACTCCGATATATCCCTACATGTATAGCGGTCCTTTCTGTTGGAATCCTCTGTATTTATTTTTGTTCCCTAACCAGATGTTGTGGTATGATAAATGTGATTTTATAAAAATCGTGTTAATTAAATAGTTAACACATTTGTACAGATACATAGTCATTGGATATACTGTAGGATATACTGTAGGATATCTGTCGAGATTTAGTAATTTAATAATTATAAGATGAGAAAGTGGATGAATTATGATAAGTATATTGTGCAAAGGAAACAGCGATAAAAACAGAGGAAACCAATTAAAAGGACCTACATACCTTTATGTAGTATTCAGTGGCAGTAACCAAGCTAGGCTTACGCATGTACGCACGTGCGTAAGATTTATTTTGACAGTTCCTGAAAACTATATAAATGCAATAAATAAAAACTGGATCGTAAGGGGGACACAGACATTGGTCATTCACAGGAAAGCAGACATGATCGAAATGTCAACAGATATTGATTGTAGCTGATGTTCAAAGTATGCATTAGTCACCTGAGACCATATAGCGGAATAAATTTCCCCCTAGAATGGTGCGTAATCCATATTTAGGCCTAGCTACGCGCCTGGTAACTGACCCATGTCTCTCATTATATACAGTAGGTAAACCCTGTTTGATGAATTTCTTGCTTACCTCAAAACTCGTGCTTAGTTCAAGCTCCTTCCTAACTCAAACTCAAGCGTATCCCAATCTCATGCTTATCTCAATCTCATTCTTATCTCAATCTCTTGCTTATCTCAATCTCATGCTTATCTCAAACTCAGGCTTATCCCAATATCATGCTTATCTCAAACTCAGGCTTATCCCAATCTCTTGCTTATCTCAATCTTATGCTTATCTCAAACTCATGTTTATCTCAATCTCATGCTTATCTCAAACTCAGGCTTATCTCAAACTCAGGCTTATCCCAATCTCATGCTTATCTCAAACTCAGGCTTATCCCAATCTCTTGCTTATCTCAATCTTATGATTATCTCAAACTCATGTTTATCTCAATCTCTTGCTTATCTCAATCTCATGCTTATCTCAAACTCAGGCTTATCCCAATCTCATGCTTATCTCAAACTCAGGCTTATCCCAATATCTTGCTTATCTCAATCTCATGCTTATCTCAAACTCATGTTTATCTCAAACTCATGCTTATCTCAAACTCATGTTTATCTCAATCTCTTGCTTATCTCAATCTCTTGCTTATCTCAATCTCAGGCTTATCTCAATCTCTTGCTTATCTCAATCTCATGCTTATCTCAAACTCATGCTTATCCCAATCTCATGCTTATCTCAATCTCTTGCTTATAAATCTCAATCTCATGCTTATCTCAAACTCATGTTTATCTCAAACTCATGTTTATCTCAATCTCAGGCTTATCTCAATCTCTTGCTTATCTCAATCTCTTGCTTATCCCAATCTCTTGCTTATCTCAATTTCATGCTTATCTCAAACTCAGGCTTATCTCAATCTCTTGCTTATCTCAATCTCATGCTTATCTCAAACTCATGTTTATCTCAAACTCAGGCTTATCTCAATCTCTTATCTCAATCTCATGCTTATCTCAAACTCATGTTTATCTCAAAACTCAGGCTTATCTCAAACTCATTTTTATCTCAAACTCAGGCTTATCTCAATCTCTTGCTTATCTCAATCTCATGCTTATCTCAAACTCATGTTTATCTCAAGCTCATGCTTATCTCAAATTCATGCTTATCTCAAACTCATGCTTATCTCAAACTCATGTTTATCTCAATCTCATGCTTATTTCAAACTCAGGCTTATCTCAATCTCATGCTTATCTCAAACTCATGTTTATCTCAATCTCATGCTTATCTCAAACTCATGTTTATCTCAAACTCATGTTTATCTCAAACTCATACTTATCTCAAACTCATACTTATCTCAATCTCTTGCTTATCTCAATCTCATGCTTATCTCATGCTTATCTCAAACTCAGGCTTATCTCAATCTCATGTTTATCTCAAACTCAGGCTTATCTCAATCTCATGCTTATCTCAATCTCATGCTTATCTCAAACTCAGGCTTATCTCAATCTCATGTTTATCTCAAACTCAGGCTTATCTCAATCTCATGTTTATCTCAAGCTCATGTTTATCTCAATCTCATGCTTATCTCAAACTCATGCTTATCTCAAACTCATGCTTATCTCAAACTCATGTTTATCTCAAACTGAGGCTTATCTCAATCTCATGCTTATATCAAAGCTCCTGCTAATCTCAATATGCTGCTAATCTCAATATCCTGCTAATCTCAATATGCTGCTAATCTCAATATGCTGCTAATCTCAATATGCTGCTAATCTCAATATGCTGCTAATCTCAATATCCTGCTTATCTCAATATGCTGCTAATCTCAATATCCTACTAAACTCAAGGGATATTTCTAGAATTGGAGCATATTCTGTATCGGTGCTATTCCCCGGGCATGTAAAACAACCAGGGATATTTCTAGAATTGGAGCATATTCTGTATCTCGCACTATCCTCCAAATAAATAAAATGACTCTGTTTCTGCCTGATTAACCAGGTGGCAAGTACAAATATGCATCTTCAAAACAAAAGGCAGCCAGAGAATCTGTAGCATATCAGACCTCTATTTTCCTGGAATGAAAGATAATAAAATAGCTACCGGTACAATAATATATGACTATAAGAAAGTGGGATGGGGGTGGGGGTGGGGATGGGGGGGTTTCTGATCGGCCCACCACCACTACTTATAGGCCTAGGTTTGTATCGTGCGAAGGGTTTAAACCTTTGGATTTACTATCGGGTGAGTGTTCCAGGCCGACGTCGGTCCTCTTGCTTGGGAGTTGTTGTATAATCTATCAGGATCTGTAAGTTGAGTCTCACATCAAGTCTTGTGAACAATTAACACACTTTTCTCTACTAATGTTGTTTTTGAATCAAGTATATAATAGATATGAGATATGCTTTTATCTGGTGTGAACATGTTCACAGTAAACATGCAGATATCATTTGCAGTATGTAGAGAATAGCAATCAGAGAGATGCAATACCGCCCCGCACTGGTCATAGCCCCACACTGGTCATACGGTATACCGCCCCGCATTGGTCATAGCCCCACACTGGTCTTACAGTATACCACCCCACACTGGTCATACGGTATACCACCCCACACTGGTCTTACGGTATACCACCCTGCACTGGTCTTACAGCCCCACACTGGTCTTACGGTATACCACCCTGCACTGGTCTTACAGCCCCACACTGGTCTTATGGTATACCGCCCCACACTGGTCTTACAGTATACCGCCCCACACTGGTCTTATGGTATACCGCCCCACACTGGTCTTATGGTATACCGCCCCACACTGGTCTTATGGTATACCGCCCCGCACTGGTCTTACCGGTATACCGCCCCACACTGGTCTTACGGTATACCGCCCCACACTGGTCTTACGGTATACCGCCCCACACTGGTCTTATGGTATACCGCCCCACACTGGTCTTACCACCCCACACTGGTCTTATGGTATACCGCCCCACACTGGTCTTATGGTATACCGCCCCACACTGGTCTTACGGTATACCGCCCCACACTGGTCTTACCGCCCCACACTGGTCTTACGGTATACCACCCCACACTGGTCTTACGGTATACCACCCCACACTGGTCTTACGGTATACCGCCCCACACTGGTCTTATGGTATACCGCCCCACACTGGTCTTACGGTATACCACCCCACACTGGTCTTATGGTATACCGCCCCGCACTGGTCTTACGGTATACCGCCCCACACTGGGTATACCGCCCCACACTGGTCTTATGGTATACCGCCCCACACTGGTCTTATGGTATACCGCCCCACACTGGTCTGCACTGGTCTTACACACTGGTCTTACGGTATACCGCCCCACACTGGTCTTACGGTATACCGCCCCACACTGGTCCACCGCCCCACACTGGTCTTATGGTATACCGCCCCACACTGGTCTTACCGCCCCACACTGGTCTTATGGTATACCGCCCCACACTGGTCTATATGGTATACCGCCCCACACTGGTCTTACGGTATACCACCCCACACTGGTCCGGTATACCACCCCACACTGGTCTTATGGTATACACTGGTCTTATGGTATACCGCCCCACACTGGTCTTATGGTATACTGGTCGGTATACCGCCCCACACTGGTCTTACGGTATACCACCCCACACTGGTCCGGTATACCACCCCACACTGGTCTTATGGTATACCGCCCCACACTGGTCTTATGGTATACCGCCCCACACTGGTCTTACCGCCCCACACTGGTCTTATGGTATACCACCCCACACTGGTCTTATGGTATACCACCCCACACTGGTCTTATGGTATACCGCCCCACACTGGTCTTACCGCCCCACACTGGTCTATATGGTATACCGCCCCACACTGGTCCCACACTGGTCTTACGGTATACCGCCCCACACTGGTCGCCCCACACTGGTCTATACTGGTCTTATGGTATACCGCCCCACACTGGTCTTACCGCCCCACACTGGTCTTATGGTATACCGCCCCACATGGTATATACACCGCCCCACACTGGTCTTACGGTATACCGCCCCACACTGGTCTTACGCCCCACACTGGTCTTATGGTATACCACCCCACACTGGTCTTATGGTATACCGCCCCACACTGGTCTTACCGCCCCACACTGGTCTTATGGTATATGGTATACCGCCCCACACTGGTCTTATGGTATACCGCCCCACACTGGTCTTACGGTATACCGCCCCACACTGGTCACACTGGTCTTACGGTATACTGGTCGCCCCACACTGGTGGTATACCACCCCACACTGGTCTTATGGTATACTGGTCATGGTATACACTGGTCTTACCGCCCCACACTGGTCTTATGGTATACCGCCCCACACTGGTCTTATGGTGCCCCACACTGGTCTTACCGCCCCACACTGGTCTTACGGTATACCGCCCCACACTGGTCTTATGGTATACCACCCCACACTGGTCCACCCCACACTGGTCTTATGGTATACCGCCCCACACTGGTCACACTGGTCTTATGGTATACCCCCCACACCGGTATACCCCACACTGGTCTTATGGTATACCACCCCACACTGGTCTTACGGTATACCACCCCACACTGGTCTTACGGTATACCACCCCACACTGGTCTTACGGTATACCGCCCCACACTGGTCTTATGGTATACCGCCCCACACTGGTCTTACGGTATACCGCCCCACACTGGTCTTACAGTATACCGCCCCACACTGGTCTTATGGTATACCGCCCCACACTGGTCTTATGGTATACCGCCCCACACTGGTCTTACGGTATACCGCCCCACACTGGTCTTATGGTATACCACCCCACACTGGTCTTATGGTATACCGCCCCACACTGGTCTTATGGTATACCGCCCCACACTGGTCTTATGGTATACCACCCCACACTGGTCTTACGGTATACCGCCCCACACTGGTCTTATGGTATACCACCCCACACTGGTCTTACGGTATACCGCCCCACACTGGTCTTACGGTATACCTCCCCACACTGGTCTTACGGTATACCGCCCCACACTGGTCTTATGGTATACCGCCCCACACTGGTCTTACGGTATACCGCCCCACACTGGTCTTACAGTATACCGCCCCACACTGGTCTTATGGTATACCGCCCCACACTGGTCTTATGGTATACCGCCCCACACTGGTCTTACGGTATACCGCCCCACACTGGTCTTACGGTATACCACCCCACACTGGTCTTACGGTATACCACCCTGCACTGGTCTTATAGCCCCACACTGGTCTTATGGTATACCGCCCCACACTGGTCTTATGGTATACCGCCCCACACTGGTCTTACGGTATACCGCCCCACACTGGTCTTATGGTATACCGCCCCACACTGGTCTTACGGTATACCGTCCCACACTGGTCTTACGGTATACCGCCCCACACTGGTCTTATGGTATACCGCCCCACACTGGTCTTACGGTATACCGTCCCACACTGGTCTTACGGTATACCGCCCCACACTGGTCTTATGGTATACCGCCCCACACTGGTCTTACGGTATACCGCCCCACACTGGTCTTACGGTATACTGCCCCACACTGGTCTTACGGTATACCGTCCCACACTGGTCTTACGGTATACCGCCCCACACTGGTCTTACAGTATACCGTCCCACACTGGTCTTACGGTATACCGCCCCACACTGGTCTTACAGTATACCACCCTGCACTGGTCTTACAGCCCCGCACTGGTCTTACCGCCTTGACCCTAGGCTTTGACACCGATATCTCCCAAAATTAAATCGCTTCCTCCTATAAATGCATGTAATGGACTCCCAATAATTGATCTATCTTGCATCATTATATATTATGTATCGGTCATCTATCTAACATTGTTTATCTATCTGATATCAGCAATATACCAACCATCCAACAGGTGTAAATGTCTTCATTCCATATCACATATTTTCACTTTGATGTAAAGGGAATGCATAAAATATGAGTCATACTTAACTCCGCCTTACCCTAACTCATGCCAATAACAACAACAAAATCAACCGTAACCGTTACCATTGTGCCGTGTGTGTGTGTTGTGTTGTGTTGTGTTGTGGTGTGGTGTGTGTGTGTGATAACTTTGAACAAATTGTGGATAAAAATTTGTGAATATATAGAGGCAATGTCACAATTAAAGATCACCGATGAAATGAGCACTTTACATGTATACTTCAAAGGTCATGGTCACAATTAAGGACCACCGATGAAATGAGCACTTTACATGTATACTTCAAAGGTCATGGTCACAATTAAGGACCACCGATGAAATGAGCACTTTACATGTATACTTCAAAGGTCATGGTCACAATTAAGGACCACCAATGAAATGAGCACTTTACATGTATACTTCAAAGGTCATGGTCACAATTAAGGACCACCGATGAAATGAGCACTTTACATGTATACTTCAAAGGTCATGGTCACAATTAAGGACCACCGATGAAATGAGCACTTTACATGTATACTTCAAAGGTCATGGTCACAATTAAGGACCACCGATGAACTGAGCACTTTACATGTATACTTCAACGGTCACGGTCACAATTAAGGACCACCAATGAAATGAGCACTTTACATGTATACTTCAAAGGTCACGGTCACAATTAAGGACCACCGATGAACTGAGCACTTTACATGTATACTTCAACGGTCACGGTCACAATTAAGGACCACCAATGAAATGAGCACTTTACATGTATACTTCAAAGGTCACGGTCACAATTAAGGACCACCGATGAACTGAGCACTTTACATGTATACTTCAACGGTCACGGTCACAATTAAGGACCACCAATGAAATGAGCACTTTACATGTATACTTCAAAGGTCACGGTCACAATTAAGGACCACCGATGAACTGAGCACTTTACATGTATACTTCAACGGTCACGGTCACAATTAAGGACCACCAATGAAATGAGCACTTTACATGTATACTTCAAAGGTCACGGTCACAATTAAGGACCACCGATGAACTGAGCACTTTACATGTATACTTCAAAGGTCACGGTCACAATTAAGGACCACCGATGAACTGAGCACTTTACATGTATACTTCAAAGGTCACGGTCACAATTAAGGACCACCGATGAAATTAGCACTTTACATGTATACTTCAAAGGTCACGGTCACGGTCACAATTAAGGACCAACATGCAAATATTTAGTATATAATGGCGGCCTAGCTCAGAATATAGTGAATGTAATTTCATCAAGTTGCACCTTGGCAATCAAGGTCACTCTTTATAGGTTAACGGTCAAACTGTATTTCAGAATTAACTGAAAATGTACTTGGGGAAAACTTCACTTGCATATATCTGTGTTGTATTGCAGCCGTTCCTGTTGTTAATCTGACGGAGCCTGTTGAACTCGTGTTTGAGATTCCAGTGACGTCAAAGAAACTCGAGCCAGCATACTGGGACTATGTGATGAATGGTGAGTTTAGAATTCTTGTGAGCTAGTGAAGAAAGTTAATCAATTTGTCATATTGGCCATTAATATTTAATTGTTCGAACTGCTCCTCTCGTTGCATCGCCCTCTCAATTATTAAAATTAAAACAAATGTTTTGTTTTAATTTTCCACTAATATTCAAAGAAGGCCTAAAAATTTGTTTGATTCGAGTAACCCGACCCTACCTATAAAATCATTCCCAACACTAACAGTTTTTGAGACCGATCTGCGAAAACAAAAGTTTAGAAAAAAAGTACTTGTTTTGGTTTATTTATTTTCTTTGTCCTTTTCAGATTGTAATGAACTTTCAGTATCTCGTAGACGATCATGAAAACGAAACGTTATTAAATTGACTTGGCCTCGCAATTCACCACCGTAATCCACAAAAATATTTTTTAAAAATTGTTTCCGCCTAACCTACCTAGCAAACACTGAGAAGAAGCAATTTTGGCCTAGGTAAAAATGTGACCATGTTGATTTACTGTTTATCAGATGGCTACGGTGACTGGCGTACGGACGGTTGTATGATTACGGATAAGTACAAGACACTGGTGACGGTACATTGCTACCATCTTACTGCCTTTGCTATACTCGAGGTAAGTGTTGATCGATGCAATTATAACATAAATATAACGCTGCTGTGTGCAGTGACGTCATGACAATTTGCGCCAAATTGAAAGTAGCAACATTATTTATTAAAACTCGTCGCTATGGTAATTTGACAAATAGGATTTTACACTCGTGATGATTTCATGCCATCAATATAAGTGTTTTTGCTAGAGAGGAATCGCAGGCCCGCCGCCATTTTTAGATTTAGCTCTACCCTATTGCCTTTTAAAACACCTTTTTTTTTTGGTATATAAGCCTACAGACGGATCTGTAGTCCAGTGGTAACACGCTGGACTGGTAATCTAGGGATCGCAGGTTCGATCCCACCCTCCGTCTTACCCTAATAAAATTAAGTCTTTTAGGTGGGACTTTAAACCAAGGTCTTGTGTCGGTGCTGTACACCGTGCACGTAAAAGAACCAGAGGAGACTCTGGAATGGGTCTCTGTCTGTATCATTGCACTATCCTCTATTTTTAGGGGCTAACATCCAAAATACCTCTCGCGTACTTCATCGCGGCTCTGTACTTTGCACCCACCCTGCACTTGTTTCCACTCTAGAATAAACCCTATATCAGTCTGATGCTCCCACCCTTCAAACTGCACTGTCTGATCAGGCTCTATGCTGTTTGCTCTTCGGATAGTCGAGCTAAAACACTTGTCTGAATATCAAACAATATAGATCCTGATCAGCTGCGGCCGATCTATGTTGTTTGCACATTCCGTCCAGTTTGTTCGGCAGGTTATGGATTAACATGATGTTGT
Source organism: Archivesica marissinica (assembly GCA_014843695.1). Lineage (NCBI taxonomy): Eukaryota > Metazoa > Mollusca > Bivalvia > Venerida > Vesicomyidae > Archivesica > Archivesica marissinica. The sequence continues at coordinate 44,094,467 of CM026393.1, forward strand.
ATAATTCCAAGGTTAAAGTGAAGTTCATGTTGACATAATGTTGTATAATTGCAGGATTAAACTGAAGTTCATGTTGACATAATGTTGTATAATTGCAGGATTAAACTGAAGTTCATGTTGACATAATGTTGTATAATTGCAGGATTAAACTGAAGTTCATGTTGACATAATGCTGTATAATTTCAGGATCAAAGTGAAGTTCATGTTGACATACTGTTGTATGATTCCAAGGTTAAAGTGAAGTTCATGTTGACATAATGTTGTATAATTGCAGGATTAAACTGAAGTTCATGTTGACATAATGTTGTATAATTGCAGGATTAAACTGAAGTTCATGTTGACATAATGCTGTATAATTTCAGGATCAAACTGAAGTTCATGTTGACATAATGCTTTATAATTTCAGGATCAAACTGAAGTTCAAGTGAACATGTTCCAGATGATGGAAATAGTCGTGTATATCGGCAGTTGTGTGTGCATCTTGTGTCTGATGTCTGTCCTTATTACATACGTCTCCTGTTTCAAGTAAGTATGCAAGTAGTTGTGTATGTCGGCAGTTGTGTGTGCATCTTGTGTCTGATGTCTGTCCTTATTACATACGTCTCCTGTTTCAAGTAAGTATGCAAGTAGTTGTGTATGTCGGCAGTTGTGTGTGCATCTTGTGTCTGATGTCTGTCCTTATTACATACGTCTCCTGTTTCAAGTAAGTATGCAAGTAGTTGTGTATGTCGGCAGTTGTGTGTGCATCTTGTGTCTGATGTCTGTCCTTATTACATACGTCTCCTGTTTCAAGTAAGTATGCAAGTAGTTGTGTATGTCGGCAGTTATTTATACAAATTTGTGATAGCACAGTTGTAGTGCGTTTGCTTCATGTGCAAAAGAGCCTCGGGTTCGAGCCCAGCTGTAGTCAATTGTGCCCTTAAATTCCACACAGCTATGTTCTGTGCCATCTGATCTTGTTCTATGCTGTTTGCAAAAAGTGATTTTATCTGCCACTATCGTGCAACGGTTTAAAGCTTGTTTCGCAATCATTGTAGAAGTTTATACTTTTTAGGTATTATGAAATGTCACTCAAAAGCCCCCCAAAAAAAAAGAGTCCGCCTCCATGGTCGAGTGGTTAAGGTCGCTGACTTGTATACCACTGTAACCTATCATCACTGATGGTCACAGGTTCAAGCCCTGCTCAGGCCGTGTCTCATTTATATGAAAAAGTTGGCAGTTTCTTACGGAGGTTGGTGCACCCAAGTACTGGTTAACCGCTGGAGCCTGCCCAGGAAAGGTGTTGTTAGGTAAACTGCCCGCCGGCGATATAGCCCGAAATGGTGCTGATGCAGGCGTAAAACCCGAAATATAACATAACATAACAAAAGCAAAATAGGTAAAAACTTTTTGTGGATATGTTTTCTTTCCCCCTTGTATATAATTCCATAAACATTTGCTTGCAGGTTCCTGAATATACCGCGGAAGATGAAACACTCCATCATTAACATCTGTATCAGCATGTTGCTGCTCATCATTGGGTTTACCATGGGTGTGAAGCGTACCGACCATGTGCGTGGCTGTCAGATCGTAGGCATCATGTTGCACTACTTGTCCCTGGTAGCTATGTTCTGGTATACTGTAATGGCCAGGTAAGTGGCATGTGCTTGTACACACAATAGCTCTCATGTTGCACTACTTGTCCCTGGTAGCTATGTTCTGGTATACTGTAATGGCCAGGTAAGTGGCATGTGCTTGTACACACAATAGCTCTCATGTTGCACTACTTGTCCCTGGTAGCTATGTTCTGGTATACTGTAATGGCCAGGTAAGTGGCATGTGCTTGTACACACAATAGCTCTCATGTTGCACTACTTGTCCCTGGTAGCTATGTTCTGGTATACTGTAATGGCCAGGTAAGTGGCATGTGCTTGTACACACAATAGCTCTCATGTTGCACTACTTGTCCCTGGTAGCTATGTTCTGGTATACTGTAACGGCCAGGTAAGTGGCATGTGCTTGTACACACAATAGCTCTCATGTTGCACTACTTGTCCCTGGTAGCTATGTTCTGGTATACTGTAATGGCCAGGTAAGTGGCATGTGCTTGTACACACAATAGCTCTCATGTTGCACTACTTGTCCCTGGTAGCTATGTTCTGGTATACTGTAACGGCCAGGTAAGTGGCATGTGCTTGTACACACAAATAAATAAATACTGAAATGTTGAGCATGCAACTCTTATCTTATTTGTTAACATGCAACATTCTGTAGATTATAGATAAAATCACATTTATCATCCTGCAACAGCTGCTTATGGAATAACAATACAATAATGGATTCCAGCTTATCAAACCATCCATACCACCTTCTCACCAGACAGGAGCAAGTCACGATATTCCGGCTTAGAACAGGGCATAACCGCCTGAACTTCCATATGTGTCGGAAGCTTGGACTAGCTCCATCAACTGCCTGCAGCTGCAACGTAGGGGACCAGACTGCAGAACACATCCTCCAGGAGTGTCCCAATCTTCATGGGCTGAGGAAAACAACCTGGCCAACAGATACTTCTCTCCAGACGAAGTTACATGGCTGCCGGGAGGATCTGAGGAGGACGGCCCATTTCGTGTTTGCTGCCGGCTTGTCCATGTGATTCGCGAACGACAAGAAGAAGAAGAAACCATCCATACTCGCATATAAGGCCATCTCGCCTATAATATTTGTTCATGTTTTTAAACACTCCGTTATAAGACGGGAAACCACTTTGAGGCCATAATCTGGTGGTAGGAAAAACTCATCGTATAGGTATGGACGGTATACATTTCGGGACTTTATCTTCCAAAGGTTGCTAACAGAAGAACCACAATTTCTTTTATGCTTTCCAATGAATGATGGAGTCTACATGACAACAAGGGCAATAAAACAAACTTACATCTCGTCTACATGACAACAAGGGCAATAAAACAAACTTACATCTCGTCTACATGACAACAAGGGCAATAAAACAAACTTACATCTCGTCTACATGACAACAAGGGCAATAAAACAAACTTACATCTTGTCTACATGACAACAAGGGCAATAAAACAAACTTACATCTCGTCTACATGACAACAAGGGCAATAAAACAAACTTACATCTCGTCTACATGACAACAAGGGCAATAAAACAAACTTACATCTCGTCTACATGACAACAAGGGCAATAAAACAAACTTACATCTTGTCTACATGACAACAAGGGCAATAAAACAAACTTACATCTCGTCTACATGACAACAAGGGCAATAAAACAAACTTACATCTTGTCTACATGACAACAAGGGCAATAAAACAAACTTACATCTTGTCTACATGACAACAAGGGCAATAAAACAAACTTACATCTCGTCTACATGACAACAAGGGCAATAAAACAAACTTACATCTCGTCTACATGACAACAAGGGCAATAAAACAAACTTACATCTCGTCTACATGACAACAAGGGCAATAAAACAAACTTACATCTTGTCTACATGACAACAAGGGCAATAAAACAAACTTACATCTCGTCTACATGACAACAAGGGCAATAACACAAACTTACATATCGTCTACATGACAACAAGGGCAATAACACAAACTTACATATCGTCTACATGACAACAAGGGCAATAACACAAACTTACATCTCGTCTACATGACAACAAGGGCAATAACACAAACTTACATCTTGTCTACATGACAACAAGGGCAATAAAACAATCTTACATCTCGTCTACATGACAACAAGGGCAATAAAACAACAACGATAAAAACAGAGGAAAACACTTAATAATAGGACCTATCTACTTTTAGGGAGTATTCAGGGGCAGTAACTGACCGATGTCTCTCATTGTTATAGTTGAATAATGTCAAACTGTTCCCTGTCAATCACATTGAGAACATTTATGAACAAATTTTGTGATTGCAACAAAAATCTCTGTGGCTGATTGGTTTCGGTCATTTACCTCAAATCATTTTCCTGTCGCTTGGTTACAGTCATTTACCTCAAATCATTTTCCTGTCGCTTGGTTACGGTCATTTACCTCAAATCATTTTCCTGTCGCTTGGTTACATTCATTTACCTCAAATCATTTTCCTGTCACTTGGTTACGGTCATTTACCTCAAATCATTTTCCTGTCGCTTGGTTATGGTCATTTACCTCATATCATTTTCCTGTCACTTGGTTACGGTCATTTACCTCAAATCATTTTCCTGTCGCTTGGTTACGGTCATTTACCTCAAATCATTTTCCTTGTCGCTTGGTTACGGTCATTTACCTTAAATCATTTTCCTTGTCGCTTGGTTATGGTCATTTACCTTAAATCATTTTCCTTGTCACTTGCTGTAGGTTCGAATCCCACTAGGGTGTTGAATTCTTTCATTTGAGGAAGCTGGCTTGTGGAAGGTCGGTGGTTCTACCCTGGTGCCTGTCCGTGTCTATAATACTGCTCGGAGGGGCACCCGTCGTCTTCCTGCACCAGTAATAGCTGGAGAAACACCTACGCTGTTGGTGCGACTTTATACTCCAAAACAACAACCAAAATCTCAATGAAATCGGACTATATTTTAATAATGGCTCGAGAATTACTGTTTTGGCACTAAGATGACGAGGGATTTTCAAATCCCACAGAATGGCCTGGCTGATTTACTATGTTTTGTTAATCGTGTATTTTCAGCAACATGCTAAAGAAGTTCTCGAAGCATGAGAAGCCTCCGCCCCCTCCGATCGACTACCCCATGCCGTTACCTCCTAAACCAATCATTCGCTTCTATCTACTCGCCTGGGGCGTACCGAGCATCATCGCCGGCATCACTGCCGCTGTCAGCTTCGAATTCTACGACGAATATGATTAGTAAGTTTGTCTAAATAATTGTTTATTTGTGTTTCGCTAGCATGACGTGCTTGTATACGAGGATCATTCAATAACCGTAATAGTGATTTCTGACTAGTTTGGCCTCCATGGCTGAGTGGTTACGGTCGTTGCCTTCAAATCACTTGCCCCTCACCGCTGTAGGTTCGAATCCCACTGCGGGAGTCATATTCTTTCATGTGAGGAAGTTATCTGGCTTGCTGAATGTCGATGGGTCTACCTGGGTGTCTGTCTATGCCGGATATCATTTTGCATTACGACCTATGGAAAAAAGATATAACATTGAAATTTGAAATCGAGATGAAACATGTGACATCTCTATTATCTTCTGCGAGTTCCGATTTTATATTTTTAAAGAAATTTTCTTATATAATTATTATGGCATTGTTTCGCAATCATTGTAAAGTACATTTGTGGAATAATAATGGATTTTTGGGCCAGCACCAAAGTGAGTTTGTGGATGGGGGTTAATGATAATGTAACAATTAATACTGGGATACCCTGACCATTCCAGGCATGGTTGTACTGCCTATAGAATACATGTACGAGACAAGTGTACACAAAATATACATGCATGGTTGTACTGCCTATATACAAGCATGGTTGTACTGCCTATATACAAGCATGGTTGTACTGCCTATATACATGCATGGTTGTACTGCCTATATACAAGCATGGTTGTACTGCCTATATACAAGCATGGTTGTACTGCCTATATACAAGCATGGTTGTACTGCCTATATACATGCATGGTTGTACTGCCTATATACATGCATGGTTGTACTGCCTATATACAAGCATGGTTGTACTGCCTATATACAAGCATGGTTGTACTGCCTATATACATGCATGGTTGTACTGCCTATATACATGCATGGTTGTACTGCCTATATACAAGCATGGTTGTACTGCCTATATACAAGCATGGTTGTACTGCCTATATACATGCATGGTTGTACTGCCTATATACATGCATGGTTGTACTGCCTATATACAAGCATGGTTGTACTGCCTATATACAAGCATGGTTGTACTGCCTATATACATGCATGGTTGTACTGCCTATATACATGCATGGTTGTACTGCCTATATACAAGCATGGTTGTACTGCCTATATACAAGCATGGTTGTACTGCCTATATACATGCATGGTTGTACTGCCTATATACATGCATGGTTGTACTGCCTATATACATGCATGGTTGTACTGCCTATATACAAGCATGGTTGTACTGCCTATAGAATACATGTACGAGACAGGTGTACACAAAATATACATGCAAAAGAACATAAAACTTACAAAATCAAATATCCAAATCAAGAATACTATCCAATATTTGTGTCTATGCACTCATCACTTCTCACAGTTGATGTCAATTACACAATGTCACTGACTTGTATCTGGCCCCTACCTGTATCTGGCCCCTACATCTTGAAATGTTGTCAACGCGTATGTTTTCGGACACCATTTAGCGCACGGTTGCATCGTGTTCGATCATAAAACATTTTTCAGCCTTTAATTGCTTAAATGAATGATCGAATAATATTTTATTTATGAACATAGAAAGCTATAGTGATATAATGCACTGAAACAAACAAATATCCTCTATATAATGCACTGAAACAAACAAATATCCTCTATATAATGCACTGAAACAAACAAATATCCTCTATATAATGCACTGAAACAAACAAATATCCTGTATATAATGCACTGAAACAAACAAATATCCTGTATATAATGCACTGAAACAAACAAATATCCTCTATATAATGCACTGAAACATACAAATATCCTCTATATAATGCACTGAAACAAACAAATATCCTGTATATAATGCACTGAAACAAACAAATAAAAACAAATATCCTGTATATAATGCACTGAAACAAACAAATATCCTGTATATAATGCACTGAAACAAACAAATATCCTCTATATAATGCACTGAAACAAACAAATATCCTCTATATAATGCACTGAAACATACAAATATCCTCTATATAATGCACTGAAACAAACAAATATCCTGTATATAATGCACTGAAACAAACAAATAAAAACAAATATCCTCTATATAATGCACTGAAACAAACAAATATCCTGTATATAATGCACTGAAACAAACAAATATCCTCTATATAATGCACTGAAACAAACAAATATCCTCTATATAATGCACTGAAACATACAAATATCCTCTATATAATGCACTGAAACAAACAAATATCCTCTATATAATGCACTGAAACAAACAAATATCCTCTATATAATGCACTGAAACAAACAAATATCCTCTATATAATGCACTGAAACAAACAAATATCCTCTATATAATGCACTGAAACAAACAAATAAAAACAAATATCCTCTATATAATGCACTGAAACAAACAAATATCCTCTTAATCTTCCTTAAGCTTTTCTTTTATGAACATCAGTACTAGTTGAATCCTATGCTTGTATGCCAGGCACCAGACTGATAGGCAATCGGTAACCATTATTTATCAGAAAGAAACCGACGAGGTTCAAACCTTCGACCTCCGTAGGCAGATGCCTTAACCACGGAGACGGTGTAATAGACCAAGTACATATGCAAATTAGAGCACTGATCTACTTATATATTGCTATTTATTGCAGTTGTTTTCTGGAATGGGACCCAGGACTTGGAGCGTTTGTTGGACCAGTTGCGTTTTTGTTACTGCTGAATTTTATATACTTCCTGCGCATGTCGTGCGTGATCGGTAGCTCAACTGGGCCGCTGTTAAGTCTGGAAGACACGCAAGAACTTCATATTACAGATATTGAAATGACGTCTAACCGGAATAGAATAGAAACTCAGTCACTCACGTCGGATATGAGTATGAAATCCACCGTGTCAAGTGTCATGGATTTTGAGCGGCGCCCAATCACTCAGTTGCGTGCCTTAGCAATTTGTTTACTTCTTTTCTTATTAACATGGATTTTTGGTGCTATCGCGGTTGCTAAACCGTTCAGCGTTATACCGTATCAGGAAATCATATTCAGCTACTTGTATGGAATATTTTGTGCAATTCTTGGATTATTTATCCTCATTTACTGTTGCTTGACGCGGAAAGACTCGCAGTCAAGCTGGAAAAGATTTTTCTGGTGTGAGCAGCCGATTGTTTATGCCGCAACTGAAGTGACGCCAAATTCAGTGCCGCATGCAAATGGGCATGTTGTGCACACGGGCAGCGGTACCGACATTTCTAAAGTTAACTCCGCAGTGGTCGTGAATCACTCGAACCATGTTAATCATGTGAAGAAAAGTGACGACGAAGTGTCTTCAGTGAATCTCGTGCCATCTAAGCCAGTGTCGTTAGCTGATGGCTCTGTGAATAACAGTGTAAACGAAGCGATTGCTGCTGCAAGCTTCTATAACTCGAGGCAGAACGGCGTTGCTAAAAAGTTTTGGGACAAGAAGCATAAGCATCATTCGAAGTTACTGAGTAAAGAAATGACAAAGAGTTTAAACATTAACGGCACTGATAGTGAGTATTCTGCGTCGGAACGACCGCGAGGTCCGGGCTACAGCAGTGACGGTAATGCTGGTCCTAATGGGTTAAATCCGGATGCAAAATTTCAAGTGAGAAGTCTAGACTCGGACACACAAAGCGCTCGTTCACCAGTTCATCCGAAATCTCCGCCAGGCTATTCTGCCGTAATGGCAAATGGTCCATTTTTTCAGTACGGTCAGCCGACACGTGAGCAGACGGCTTCACCACAGAACCAAAGGCCAGAAATTCTAACCGGAAGCCCTAATTGCAGTATTGTTTCATATACCAGTTCTCGTATAGTTCCTCATCACACACGTACATCAAGCACATCGTCCCTGGGCAACCGTAATCAGTCAAGTGCGTTTGTACCAGTACAGCCGCGTAATAACACAATGCCTCGTAATGAGAAACCAATGTCTCAATCAATGCCGTCGAGTCCGGAACACGAGATACCGGATCCTAATGTTTCCGTTCCAAGTTCCGTGGCCCGGCTCGGCGATTTTGACGGTTCAAGTCAAGTGAGTAGTTCTTACAGTCATGAGCGATTAAGACCAACCCATCCAGGCGACCTTCAGTATATGTCTGGTTATTCAAGTCCGCCAGACAATTCAATGTTCAAACAGTATGGTCTCATAGACGGTCAGCCTCAGATCGGTGTTGCATCATCGACGTCGCAACCGCACCGGAATAGAGCAAATTCGGGCGGCAATAGTTCGGACAATAGCAGCAGACACCGGAAAAAAATAGAAAATAATTTCATACAGCAAGTCGAGCAACGTATACCTCAGGTTGGCAATGTGAATCATCTGTATCCTAACCACGTAAATCATGTTAACTTTAACCGCACGGGCTTCAATAATGGCGGAATTATAAATCACAAGCCGCCAATATCGCCCATATCGGATAGTGATAACAATACAAGCCGGGCAACATTTCCGGACTCGGATAGTCAAATACACTACAAGAAGCAAAGATACAATGACTCTGATCATAATTCTGAACCCGCTGCAAAGTCTCATAAACTGAACAAATCGCACGATTCACATAAACACTCGAAGCCTCGTGGAATGACGAAGCAGCGTTCTTTGGATTGGGACAAGCAATTTAAAGAGAAAACACCGGCAAATGCTATGCCATACGCGTATGTGAATCATAATTACACCGATCGAGTGCTTCAAAAGTTGACAAATATGGCTATCACAGAGCGCTTAGACCCGACAAGCAAAGCATTCTGGGTACCGCGCTCCTCTAGCAGTTATAATGAACTGGTGCAGAAAGAAAAAGCGAGATTGTGTGAAGATTCGACGTCGTCCAGCTCTGATGATGACGATGATAGTCTAGATAACATTTGGGTTCTGCAAAAAGAAAAAAGAGCGAAAAAGAACAAAAAGGAAACGAGTGTTTAAATTTGCTATAAACATGTGTCATATTTTGATTTTATATACTAGTATAAGATTTATGATAAAATCTTTCATATTCTTAATGTTAAGTGCAGTTTTCATTTAGATAATGTATATTATAACATGTAGGTGAGAAATGTTATGTTGTCTTCTGATGCGATAACTTACAAAATAAACAAGAAGTGTTGCAGACAGATCTATGTGCGTTTTATGAACTCTCAAAAATCATTACTGATCATGTTATACATTGTTGTTTCTGGTCTGGATCTACACTGCGTCAGATCTGCATCTATATACACTGTTTGCATGGATCTACACTGCGTCAGATCTGCATCTATATACACTGCTTGCACAGATCTACACTGCGTCAGATCTGCATCTATATACACTGTTTGCACAGATCTACCCTACGTCTGATCTGCATCTATATACACTGCTTGCACAGATCTACCCTACGTCTGATCTGCATCTATATACACTGTTTGCATGGATCTACCCTACGTCTGATCTGCATCTATATACACTGCTTGCACAGATCCACCCTACATCTGATCTGCATCTATATACACTGTTTGCACAGATCTAGTCTACGTCTGATCTGCATCTATATACACTGCTTGCACAGATCTAGTCTACGTCTGATCTGCATCTATATACACTGCTTGCACAGATCTAGTCTACGTCTGATCTGCATCTATATACACTGCTTGCACAGATCTAGTCTACGTCTGATCTGCATCTATATACACTGTTTGCATGGATCTACCCTACGTCTGATCTTCATCTATATACACTGCTTGCACAGATCTACCCTACGTCTGATCTTCATCTATATACACTGCTTGCACAGATCTACCCTACGTCTGATCTTCATCTATATACACTGCTTGCACAGATCAACCCTGCATCTGATCTGCATCTACCTTGTGTCTGATCTAAATCTACTATTGTGTCTGATCTGTATCTACTATGTGTCCGATCTAGATATATACTGTGTCTGATCTATATATCTACTGTGTCTGATCTGAAGCTACCATGTGTCTGATTTGTTATCTACTCTGTGTCTGATCTGATTCTATACTGTGTCTAATTGGATCTATGTTATGTCTGATTGGATCTATGTTATGTCTGATTGTATATATGCTATGTCTGATTGGATATATGCTCTGTGTAATTGGATATATGCTGTGTCTAATTGGATCTATGCTATGTCTGATTGTATCTATGTTATGTCCGATTGGAACTATACTATGCCTGATTGGATATATGCTGTGTCTGATTGGATATATGCTATGTCTGATTGGATATATGCTGTGTGTAATTGGATATATGCTGTCTGATTGGATATATGATATGTCTAATTGGATATATGATATGTCTGATTGGATATATGCTATGTCTGATTGGATATATGCTATGTCTGATTGGATATATGCTATGTGTAATTGGATATATGATATGTCTGATTGGATATATGCTATGTCTGATTGGATATATGTTATGTCTGATTGGATATATGCTATGGCTGATATATGCTATGGCTGATTGGATATATGCTATGTCTGATTGGATATGTATGATATGTCTAATTGGATATATGTTATGTCTGATTGGATATATGCTATGGCTGATATATGCTATGGCTGATTGGATATATGCTATGTCTAATTGGATATATGCTATGTATAATCGGATATATGCTATGTCCAATTGGATATATGCTATGTCTAATTGGATCTATGCTATGTATAATCGGATCTATGCTATGTCTAATTGGACATATGCTATGTATAATTGGATCTATGCTATGTATAATTGGATGCTATGTATAATTGGATATATGCTATGTATAATTGGATATATGCTATGTATAATTGGATCTATGCTATGTATAATTGGATATATGCTATGTATAATTGGATATATGCTATGGCTGATTGGATATATGCTATGTATAATTGGATATATGCTATGTCTGATTGGATATATGCTATGTCTGATTGGATATATGCTATGTCTAATTGGATCTACACTGTCTGATCTTGATCTATTCTATGTCTGAGTGAGAAATACACTGTGTCTTGTCTGTTTACACATAGAAATGTAATGCCAAAGCAATTAAGCATAGAATGTTACAGGCGCGAGGGAGTATCTCTGACAGGTTGTCATTCTTGTTCTTCACGAACAACGTGGAATATACAAAAAATGTATGAATTTACAGAACATTCATACCTTTGAATCGATATCATTTTATTAAACATTTACATGTTTACATTAAAGATATTTTAACGCATGATTTTAAACTTTTAAGAATGTCTTAAAGAATCTTATATATAATTAATATACATGTACATATAAACTATTGTGTTTTATAGATACATTTTATACATTATCAGGCTCGTTTACATTTGTCTAAAATATGTTGTTTTTTTTGTCCTTTTATTTACATATGATAATCATTTTACCTAAGAATGTTAATTGTGATGTTAAATGTAGTTTCTCGTACTGTGTCCGAGTGTTATCCTCGCAGCAATGTAGTTTCTCGTACTATGTCCGAGTGTTATCCTGGCAGTGATGTAGTTTCTTGTACTATGTCTGAGTGTTATCCTCGCAGCGATGTAGTTTCTTGTACTTGTACTATGTCCGAGTGTTATCCTCGCAGCGATGTAGTTTCTCGTAATGTGTCCGAGTGTTATCCTCACAGTGATGTAGTTTCTCGTACTGTGTCCGAGTGTTATCCTCGCAGCGATGTAGTTTCTCGTACTGTGTCCGAGTGTTATCCTCGCAGCAATGTAGTTTCTCGTACTGTGTCTGAGTGTTATCCTCGCAGCAATGTAGTTTCTCGTACTATGTCCGAGTGTTATCCTCGCAGTGATGTAGTTTCTCGTAATGTGTCCGAGTGTTATCCTCGCAGCAATGTAGTTTCTCGTACTGTGTCTGAGTGTTATCCTCGCAGTGATGTAGTTTCTCATACTGTGTCTGAGTGTTATCCTCACAGCGATGTAGTTTCTCGTACTGTGTCCGAGTGTTATCCTCGCAGTGATGTAGTTTCTTGTACTATGTCTGAGTGTTATCCTTGCAGCGATGTAGTTTCTTGTACTTGTACTATGTCCGAGTGTTATCCTCGCAGCGATGTAGTTTCTCGTACTGTGTCCGAGTGTTATCCTCGCAGTGAGGTAGTTTCTCGTACTGTGTCCGAGTGTTATCCTCGCAGCGATGTAGTTTCTCGTACTGTGTCTGAGTGTTATCCTCGCAGCGATGTAGTTTCTCGTACTATGTCCGAGTGTTATCCTCGCAGCGATGTAGTTTCTCGTACTGTGTCCGAGTGTTATCCTCACAGCGATGTAGTTTCTCGTACTGTGTCCGAGTGTTATCCTCGCAGTGATGTAGTTTCTTGTACTGTGTCCGAGTGTTATCCTCACAGCGATGTAGTTTCTCGTACTGTGTCCGAGTGTTATCCTCGCAGTGATGTAGTTTCTTGTACTGTGTCCGAGTGTTATCCTCACAGCAATCGAGTGTTATCCTCGCAGCGATGTAGTTTCTCGTACTGTGTCCGAGTGTTATCCTCGCAGTGATGTAGTTTCTTGTACTGTGTCCGAGTGTTATCCTCACAGCAATCGAGTGTTATCCTCACAGCGATGTAGTTTCTCGTACTGTGTCCGAGTGTTATCCATGTGTGTATGTACTCACACATGTTCTAACGACCACCTCCGAAGAACGACCATCCTTTAAAACCACTGTCTCGAACACCACACATTTGATCTGCCATCAAGTCATTATCAATACACATATTAAACTGTCATGAGACACAATTTGTTTTGTTTCCTGTGGGTGGTCTTTGCGGGCAGGGGGCTGCACATATACCTGTTACCAAGGTAAAGTGGCTGCTTAGCACAGGTGGCTGCTTAATAGAGGGCAAATGTATAATAGAACAACATATTGAGAATGTGGAAACTGGCTGTTTAACACGGGTTGGCTGCTTAATGGAGGTGACCATTGACACAGGTTTGACTGTATATAGAATTTTATTAAGAGGAACCGCCATGGTGTAATGAATACATTGTCCACCGTTCACCATTTAGAGTTTGAGCTCCCGTCAGAACCACGGTTAATCAGTACTAAGCAATGTGTGTGTGGTGCCTTCTTGTTAAAGGACCCAGGACCCCGACTCAAGTTCAAATACTCTGCCTTACCACAGGTGTTACATTAATTAAACCAAATTACAGAAGAATGATTGGATGTTAATTATAGTTTATACAAATTTATTTTAGCTTGATTGCGAAACAAGTTCTTACAACTTTTATTAATCACTCTCGGCTTTGACACTCGCTAACAGCATGTATGTAGTGTCCATGAGTAAAGCAACTCACACACATGGCTCAATACCGGTTAACCGCTTAGGTTTGCTAACACGTCTCGGTCCCTGGTGGAAAATACAATAAATAAATAGAACAATGTGGATGATTATTTTTCTTCAAATCTCTAGTTAAAACTTTTACTTTACAAAATCAATACAAATTATGGTTAGTGTTGCGTAGTTGTCTCACATTAGAGGTCTCTGTGGTCATGTTGCGTAGTTGTCTCACATTAGAGGTCTCTGTGGTCATGTTGCGTAGTTGTCTCACATTAGAGGTCTCTGTGGTCATGTTGTGTAGTTGTCTCACATTAGAGGTCTCTGTGGTCATGTTGTGTAGTTGTCTCACATTAGAGGTCTCTGTGGTCATGTTGTGTAGTTGTCTCACATTAGAGGTCTCTGTGGTCATGTTGTGTAGTTGTCTCACATTAGAGGTCTCTGTGGTCATGTTGTGTAGTTGTCTCACATTAGAGGTCTCTGTGGTCATGTTGTGTAGTTGTCTCACATTAGAGGTCTCTGTGGTCATGTTGTGTAGTTGTCTCACATTAGAGGTCTCTGTGGTCATGTTGTGTAGTTGTCTCACATTAGAGGTCTCTGTGGTCATGTTGTGTAGTTGTCTCACATTAGAGGTCTCTGTGGTCATGTTGTGTAGTTGTCTCACATTAGAGGTCTCTGTGGTCATGTTGTGTAGTTGTCTCACTTTAGAGGTCTCTGTGTGGTCATGTTGCGTAGTTGTCTCACATTAGAGGTCTGTGTGGTCATGTTGCGTAGTTGTCTCACATTAGAGGTCTATGTGGTCATGTTTTTATGGTCATTGACTACAAATCACTTGCCCTCACCGATGTAGGTTCGAATCTCACTGGGGCTGTATAACTCTTTCAAGTGAGGATAATTGAGGGACAACCATATAATTTTCTATAAATAGACTCGGGGAGGGAATTTTCAATTTGCGGAGATTTTATCATATTTGCCAAACTGAGTTTTTATTAGCCATTTATAGCATATTTTAGCCAATGGCGATCTTGGCTATTTACCCTGATATGACCTAAGCCTCATTAACAAACAAACATTTGTCTCAGATGACACCGGGCCTTTTGACCCTCTTGTTTCCTCATCTTCAATTGAGAACAATGAAATATTGACGTCACAAACTTCAAACAAAGTTGTACATATCCTTGTGAAAGTAATATTACTGTAGAAATTGTGGTAGTTCAAACAAATATTTATACTTTATATCTTTTACACTGCATGTGATGATTTTGATTGTGAAAAAAAAATGTGGTAGTAAAGAAAAGCTATTAAAGTATACCTTGTATGTTTGTTATTGAAGTATTCTTGGTATCCCACTGTGTCTAGTAATGTATCCACTCTACCACTGTGTCTAGTAATGTATCCACTCGACCACTGTGTCTAGTAATGTATCCACTCGACCACTGTGTCTAGTAATGTATCCACTCTACCACTGTGTCTAGTAATGTATCCACTCGACCACTGTGTCTAGTAATGTATCCACTCTACCACTGTGTCTAGTAATGTATCCACCCTACCACTGTGTCTGGTAATGTATCCACTCTACCACTGTGTCTAGTAATGTATGCACTCGACCACTGTGTCTAGTAATGTATCCACTCTACCACTGTGTCTAGTTATGTATCCACTCTACAACTGTGTCTAGTAATGTATCCACTCTACCACTGTATGTAGTAATGTATCCACTCGACCACAGTGTCTAGTAATGTATCCACTCAACCACTGTGTCTAGTAATGTATCCACTCTACCACTGTGTCTAGTAATGTATCCACTCGACCACTGTGTCTAGTAATGTATGCACTCGACCACTGTGTCTAGTAATGTATGCACTCTACCACTATGTCTAGTAATGTATCCACTCTACCACTGTGTCTAGTAATGTATCCACTCGCCCACTGTGTCTAGTAATGTATCCACTCTACCACTATGTCTAGTAATGTATCCACTCTACCACTGTGTCTAGTAATGTAACCACTCGACCACTGTGTCTAGTAATGTATCCACTCTACCAGTGTCTAGTAATGTATCCACTCTACCACTGTGTCTAGTAATGTATCCACTCGACCACTGTGTCTAGTAATGTATCCACTCTACCACTGTGTCTAGTAATGTATCCACTCGACCACTGTGTCTAGTAATGTATCCACTCTACCACTGTGCACTTGTCTAGTAATGTATCCACTCTACCACTGTGTCTAGTAATGTATCCACTCTACCACTGTGTCTAGTAATGTATCCACTCTACCACTGTGTCTAGTAATGTATCCACTCTACCACTGTGTCTAGTAATGTATCCACTCTACCACTGTGTCTAGTAATGTATCCACTCGACCACTGTGTCTAGTAATGTATCCACTCGACCACTGTGTCTAGTAATGTATCCACTCTACCACTGTGTCTAGTAATGTATCCACTCTACCACTGTGTCTAGTAATGTATGCACTCTACCACTATGTCTAGTAATGTATCCACTCTACCACTGTGTCTAGTAATATAACCACTCGACCACTGTGTCTAGTAATGTATCCACTCTACCACTGTGTCTAGTAATGTATCCACTCTACCACTGTGTCTAGTAATGTATCCACTCTACCACTGTGTCCGGTAATGTATCCACTCGACCACTGTGTCTAGTAATGTATCCACTCTACCACTGTGTCTAGTAATGTATCCACTCGACCACTGTGTCTAGTAATGTATCCACTATACCACTGTGTCCGGTAATGTATCCACTCGACCACTGTGTCTAGTAATGTATCCACTCTACCACTGTGTCCGGTAATGTATCCACTCTACCACTGTGTCTGGTAATGTATCCACTCTACCACTGTGTCCGGTAATGTATCCACTCGACCACTGTGTCTAGTAATGTATCCACTCTACCACTGTGTCTAGTAATGTATCCACTCTACCACTGTGTCTAGTAATGTATCCACTCGACCACTGTGTCTAGTAATGTATCCACTCTACCACTGTGTCTAGTAATGTATCCACTCTACCACTGTGTCTAGTAATGTATCCACTCTACCACTGTGTCTAGTAATGTATCCACTCGCCCACTGTGTCTAGTAATGTATCCACTCTACCACTGTGTCTAGTAATGTATCCACTCTACCACTGTGTCTAGTAATGTATCCACTCTACCACTGTGTCTAGTAATGTATCCACTCTACCACTGTGTCTAGTAATGTATCCACTCTACCACTGTGTCTAGTAATGTATCCACTCTACCACTGTGTCTAGTAATGTATCCACTCTACCACTGTGTCTGGTAATGTATCCACTCTACCACTGTGTCTAGTAATGTATCCACTCTACCACTGTGTCTAGTAATGTATCCACTCTACCACTGTGTCTAGTAATGTATCCACTCTACCACTGTGTCTAGTAATGTATCCACTCGACCACTGTGTCTAGTAATGTATCCACTCTACCACTGTGTCTAGTAATGTATCCACTCTACCACTGTGTCTAGTAATGTATCCACTCTACCACTGTGTCTAGTAATGTATCCACTCGACCACTGTGTCTAGTAATGTATCCACTCTACCACTGTGTCTAGTAATGTATCCACTCGACCACTGTGTCTAGTAATGTATCCACTCTACCACTGTGTCTAGTAATGTATCCACTCTACCACTGTGTCTAGTAATGTATGCACTCTACCACTATGTCTAGTAATGTATCCACTCTACAACTGTGTCTAGTAATATAACCACTCGACCACTGTGTCTAGTAATGTATCCACTCTACCACTGTGTCTAGTAATGTATCCACTCTACCACTGTGTCTAGTAATGTATCCACTCTACCACTGTGTCCGGTAATGTATCCATTCGACCACTGTGTCTAGTAATGTATCCACTCTACCACTATGTCTAGTAATGTATCCACTCGACCACTGTGTCTAGTAATGTATCCACTCGACCACTGTGTCTAGTAATGTATCCACTCTACCACTGTGTCCGGTAATGTATCCACTCTACCACTGCGTCTGGTAATGTATCCACTCTACCACTGTGTCCGGTAATGTATCCACTCGACCACTGAGTCTGGTAATGTATCCACTATACCACTGTGTCCGGTAATGTATCCACTCTACCACTGTGTCCGGTAATGTATCCACTCGACCACTGTGTCTGGTAATGTATCGACTATACCACTGTGTCCGGTAATGTATCCACTCTACCACTGTGTCTAGCTATGTATGCACTCGACCACTGTGTCTAGTAATGTATCCACTCTACCACTGTGTCCGGTAATGTATCCACTCGACCACTGTGTCTGGTAATGTATCCACTCGCCCACTGTGTCTAGTAATGTATCCACTCTACCACTGTGTCTAGTATTCTATCCTCTCGACCACTGTGTCTAGTAATGTATCCACTCTACCACTGTGTCCGGTAATGTATCCACTCGACAACTGTGTCTAGTAATGTATCCACTCGACCTAGATGTCTAGTAATGTATCCACTCTACCACTGTGTCTAGTAATGTATTCACTCTATCACTGTGTCTAGTAATGTATCCACTCGCCCACTGTGTCTAGTAATGTATCCACTCGACCACTGTGTCTAGTAATGTATCCACTCTACCACTTTGTCTAGTAATGTATCCACTCGCCCACTGTGTCTAGTAATGTATCCACTCGCCCACTGTGTCTAGTAATGTATCCACTCGCCCACTGTGTCTAGTAATGTATCCACTCGACCACTTTGTCTAGTAATGTATCCACTCGACCACTGTGTCTGGTAATGTATCCACTCTACCACTGTGTCTAGTAATGTATCCACTCGACCACTGTGTCTAGTAATGTATCCACTCGACCACTTTGTCTAGTAATGTATACACGCGACCACTTTGTCTAGTAATGTATCCACTCGCCCACTGTGTCTAGTAATGTATCCACTCGACCACTTTGTCTAGTAATGTATCCACTCGACCACTTTGTCTAGTAATGTATCCACTCGACCACTTTGTCTAGTAATGTATCCACTCGCCCACTGTGTCTAGTAATGTATCCACTCGCCCACTGTGTCTAGTAATGTATCCACTCGCCCACTTTGTCTAGTAATGTATCCACTCGACCACTTTGTCTAGTAATGTATCCACTCGACCACTGTGTCTGGTAATGTATCCACTCTACCACTGTGTCTAGTAATGTATCCACTCGACCACTGTGTCTAGTAATGTATCCACTCTACCACTTTGTCTAGTAATATATGTACTCGACCACTGTGTCTAGTAATGTATCCACTCGACCATTGTGTCCGGTAATGTATCCACTCTACCACTGTGTCTGGTAATGTATCCACTCTACCATTGTGTCTAGTAATGTATCCACTCTACCACTGTGTCCGGTAATGTATCCACTCTACCACTGTGTCCGGTAATGTATCCACTCGACCACTGCGTCTGGTAATGTATCCACTCTACCACTGTGCCCGGTAATGTATCCACTCTACCACTGTGTCTGGTAATGTATCCACTCGCCCACTGTGTCTAGTAATATATCCACTCTACCACTGTGTCTAGTAATGTATCCACTCTACCACTGTGTCTAGTAATGTATCCACTCTACCACTTTGTCTAATAATGTATCCACTCGCCCACTGTGTCTAGTAATGTATCCACTCTACCACTGTGTCTAGTAATGTATCCACTCTACCACTTTGTCTAGTAATGTATCCACTCGCCCACTGTGTCTAGTAACGTATCTACTCGACCACTGTGTCTAGTAATGTATCCAGTCGACCACTTTGTCTAGTAATGTATCCACTCGCCCACTTTGTCTAGTAATGTATCCACTCGACCACTTTGTCTGGTAATGTATCCACTCGACCACTGTGTCTAGTAATGTATCCACTCGACCACTGTGTCTAGTAATGTATCCACTCTACCACTGTGTATAGTAATGTATCCGCTCGACCACTGTGTCTAGTAATGTATCCACTCGACCACTGTGTCTAGTAATGTATCCACTCTACCAGTGTCTAGTAATGTATCCACTCTACCACTGTGTCTAGTAATGTATCCACTCGACCACTGTGTCTAGTAATGTATCCACTCTACCACTGTGTCTAGTAATGTATCCACTCGACCACTGTGTCTAGTAATGTATCCACTCTACCACTGTGTCTAGTAATGTATGCACTCTACCACTATGTCTAGTAATGTATCCACTCTACCACTGTGTCTAGTAATGTAACCACTCGACCACTGTGTCTAGTAATGTATCCACTCTACCACTGTGTCTAGTACTGTATCCACTCTACCACTGTGTTTAGTAATGTATCCACTCGACCACTGTGTCTAGTAATGTATCCACTCGACCACTGTGTCTAGTAATGTATCCACTCTACCACTGTGTCTAGTAATGTATCCACTATACCACTGTGTCTAGTAATGTATCCACTCTACCACTTTGTCTAATAATGTATCCACTCGCCCACTGTGTCTAGTAACGTATCTACTCGACCACTGTGTCTAGTAATGTATCCACTCTACCACTGTGTCTAGTACTGTATCCACTCTACCACTGTGTTTAGTAATGTATCCACTCGACCACTGTGTCTAGTAATGTATCCACTCGACCACTGTGTCTAGTAATGTATCCACTCTACCACTGTGTCTAGTAATGTATCCACTATACCACTGTGTCTAGTAATGTATCCACTCTACCACTTTGTCTAATAATGTATCCACTCGCCCACTGTGTCTAGTAATGTATCCACTCTACCACTGTGTCTAGTAATGTATCCACTCTACCACTTTTTCTAGTAATGTATCCACTCGACCACTGTGTCTAGTAATGTATCCACTATACCACTGCGTCTGGTAATGTATCCACTATACCACTGTGTCCGGTAATGTATCCACTCTACCACTGTGTCCGGTAATGTATCCACTCGACCACTGCGTCTGGTAATGTATCCACTCTACCACTGTGTCCGGTAATGTATCCACTCTACCACTGTGTCCGGTAATGTATCCACTCGACCACTGCGTCTGGTAATGTATCCACTCTACCACTGTGTCCGGTAATGTATCCACTCGACCACTACGTCTGGTAATGTATCCACTATACCACTGTGTCCGGTAATGTATCCACTCGACCACTGCGTCTGGTAATGTATCCACTATACCACTGTGTCCGGTAATGTATCCACTCTACCACTGTGTCCGGTAATGTATCCACTCGACCACTGTGCCTGGTAATGTATCGACTATACCACTGTGTCCGGTAATGTATCCACTCTACCACTGTGTCCGGTAACGTATCCACTCTACCACTGTGTCTAGCAATGTATCCACTCGACCACTGTGTCTAGTAATGTATCCACTCTACCACTGTGTCCGGTAATGTATCCACTCGACCACTGTGTCTGGTAATGTATCCACTCGCCCACTGTGTCTAGTAATGTATCCACTCTACCACTGTGTCTAGTATTCTATCCTCTCGACCACTGTGTCTAGTAATGTATCCACTCTACCACTGTGTCCGGTAATGTATCCACTCGACAACTGTGCCTAGTAGTGTATCCACTCGACCTAGATGTCTAGTAATGTATCCACTCGACCACTGTGTCTAGTAATGTATCCACTCTACCACTGTGTCTAGTAATGTATCCACTCATCCACAGTCCGCCTCCGTGGTCGAGTGGTTAAGGTCGCTGACTTGTATACCACTGTAACCTATCATCACTGATGGTCACGGGTTTGAGCCACACTCAGGCCGTGTCTCATTTATATGAAAAAGTTGGCAGTTTCTTACGGAGGTTGGTGCACCCAAGTACTAACCGCTGGAGTCTGCCCAGGAAAGGTGTTGTTAGGTAAACTGCCCTCTGGCGATATAGCCCAAAATGGTGCTGATGCAGGCGTAAAACCCGAAATATAACATAACATAACCACTAATGTATCCACTCGACCACTGTGTCTAGTAATGTATCCACTTGACCACTTTGTCTAGTAATGTATCCACTCGCCCACTGTGTCTAGTAATGTATCCACTCGACCACTTTGTCTAGTAATGTATCCACTCTACCACTGTGTCTAGTAATGTATCCACTCTACCACTATGTCTAGTAATGTATCCACTCTACCACTTTGTCTAGTAATGTATCCACTCTACCACTTTGTCTAGTAATGTATCCACTCTACCACTATGTCTAGTAATGTATCCACTCTACCACTGTGTCTAGTAATGTATCCACTCTACCACTATGTCTAGTAATGTATCCACTCTACCACTATGTCTAGTAATGTATCCACTTTACCACTGTGTCTAGTAATGTATCCAACCGACCACTGTGTCTAGTAATGTATCCACTCTACCACTGTGTCTAGTAATGTATCCACTCTACCACTGTGTCTAGTAATGTATCCACTCTACCACTATGTCTAGTAATGTATCCACTCTACCACTATGTCTAGTAATGTATCCACTCGACCACTGTGTCTAGTAATGTATCCAACCGACCACTGTGTCTAGTAATGTATCCACTATACCACTGTGTCCGGTAATGTATCCACTCGACCACTGCGTCTGGTAATGTATCCACTTGACCACTTTGTCTAGTAATGTATCCACTCGCCCACTGTGTCTGGTAATGTATCCACTATACCACTGTGTCTAGTAATGTATCCACTATACCACTGTGTCCGGTAATGTATCCATTCGACCACTGTGTCTAGTAATGTATCCACTCTACCACTATGTCTAGTAATGTATCCACTCGACCACTGTGTCTAGTAATGTATCCACTATACCACTGTGTCCGGTAATGTATCCATTCGA
This sequence comes from Archivesica marissinica, assembly GCA_014843695.1. NCBI lineage: Eukaryota > Metazoa > Mollusca > Bivalvia > Venerida > Vesicomyidae > Archivesica > Archivesica marissinica. The sequence continues at coordinate 44,117,444 of CM026393.1, forward strand.
CCACTGTGTCTAGTAATGTATCCACTCTACCACTGTGTCCGGTAATGTATCCACTCGACCACTGCGTCTGGTAATGTATCCACTCTACCACTGTGTCCGGTAATGTATCCACTCGACCACTGAGTCTGGTAATGTATCCACTATACCACTGTGTCCGGTAATGTATCCACTCTACCACTGTGTCCGGTAATGTATCCACTCGACCACTGTGTCTGGTAATGTATCGACTATACCACTGTGTCCGGTAATGTATCCACTCTACCACTTTGTCCGGTAATGTATCCACTCTACCACTGTGTCTAGCTATGTATGCACTCGACCACTGTGTCTAGTAATGTATCCACTCTACCACTGTGTCCGGTAATGTATCCACTCGACCACTGTGTCTGGTAATGTATCCACTCGCCCACTGTGTCTAGTAATGTATCCACTCTACCACTGTGTCTAGTATTCTATCCTCTCGACCACTGTGTCTAGTAATGTATCCACTCTACCACTGTGTCCGGTAATGTATCCACTCGACAACTGTGTCTAGTAATGTATCCACTCGACCTAGATGTCTAGTAATGTATCCACTCTACCACTGTGTCTAGTAATGTATTCACTCTATCACTGTGTCTAGTAATGTATCCACTCGCCCACTGTGTCTAGTAATGTATCCACTCGACCACTGTGTCTAGTAATGTATCCACTCTACCACTTTGTCTAGTAATGTATCCACTCGCCCACTGTGTCTAGTAATGTATCCACTCGCCCACTGTGTCTAGTAATGTATCCACTCGCCCACTTTGTCTAGTAATGTATCCACTCGACCACTTTGTCTAGTAATGTATCCACTCGACCACTGTGTCTGGTAATGTATCCACTCTACCACTGTGTCTAGTAATGTATCCACTCGACCACTGTGTCTAGTAATGTATCCACTCGACCACTTTGTCTAGTAATGTATACACGCGACCACTTTGTCTAGTAATGTATCCACTCGCCCACTGTGTCTAGTAATGTATCCACTCGACCACTTTGTCTAGTAATGTATCCACTCGACCACTTTGTCTAGTAATGTATCCACTCGACCACTTTGTCTAGTAATGTATCCACTCGCCCACTGTGTCTAGTAATGTATCCACTCGCCCACTGTGTCTAGTAATGTATCCACTCGCCCACTTTGTCTAGTAATGTATCCACTCGACCACTTTGTCTAGTAATGTATCCACTCGACCACTGTGTCTGGTAATGTATCCACTCTACCACTGTGTCTAGTAATGTATCCACTCGACCACTGTGTCTAGTAATGTATCCACTCTACCACTTTGTCTAGTAATATATGTACTCGACCACTGTGTCTAGTAATGTATCCACTCGACCATTGTGTCCGGTAATGTATCCACTCTACCACTGTGTCTGGTAATGTATCCACTCTACCATTGTGTCTAGTAATGTATCCACTCTACCACTGTGTCCGGTAATGTATCCACTCTACCACTGTGTCCGGTAATGTATCCACTCGACCACTGCGTCTGGTAATGTATCCACTCTACCACTGTGCCCGGTAATGTATCCACTCTACCACTGTGTCTGGTAATGTATCCACTCGCCCACTGTGTCTAGTAATATATCCACTCTACCACTGTGTCTAGTAATGTATCCACTCTACCACTGTGTCTAGTAATGTATCCACTCTACCACTTTGTCTAATAATGTATCCACTCGCCCACTGTGTCTAGTAATGTATCCACTCTACCACTGTGTCTAGTAATGTATCCACTCTACCACTTTGTCTAGTAATGTATCCACTCGCCCACTGTGTCTAGTAACGTATCTACTCGACCACTGTGTCTAGTAATGTATCCAGTCGACCACTTTGTCTAGTAATGTATCCACTCGCCCACTTTGTCTAGTAATGTATCCACTCGACCACTTTGTCTGGTAATGTATCCACTCGACCACTGTGTCTAGTAATGTATCCACTCGACCACTGTGTCTAGTAATGTATCCACTCTACCACTGTGTATAGTAATGTATCCGCTCGACCACTGTGTCTAGTAATGTATCCACTCGACCACTGTGTCTAGTAATGTATCCACTCTACCAGTGTCTAGTAATGTATCCACTCTACCACTGTGTCTAGTAATGTATCCACTCGACCACTGTGTCTAGTAATGTATCCACTCTACCACTGTGTCTAGTAATGTATCCACTCGACCACTGTGTCTAGTAATGTATCCACTCTACCACTGTGTCTAGTAATGTATGCACTCTACCACTATGTCTAGTAATGTATCCACTCTACCACTGTGTCTAGTAATGTAACCACTCGACCACTGTGTCTAGTAATGTATCCACTCTACCACTGTGTCTAGTACTGTATCCACTCTACCACTGTGTTTAGTAATGTATCCACTCGACCACTGTGTCTAGTAATGTATCCACTCGACCACTGTGTCTAGTAATGTATCCACTCTACCACTGTGTCTAGTAATGTATCCACTATACCACTGTGTCTAGTAATGTATCCACTCTACCACTTTGTCTAATAATGTATCCACTCGCCCACTGTGTCTAGTAATGTATCCACTCTACCACTGTGTCTAGTAATGTATCCACTCTACCACTTTTTCTAGTAATGTATCCACTCGACCACTGTGTCTAGTAATGTATCCACTATACCACTGCGTCTGGTAATGTATCCACTATACCACTGTGTCCGGTAATGTATCCACTCTACCACTGTGTCCGGTAATGTATCCACTCGACCACTGCGTCTGGTAATGTATCCACTCTACCACTGTGTCCGGTAATGTATCCACTCTACCACTGTGTCCGGTAATGTATCCACTCGACCACTGCGTCTGGTAATGTATCCACTCTACCACTGTGTCCGGTAATGTATCCACTCGACCACTACGTCTGGTAATGTATCCACTATACCACTGTGTCCGGTAATGTATCCACTCGACCACTGCGTCTGGTAATGTATCCACTATACCACTGTGTCCGGTAATGTATCCACTCTACCACTGTGTCCGGTAATGTATCCACTCGACCACTGTGCCTGGTAATGTATCGACTATACCACTGTGTCCGGTAATGTATCCACTCTACCACTGTGTCCGGTAACGTATCCACTCTACCACTGTGTCTAGCAATGTATCCACTCGACCACTGTGTCTAGTAATGTATCCACTCTACCACTGTGTCCGGTAATGTATCCACTCGACCACTGTGTCTGGTAATGTATCCACTCGCCCACTGTGTCTAGTAATGTATCCACTCTACCACTGTGTCTAGTATTCTATCCTCTCGACCACTGTGTCTAGTAATGTATCCACTCTACCACTGTGTCCGGTAATGTATCCACTCGACAACTGTGCCTAGTAGTGTATCCACTCGACCTAGATGTCTAGTAATGTATCCACTCTACCACTGTGTCTAGTAATGTATCCACTCGACCACTGTGTCTAGTAATGTATCCACTCGACCACTGTGTCTAGTAATGTATCCACTCTACCACTGTGTCTAGTAATGTATCCACTCATCCACAGTCCGCCTCCGTGGTCGAGTGGTTAAGGTCGCTGACTTGTATACCACTGTAACCTATCATCACTGATGGTCACGGGTTTGAGCCACACTCAGGCCGTGTCTCATTTATATGAAAAAGTTGGCAGTTTCTTACGGAGGTTGGTGCACCCAAGTACTAACCGCTGGAGTCTGCCCAGGAAAGGTGTTGTTAGGTAAACTGCCCTCTGGCGATATAGCCCAAAATGGTGCTGATGCAGGCGTAAAACCCGAAATATAACATAACATAACCACTAATGTATCCACTCGACCACTGTGTCTAGTAATGTATCCACTCGACCACTTTGTCTAGTAATGTATCCACTCGCCCACTGTGTCTAGTAATGTATCCACTCGACCACTTTGTCTAGTAATGTATCCACTCTACCACTGTGTCTAGTAATGTATCCACTCTACCACTTTGTCTAGTAATGTATCCACTCTACCACTATGTCTAGTAATGTATCCACTCGCCCACTGTGTCTAGTAATGTATCCAACCGACCACTGTGTCTAGTAATATATGTACTCGACCACTGTGTCTAGTAATGTAACCACTCGAGCACTGTGTCTAGTAATGTATCCACTCGACCACTGTATCTAGTAATGTATCCACTCTACCACTGTGTCTAGTAATGTATCCACTATACCACTGTGTCCGGTAATGTATCCACTCGACCACTGTGTCTAGTAATGTATCCACTATACCACTGCGTCTGGTAATGTATCCACTATACCACTGTGTCCGGTAATGTATCCACTCTACCACTGTGTCCGGTAATGTATCCACTCGACCACTGTGTCTAGTATTCTATCCTCTCGACCACTGTGTCTAGTAATGTATCCACTCTACCACTGTGTCCGGTAATGTATCCACTCGACAACTGTGCCTAGTAGTGTATCCACTCGACCTAGATGTCTAGTAATGTATCCACTCGACCACTGTGTCTAGTAATGTATCCACTCTACCACTGTGTCTAGTAATGTATCCACTCATCCACAGTCCGCCTCCGTGGTCGAGTGGTTAAGGTCGCTGACTTGTATACCACTGTAACCTATCATCACTGATGGTCACGGGTTTGAGCCACACTCAGGCCGTGTCTCATTTATATGAAAAAGTTGGCAGTTTCTTACGGAGGTTGGTGCACCCAAGTACTAACCGCTGGAGTCTGCCCAGGAAAGGTGTTGTTAGGTAAACTGCCCTCTGGCGATATAGCCCAAAATGGTGCTGATGCAGGCGTAAAACCCGAAATATAACATAACATAACCACTAATGTATCCACTCGACCACTGTGTCTAGTAATGTATCCACTTGACCACTTTGTCTAGTAATGTATCCACTCGCCCACTGTGTCTAGTAATGTATCCACTCGACCACTTTGTCTAGTAATGTATCCACTCTACCACTGTGTCTAGTAATGTATCCACTCTACCACTATGTCTAGTAATGTATCCACTCTACCACTTGTCTAGTAATGTATCCACTCTACCACTTTGTCTAGTAATGTATCCACTCTACCACTATGTCTAGTAATGTATCCACTCTACCACTGTGTCTAGTAATGTATCCACTCTACCACTGTGTCTAGTAATGTATCCACTCTACCACTATGTCTAGTAATGTATCCACTTTACCACTGTGTCTAGTAATGTATCCAATCGACCACTGTGTCTAGTAATGTATCCACTCTACCACTGTGTCTAGTAATGTATCCACTCTACCACTGTGTCTAGTAATGTATCCACTCTACCACTATGTCTAGTAATGTATCCACTCTACCACTATGTCTAGTAATGTATCCACTCGACCACTGTGTCTAGTAATGTATCCAACCGACCACTGTGTCTAGTAATGTATCTTCACTGGTCCGGTATGTACACTCGACCACTGCGTCTGGTAATGTATCCACTTGACCACTTTGTCTAGTAATGTATCCACTCGCCCACTGTGTCTGGTAATGTATCCACTATACCACTGTGTCTAGTAATGTATCCACTATACCACTGTGTCCGGTAATGTATCCATTCGACCACTGTGTCTAGTAATGTATCCACTCTACCACTATGTCTAGTAATGTATCCACTCGACCACTGTGTCTAGTAATGTATCCACTATACCACTGTGTCCGGTAATGTATCCATTCGACCACTGTGTCTAGTAATGTATCCACTCTACCACTGTGTCTAGTAATGTATCCACTCGACCACTGTGTCTAGTAATGTATCCACTATACCACTGCGTCTGGTAATGTATCCACTCTACCACTGTGTCCGGTAATGTATCCACTCGACCACTGTGTCTGGTAATGTATCCACTCGACCACTGTGTCTGGTAATGTATCCACTCTACCACTGT
>CM026393.1:44124353-44164618 GCA_014843695.1 Archivesica marissinica
GTAGTAACCTCTATGAAGGTGGGGTAGTAACCTCTATGAAGGTGGGGTAGTAACCTCTATGAAGGTGGGGTAGTAACCTCTATGAAGATGGGGTAGTAACCTCTATGATGGTGGGATAGTAACCTCTATGATGGAGGGGTAGTAACATCTATGAAGATGGGGTAGTAACCTCTATGAAGATGGGGTAGTAACCTCTATGAAGATGGGATAGTAACCTCTATGAAGGTGGGATAGTAACCTCTATGAAGGTGGGGTAGTAACCTCTATGAAGGTGGGGTAGTAACCTCTATGAAGGTGGGGTAGTAACCTCTATGAAGTTGGGGTAGTAACCTCTATGATGGTGGGGTAGTAACCTATATGATGGTGGGGTAGTAACCTCTATGAAGGTGGGTAGTAACCTCTATGAAGGTGGGGTAGTAACCTCTATGAAGGTGGGGTAGTAACCTCTATGAAGGTGGGGTAGTAACCTCTATGAAGATGGGGTAGTAACCTCTATGAAGGTGGGGTAGTAACCTCTATGAAGGTGGGGTAGTAACCTCTATGAAGGTGGGGTAGTATCCTCTATGAAGGTGGGTAGTAACCTCTATGAAGGTGGGGTAGTAACCTCTATGAAGGTGGGGTAGTAACCTCTATGAAGATGGGTAGTAACCTCTATGCATGTGTGGTAGTAACCTCTATGAAGATGGGGTAGTAACCTCTATGAAGATGGGTTAGTAACCTCTATGAAGGTGGTGTAGTAACCTCTATGAAGATGGGGTAGTAACCACTATGAAGGTGGGGTAGTAACCTCTATGAAGGTGGGGTAGTAACCTCTATGAAGATGGGTAGTAACCTCTATGCATGTGTGGTAGTAACCTCTATGAAGGTGGGTAGTAACCTATATGAAGGTGGGGTAGTAACCTCTATGAAGATGGGGTAGTAACCTCTATGAAGATGGGGTAGTAACCTCTATGAAGATGGTGTAGTAACCTCTATGAAGATGGGGTAGTAACCTCTATGAAGATGGGGTAGTAACCTCTATGAAGATGGGGTAGTAACCTCTATGAAGGTGGTGTAGTAACCTATATGAAGATGGGGTAGTAACCTCTATGAAGATGGGGTAGTAACCTCTATGAAGGTGGTGTAGTAACCTCTATGAAGATGGGGTAGTAACCATTATGAAGGTGGGGTAGTAACCTCTATGAAGGTGGGGTAGTAACCTCTATGAAGATGGGGTAGTAACCTCTATGAAAGTGGGGTAGTGTATACAAATTTATTTTAGCTCGATTGCGAAACAAGTTCTTTCAACTTATATTAATCACTCTCGAGACCTCATTCCTGATGGAATCCATCGCCATGAAGGAGAGAGAAGAGGCAATGTGGAATTTAAATTCCTTGCCTAAGGGCACAATCGTAACGGCTCCAGCGGGGCTCGAACTCCGGACCTTTCGCACCTGAAGCGAACGCGTATCCACTGCGCTATCACGACTTCCACGAGTGAAAGTGGGGTAGTAACCTTTATGAAGGAGGGGTAGTAACCTCTATGAAGGAGGGGTAGTAACCTCTATGAAGTATGGGTAGTAACCTCTATGAAGGAGGGGTAGTAATCTCTATGAAGATGGGGTAGTAACCTCTATGAAGGAGGGGTAGTAACCTATATGATGGTGGGGTAGTAACCTCTATGAAGGTGTGGTATTATCCTTTATGAAGATGGGGTAGTAACCTCTATGCAAGTGTGGTAGTAACATCTATGAAGGTGGGGTAGTAACCTCTATGAAGGTGGGGTAGTAACCTATATGATAGTGGGGTAGTAACCTCTATGAAAGTGTGGTAGTAACCTCTATGAAGGTGGGGTAGTAACCTCTATGAAGGAGGGGTAGTAACCTCTATGAAGGAGGGGTAGTAACCTCTATGAAGGTGGGGTAGTAACCTCTATGAAGGTGGGGTAGTAACATCTATGAAGATGGGGTAGTAACCTCTATGAAGATGGGGTAGTAACCTCTATGCATGTGTGGTAGTAACCTCTATGAAGGTGGGGTAGTAACCTCTATGAAGATGGGGTAGTAACCTCTATGAAGGGCGGTAGTAACCTCTATGAAGGTGGGGTAGTAACCTTTATGAAGATGGGGTAGTAATCTTTATGAAGGAGGGGTAGTAACCTCTATGAAGGTGGGGTAGTAACCTCTATGAAGGTGGGGTAGTAACCTCTATGAAGGTGGGGTAGTAACCTCTATGAAGATGGGGTAGTAACCTCTATGAAGGTGGGGTAATAACCTCTATGAAGGTGGGGTAGTAACCTCTATGAAGATGGGGTAGTAACCTCTATGAAAGTGGGGTAGTTTATACAAATTTATTTTAGCTCGATTGCGAAACAAGTTCTTTCAACTTATATTAATCACTCTCGAGACCTCATTCCTGATGGAATCCATCGCCATGAAGGAGAGAGAAGAGGCAATGTGGAATTTAAATTCCTTGCCTAAGGGCACAATCGTAACGGCTCCAGCGGGGCTTGAACTCCGGACCTTTCGCACCTGAAGCGAACGCGTATCCACTGCGCTATCACGACTTCCACGAGTGAATGTGGGGTAGTAACCTTTATGAAGGAGGGGTAGTAACCTCTATGAAGGAGGGGTAGTAATCTCTATGAAGATGGGGTAGTAACCTCTATGAAGGAGGGGTAGTAACCTATATGATGGTGGGGTAGTAACCTCTATGAAGGTGTGGTAATAACCTTTATGATGATGTGGTAGTAACCTCTATGCATGTGTGGTAGTAACCTCTATGAAGGTGGGGTAGTAACCTCTATGAAGGTGTGGTAATAACCTTTATGAAGATGGGGTAGTAACCTCTATGCATGTGTGGTAGTAACCTCTATGCATGTGTGGTAGTAACCTCTATGAAGGTGTGGTAGTAACCTCTATGAAGGAGGGGTAGTAACCTCTATGAAGGAGGGGTAGTAACCTCTATGAAGGTGGGGTAGTAACCTCTATGAAGGTGGGGTAGTAACCTCTATGAAGGTGGGGTAGTAACCTCTATGAAGGTGGGGTAGTAACCTATATGAAGGTGGGGTAGTAACCTATATGAAGGATGGGTAGTAACCTCTATGAAGGTGGGGTAGTAACCTCTATGAAGGTGGGGTAGTAACCTCTATGAAGGTGGTGTAGTAACCTCTATGAAGGTGGGGTAGTATCCTATATGATGGTGGGGTAGTAACCTTTATGATGGTGGGTAGTAACCTCTATGATGGTGGGTAGTAACCTCTATGAAGGTGGGGTAGTAACCTCTATGAAGGTGGGGTAGTAACCTCTATGAAGGTGGGGTAGTAACCTCTATGGAGGTGGGGTGGTAACCTCTATGAAGGTTGGGTAGTAACCTCTATGAAGGTGGGGTAGTAACCTCTATGAAGGTGGGGTAGTAACCTCTATGAAGGTGGGGTAGTAACTTCTATGAAGGTGGGGTAGTAACCTATATGAAGGTGGGGTAGTAACCTCTATGAAGGTGGGGTAGTATCCTCTATGAAGGTTGGGTAGTAACTTATATGAAGGTGGGTAGTAACCTCTATGAAGGTTGGGTAGTAACCTCTATGAAGGTGGGGTAGTAACCTCTATGAAGGTGGGGTAGTAACCTCTATGAAGGTGGGGTAGTAACCTATATGAAGGTGGGGTAGTAACCTTTATGAAGATGGGTAGTAACCTCTATGAAGGATGGGTAGTAACCTCTATGAAGGTGGGGTAGTACCTCTATGAAGATGGGGTAGTAACCTCTATGAAGGTGGTTAGTAACCTCTATGAAGGTGGGGTAGTAACATCTATGAAGGTGGGTAGTAACCTCTATGAAGGTGGGGTAGTAACATCTATGAAGATGGGGTAGTAAACTCTATGAAGGTGGGGTAGTAACCTCTATGAAAGTGTGGTAGTAACCTCTATGAAGGTGGGGTAGTAACCTATATGATAGTGGGGTAGTAACCTCTATGAAAGTGTGGTAGTAACCTCTATGAAGGTGGGGTAGTAACCTATATGATAGTGGGGTAGTAACCTCTATGAAGGTGTGGTAGTAACCTCTATGAAGGTGGGGTAGTAACCTCTGTGAATGTGGGGTAATAACATCTATGAATATGGGGTAGTAACCTCTATGTAGGTGGAGTAGTAACCTCTATGAAGATGGGGTAGTAACCTCTATGAAGATGGGGTAGTAACCTATATGAAGGTGGGGTAGTAACCTCTATGAAGATGGGGTAGTAACCTCTATGAAGATGGGGTAGTATGAAATCCTGAAATTGCTGTTTATAAAAATGGCTACCAAGATAAGATAGTAACCGATATTAGTGTTTTCACAGACTGTGGAACTATGTATTGATGGAAACAAGCAGTCTTATACATAACTCATGCATAACTCATACATAACTCATGCATAACTCATACATAACTCATACATAACTCATACATAACTCATACATAACTCATACGTATCTCATACATAACTCATGCATAACTCATGCATAAAACTCATACATAGCTCATGCATAACTCATACATAACTCATGCATAACTCATGCATAACTCATACATAACTCATACATAACTCATGCATAACTCATGCATAACTCATGCATAACTCATACATAACTCATACATAACTCATACATAACTCATGCATAACTCATACATAACTCATGCATAACTCATACATAACTCATGCATAACTCATGCATAACTCATACATAACTCATGCATAACTCATGCATAACTCATACATAACTCATACATAACTCATGCATAACTCATGCATAACTCATACATAACTCATGCATAACTCATGCATAACTCATACATAACTCATACATAACTCATGCATAACTCATGCATAACTCATGCATAATTCATACATAACTCATGCATAACTCATGCATAACTCATGCATAACTCATACATAACTCATACATAACTCATGCATAACTCATGCATAACTCATGCATAACTCATGCATAACTCATGCATAACTCATACATAACTCATACATAACTCATACATAACTCATGCATAACTCATGCATAACTCATACATAACTCATGCATAACTCATACATAACACATGCATAACTCATGCATAACTCATGAAAAACTCATGCATAACTCATACATAACTCATACATAACTCATGCATAAATCATGCATAACTCATGCATAACTCATGCATAACTCATACATAACTCATGCATAACTCATACATAACTCATACATAACACATACATAACTCATGCATAACTCATGCATAACTCATACATAACTCATACATAACTCATGCATAACTCATGCATAACTCATACATAACTCATACATAACTCATGCATAACTCATACATAACTCATACATAACTCATGCATAACTCATACGTAACTCATACATACTTGTGTATGGTGTTTATATATATATTAAGATACTTTCTAGATCGGACGAGATGGATTCACTCTCTGAGGTGGCTCTCAGTAACATAGAGGAGGAACAGGTAGAAGACGATGAAAATAAGGAAGATGGCTCCCTGAGGGAGAAAGATCCTGTGTTTGAGAGGATCAAGGAATCTCTGTCCAAGAGCCACCAGCGCACAGAGTCTGCGGTGTCGATGATTAGCAGTATCAGTGACGCCAGTGACTCACCACACGTGCAGATTTCTGAACATTATACGTCGGTACCATACGGCATACAGCCCAAGGCAACGTATGAGCATAGCCATTTACATGCTGACATTATGGGAGGTACAAACATATATACAAGATTTTAAAGTTGTATTTCTGTTCAGAAGAACGAAATTGCAATGTACAGTCTACATCCGTTATGTCGAATTCCGTCGGACCGAACAAAATACTTTGACATAACTGAAGTTTGACTTAACGAAATTCGATATAAACAGATCCAGTTATATGTATATGTAAAGTGATAGTGTCTGAAACGGGACTTTGATCCGACCTCGAGATAACCGGAGAATTCGACATAACCAACTTTGACATAACAGATGTAGACTGTATGTCATTATGCATCACAAACATACACAATATGTGTCCCTTTCTTTGCTGTTATGCTTTAGCTACAGGGAAACAGGAGCCACGGAGAAACAGGAGCCACGGAGAAACAGGAGCCACGGAGAAACAGGAGCCACAGAGAAACAGGAGCCACGGAGAAACAGGAGCCACGGAGAAACAGGAGCCACAGAGAAACAGGAGCCACGGAGAAACAGGAGCCACGGAGAAATAGGAGCCATGGAGAAACAGGAGCCACGGAGAAACAGGAGCCACGGAGAAACAGGAGCCATGGAGAAACAGGAGCCACGGAGAAACAGGAGCCACGGAGTAACAGGAGCCATGGAGAAACAGGAGCAACGGAGAAAGAAACATGAGCCATGGAGAGACAGGAGCCACGGGGAAACAGGAGCCACGGAGAATCATGAGTCACGGAGAAACAGGAGCCACAGAGAAACAGGAGCCATGGAGAAACAGGAGCCATGGAGAAACAGGAGCCATGGAGAGACAGGAGCCACGGAGAGACAGGAGCCACGGAGAAGCAGGAGCCACGGAGAATCATGAGTCACGGAGAAACAGGAGCCACAGAGAGAGTCAAACGAAAACATATTCTATCCTAATCAAAATAAGAGCATAGGGAAGTCGTGATAGTGCAGTGATAGTGCAGTGATAGCGCAGTGATAGTGCAGTGATAGCGCAGTGATAGTGCAGTGATAGTGCAGTGATAGCGCAGTGATAGCGCAGTGATAGTGCAGTGATAGTGCAGTGATAGCGCAGTGATAGTGCATTGATAGTGCAGTGATAGTGCAGTGATAGTGCAGTGATAGTGCAGTGATAGCGCAGTGATAGTGCAGTGATAGCGCAGTGATAGCGCAGTGATAGTGCAGTGATAGCGCAGTGATAGGCAGTGATAGCGCAGTGATAGCGCAGTGATAGTGCAGTGATAGTACAGTGGTAGCGCAGTGATAGCGCAGTGATAGCGCAGTGATAGTGCAGTGATAGTACAGTGGTAGCGCAGTGATAGTGCAGTGGTAGCGCAGTGATAGTACAATGATAGTGCAGTGATAGCGCAGTGATAGCGCAGTGGTAGTGCAGTGATAGTGCAGTGATAGTGCAGTGATAGTGCAGTGATAGTGCAGTGGTAGTGCAGTGATAGTGCAGTGATAGCGCAGTGATAGCGCAGTGATAGCGCAGTGATAGTGCAGTGATAGCGCAGTGATAGCGCAGTGATAGTGCAGTGATAGCGTGTTCACTTCAGTTGCGAAAGGCCCGGAATTTGTTCCCAATTGTAGATGCTGCTTCTTTCTCCCTCGTGGCGGTGGATTCCACATTGCTGCTTATCTCTCCCTTGTGGTGGTGGATTCCACATTGCTGCTTATTTCTCCCTCATAGTGGTGGATTCCACATTGCTGCTTCTCTCTCCCTCGTGGTGGTGGATTCCACATTGCTGCTTATCTCTCCCTCGTGGTGGTGGATTCCACATTGCTGCTTATCTCTCCCTCGTGGCAGTGGATTCCACATTGCTGCCAATCTCTCCCTCGTGGTGGTGGATTCCACATTGCTGCTTCTCTCTCCCTCATGGTGGTGGATTCCACATTGCTGCTTATCTCTCCCTCGTGGCAGTGGATTCCACATTGCTGCTTCTCTCTCCCTCGTGGTGGTGGATTCCACATTTTGCTGCTTATCTCTCCCTCGTGGCAGTGGATTTCACATTGCTGCTTATCTCTCCCTCATGGCAGTGGATTCCACATTGCTGCTTATCTCTCCCTCGTGGCGGTGGATTCCACATTGCTGCTTATCTCTCCCTCGTGGCGGTGGATTCCACATTGCTGCTTATCTCTCCCTCATGGTGGTGGATTCCATAGTTTGCTATTCAGCCACGTGTTTTAGCTCCATTAATGCTAATAGCAAACAGCATAGAGCCTGATCACACGGCACGTTCTGTGTTGTCTGCTGGCTCTATTATCTGCCGCTAGTGTGAAAAGGGTTAAACCTGTTTAAAATGGTTGGATTTCTATACTGAACCATTTGGGTAATACGGGCTTTGTAACATACATGATATTGTACAACTGTTTTTGAAGTGGAAGTTGTGATAGCGCAGTGGATGCACGTTCGCTTCAGGTGCGAAAGGTCCGGAGTTCGAGCCCCGCTGTAGCCGTTTGTGCCCTTAGGCAAGGCATTTAAATTCCACGTTACCTCTTCTCTCTCTCTCGTGGCGATGGATTCCATCAGGAATAAGGTCTCGAGAGTGATTAACATAAGTTGTAAGAACTTGTTTCGCAATCGAGCTAAAATAAATTTGTATAAATTAACTGTTTTAGAAATTGTGCCAGTTATTTTGAATATGGATATGACTTTCTTGTGTGATGGCACAATTTTAAAACATGTTTTGAAATGAACTTCATGTTTAAAATAATAATTGTATTATGGCATCCGTGTTCTAGTGGTTGAGCGCTGGATTTGGAATCGAAGGCTCACGGGTTTGATACTTGGTCATGGCCACTGCAGCTAGCTGGGCATAGATTCTACCCCATATCCCCCGGGGTCTGTGTGAGGCTTGTAGCCCTATGTTCACTTATTTGCACCATCGTGTTCACTGTTGCACCCCATTGTTGTTCCTTGTTGTAGGTTTCAGGGGAGATGTTGAGTATTGATCGGTTCTCTAGCATCCAACATCTGTTGGCAAGTTGCTAGTACTGTAGATAAAAAATAATCCTAATGTTGGCCATCTTTAAATCTATATCCACTCCTCACCAGGAAGCATGTTGGTGTACCCCCATAACATTCCATTCCTGTTATATTCCATTACAGTTCATTCCTGTTATATTCCATTACATCCCATTCCTGTTATATTCCATTACAGTTCATTCCTGTTATATTCCATTACATCCCATTCCTGTTATATTCCATTACAGTTCATTCCTGTTATATTCCATTAATCCCATTCCTGTTATATTCCATTACATTCAATTCCTGTTATATTCCATTAATCCCATTCCTGTTATATTCCATTATATGCCATACCATCTCATTCCTATTATATACCATTACATCCCATTCCTGTTATATTCCATTATATGCCATACCATCCCATTTCTATTATATACCATTACATACCATTCCTGTTATATACCATTACATTCAATTCCTGTTATATTCCATTAATCCCATTCCTGTTATATTCCATTATATGCCATAACATCCCATTCCTGTTATATACCATTACATACCATCAGGGGCGTATCCAGGAACGTCACAATGTGCAGGCAGGACCACTGAGCGGCGCAGCCGCGAAAGTGCTAGAGGGGGTTTGGGGGCATGCCCCCCCCACAAATTTTTGAAAATTAGAATGCAACTGGTGGCTTCTGACATATCCTGAGGCCTTTTGAAGAGCGGGTTTGAAGGGACAAATGATTGCGTAAATAGTGGTGGAAACTGTAAAAGTGATGAAATGACGGATGATACTGTTGGTTTTATTTTTCAACAAAACATACACATACAAGTATATATGTAACACACTTCACTGCTTTCATCGACTTACTAAGTTGAAGTTTAAGCAACCCATTTGCCCTTGAACAAAAATGAGCATTATTAGTCAAGATAATGTTAAAGCTAATTACAAACTGACGTGTACCCCAGTCACTGTATACTACACATAGAACAGACGTCCGGTTGGCCCGGAAATGTGATGCGCGCTGACAAACTAATCACAAAAAGTCCAAACGTCTGGTTTTGGCTGCAGCAAAGTCGTTGATTATTTTGTCAACGTCAATATCCATCTGTCGGTGGAGATGTAAGAGTGCCAGGCCTGACAGACGGACATCTCCCATCGTGGCTCTCAGGAAATTTTTAATTCGACGCATGGCACTGAAGGAGCGTTCAGCAGAGGCTGATGAAGCCGGCATAGTGAGCAGGATGGACAACACCATGAACACATCGGGGTAGAGCTGCTTGTTGGTGGCCTTCAGTGTGTCCACAAGTCATCGTGGTTTCTGCTCAGATATACTCCATCTTGTCTTCCACCTAGTGTCTTCAAGACGGAAAGCATCGCGTCCATTGGCAATACGTGTCGTAGATGGTGTCGATGATGGCATCAGTGAGGTCGTGTAGCTTGCATGGGACAAGGTACTCTGCGGCAAACCGGTCCTCGTTTTGAAGAAGTCGTTGAGTAATCTCTTCTACAAGATGGTCGATAAACACGTAGAATAGCGATACTTTCCAGTAATCCGATGGGTTATTTGCAGGATGATTGGCCCGGTGTTGTTGTCTGCCAACACGGCGGGGTACACATGGTTGAATGTCAAATTCTTGTGCTAACAGCACAGCCGACTCAAACAGGGCATCCCACACTGCGGGGTCATTCCGTACATCATCGAGTCTATGCAAAACAACTTTACACTCGATCATAGCTTCTAGCAGGTCGGTATCAACTGCTTGCAAGAAGTTGGTAAGGGCAACCGTGCCACTAAGTATATTCTCTGCTGTAACCAGTGCTACAATAAATTCAAATCGCAGAATAGCTGCCAGATGTTGTCCGTCTTTGTCGTCTCCGTCGTCCTGTAGAGTTACCAGCGCATGTACCACAACAGGGTATGCCGTCTTGAAGGTGTAGAGAGAATCAGCTCTACTTGACCATCTGGTCTCACACAGTGTACGGAGCTTGGTTCGTTTGTCCATCTGCTCCCTGGTTCCTCCATCTGCTTCCAACTCGTTCGAAAATGCGGTCAACCGTTTGGCAGAATAGTCAAAGGCAAACGCTATGTCTTGTACGGTAGACATCATCGTTCTAACACAAGCTACTTTACTGCTATGTACTAGTGCCAGATTGAGACAATGTGCTTTACAGTGCACATAGTTGGCCAATGGCGCCACCTCGCGTATTCTAGCTTGCACTCCACGATATTTGCCCGACATGTTTGAGGCTCCGTCGTAACACTGGGCTCTCAGTTTGGCGATGTCTAGACCTGCTTCTTCTAACGAAGAAATAATGAGCTGTGACAATGCATCACCTTGATACTTTCTGCGTGAACAAAACCGATGAACTCTTCGCGAACAACTAACTGTTCCTTGCTGTCAAGAAAACGAATACACATTGATAGTTGCTCCTTTGTTGCCTTGTCCGTTGCCTCATCTGCTATTATAGCAAAACAAGGGGGCGTCACCACAGTCAGAAACGATGGCATTTCTTACTTGATTGGAGCATAGCTGAATTATTTAATTCTGGATATCCGGGGAAGTGTATTTTGCTCGGGCATCGATGGTCAGACAAAACTGGATCATCCTTGGCAGTTGCGTGTAGGATTGCGTGAACATTGCTCCTGTCGTCCGTATGCCCTCGAATTGGTATGTTCTGTTTACCGCACAAGTAAATGACATCAATGATTTTTTTAAGAGCATGTCGATTGTTAGCCACCTGACGTGCATGACTGGCGGACAGCATACTAACAACCGATTCAATCTTGTGATCAACAACACTCAAGAAGTTTTCTGCATCCGTTGTGTTGTGTAGTATTGACTAAATGACGTTTGCAATAGTCAAAGAAGTTTTTCCAGTCGGTGACCGGGTTTACAAATGTCTTCTCCTTCGACTCTTTCTTTCCAAACAGCAGGCAGTAACCGCAATATAATGCATCTTCTGACACCGAATAGCGCAGCCAATGATGCATTTGTAACCACTGAGCCTTCGGTCTCCTTTTGCTACCAGCAATTATTCTGAAACAGAATGATTAATCCATTACACGGAGGCTCTCTACCTAAACCCCACTCCCGTAAAAAAGTAAAGTGTTTGTTTATTATAGTGTTTTGTACCATGTACTCTCAAAATATCTTAGGGAACAAGTAGCATGAAGGATTACTGTTAACGGTGAATTTTTAGTTATTAATGTTACATTCCTGTTCAAACTGAATCGTAATTGATAGCGTAGTGGTAGTGCATTCACCACTGTAGCCGTTACGATTGTGCCCTTAGGCAAGGCATTTAAATTCCCCTTGTCTCTACTCTCTCCCTTGTGGCGATGGATTCCATCAGGATTCAGGAATGAGGTCTAGAGAGTGATTAATAAAAGTAAAGCAAAGTAAAGTGTTTGTTTATTATAGTGTCACCCCTATTTAAAGGGCCAGTCATTTCTGACTTATGAGACACCTCTTTTTATGAACATCAGTACTTCCCGAATCCTATGCTTGTATGCCAGGCGCCAGGCTGGTAGGCAATCGGTATGTCCCCCATTTGTCTTCATGATTTCTCAATCGTAAGGTCATATTAACAGTCAGTAGTAGGCTTAAGTCATATTTGTAGGTCATATATTCAGTCCAGTCGAAGTCATATTTGTAAGGTTATATTAACAATCAGACAGTAGTAGACTAAAGTCATATTCGCCAGGTCATATTCGGTTCAGTAGAAATCATATTCGTAATGTCATATTCGCAATAGTCGGTTAAATTCATATCCGTAAATGTCATATTTGTAAATCCACCCAGTAGTAGACTGAAGTCATGTTCGCCAGATCATATCCGTAATGTCATATTCGTAAATCCATATTTATTCTAAAAGGGCCTAAAACATCTAACTCATTAATTATAAAATATATTTCTTTAATTAATGTTATAGTATACATATTGGATAACCACATAACATTAGTAACTTAAATCTTCACATTATCACAGAATAAATGCATTATGATGAAAATAAATGTCATATTCGCAAACGCGATGTCATATTCGCGAATATGGGTCATATTCGCACTTTAGTCATACCGCAATAACAATGCACATGCGGCGATTTCAATGCACACACAACGATGTCAAGTAGGTTAAAAAGGGCTTGGGGAAATAGAATTGATATAAATTAATTAGACATAGTGCAGACATAACGCTAAACAGTCACTCATCCGTCATCGCTTGTATCATAACATTACTGGTAATTTAATGCTGCTTCTAATGTACCTGGATGGAAAGATGAACAAGTGTGCCTTTTCCCATTTCTTCGTCAACAATTCTCTCTTGATATCGTCCTTGCATAGGTCCAACGCAGACAGACATCCTATATCTGGGTACGGAGGCAACAAATTCGAACATCCCGCCATGTTGCACTCTACACTACCCCAACATCGCGGTCAGACAAGCGCTTGTCATATATAATTTTCAAGCTCTTGAAAATTATATATGACAAGCGCTTGAAAATTATATATGACAAAGCGTATAGAGCGTAATATTTAGATGTGAATGTTGGATAGTGCACATGACCCACATGGATGATGATACATCAAAAAAACGATCTAGGACACCCAGAACATTGCTTTTACCGTAACTTAAGTCTTTTATTCATTTGTGACATGCGGCGTATTTTTGTGTGTGTGAAAATGATGTGCAGGCAAATGCCTTTTTGCCTTAAGGCAGCTACGCGCCTGATGTATCATATCAGCTGATAAAACGCATGAAAAGATCGTGCGTGTACTCAGAGAGGACGCTATAACTTGGACACCCGCACATTGCACTGACATTACTCCGGGAACATCACAATTGAATGTTGTGAATTGTACATGCGACAGATTTGGGTATGTAACTATATATTATATTGTTCGTAGTTGTCATTAGAGGTTATTTTATCTGAAACGTCGTCTAAAGCAACTGTCCGAGACGTTACCAGAAACATGTTGTAGTAAATCGTTATTCAATATGGTTCTAGTGATTTACGACGATGAATATCTACTGTTCAGTACATACATAATAATTAACTAATAACTACTGTGGAATCAAGTGTTGAATATATGGATGGGGCAGAGTTGTTATCAGCTGTTGTTGAAAGGGGTGTCATGTACGCTCAAATTGCAGGAGCGGAGTAATAGGTCTTGAGTGGTTCTAAGTTAGTATATATATAGATATACCATATGAGGTCATGATGGGTACGGAGTCGTTGTATATTTAGACCATGAAGGTCACCATGTGTATTGATTCTACATATATGTGTGTGTATTTATGTCCAAGAATTATGGTAACTATTGTCTTGTTGTTGTTGTACAACAATGGTATAATATAAGGTGGTAATAAGAGCTGAGTAGATTGACGTAGCACAAGGGTATTATATTTGTTATTGTTGTAGTCGCTTCATGCATGAACCAGGAGCCGTGAGAGGTGTAGCTCACGGGCGTAGATCCGGTTCAGAACGATCGAGATAACGAGCTGGGGCACGAGCCGACTGGGAGAGTTTGCCGGCGTGAGCTGGTGACCTCCATAGACTGGAACTTGTCAGCGGGTAGCGGTAGCTGAGCAGCATCGAGTCCGCCGTCAGTGGACAGGGTCCTTAGGACGCAGGGAGTTAATCATCTTGTGCATTGTAAATCTAGTGAACTATCACTGTGACGGCAATACTTGCCAATCTTAACTCTGTGCATTATAGCACTGTGATGGCCATACATGCCAATGTTTAAATAGGTGCATTATAGCTAAAAGTTAAAGTCGAGTGTGGAAACGGCAGTTATTTAGATCTCGGAAATGTTACATGCATTAACGGCATCACCAGCCGTAGACCGGACTCTATACCGGCAGTTAAGCCACCATCTGTGGAGAGCCAAACTACGGACAAACATACGTCTCCTACCATTCATTGTCTTTGTTGCTAGTGTTGTTTTATGTATATTAAAACTTGTAAATCTGCTTAGTCTTTATGCATACACTTGATCCTGGTATCCGTGACCCTGAGAGAAGCTGGCCCTCGTGTCATTCTGTGACACAGGTGTGGGTCAACGATATTGCACATGAGTGGTCAGAGCATCAGAAACCAGGTGTGGGTCAAAGATATTGCACATGAGTGGTCAGAGCATCAGAAACCAGGTGTGGGTCAACGATATTGCACATGAGTGGTCAGAGCATCAGAAACCAGGTGTGGGTCAAAGATATTGCACATGAGTGGTCAGAGCATCAGAAACCAGGTGTGGGTCAAAGATATTGCACATGAGTGGTCAGAGCATCAGAAACCAGGTGTGGGTCAACGATATTGCACATGAGTGGTCAGAGCATCAGAAACCAGGTGTGGGTCAACGATATTGCACATGAGTGGTCAGAGCATCAGAAACCAGGTGTGGGTCAAAGATATTGCACATGAGTGGTCAGAGCATCAGAAACCAGGTGTGGGTCAAAGATATTGCACATGAGTGGTCAGAGCATCAGAAACCAGGTGTGGGTCAAAGATATTGCCCCTGTGGAGAAGAAGATCAGACAGAGATTGTGCTCCAGCGATGTAGCAAGCAAGATCAGACAGCAGAGATTGTGCTCCAGCGATGTAGCAAGCAAGATCAGACAGCAGAGATTGTGCTCCAGCGATGTAGCAAGCAAGATCAGACAGCAGAGATTGTGCTCCAAATGTGCAAGCAAGATCAGACAGCAGAGATTGTGCTCCAAATGTGCAAGCAAGTACTTCACTTATCAAGAAGTTGTAAATGGACCTTCAGAAACTGAAGCAGACCGTGTCCTTCATCGCTACTGCGGACAGGATCGTGAAGACGCTAATGATGAAAGAAGTACTGTAGAACAAGAAAGTGTGACGGACGGTGCAGACAAAGGGGCAGACTGTGATAATAGAAGCATACATGTATATAGTGTACCTTTGTTCTGCAGCTGGTTCATGCTGGGTTTGTGTTGCTGGTGGTATTTACTGGCCGGACTCAGGGCATCCAGGCTTATATTCACATTACTAGCATCAGTCGACCACGTGTTAGGAGAATTCTGAGAAATAAAATATACATGTATGTTAACATGATTGCTATACGTCATATCCGGCGGCTGCAGCTTGTACTATTAACACCATTATAAATGATGATAGCTGGCGACACCCCATAACATCATTTTCATCGAGTAATAAAAATGATTAGGCGATATGTACTGGACACAAATATAGTGAGATTTGACCTTTGACCTGACATTGTAACTTTGACCTTGAACCAACATGGTTGGAACATAGGTGTTCTGCACATCATGCCAATGTGGTGATTATATGACACAATGGATAGAATGCACTTTATCAGTACACAATGGTTAGGGGGTGGGTAAGGGTTAGTCTTTGCTTGCAATTACCTGCACTAATTGTACGTACCGGTAAAGTTCAGTAGACTCGACACAAGTGTCATGCAAATCCTTATAATGTATAAATATTCATTGTTGAGTTTGACACAAGATTTGTGAACATTAAAGACAGATGTACTATCAGATAAGGGCAAATATACAGTATATACATAAAATGCACATTATTGTCAATAAACAACATAAAACGTGTTGGCTTCAAAACTGCCTCACTCAAACTCATGGCTAACACAAGTAATAATACTTGATTGTGTTTAGTTCAGAAGAAATGCCTCACTCAACCACCTGTGTATCATGTTCTATGCAACTTTAAACCGCACACCAAACAGTTGACATGACATGAGAGTGGGTATTACAGGGATGAGAGTGGGTATTACAGGGATGAGAGTGGGTATTACAGGGATGAGAGTGGGTATTACAGGGATGAGAGTGGGTATTACAGGGATGAGAGTGGGTATTACAGGGATGAGAGTGGGTATTACAGGGCCAATGCCACTAAACTGCAGCTGGGGGTTAACAGGAAACTGTTTATAATTTTGTGGAATAATAGTCACAAGAGACAATCTGAGTGTATATGATTGGACCTACAATTAGACATATTGCAAGATACAATTGCCTCAACCAGTATTCCAATATAAAGCCCCGCTGGAGCCGTTACGATTGTGCCCTTAGGCAAGGCATTTAAAATCCACATGCCTCTTCTCTCTCCCTCATGGCGATGGATTCCATCAGGAATGAGGTCTCGAGAGTGATTAATATAAGTTATAAGAACTTGTTTCGCAATCGAGCTAAAACAAATTTGTATAAACTAAATTATTTCTGCATGTATGCATGATATAAAAATAACTCCATATGCATATTATGCTTTATATTAGGTATAGAATCAGTGTATTAGACGAACAACGAGAGCAGGGATATCAATGCAATCGCAGAAAACACGTATTTTATATATGGATTTTTGAAGAAACAAACTTAAGAAATCATGTAAATATTGATGAATCCGATAAGTAAATTATATTATATTAACTATTTCTATGCTTATAAGAGTCAGTGTTCTGCTCAGGATTTAAAAGTCGGGATATATGTCCCCTTCATGATAAAAAAGTGGGGACATATTAAAATATTTGGGGATATACATTTTGATTACAAGCCAGTAGGTTGCCTTAAGGCCAACACTTACAGCACATTCTTTGGCATTCAAAACTTTACTCACATACTTTTTAGGTCACATTTCAATGATTCTGCCTGCACTGAAGCCTTATGATCATTATGATCAGTTTGCCTCGTCAATGTTGTTGTTCGGAAATTGGTGTTCTTGTCTGTGAAAATGTCATGCTTATTATGTTTAATGCACAATTTACATGTCATGTATGCTGGGAGTCATCATATTCTAGCCACGAGAAATCAGTCAACCAAGTTGATTTTCTCTCCACTTTGGCTAGTTTACGGAGATGAGGATAATACACTATACACTATGTATGTCAGCTGCTACACTAGCGGGCACTACGGGGATGAGGATAATACACTATACACAATCCTATGGAGATGAGGATAATACACTATACACTATGTATGTCAGCTGCTACACTAGCGGGCACTACGGGGATGAGGATAATACACTATACACAATCCTACGGGGATGAGGATAATACACTACACACAATGTATGTCAGCTGCTACACTAGCGGGCACTATGGGGATGAGGATAATACAATATGTATGTCAGCTGCTACACTAGCGGGCACTATGGGGATGAGGATAATACACTATGTATGTCAGCTGCTACACTAGCGGGCACTACGGGGATGAGGATAATACACTATACACAATCCTACGGGGATGAGGATAATACACTACACACAATGTATGTCAGCTGCTACACTAGCGGGCACTATGGGGATGAGGATAATACAATATGTATGTCAGCTGCTACACTAGCGGGCACTATGGGGATGAGGATAATACACTATGTATGTCAGCTGCTACACTAGCGGGCACTACGGGGATGAGGATAATACACTATACACTATGTATGTCAGCTGCTACACTAGCGGGCACTATGGGGATGAGGATAATACACTATACACAATCCTATGGAGATGAGGATAATACACTATACACTATGTATGTCAGCTGCTACACTAGCGGGCACTACGGGGATGAGGATAATACACTATACACAATCCTACGGGGATGAGGATAATACACTACACACAATGTATGTCAGCTGCTACACTAGCGGGCACTATGGGGATGAGGATAATACAATATGTATGTCAGCTGCTACACTAGCGGGCACTATGGGGATGAGGATAATACACTATGTATGTCAGCTGCTACACTAGCGGGCACTACGGGGATGAGGATAATACACTATACACAATCCTACGGGGATGAGGATAATACACTACACACAATGTATGTCAGCTGCTACACTAGCGGGCACTATGGGGATGAGGATAATACACTATGTATGTCAGCTGCTACACTAGCGGGCACTACAGGGATGAGGATAATACACTATGCACTATGTATGTCAGCTGCTACACTAGCGGGCACTACGGGGATGAGGATAATACACTATGCACTATGTATGTCAGCTGCTACACTAGCGGGCACTATGGGGATGAGGATAATACACTATGTATGTCAGCTGCTACACTAGCGGGCACTACGGGGATGAGGATAATACACTATGTATGTCAGCTGCCACACTAGCGGGCACTACAGGGATGAGGATAATACACTATGTATGTCAGCTGCCACACTAGCGGGCACTACAGGGATGAGGATAATACACTATGTATGTCAGCTGCCACACTAGCAGGCACTACAGGGATGAGGATAATACACTATGTATGTCAGCTGCCACACTAGCGGGCACTACAGGGATGAGGATAATACACTATGTATGTCAGCTGCCACACTAGCGGGGATGAGGATAAATACACTATGTATGTCAGCTGTTATTACAATGATACAATGAAACATGTGTATATGTGGTGGTTTCGTGAACAAGTGTACGTGGTGGTTTCGTGAACAAGTGTATGTGGTGGTTTCGTGAACAAGTATACGTGGTGGTTTCATGAACAAGTATACGTGGTGGTTTCGTGAACAAGTGTACGTGGTGGTTTCATGAACAAGTGTACGTGGTGGTTTCGTGAACAAGTGTACGTGGTGATTTCATGAACAAGTGTACGTGGTGGTTTCGTGAACAAGTGTACGTGGTGGTTTCATGAACGGATATACGTGCTGTTTTCCTGAACGAGTATATGGTGGTTTCGTGAACGAGTATACAGGGTGGTTTCGTGAATGAGTATACGTGGTGGTTTCGTGAATGAGTATACGGGGTGGTTTCGTGAACGAGTATACGGGGTGGTTTCGTGAATGAGTATACGTGGTGGTTTCGTGAATGAGTATACGGGGTGGTTTCGTGAACGAGTATACGGGGTGGTTTCGTGAATGAGTATACGTGGTGGTTTCGTGAATGAGTATACGTGGTGGTTTCGTGAATGAGTATACGTGGTGGTTTCGTGAATGAGTATACGGGGTGGTTTCGTGAACGAGTATACGGGGTGGTTTCGTGATTGAGTATACGGGGTGGTTTCGTGAATGAGTATACGTGGTGGTTTCGTGAACGAGTATACGGGGTGGTTTCGTGATTGAGTATACGTGGTGGTTTCGTGATTGAGTATACGGGGTGGTTTCGTGAATGAGTATACGTGGTGGTTTCGTGAATGAGTATACGTGGTGGTTTCGTGAATGAGTATACGTGGTGGTTTCGTGAATGAGTATACGTGGTGGTTTCGTGAATGAGTATACGTGGTGGTTTCGTGATTGAGTATACGTGGTGGTTTCGTGAATGAGTATACGGGGTGGTTTCGTGATTGAGTATACGTGGTGGTTTCGTGAACGAGTATACGTGGTGGTTTCGTGATTGAGTATACAGGGTGGTTTCGTGATTGAGTATACGGGGTGGTTTCGTGATTGAGTATACGGGGTGGTTTCGTGATTGAGTATACGGGGTGGTTTCGTGAACGAGTATACGGGGTGGTTTCGTGATTGAGTATACAGGGTGGTTTCGTGATTGAGTATACGGGGTGGTTTCGTGATTGAGTATACGGGGTGGTTTCGTGATTGAGTATACGGGGTGGTTTCGTGAACGAGTATACAGGGTGGTTTCGTGATTGAGTATACGGGGTGGTTTCGTGATTGAGTATACAGGGTGGTTTCGTGATTGAGTATACGGGGTGGTTTCGTGATTGAGTATACAGGGTGGTTTCGTGATTGAGTATACGGGGTGGTTTCGTGATTGAGTATACAGGGTGGTTTCGTGATTGAGTATACGGGGTGGTTTCGTGATTGAGTATACAGGGTGGTTTCGTGATTGAGTATACGGGGTGGTTTCGTGATTGAGTATACGGGGTGGTTTCGTGAACGAGTATACGGGGTGGTTTCATGAACGAGTATACGGGGTGGTTTCGTGACTGAGTGTACGTGGTGGTTTCATGATTGAGTATACGGGGTGGTTTCGTAAATGATTATACGTGGTGGTTTCGTGATTGAGTATACAGGGTGGTTTCGTGATTGAGTATACGGGGTGGTTTCGTGACTGAATATACGTGGTGGTTTCGTGATTGAGTATACGGGGTGGTTTCGTGAATGAGTATACATGGTGGTTTCGTGATTGAGTATACAGGGTGGTTTCGTGATTGAGTATACGGGGTGGTTTCGTGATTGAGTATACAGGGTGGTTTCGTGAATGAGTATACGTGGTGGTTTCGTGAACGAGTATACAGGGTGGTTTCGTGAATGAGTATACAGGGTGGTTTCGTGATTGAGTATACGGGGTGGTTTCGTGAATGAGTATACGTGGTGGTTTCGTAAACGAGTATACAGGGTGGTTTCATGAATGAGTATACATGGTGGTTTCATGAACGAGTATACGTGGTGGTTTCGTGAACGAGTATATGTGGTGGTTTCGTGAACGAGTATACGTGGTGGTTTCGTGAACATGAGCACATTTCAATCAATTTTGCATTTCACATTATCAACTTATCAACGCAAAGATGATATATTACAACAGGTTGCATAAAATGATGGTGACAAATGTAGAAAGCACCGCCAGCCAGGGAGGGAGGGTCTGTACATGTACGTGCTTTTCTGGGAAATTAATAGGAAAACACGCACCTTCACAGTGGGAACAATTGTTCCAGCAGGAACAGGAAAGTCGCGCGAGACACCACTCGTGCTAGACTGCTACAAGTGAAAATGCAAAACAAAATGCCAAAACACACGTCAAAGCTACATGTTTTCTATTTTAGTAAAGGTCCATCCATATCTTATAACTAGGGATGGCAACGAATAGCAATTTCACTATCCGAATATCCGGTCAGTAAGATATTCGAATATTCAAATATTCGGTTTAAATCTATTAAAAATTCAAAATCACTCACTCTTATAAGAAATGCCAAATTAAGGTACTTTTAAATTACTAAACGTCATCTTCCTGTAAGGCCATGCAAATATGACGACGATTCATTCAGTTATTGTTATCGGCCACTGTACATTTATGGGCGTTTTCACAAATGAAGCCGATGTCACTTGAACTGCTTTCCGTTGAAGTGTGTTTGTTTTTTAAATGATTATTCAGATTGATCTTGTACCCTAATCTGTTAAATCCAATTTGCACCTAGCAGTTTTCTTATTCCCTGCGCGATTGTAGTCTTTCCAAATGTATGATTGAGTGGGCGGCATTTTTTTGAGGACAACATCATAAAGATCGTATTTTATATAGTACTTTTGGGTAATATTGAGCAGTTAATTATAAATTTAAGAAACACAGGGTGGATGTTGCAGCTTGTCTGTAATATTTCAAAGGAATGTTCTCAGCTAAACAGTTTTGACATCATAATTAAACACCTTAGCACCTACTGTAATTATCCAATTACATGGCAGAGTATCAATTAACACTTGCCATGGATGCAACCACAACATTGTTTATTCAAACATCCTGGGGCAATTTCTTTTGTATTGGAAGGTTTTATGATGGCTTCAAATTGTAAAAGAAAGATCGGATTTATGACAGTTTATATCATTTTTGCAAATAATATATATTTTACCGAATATTCGAATACTTGAATAGTCTGAACGTTTGAGCGAATATTCGAATAGTCAAATGTTCGTTGCCATCCCATCCCTACTTATAACACTATCGTCACGTCATACCTTTGTACTTGTTGTCTATTATTTTTAATATTGGAGTATTATATTAAATCCAATGTGTAAATGTACGAAATGAATAATTTTAATTAATAAGATCCTTGTGTGTTCTAAGTAAGATATAAGACTCAAACAGATCCAGTATGTGAAATATTGTGAAAGGCGCTAAGCGGCTCCACACAGTCCAATATTTTACATCTTGGATAATTTTACTCTTATATCCTATATTTAACCCATTCCGATTTAAAATACATCTTTCGAAAATAATGAAATGAAAAAACACGTCCAACAATCTATTCAAATTATGCAAATGTTAAATGATACGGACATTTTTTTGGACAGTTCAACTTTCCAGGGTTCAATCATGAATTAGCGCACTATTAATGGGTAACTACGGTACCACAATGCTCCAATGCATTTATTACCTCAATAAAGAGATTATCTTTTCAGTTTAGTTTGTTCTTTATTTGTTGTTGCCAGGATTACGCAATCACTTGTGAATGTTTTTGGCAAGGTTTGCCAAGGGGTCTAGAACCAATCCATTTACTCTTGCTGATAATCCGGCTCACAGTACCAAGTGCCCTCCAATTTAAATTTGCAATTATTTTGAATATGTTCAAAGTTCAGAGTGTATTTTTACTGGCCTATGATAGGTAAGCCACAATTATTGTATGTTTGTTCGGGCTTTACACCTTGCCTTCATCAGCACCATTTTGGGCTAGATAGCCGACGGGCAGTTTTCTTAACAACATCCAGCGGTTAACCAGTACTTGGTGCACCAACCAACCTCAGTAAGAAACTGCCAACTTTTACATATAAACAGACACGGCCTGAGCAGGGCTTGAAACTACCAACAATTACATACAAGGCCTGAGTGGGGGCTTGAACCAGTGACTATCATAGATAATAGGTTACAGTGGTCAGCGACCTTAACCACTAGACAACTGAGGCGGTCTGCTTTAATTATACATGGCTAATATCGCACTAACCAAAATATTCTACAGGTGGTCCTCAATTCAGATGGCATTGTTTATGCTTACAATGAACGACTAAACAGCGATAGAATATTGGACAACAGTCATAGATCTATCTATACTGCGGCTTATTTATAAACAGGTGGCTGATGGTTGTACAATAGAAAACATTCCACATGTAGCTTTGATTTATGCATTAACCCTAGCCTGGGTTCCAGTCTGTCGATTTTTCACTTTTTAACTTCCAAATAGCCTGGGGAAACTGGATTTCCGATCGTAGCACCATCTACTTACACCCACTTTTTTGAGGGTGTAGATTTGAAGAACGACAACTCTTCTCTACAAGATAATATCGCTAAATATAGAAACGGAATTCTATCGGAAATCGCCAAACAGGCACGATTATACACGATCATTTCCGAATATACACGAATGCTCCCGTAAACTCATTTACACATAATGCCCCGTTTCTGTGTTATATCGACGAGATGGCGGAAATTGCTGAACAGGCACAATTATACACGATCATTTGCGAATATACACGAATGCTCCCGTAAACTCATTTACATATAATGTCCCAGTTTTCTGTGTTATATCGACGAGATGGCGGATTTTAAATATTACATTTAGATGGTAATGGATCGATTCGGCGTAATTGAACTAAGGACGACTTAAATATTGAGTAAATATGTCAAATCAGACACACATTGTACTTTTTAAAACTATTTATTGTTCTGTTGACCCATAAACAATGGCGGCCAATTATAAAGTTTTATCAACATTGCAGTGCCTCGCTTTCGATTCAAGTACGTCATTAATTAAGTCACATGCTAATAGGCCTATTAATAATTTCAATGGAAACCCAGCCAGTTTCCCCAGGCGTTGATATGATCAGAAACTCAATACGGCCCAATTAATAGTCTCGGTGTTAAAATATATTTATTTGACTTAACAAGGCAAAATATATCGACGCCTGTTCCCAGGCTACATTAACCCATTCAACACCAAGTAACTGACATGGACTGGTGCATTCAACACCAAGTAACTGACATGGACTGGTGCATTCAACACCAAGTAACTGACATGGACTGGTGCATTCAACACCAAGTAACTGACATGGACTGGTGCATTCAACACCAAGTAACTGACATGGACTGGTGCATTCAACACCAAGTAACTGACATGGACTGGTGCATTCAACACCAAGTAACTGACATGGACTGGTGCATTCAACACCAAGTAACTGACATGGACTGGTGCATTCAACACCAAGTAACTGACATGGACTGGTGCATTCAACACCAAGTAACTGACATGGACTGGTGCATTCAACACCAAGTAACTGACATGGACTGATGCATGATATTTTAGACCAATAAAGTAATATGAAAATTACATTTGAACCAGTTCATTTATCAAAATTGGTAATTTTGTCTAAAAATAGTAATATTACAATAAAAAAAGTGCAGATGACGAGCCGTCTCATCAGGATCTATACTTTTTGTAAGCCTATTTAGAGGTTTGTGTTGTTGAAAGGGTTAAGAAGCTTGTATTAATCACTCGCAAAACTACAACGAAACACAAAAACTCACACAAAATTACTTCCAGCTATTAGTTATTAAATCGTCCTCTTCAAATTTAAATTTAAAGTTGTCATACTCACATAATAATAATACTGAATAGCAAAACACAAGCAAACTGTTACTAGATTTCCACGGAACTCAACTAACCCTCTCAGTGCCAAATAATTAGCGTTATTTGTAACTGGCGCCTAATATTTTACATTGTGGAAGTCGTGATAGTGCACATCCGCTTCAGGTGCGAAAGGCCTGGAGTTTGAGCCAGGCAAGGCATTGAAATTCCACGTTACCTCTTCTCTCCCTCGTGGCGATGGATTCCATCAGGAATGAAGTCTCGAGAGTGATTAATATAAGTTGTAAGAACATGTTTCATAATGGAGCTAAAACAAATTTGTTATAATCTAAACTAATATTTTACATTTATTTATATATATTTCGGGTTTTACGCCTGCATCAGCACCATTTCGGGCTATATCGCCGGCGGTCAGTTTACCTAATAACACCTTTCCTGGGCAGGCTCCAGTGGTTAACCAGTACTTGGGTGCACCAACCTCCGTAAGAAACTGCCAACTTTTTCATATAAATGAGACACGGTCTGAGCGGGGCTCGAACCCGTGACCATCAGTGATGATAGGTTACAGTGGTATACAAGTCAGAAACCTTAACCACTCGACCACGGAGGATTTTACATTTATGGAAAGTGCATCTATTTGAAGTATCCCAGATTGCTCTAGCAGTGTTTTCCAATATTGCATCCAAGGTTCGAATTATTGGGAGAAGTGAGAAAGCGCCCGATTGCTCCCCCCCTTTTTTAAACTTTATTTCTTTTACAACGATTGTGATGCAAGTTCCAACAGCTTATATTATAATCACTCTCGTTGGTTCGGATGAAGCGTAAATGTGGTCATTCGTGTGGGAGGAAACCGGAGAACCCGGAGAAAACCCACCTATCCGATCTGGCGACCATCGTACCATCTCACATACTTCCTGGTTCGAGGATCGAACCCGGGTTGCATTTGGTTAGAAGCGAGCGCACCACTTAACATAATTGGGTTAAACTACACAAGACCATTAACCCATTTCATTCTGGATACCGTTCAAACGGTATTTGCAAAGAACATAGACCCAGATCAACCGCCACGGAACATGCCGTCTGATCAGGATCTATGCTGTTTATTATTCAGATGATCTTGCTAAGACACTTGGCTATGCAGCAAACAACATAGATCCTGATCAGCACGCAGCGTCACGCTGCGGCTGATCTGGATCTATGTTGTTTGCAAAAGCCTTTAAATATATCCAGAATGAAATGGGTTGAATAGAAAGATTGCTTTACAATGGCCAGTGTTGCATCTATAAATAGCTCTAAAATAC
The DNA here is from genome assembly GCA_014843695.1 of Archivesica marissinica. Lineage (NCBI taxonomy): Eukaryota > Metazoa > Mollusca > Bivalvia > Venerida > Vesicomyidae > Archivesica > Archivesica marissinica. The sequence continues at coordinate 44,150,569 of CM026393.1, forward strand.
ACTGGGAATTATCGTATGATGTCATTGTAATTAAGAATACTGAAGGGTGTAAATTACACACTAGCATATAGAAACCAAGTATGGTATGAAAGGCTGTACAGGACTAAGGCTAGACCCATATTTAATAAATTTTAACATTATTTAATAAGAGTTAAAATACAGAATATGACCATAATACAATATTTGAATAGAAGGAGTGCTATAATATTGACAGTGAGAATATTTTGTCTGAAAATAGTAAAAAAGCACTACATTTGTTGACATAGCACATTAATGTTAATAGAGTAAACATGCAAACATGCGTACATGCAAACATGCGTACATGCGTACATGCAAACATGCGTACATGCAAACATGCGTACATGCAAACATGCAAACATGCACACATGCACACATGCAAACATGCAAACATGCATACATGCAAACATGCATACATGCAAACATGCAAACATGCATACATGCAAACATGCATACATGCAAACATGCAAACATGCATACATGCAAACATGCATACATGAAAACATGCATACATGCGTACATGCAAACATGCGTACATGCAAACATGCGTACATGCATACATGCAAACATGCAAACATGCGTACATGCATACATGCATACATGCAAACATGCGTACATGCGTACATGCAAACATGCATACATGCGTACATGCAAACATGCAAACATGCATACATGCATACATGCGTACATGCATACATGCAAACATGCGTACATGCAAACATGCGTACATGCAAACATGCGTACATGCAAACATGCGTACATGCAAACATGCGTACATGCAAACATGCGTACATGCAAACATGCGTACATGCATACATGCATACATGCAAACATGCAAACATGCATACATGCAAACATGCAAACATGCATACATGCAAACATGCAAACATGCATACATGCAAACATGCATACATGCGTGCATATTACGTGTGTATCATAATAACACTATCGTATTAGTACGGTATAGATTTAGTTACACTATCGTATTAGTACGGTATAGATTTAGTTACACTATCGTATTAGTACGGTATAGATTTAGTTACACTATCGTATTAGTACGGTATAGATTTAGTTACACTATCGTATTAGTACGGTATAGATTTAGTTACACTATCGTATTAGTACGGTATAGATTTAGTTACACTATCGTATTAGTACGGTATAGATTTAGTTACACTATCGTATTAGTACGGTATAGATTTAGTTACACTATCGTATTAGTACGGTATAGATTTAGTTACACTATCGTATTAGTACGGTATAGATTTAGTTACACTATCGTATTAGTACGGTATAGATTTAGTTACACTATCGTATTAGTACGGTATAGATTTAGTTACACTATCGTATTAGTACGGTATAGATTTAGTTACACTATCGTATTAGTACGGTAGAGATTTAGTTACACTATCGTATTAGTACGGTAGAGATTTAGTTACACTATCGTATTAGTACGGTAGAGATTTAGTTACTAGTATTTCTCACATCTGTGTCTGTGCATATTTAGCTTATCAAATTGTCACGAAACGACAGTATCATGCCAATTCAGGAACATAGCTCAACGTTGTATAAAATACTACATTCACTTTTGTAAGAGGAGATTCTGGAATGGGTCTCTGTCTGTATCATTGCACTATTCTTCAAACATCTAAAATTACTAATCTCTTCAGGAGGCGTCGCTCATATGGGCAACTGGTAGCGAGGATAAATAAACGTAAAGCACACACAAACTGAGGGTTCCAGCTGACTGATGTGATTGTGTCTGGTTATGTTACCTCGGACCTACAACAAGATTAAGGTCACTAAGCTGTTTCCTTTAGATGTTCCACTTTTTGTGGCCCAAACTTACCTTGGATGCCATATTGGGCTGCATCATGCCCATACCCTGGTTGAAGTCCATATAAGAGCTCTGCGGCTAGACAGAAACGAAGAAAACACAACACCGTGTGAACACTAAATACGAGAAACATACATCACTACGGAACAAATGAAATACAACAAAACACCACTATCAGGGATCATTCTAGAGGGCGATGTGGGCGAAATTTTGTCTAGTAAGATACACTGGTTCATTATAAGGCACTCCTATTCAAATGTTGTATTTAATGGTTGTACTGTGCATTTTAACCCTATTTTGCAGAAGTATATTAAAGAACACCTTTAAGGAAGCAATCACGCGCTTTCTCACTTCTCCCAAAAATTCTGACCTAGAATGAACCCTGCACTATATTGTATTATCTCTAAAAACTGTGCCCACACAAAGTCATAAAACATTTCTTAGATATCAGCAAAGCGATTTGATTGGTTGAATCTGAGAATTGCACTCCATTGCAACCAATCAGAATCATGGAGACATGCCAAATGTTTGTTTCCTTCGGGGCAGATATGCTGCAATATTAAAATGGGCAAGTTAATTAGCTTATTTATGATGTAATGTAATGTTTTTAGGCAAAGCACAAAATAATTGTTTTAGGTGCATAGGATTAGGAGTGGATTGGGCATTGTTTAGAGAGACAATACAGTATGCTAACAACCATAGAGGTATCATTAACGTAGAGGTATCATTAACATAGAGGTATCATTAACATAGACATATCATTAATGTAGAGGTATCATTAACATAGAGGTATCATTAATGTAGACGTGTCATTAACGTAGAGGTATCATTAACGTAGACATATCATTAATGTAGAGGTGTCATTAACGTAGAGGTATCATTAATGTAGAGGTATCATTCATGTAGAGGTATCATTAATGTAGAGGTATCATTCATGTAGAGGTATCATTAATGTAGAGGTGTCATTAACGTAGAGGTATCATTCATGTAGACATATCATTAATGTAGAGGTATCATTCATGTAGAGGTATCATTAATGTAGAGGTATCATTAATGTAGAGGTGTCATTAACGTAGAGGTATCATTCATGTAGAGGTGTCATTAACGTAGAGGTATCATTAATGTAGAGGTGTCATTAACGTAGAGGTATCATTCATGTAGAGGTGTCATTAACGTAGAGGTATCATTCATGTAGAGGTGTCATTAACGTAGAGGTATCATTCATGTAGAGGTATCATTAATGTAGAGGTATCATTAATGTAGAGGTATCATTCATGTAGAGGTATCATTCATGTAGAGGTATCATTAACGTAGAGGTATCATTAATGTAGAGGTATCATTAATGTAGACGTGTCATTAATGTAGAGGTATCATTAACGTAGTGGTATCATTAACGTAGAGGTATCATTAACGTAGAGGTATCATTAATGTAGATGTATCATTAATGTAGAGGTATCATTAACGTAGAGGTGTCATTAATGTAGAGGTATCATTAACATAGAGGTATCATTAATGTAGAGGTATCATTAACGTAGAGGTATCATTAACGTAGAGGTATCATTAATGTAGAGGTATCATTAATGTAGACGTGTCATTAACGTAGAGGTATCATTAACGTAGTGGTATCATTAACATAGAGGTATCATTAACGTAGAGGTATCATTAACGTAGAGGTATCATTAACGTAGAGGTATCATTAACGTAGAGGTATCATTACATAGAGGTATCATTAACGTAGAGGTATCATTAACGTAGAGGTATCATTAATGTAGAGGTATCATTAACGTAGAGGTATCATTAACGTAGAGGTCATTAATGTGGACATATCATTAACATAGAGGTATCATTAACGTAGAGGTATCATTAACGTAGAGGTATCGTTAACGTAGAGGTATCGTTAACGTAGAGGTATCATTAATGTAGAGGTATCATTAACGTAGAGGTATCATTAACGTAGAGGTATCATTAATGTAGAGGTATCATTAATGTAGACGTGTCATTAACGTAGAGGTATCATTAACGTAGTGGTATCATTAACATAGAGGTATCATTAACGTAGAGGTATCATTAACGTAGAGGTATCATTAACGTAGAGGTATCATTAACATAGAGGTATCATTACCGTAGACATATCATTAATGTAGAGGTATCATTAATGTAGAGGTATCGTTAACGTAGAGGTATCGTTAACGTAGAGGTATCATTAACGTAGAGGTATCATTAACGTAGAGGTATCATTAATGTAGAGGTATCATTAATGTAGACGTGTCATTAATGTAGAGGTATCATTAACGTAGTGGTATCATTAACATAGAGGTATCATTAACGTAGAGGTATCATTAACGTAGAGGTATCATTAACGTAGAGGTATCATTAACGTAGAGGTATCATTAACGTAGAGGTATCATTAACATAGAGGTATCATTAACATAGAGGTATCATTAACGTAGAGGTATCATTACCGTAGAGGTATCATTAACGTAGATGTATCATTACCGTAGAGGTATCATTAATGTGGACATATCATTAATGTAGAGGTATCATTAATGTAGAGGTATCATTAATGTGGACATATCATTAACATAGAGGTATCATTAACGTAGAGGTACCATTAGCGTAGAGGTATCATTAACATAGAGGTATCATTAATGTAGAGGTGTCATTAACAGTATCATTAATGTAGAGGTATCATTAACAGTATCATTAATGTGGCCATATCATTAACGTAGAGGTATCATTAATGTAGAGGTATCATTAACAGTATCATTAATGTGGTCGTATCATTAACGTAGAGGTATCATTAATGTAGAGGTATCATTAATGTAGACGTATCATTAACAATGTCATTAATGTGGCCATATCATTAATGTGGTCATATCATTAACGTAGAGGTAGCATTAACGTAGATGTATCATTAATGTAGAGGTATCATTAATGTAGAGGTATCATTAATGTCGACATATCATTAATGTAGAGGTATCATTAACGTAGAGGTATCATTAATGTAGAGGTATCATTACCGTAGACATATCATTAATGTAGAGGTATCATTAATGTAGAGGTATCGTTAACGTAGAGGTATCGTTAACGTAGAGGTATCATTAATGTAGAGGTATCATTAACGTAGAGGTATCATTAACGTAGAGGTATCATTAATGTAGAGGTATCATTAATGTAGCCGTGTCATTAACGTAGAGGTATCATTAACGTAGTGGTGTCATTAACGTAGAGGTATCATTAACGTAGAGGTATCATTAACATCGACATATCATTAATGTAGAGGTATCATTACCGTAGACATATCATTAATGTAGAGGTATCATTAATGTAGAGGTATCATTAACGTAGAGGTATCATTAACGTAGAGGTATCATTAACGTAGAGGTATCATTAATGTAGAGGTATCATTAATGTAGACGTGTCATTAACGTAGAGGTATCATTAACGTAGTGGTATCATTAACATAGAGGTATCATTAACGTAGAGGTATCATTAACATAGAGGTATCATTAACGTAGAGGTATCATTAACATAGAGGTATCATTACCGTAGACATATCATTAATGTAGAGGTATCATTAATGTAGAGGTATCGTTAACGTAGAGGTATCGTTAACGTAGAGGTATCATTAATGTAGAGGTATCATTAACGTAGAGGTATCATTAACGTAGAGGTATCATTAATGTAGAGGTATCATTAATGTAGACGTGTCATTAACGTAGAGGTATCATTAACGTAGTGGTATCATTAACATAGAGGTATCATTAACGTAGAGGTATCATTAACATAGAGGTATCATTAACGTAGAGGTATCATTAACATAGAGGTATCATTACCGTAGACATATCATTAATGTAGAGGTATCATTAACGTAGAGGTATCATTAATGTAGAGGTATCATTAACGTAGAGGTATCATTAACGTAGAGGTCATTAATGTGGACATATCATTAACATAGAGGTATCATTAACGTAGAGGTATCATTAACGTAGAGGTATCATTAACGTAGAGGTGTCATTAATGTAGAGGTATCATTAACATAGAGGTATCATTAATGTAGAGGTGTCATTAACAGTATCATTAATGTAGAGGTATCATTAACAGTATCATTAATGTGGCCATATCATTAACGTAGAGGTATCATTAACGTAGAGGTATCATTAACAGTATCATTAATGTGGCCGTATCATTAACGTAGAGGTATCATTAATGTAGAGGTATCATTAATGTAGACGTATCATTAACAATATCATTAATGTGGCCATATCATTAATGTGGCCATATCATTACTGTGGCCATATCATTAACGTGGAGGTATCATTAACGTAGATGTATCATTAATGTAGAGGTATCATTAACGTCGACATATCATTAATGTAGAGGTATCATTAACGTAGAGGTATCATTAATGTAGAGGTATCATTACCGTAGACATATCATTAATGTAGAGGTATCATTAATGTAGAGGTATCGTTAACGTAGAGGTATCATTAATGTAGAGGTATCATTAACGTAGAGGTATCATTAATGTAGAGGTATCATTAATGTAGAGGTATCATTAATGTAGACGTGTCATTAACGTAGAGGTATCATTAACGTAGTGGTATCATTAACATAGAGGTATCATTAATGTAGAGGTGTCATTAACGTAGAGGTATCATTAACGTAGAGGTATCATTAATGTAGAGGTATCATTAATGTAGCCGTGTCATTAACGTAGAGGTATCATTAACGTAGTGGTGTCATTAACGTAGAGGTATCATTAACGTAGAGGTATCATTAACGTCGACATATCATTAATGTAGAGGTATCATTACCGTAGACATATCATTAATGTAGAGGTATCATTAATGTAGAGGTATCATTAACGTAGAGGTATCATTAATGTAGAGGTATCATTAATGTAGAGGTATCATTAATGTAGACGTGTCATTAACGTAGAGGTATCATTAACGTAGTGGTATCATTAACATAGAGGTATCATTAACGTAGAGGTATCATTAACATAGAGGTATCATTAACGTAGAGGTATCATTAACATAGAGGTATCATTACCGTAGACATATCATTAATGTAGAGGTATCATTAATGTAGAGGTATCGTTAACGTAGAGGTATCGTTAACGTAGAGGTATCATTAATGTAGAGGTATCATTAACGTAGAGGTATCATTAACGTAGAGGTATCATTAATGTAGAGGTATCATTAATGTAGACGTGTCATTAACGTAGAGGTATCATTAACGTAGTGGTATCATTAACATAGAGGTATCATTAACGTAGAGGTATCATTAACGTAGAGGTATCATTAACGTAGAGGTATCATTAACGTAGAGGTATCATTAACGTAGAGGTATCATTAATAGAGGTATCATTAACGTAGAGGTATCATTAACGTAGAGGTATCATTAATGTAGAGGTATCATTAACGTAGAGGTATCATTAACGTAGAGGTCATTAATGTGGACATATCATTAACATAGAGGTATCATTAACGTAGAGGTATCATTAACGTAGAGGTATCATTAACGTAGAGGTGTCATTAATGTAGAGGTATCATTAACATAGAGGTATCATTAATGTAGAGGTGTCATTAACAGTATCATTAATGTAGAGGTATCATTAACAGTATCATTAATGTGGCCATATCATTAACGTAGAGGTATCATTAACGTAGAGGTATCATTAACAGTATCATTAATGTGGCCGTATCATTAACGTAGAGGTATCATTAATGTAGAGGTATCATTAATGTAGACGTATCATTAACAATATCATTAATGTGGCCATATCATTAATGTGGCCATATCATTAATGTGGCCATATCATTAACGTGGAGGTATCATTAACGTAGATGTATCATTAATGTAGAGGTATCATTAATGTAGAGGTATCATTAACGTCGACATATCATTAATGTAGAGGTATCATTAACGTAGAGGTATCATTAATGTAGAGGTATCATTACCGTAGACATATCATTAATGTAGAGGTATCATTAATGTAGAGGTATCGTTAACGTAGAGGTATCATTAATGTAGAGGTATCATTAACGTAGAGGTATCATTAATGTAGAGGTATCATTAATGTAGAGGTATCATTAATGTAGACGTGTCATTAACGTAGAGGTATCATTAACGTAGTGGTATCATTAACGTAGAGGTATCATTAATGTAGAGGTATCATTAATGTAGAGGTATCGTTAACGTAGAGGTATCATTAATGTAGAGGTATCATTAACGTAGAGGTATCATTAATGTAGAGGTATCATTAATGTAGAGGTATCATTAATGTAGACGTGTCATTAACGTAGAGGTATCATTAACGTAGTGGTATCATTAACGTAGAGGTATCATTAATGTAGAGGTATCATTAATGTAGCCGTGTCATTAACGTAGAGGTATCATTAACGTAGTGGTGTCATTAACGTAGAGGTATCATTAACGTAGAGGTATCATTAACATCGACATATCATTAATGTAGAGGTATCATTACCGTAGACATATCATTAATGTAGAGGTATCATTAATGTAGAGGTATCATTAACGTAGAGGTATCATTAACGTAGAGGTATCATTAATGTAGAGGTATCATTAATGTAGACGTGTCATTAACGTAGAGGTATCATTAACGTAGTGGTATCATTAACATAGAGGTATCATTAACGTAGAGGTATCATTAACATAGAGGTATCATTAACGTAGAGGTATCATTAACATAGAGGTATCATTACCGTAGACATATCATTAATGTAGAGGTATCATTAATGTAGAGGTATCGTTAACGTAGAGGTATCGTTAACGTAGAGGTATCATTAATGTAGAGGTATCATTAACGTAGAGGTATCATTAACGTAGAGGTATCATTAATGTAGAGGTATCATTAATGTAGACGTGTCATTAACGTAGAGGTATCATTAACGTAGTGGTATCATTAACATAGAGGTATCATTAACGTAGAGGTATCATTAACGTAGAGGTATCATTAACGTAGAGGTATCATTAACGTAGAGGTATCATTACCGTAGAGGTATCATTAATGTAGAGGTATCATTAATGTAGAGGTATCATTAACGTAGAGGTATCATTAACGTAGAGGTATCATTAACGTAGAGGTCATTAATGTGGACATATCATTAACATAGAGGTATCATTAACGTAGAGGTATCATTAACGTAGAGGTATCATTAACGTAGAGGTATCATTAACATAGAGGTATCATTAATGTAGAGGTGTCATTAACAGTATCATTAATGTAGAGGTATCATTAACAGTATCATTAATGTGGCCATATCATTAACGTAGAGGTATCATTAACGTAGAGGTATCATTAACAGTATCATTAATGTGGCCGTATCATTAACGTAGAGGTATCATTAATGTAGAGGTATCATTAATGTAGACGTATCATTAACAATATCATTAATGTGGCCATATCATTAATGTGGCCATATCATTACTGTGGCCATATCATTAACGTGGAGGTATCATTAACGTAGATGTATCATTAATGTAGAGGTATCATTAATGTAGAGGTATCATTAACGTCGACATATCATTAATGTAGAGGTATCATTAACGTAGAGGTATCATTAATGTAGAGGTATCATTACCGTAGACATATCATTAATGTAGAGGTATCATTAATGTAGAGGTATCGTTAACGTAGAGGTATCATTAATGTAGAGGTATCATTAACGTAGAGGTATCATTAATGTAGAGGTATCATTAATGTAGAGGTATCATTAATGTAGACGTGTCATTAACGTAGAGGTATCATTAACGTAGTGGTATCATTAACATAGAGGTATCATTAATGTAGAGGTGTCATTAACGTAGAGGTATCATTAACGTAGAGGTATCATTAATGTAGAGGTATCATTAATGTAGCCGTGTCATTAACGTAGAGGTATCATTAACGTAGTGGTGTCATTAACGTAGAGGTATCATTAACGTAGAGGTATCATTAACGTCGACATATCATTAATGTAGAGGTATCATTACCGTAGACATATCATTAATGTAGAGGTATCATTAATGTAGAGGTATCATTAACGTAGAGGTATCATTAATGTAGAGGTATCATTAATGTAGAGGTATCATTAATGTAGACGTGTCATTAACGTAGAGGTATCATTAACGTAGTGGTATCATTAACATAGAGGTATCATTAACGTAGAGGTATCATTAACATAGAGGTATCATTAACGTAGAGGTATCATTAACATAGAGGTATCATTACCGTAGACATATCATTAATGTAGAGGTATCATTAATGTAGAGGTATCGTTAACGTAGAGGTATCGTTAACGTAGAGGTATCATTAATGTAGAGGTATCATTAACGTAGAGGTATCATTAACGTAGAGGTATCATTAATGTAGAGGTATCATTAATGTAGACGTGTCATTAACGTAGAGGTATCATTAACGTAGTGGTATCATTAACATAGAGGTATCATTAACGTAGAGGTATCATTAACGTAGAGGTATCATTAACGTAGAGGTATCATTAACGTAGAGGTATCATTAACGTAGAGGTATCATTACATAGAGGTATCATTAACGTAGAGGTATCATTAACGTAGAGGTATCATTAACGTAGAGGTATCATTAACGTAGAGGTATCATTAACGTAGAGGTGTCATTAATGTAGAGGTATCATTAACATAGAGGTATCATTAATGTAGAGGTGTCATTAACAGTATCATTAATGTAGAGGTATCATTAACAGTATCATTAATGTGGCCATATCATTAACGTAGAGGTATCATTAACGTAGAGGTATCATTAACAGTATCATTAATGTGGCCGTATCATTAACGTAGAGGTATCATTAATGTAGAGGTATCATTAATGTAGACGTATCATTAACAATATCATTAATGTGGCCATATCATTAATGTGGCCATATCATTACTGTGGCCATATCATTAACGTGGAGGTATCATTAACGTAGATGTATCATTAATGTAGAGGTATCATTAATGTAGAGGTATCATTAACGTCGACATATCATTAATGTAGAGGTATCATTAACGTAGAGGTATCATTAATGTAGAGGTATCATTACCGTAGACATATCATTAATGTAGAGGTATCATTAATGTAGAGGTATCGTTAACGTAGAGGTATCATTAATGTAGAGGTATCATTAACGTAGAGGTATCATTAATGTAGAGGTATCATTAATGTAGAGGTATCATTAATGTAGACGTGTCATTAACGTAGAGGTATCATTAACGTAGTGGTATCATTAACATAGAGGTATCATTAATGTAGAGGTGTCATTAACGTAGAGGTATCATTAACGTAGAGGTATCATTAACGTAGAGGTATCATTAACGTAGAGGTATCATTAATGTAGACGTGTCATTAACGTAGAGGTATCATTAACGTAGTGGTATCATTAACATAGAGGTATCATTAACGTAGAGGTATCATTAACGTAGAGGTATCATTAACGTAGACGTGTCATTAACGTAGAGGTATCATTAATGTAGTGGTATCATTAACATAGAGGTATCATTAACGTAGAGGTATCATTAACGTAGAGGTATCATTAACATAGAGGTATCATTAACATAGAGGTATCATTACCGTAGACATATCATTAATGTAGAGGTATCATTAATGTAGAGGTATCGTTAACGTAGAGGTATCGTTAACGTAGACGTGTCATTAATGTAGATGTGTCATTAACGTAGAGGTATCATTAACAGTATCATTAATGTAGATGTGTCATTAACGTAGAGGTATCATTAATGTAGACGTGTCATTAACGTAGAGGTATCATTAACGTAGACGTGTCATTAATGTAGATGTGTCACTAACGTAGCGGTATCATTAACATAGACGTGTCATTAATGTAGAGGTATCATTAATGTAGAGGTATCATTAACGTAGACGTATCATTAACGTAGAAGTATCATTAATGTAGAGGTATCATTAACGTAGACATATCATTAACGTAGAAGTATCATAATTAGGCACTGACTAATAAAGCAAAGTTCTGCCAAGCTTTAAAATATACAAGGCGAGGCTCTGCCAAGCTTTAAAATATACAAGGCGAGGCTCTGCCAAGCTTTAAAATATACAAAGCGAGGCTCTGCCAAGCTTTAAAATATACAAGGCGAGGCTCTGCCAAGCTTTAAAATATACAAGGCGAGGCTCTGCCAAGCTTTAAAATATACAAAGCGAGGCTCTGCCAAGCCTTAAAATATACAAGGCGAGGCTCTGCCAAGCTTTAAAATATACAAGGCGAGGCTCTGCCAAGCTTTAAAATATACAAGGCGAGGCTCTGCCAAGCTTTAAAATATACACGGCGAGGCTCTGCCAAGCTTTAAAATATACAAGGCGAGGCTCTGCCAAGCTTTCTATTTTTTCGGAGACAAACCTAATAAATTAAAATTTATAAGACAGTAACCTAATATTCTACTTATCCATCATTCTGATACAAAAGTGCTAGAGAAGAAAGGTTACTGAATATTCATGAACTGCAGTTTATCATACCATAGGTTAACATATGACGTCATACACGCAGCGCTATGACATCATAAAAGGTTTATTAGGCACGGACTAATGAAGCAAAGTTTATTAGGCAGGCAGTGTTTTACCATTATTACGCATGAAGCTAGGATAAAACTATAAATCATAGCAAATTAATTCTAATAATAACTTTCGCAAACCACCATTAACAAAGTTATAGACGATTTTATAAATAAATAAATCAACACATGAGCAATGCCTCATCAACAGATATATTTAAATATTGGAGGATAGAATCTGCATTTCAGAGGATCCTCTGGTTCTTTTACTGTGGTATTAGTCAGCTTAGAATGGCACAGCGGGGGATCAAACTTGCAATCCCTGCATGACTAGACCAGTATACTAACCACTGAACCATTGACTACACGATTATTCAGGTTCTGGCACAGCGGGGGATCGAACTTGCAATCCTTGCATGACTAGACCAGTATGCTAACAACTGAACCATTGACTACACGATTATGACAGCGTGTTCTACATGGTACTTTCCAACAACCAAGTCAATACACGTCAGGACTCAAACTGACAGCGTGTTCTACATGGTACTTTCCAACAACCAGTCAATACACAACACGGCTCAAACTGACAGCGTGTTCTACATGGTACTTTCCAACAACCAGTCAATACACAACACGGCTCAAACTGACAGCGTGTTCTACATGGTACTTTCCAACAACCAGTCAATACACAACACGGCTCAAACTGACAGCGTGTTCTACATGGTACTTTCCAACAACCAGTCAATACACAACACGGCTCAAACTGACAGCGTGTTCTACATGGTACTTTCCAACAACCAGTCAATACACAACACGGCTCAAACTGACAGCATGTTCTACATGGTACTTTCCAACAACCAGTCAATACACAACACGGCTCAAACTGACAGCGTGTTCTACATGGTACTTTCCAACAACCAGTCAATACACAACACGGCTCAAACTGACAGCGTGTTCTACATGGTACTTTCCAACAACCAGTCAATACACAACATGGCTCAAACTGACAGCGTGTTCTACATGGTACAACAAGTCAATACACTCTCAGGGCTCATTCTAGATCATCATTTCTGGGAGAAGTGAGACAGCGGGTGATTGCATCCTTAAATTGTGTTATTTAATAAATTTCAACAAAATATGGTTACAAGTCACAATTTGACAATTTTGAATAGAAGGAGTGCTTTTTATAACGGGCCAGTGTTTATCTGGGGGGGGGAGAAATGGGGTCCCCAGGGGGCTAAGTCAGGGTCCCTAGGGCAACTATTTCACCCCAGACTAGAATGAGCCCTGACACAATAGAACTGAATAATCGGCCATTTTACCTGATTCATGTTTCCCATCATGCCTTGATTTCCCATCATTCCCATCTTTTGTTGAGTCATTCCTCCCATCTGGTATGGAAAACATGCATCAATGAAACTGGTTGTTTTATTGAGTAATGTTATATTAACTCTATGTACAGTACAAGCAAAATGAAAACGCACAGAGACTTTCCGCACATACTTCCGTTATCCTCCTAACAAACAAACAAAGCATGATGAAAACGCACAGAGACTTTCCGCACATACTTCCGTTATCCTCCTAACAAACAAACAAAACATGATGAAAACGCACAGAGACTTTCCACACATACTTCCGTTATCCTCCTAACAA
>CM026393.1:44165618-44227366 GCA_014843695.1 Archivesica marissinica
CAAACAAAGCATGATGAAAACGCACAGAGACTTTCCTCACATACTTCCGTTATCCTCCTAACAAACAAACAAAGCATGATGAAAACGCACAGAGACTTTCCTCACATACTTCCGTTATCCTCCTAACAAACAAACAAAGCATGATGAAAACGCACAGAGACTTTCCTCACATACTTCCGTTATCCTCCTAACAAACAAACAAAGCATGATGAAAACGCACAGAGACTTTCCTCACATACTTCCGTTATCCTCCTAACAAACAAACAAAGCATGATGAAAACGCACAGAGACTTTCCGCACATACTTCCGTTATCCTCCTAACAAACAAACAAAGCATGATGAAAACGCACAGAGACTTTCCTCACATACTTCCGTTATCCTCCTAACAAACAAACAAAGCATGATGAAAACGCACAGAGACTTTCCTCACATACTTCCGTTATCCTCCTAACAAACAAAGCATGATGAAAACGCACAGAGACTTTCCTCACATACTTCCGTTATCCTCCTAACAAACAAACAAAGCATGATGAAAACGCACAGAGACTTTCCTCACATACTTCCGTTATCCTCCTAACAAACAAACAAAGCATGATGAAAACGCACAGAGACTTTCCTCACATACTTCCGTTATCCTCCTAACAAACAAACAAAGCATGATGAAAACGCACAGAGACTTTCCTCACATACTTCCGTTATCCTCCTAACAAACAAAGCATGATGAAAACGCACAGAGACTTTCCGCACATACTTCCGTTATCCTCCTAACAAACAAAGCATGATGAAAACATAACCTACTGACGGAGGTTGTGACTAACGCTCACCGCTCACCTCTATTAGTAGATGAATTGTTGCGTCGGTTTGGACAAGGTGGTGTTTAGTAGCAACACACAGATAATGAACATGCAAGAAAACTCCACTTACCGGTTGCTGCATTCCCACAATTCCAGTGTTCATCATATTATTAGGCTGTGATGACATCATGTTAGGTTGCTGTGACATCATGTTAGGCTGTGATGACATCATGTTAGGCTGTGATGACATCATGTTAGGCTGTGATGACATCATATTAGGCTGTGATGACATCATTGTATTAGGACCACCAATTAAATTTGATTGGCCCATCCCATTTGGCTGATTTACCACCATCCCTTGCTGCATGCCCATATTTGGCAAATTAGCGTCATTCATAGTTCCCATAAGTCCCTGATTGTGCGTTGCGTTTATACCCGCCATATTGTTCACATTTGGCTGAATTGGTACACTGGATTGCATAGAGTTTTTATCACTAAACATAGAGAGAAGGTCGGAAGAGTTTGTGTTCACACTGGTAGACTGAGGTGTAGTATGACTAGAATTAATCTGTGAAAAATCAGCAAACTCGCCATTTTGGCTGAAAAACAAACAAGTGCATTGCTAGTTACTGTTTCAGGGTTCATTCTAGGTAAGAATTTTTGGGAGAAGTGAGAAAGCGTGTGATCGCTTCCTTAAATGGTGTTCTTTAATATACTTCTGCAAAATATGGTTAAAATGCACAGTACAACCATTAAATACAACATTTGAATAGAAGGAGTGCTTTATAATGGCCCAGTGTATCTTACTAGACAAAATTTTGTTTGAAAATCGTAAAAACCAAACAAAAAAATTAAAACAATATTTTTTTAGGGAGAAGTGACATCAGAGGGCGAAGTCAGGGTCCCTAGGGCGACTATTTCGCCCACATCGCCCTCTAGAATGATCCCTGCTGTTTTTAAGTTTCATGTCAAACAGCATGTGGGAAACATAGAATTACTTACTTTGATAGGCAGACTTCTAAGCGGTAAACCAATGTGTACGAGGTGTTTTGCTCAATGTCACTAGATATGTGTCATGAGCAAGTATCGCACACGGGACCCTCCATTGCAAAGCATAAGCTCCATCACGGGTCCACGGCCGCCCTTGTTAGCTGCATTATCCCATGGTTGATCGCCATTAGTATAATTTGCAACAAAAATATCATAGTAGGTGATGAATGCCCCACTATAGGTGAAGAAGTTACAGCCCGGACTGGAAATATCATAGTAGGTGATGAATGCCCCACTATAGGTGAAGAAGTTACAGCCCGGACTGGAAATATCATAGTAGGTGATGAATGCCCCACTATAGGTGAAGAAGTTACAGCCCGGACTGGAAATATCACAGT
The DNA here is from genome assembly GCA_014843695.1 of Archivesica marissinica. Taxonomy (NCBI): domain Eukaryota; kingdom Metazoa; phylum Mollusca; class Bivalvia; order Venerida; family Vesicomyidae; genus Archivesica; species Archivesica marissinica. Next base: position 44,167,801 of record CM026393.1, read on the forward strand.
AGGTGATGAATGCCCCACTATAGGTGAAGAAGTTACAGCCCAGACTGGAAATATCATAGTAGGTGATGAATGCCCCACTATAGGTGAAGAAGTTACAGCCCGGACTGGAAATATCACAGTAGGTGATGAATGCCCCACTATAGGTGAAGAAGTTACAGCCCGGACTGGAAATATCACAGTAGGTGATGAATGCCCCACTATAGGTGAAGAAGTTACAGCCCGGACTGGAAATATCACAGTAGGTGATGAATGCCCCACTATAGGTGAAGAAGTTACAGCCCAGACTGGAAATATCATAGTAGGTGATGAATGCCCCACTATAGGTGAAGAAGTTACAGCCCAGACTGGAAATATCATAGTAGGTGATGAATGCCCCACTATAGGTGAAGAAGTTACAGCCCGGACTGGAAATATCACAGTAGGTGATGAATGCCCCACTATAGTTGAAGAAGTTACAGCCCGGACTGGAAATATCACAGTAGGTGATGAATGCCCCACTATAGGTGAAGAAGTTACAGCCCGGACTGGAAATATCACAGTAGGTGATGAATGCCCCACTATAGGTGAAGAAGTTACAGCCTGCACTGGAAATATTGACTCGGACGGACAGTGCGAAAACTATATGCCTCCCTTCGGGGGTATAAAAACTGGTGCCAAATCACTTGCCCTTCAAATGGTTCGAATAGCACCGAATGTGTGTCTACAATATTGGTCGGAGGGGCACCAATGCTGGAGAGGTCATGTGGAATTTAAATGCCTTGCCTAAGGTCAAAATCGTAATGGCTACAGCTGGACATGAACTCCAGGCCTCTCATACAGGAAGCGAACAATCTACCACTACGCTATCACGACCTCCACTAATTATCATACTACATAAAAACAAAATAAATACCTGGCAGTATTTTGTGCAGGTGCTGAGCTGAAGTCTGCAAATTCTTCCACTTTTGCACCTGAAATAATCAACGTGAGTACAGATGGATGGGAATGTGTTTCATGGCATACCGATAGTTTCCTCTTAGTTAACGGCTGTACGCTTATAATGAAATAACTCACAACTTGAGTTAGAGGGCCAATTTGGGAGAAAGAGTCTCCCAATACTGCCTCACTTTCTCCCTACTTTCAGCTCGGGGAAGTTGTTTTTCATATTGAATAGATACTCGGTTGTGTGTGTTTTACGTTTATTTATCCTCGCTACCGGTTACCCATATGAGCGATGCGCCTCCTGAAGAGATTAGTCATTTTAGATTTTTGGAGGATAGTGCAATGATATAGACAGAGACCCATTCCAGAGTCTCCTCTGGTTCTTTTACCCAGTGTAAAGGGTCACCATTTACAACAACGTACCTTCAGCATTTACAACAACATACCTTCAGCATTTACAACAACGTACCTTCAGCATTTACAACAACGTACCTTCAGCATTTACAACAACGTACCTTCAGTATTTACGTACCTTCAGCATTTACAACAACGTACCTTCAGCATTTACAACAATGTACCTTCAGCATTTACAACAACGTACCTTCAGCATTTACAACAACGTACCTTCAGTATTTACAACAACGTACCTTCAGCATTTACAACAACGTACCTTCAGCATTTACAACAACATACCTTCAGCATTTACAACAACGTACCTTCAGTATTTACAACAACGTACCTTCAGTATTTATGTACCTTCAGTATTTACAACAACGTACCTTCAGCATTTACAACAACGTACCTTCAGCATTTACAACAACGTACCTTCAGTATTTACGTACCTTCAGTATTTACAACAACGTACCTTCAGTATTTACAACAACGTACCTTCAGTATTTATGTACCTTCAGCATTTACAACAACGTACCTTCAGTATTTACAACAACGTACCTTCAGTAGATACAACAATGTACCTTCAGTATTTACAACAACGTACCTTCAGCATTTACAACAACGTACCTTCAGCATTTACAACAACATACCTTCAGTATTTACAACAACATACCTTCAGCATTTACAACAACGTACCTTCAGCATTTACAACAACGTACCTTCAGTATTTACGTACCTTCAGTATTTACAACAACGTACCTTCAGCATTTACAACAATGTACCTTCTGCATTTACAACAACGTACCTTCAGCATTTACAACAACGTACCTTCAGTAGTTACAACAATGTACCTTCAGTATTTACAACAACGTACCTTCAGCATTTACAACAACGTACCTTCAGCATTTACAACAACGTACCTTCAGTATTTACGTACCTTCAGTATTTACAACAACATACCTTCAGTATTTACAACGACGTACCTTCAGTATTTACAACAACGTACCTTCAGCATTTACAACAATGTACCTTCTGCATTTACAACAACGTACCTTCAGCATTTACAACAATGTACCTTCAGCATTTACAACAATGTACCTTCTGCATTTACAACAACGTACCTTCAGTATTTACAACAACGTACGTACCTTCAGCATTTGCCCTGGGGTTGAATTCATTATTAGCAGATTGAAAGTCAGCAAAGTCTGTAGCACTGTCACTGCCCCCTCCTACAGGGCTTCCCATATCCAGCAAGCTTGGACCCGAGTCCGAGGTATTAGTACCGCTAGTGACAGCCTGAAATAATCGACAAAGTTCTTACAATCTACAAACACACAAAACCAAAAGTAAGAATTTCCGATAACGGATAGCAATGTTCAGGAAGCGAACTTTCTTTATAATTGGAGTGTATTCTAATCACATGCAGGGATCATTCCAGAGAGTGTTGTGTCCCCTAGGGACCCTGACTTCACCCTCTGGGGGCCACACTTCACCATAAAAACTTTTATTTTTATTTTTTACAATTTTTCATACAAAATTTTGGCCAGTAATATACACAGGCCCATTATAAAGCACTCCTTCTATGAAAATGTTGTATTTAATGGTCATACTGTCCATATTGTATTGAAATTTATTAAATAACACCATTTAAGGACGCGATCGTGCGCTTTCTCGCTTCTCCCAAAAATTCTGACATAGAATGAACCCTGCACATGATACTGTTACAGTGTTTATTCTAGGTCAGAATTTTTGGGAGAAGTGAGAAAGTGCGTGATCGCTTCCTTAACCCATTCAACCCCAAGTAACTGACATGGACTGGTCCATGATATTTTCAGACCAATAAATTAATAAGAAAATTACCTTTGGACCAGTTCATTTATCAAAATGGGTAATTTTATCTAAAAATAGTAATAATTATTACTGGCAAAAAAGTGCAGATCCTGATGAGACGGCTCGTCACGAGCCGGCTCATCTGGATCTACACTTTTCATTAGCCTATTTAGAGGTCTGTGGTGTTGAAAGGGTTAAATGGTGTTCTTTAATATACTTCTGCAAAATAGGGTTAAAATGCACAGTACAACCATTAAATACAACATTTGAATAGAAGGAGTGCTTTATAATGGGCCAGTGTATATCTTACTAGACAAAATTTTGTTTGAAAATCGCAAAAAACGTCTTTTTTTCTTCTTTTTTTTTAGGGAGAAGTGGGGCCCCAGAGGGCGAAGTCAGGGTCCCTAGTGCGACAATTTTGCCCACATCGCCCTCTAGAATGATCCCTGCTGTTACCTACACATAATTTAAATAGATATAGAGCTCAAAATCCATTGTTGTAGAGGTTTGCACAGATATAGAGCTCAAAATCCATAGAAATTGTTGTAGAGGGTTGCATAGATATAGAGCTCTAAATCCATAGAAATTGTTGTAGAGGGTTGCATAGATATAGAGCTCTAAATCCATAGAAATTGTTGTAGAGGGTTGCATAGATATAGAGCTCTAAATCCATAGAAATTGTTGTAGAGGGTTGCATAGATATAGAGCTCTAAATCCATAGAAATTGTTGTAGAGGGTTGCATAGATATAGAGCTCAAAATCCATAGAAATTGTTGTAGAGGGTTGCATAGATATAGAGCTCTAAATCCATAGAAATTGTTGTAGAGGGTTGCATAGATATAGAGCTCTAAATCCATAGAAATTGTTGTAGAGGGTTGCATAGATATAGAGCTCAAAATCCATAGAAATTGTTGTAGAGGGTTGCATAGATATAGAGCTCAAAATCCATAGAAATTGTTGTAGAGGGTTGCATAGATATAGAGCTCTAAATCCATAGAAATTGTTGTAGAGGGTTGCATAGATATAGAGCTCAAAATCCATAGAAATTGTTGTAGAGGGTTGCATAGATATTAGATTATTTGTTTGTTTTGGGGATATTTGAAGTCGCACCAATAGCTTAGGTCATACGGCGACTCTCCAGCTATTATTGGTGGAGGAAGACCCTGGGTGCCCCTCCGAACAATATTGCAGACACAGACTGACACCCAAGTAGAACCACAGATCTACAACAAGCTAACTGGATAACACCTACAGCAATGACACGACACTAAGTGGTATTTGAACCTACAGCAATGACACGACACTAAGTGGTATTTGAACCTACAGCAATGACATGACACTCTAAGTGGTATTTGAACTTACAGCAATGACACGACACTCTAAGTGGTATTTGAACCTACAGCAATGACACAACACTAAGTGGTATTTGAACCTACAGCAATGACACGACACTAAGTGGTATTTGAACCTACAGCAATGACACGACACTCTAAGTGGTATTTGAACCTACACGACACTCTAAGTGGTATTTGAACCTACACGACACTCTAAGTGGTATTTGAACCTACACGACACTCTAAGTGGTATTTGAACCTACAGCAATGACACGACACTCTAAGTGGTATTTGAACCTACACGACACTCTAAGTGGTATTTGAACCTACACGACACTCTAAGTGGTATTTGAACCTACACGACACTCTAAGTGGTATTTGAACCTACACGACACTCTAAGTGGTATTTGAACCTACACGACACTCTAAGTGGTATTTGAACCTACACGACACTCTAAGTGGTATTTGAACCTACACGACACTCTAAGTGGTATTTGAACCTACACGACACTCTAAGTGGTATTTGAACCTACAGCAATGACACGACACTCTAAGTGGTATTTGAACCTACAGCAATGACACGACACTCTAAGTGGTATTTGAACCTACACGACACTCTAAGTGGTATTTGAACCTACACGACACTCTAAGTGGTATTTGAACCTACACGACACTCTAAGTGGTATTTGAACCTACAGCAATGACACGACACTCTAAGTGGTATTTGAACCTACACGACACTCTAAGTGGTATTTGAACCTACAGCAATGACACGACACTCTAAGTGGTATTTGAACCTACATGACACTCTAAGTGGTATTTGAACCTACATGACACTCTAAGTGGTATTTGAACCTACACGACACTCTAAGTGGTATTTGAACCTACACGACACTCTAAGTGGTATTTGAACCTACACGACACTCTAAGTGGTATTTGAACCTACACGACACTCTAAGTGGTATTTGAACCTACAGCAATGACGGGCAAGTGATTTGAAGTCAATGCCCATAACAACTCGGCCACAATAGATCTATGTAGGAAAAACTGTTGCTGACATACTGTATATACCCAGCCATAAGTCAATCTCGTTGACATAACTAATGAACAAGTTGCACGAAAAAACCCAAAACATTTTGCTTTTAGTTTGTAAACTCTACCAATCATGTAATGTTACCATATAGTAGATTGCTATGATCTGACACATTTGTTGATCAAAACTGTTTGGAGAGATTCTAAGGAACAGGAAGTTTCCGAAACTGTTTGAGAGATTCTAAGGAACAGGAAGTTTCCGAAACTGTTTGAGAGAGATTCTAAGGAACAGGAAGTTTCCGAAACTGTTTGAGAGATTCTAAGGAACAGGAAGTTTCCGAACCTGTTTGAGAGATTCTAAGGAACAGGAAGTTTCCGAAACTGTTTGAGATATTCTAAGGAACAGGAAGTTTCTGAAACTGTTTGAGATATTCTAAGGAACAGGAAGTTTCCGAACCTGTTTGAGAGATTCTAAGGAACAGGAAGTTTCCGAAACTGTTTGAGAGATTCTAAGGAACAGGAAGTTTCCGAAACTGTTTGAGAGATTCTAAGGAACAGGAAGTTTCCGAAACTGTATGCAACATGAATGTTTTCTAGCTCCCAGAACAGCATGACATACACATGAATACCGATTCATTGACTGGACAATCAGATGTACCATGGTACACATTGCAATCACTGTGCTGTGAGTTGTTTGTTGAGTACCTAACAGTGGTGAAATATCTACCTCATAGAGGACCTTTCAAACTGAATTTTCAAATGTTCTATTTATAAACTTATCATGGATAACAAAGATGTGTCCACTGGAGGCCACTGTTTTTTGTTTGTTTGGGTTTTACGCCTGCATCAGCACAATTTTGGGCTATATCGCCAATGGGCAGTTTACCTAAGAACACTTTTAGGCAGGCTCCAGCGGTTAACCAGTACTTGGTGCACCAACCTCCGTAAGAAACTTTTTCATATAAACAGGCATAGCCTGAACGGGGCTCGAACAAGTGATGATAGGTTACAGTCGTATACAAGTCAGCAACCGTAACCACTCGACCAGAGAGGCGGTTGCCACAGATTTGATAGACAGTTGTTCCAGGAGATATTTCAACATAAATTTAGCATTGTGTTTTGTTTCGAGTTGCAACAGCAGCTAATCCAAGAAAGTTTGCTTACTGTTCTGAAAAGTTCCGAAAACTGTCCCTAAAGCACCGAATTCTTCAAATATGCAACCAGATACTAGAAATTGGACAAAGTGTTTTTATTATTTATTGTCACCCCCGATTGAAAGGGCCAGCCATATCTGACTCATCAGCTTGTGAGACACCTTATGAACATCAGTACTCCCCAAATCCCATCCTTGCAGGACAGGCACCAGGCTGATAGGCAATCAGTAACCATTATTTAACCCTTTCAACACCACAGACCTCTAAATAGGCTTACATCATGAAAAGCGGTCTTATCATGATCTGCACTTTTTGCCAATAATATTACTATATTTAGACAAAATTACCCATTTTGATAAATGAACCAAATGGAATGTTCTTATTAATTTATTTGTCTAAATATATCATGGACCAGGTGGCTCACCAACTGGTAATATCAGAGTGAAGCCAGACAATGTTCTGACCTTCGACCTCCTGCACATTAACAACTAGGCCACGGAGATGATATTTGTTGCATCGGGGTTGCATACCGTAGTTCATCTACTGAACAAAACAAACATGCTTACCGATGCTTCAGGCTGATCTCTTCGTAACTGATTGGCAGCAGCTCCTAGATCTATCTGCTGCTTGGCCCCAGACCTTCGTTTTGACGTTATTTTCTCTGTTTTCGTTGTTTCTGTTCTCTCGTGGTATGTGTATTCTTCACTATTATCCTTAAACGCAAAATCATCATCACCGAGTTTGTTGTCCATTCTATTTTCTGTGTCGTCACTGGAGAATTAAAATAAAATTTTAATCCAGATGTCCTATAGATGTACATGTATCTACGTCCGATAATAAATGTACGACAATGTATCAGAACCTGTACCCTGGCCTAAAATTCACATCTACCGTAATTGTGTATGTATAAGACGCACTTTTTTCCCTCCAAAATAGTATCCAAAAGTCTGGTGCATCTTATACTTTTAGTTTAGAACTAAATTCCATTGTTTCAAAGATTCAAAAATGACAAATGGCGTATTATAACAAAGGGAAATAAATGTTTCATATTATTTTTCTCCAAGTCCTGTAATGTGCCGTATTTGTTCCGGATTTCGTTAAAGTCTATATATCTATATCATGTGGAAAATCATTCAAAGTTACAATTAGTTTTCGTGACATTTGGTCCTTTTCTTCAAAGATGCGTTTTATACAGCAAACAAGTTTTTCCCCCTGGAATTTCTCTGTTTTTTAACTGCGTCTTATATTCCAGTGCGACCTATACATACACGATTATGGTAAGTAGTAAATAATAATATTTCGACTAAGATATAGACATTAGTGTATGTAGATCACTTTTAGCATTGTTACGATACATACTGGTATCTGATAACAACATACTTGACACTTGTATGCATATGGTACATACTGGTATCTGATAACAACATACTTGACACTTGTATGCATATGGTACATACTGGTATCTGATAACAACATACTTGACACTTGTATACATACGGTACATACTGGTATCTGATAACAACACACTTGACACTTGTATGCATACAGTACATACTGGTATCTGATAACAACATACTTGACACGTGTATGCATACAGTACATACTGGTATCTGATAACAACATACTTGACACTTGTATGCATACAGTACATACTGGTATCTGATAACAACACACTTGACACTTGTATGCATACGGTACATACTGGTATCTGATAACAACACACTTGACACTTGTATGCATACGGTACATACTGGTATCTGATAACAACACACTTGACACTTATATACATACGGTACATACTGGTATCTGATAACAACACACTTGACACTTGTATGCATACGGTACATACTGGTATCTGATAACAACATACTTGACATTTGTATGCATACAGTACATACTGGTATCTGATAACAACACACTTGACACTTGTATGCATACGGTACATACTGGTATCTGATAACAACACACTTGACACTTGTATGCATACGGTACATACTGGTATCTGATAACAACATACTTGACACTTGTATACATACGGTACATACTGGTATCTGATAACAACACACTTGACACTTGTATGCATACGGTACATACTGGTATCTGATAACAACATACTTGACACTTGTATGCATACAGTACATACTGGTATCTGATAACAACACACTTGACACTTGTATGCATACGGTACATACTGGTATCTGATAACAACACACTTGACACTTGTATGCATACGGTACATACTGGTATCTGATAACAACATACTTGACACTTGTATGCATACAGTTCAATTACATCAACACGAATATGACCGTTAAACATTAAATTATTGCAGTATTTTCCTTACAAAATTATCAACATTTACATTCAGACAAAGACATTGGGCCGACCTAGATTACGGACACGTCTGGCAGGTGAACTTACAGCAATGCATGGGTTGCACTGTTATATTACCTGTCAATACTAGTAAAAATTGAGGCTCAGACAGAGTTATCGATATTCAATAATTGTCAAATGGTACATGTACATGATATATAAACCCCCATAAATAATTAATCTGTTGGGGCCTCAAAATATACACTGCAAATATTCTTTAGCCGCGAGTTTTTATCATGTAGCATGAGGAAAGCAATCATAAGTAGTATATAAACTGTTCCTTTCATCTGCATACGTCTCTTTAACAGGAATTGGACTAAAACTACTAACGCTCCTATAATTCTGAAAATGACCCAAGAAATGTTGTGAAATATGTCCAATTTGTTCTTTGTCCTGAAAATCTGTATTAACTAAAGCACTGCATACAGATTAACGACAACAGACTGAAATAACAGATTAACGACAACAGACTGAAAGGACAGATTAACGACAACAGACTGAAACGACAACAGACTGAAAGGACAGATTAACGACAACAGACTGAAAGGACAGATTAATGACTACAGACTGAAAGGACAGATTAACTACAAGACTGAAAGGACAGATTAACGACAACAAACTGAATGGACAGATTAATGACAACAGACTGAAAGGACAGATTAACAACAACAGACTGAAAGGACAGATTAACTACAACAGACTGAAAGGACAGATTAACGACAACAAACTGAAAGGACAGATTAATGACAACAGACTGAAAGGACATATTAACTACAACAGATTGAAAGGACAGATTAATGACAACAGACTGAAAGGACAGATTAATGACAACATACTGAAAGGAGAGATGAACTACAACAGATTGAAAGGACAGATTAACTACAACAGACTGAAACAACAGATTAACGACAACAGACTGAAAGGACAGATTAACGACAACAGACTGAAAGGACAGATTAACGACAACAGACTGAAAGGACAGATTAACAACAACAGACTGAAAGGACAGATTAACAACAACAGACTGAAAGGACAGATTAACAACAACAGACTGAAAGGACAGATTAACTACAACAGACTGAAAGGACAGATTAACTACAACAGACTGAAAGGACAGATTAACGACAACAGACTGAAATGACAGATTAACAACAACAGACTGAAAGGACAGATTAACAACAACAGACTGAAAGGACAGATTAACTACAACAGACTGAAAGGACAGATTAACAACAACAGACTGAAAGGACAGATTAACTACAACAGACTGAAAGGACAGATTAACTACAACAGACTGAAAGGACAGATTAACGACAACAGACTGAAATGACAGATTAACAACAACAGACTGAAAGGACAGATTAACAACAACAGACTGAAAGGACAGATTAACTACAACAGACTGAAAGGACAGATTAACAACAACAGACTGAAAGGACAGATTAACTACAACAGACTGAAAGGACAGATTAACTACAACAGACTGAAAGGACAGATTAACGACAACAGACTGAAAGGACAGATTAACGACAACAGACTGAAAGGACAGATTAACGACAACAGACTGAAAGGACAGATTAACGACAACAGACTGAAAGGACAGATTAACGACAACAGACTGAAAGGACAGATTAACGACAACAGACTGAAAGGACAGATTAACAACAACAGGCTGAAAGGACAGATTAATGACAACAGACTGAAAGGACAGATTAATGACAACAGACTGAAAGGACAGATTAACAACAACAGACTGAAAGGACAGATTAACTACAACAGACTGAAAGGACAGATTAACGACAACAGACTGAAAGGACAGATTAACGACAACAGACTGAAAGGACAGATTAACGACAACAGACTGAAAGGGATTAGAACAAAAGAAAATGCATAAAGTTGGTTCTTTTACAATTAGTTAGATCTAATAATATATATGTAAGTGGAAATAATATATATGTAGGGAAAATAATATATATGTAAGGAAAATAATATATATGTAAGGGAAAATAATATATATGTAAGGAAAATAATATATATGTAAGGAAAATAATATATATGTAAGGGAAAATAATATATATGTAAGGAAAATAATATATATGTAAGGGAAAATAATATATATGTAAGGAAAATAATATATATGTAAGTGAAAATAATATATATGTAGGGAAACTATATTATGTAAGGGAAAATAATATATATGTAAGGAAAATAATATATATGTAAGTGAAAATAATATATATGTAAGGGAAAATAATATATATGTAGGTGAAAATAATATATATGTAGGTGAAAATAATATATATGTAAGTGAAAATAATATATATGTAGGTGAAAATAATATATATGTAAGTGAAAATAATATATATGTAAGTGGAAATAATATATATGTAAGTGAAAATAATATATATGTAGGGATACTATATTATGTAAGGGAAAATAATATATATGTAGGTGAAAATAATATATATGTAAGTGAAAATAATATATATGTAAGTGGAAATAATATATATGTAAGTGAAAATAATATATATGTAAGTGAAAATAATATATATGTAAGTGAAAATAATATATATGTAAGTGAAAATAATATATATGTAAGTGGAAATAATATATATGTAAGTGGAAATAATATATATGTAAGTGAAAATAATATATATGTAAGTGAAAATAATATATATGTAAGGGAAAATAATATATATGTAAGGGAAAATAATATATATGTAAGGGAAACTATATTATGTAAGGGAAAATAATATATATGTAAGGGAAAATAATATATATGTAAGGGAAAATAATATATATGTAGGTGAAAATAATATATATGTAAGTGAAAATAATATATATGTAGGGAAAATAATATATATGTAAGGGAAAATAATATATATGTAGGTGAAAATAATATATATGTAAGTGAACATAATATATATGTAAGTGGAAATAATATATATGTAAGTGAAAATAATATATATGTAAGTGAAAATAATATATATGTAAGTGAAAATAATATATATGTAAGTGAAAATAATATATATGTAAGTGGAAATAATATATATGTAAGTGGAAATAATATATATGTAAGTGGAAATAATATATATGTAAGTGAAAATAATATATATGTAAGTGAAAATAATATATATGTAAGGGAAAATAATATATATGTAAGGGAAAATAATATATATGTAAGGGAAACTATATTATGTAAGGGAAAATAATATATATGTAAGGGAAAATAATATATATGTAAGGGAAAATAATATATATGTAGGTGAAAATAATATATATGTAAGTGAAAATAATATATATGTAGGGAAAATAATATATATGTAAGGGAAAATAATATATATGTAGGTGAAAATAATATATATGTAAGTGAAAATAATATATATGTAGGGAAAATAATATATATGTAAGGGAAAATAATATATATGTAGGTGAAAATAATATATATGTAAGTGAAAATAATATATATGTAGGGAAAATAATATATATGTAAGGGAAAATAATATATATGTAGGTGAAAATAATATATATGTAAGTGAAAATAATATATATGTAGGGAAAATAATATATATGTAAGGGAAAATAATATATATGTAGGTGAAAATAATATATATGTAAGTGAAAATAATATATATGTAGGGAAAATAATATATATGTAAGGGAAAATAATATATATGTAGGTGAAAATAATATATATGTAAGTGAAAATAATATATATGTAGGGAAAATAATATATATGTAAGGGAAAATAATATATATGTAGGTGAAAATAATATATATGTAGGTGAAAATAATATATATGTAAGGAAAATAATATATATGTAAGGGAAAATAATATATATGTAAGGAAAATAATATATATGTCAGGGAAAATAATATATATGTAAGGGAAAATAATATATATGTAATGTTTGAAAGTAAGCTAGATCTATTAATGCTATATGCAAACAAATGTTATGTGAACAGCAACTAAATAAAATAGTTTAGGTTGTTATAAAGTAAATAGATTAATTAATATTTAAAGCAGCATTAAATCGAATCGAGCAAACACCAATTCCTCACATAATAAATAAATACCATTGTTACAGTGTATTAAATATTCTTCTGCAATAAATTGAACGGGGTGTTGTTGCGGTCTACAAACTGTCAAAAGTGAAAGTAGGAATTTCGAAACTGGTTAGCAACGCTTCAGAAGCTTTGTTTAGTATTGGATTATAGTCTGATTACATGTGACTGTCGCTTAGAGACAATTTATTTCAGATTAGTCCGAAAATAAGCATGTAAATGTCGAGATAGAACCTGTATTGTTCCATGCAAATGTCGCGATAGAACCTGTATTGTTCCATGCAAATGTCGAGATAGAACCTGTATTGTTCCATGCAAATGTCGCGATAGAACCTGTATTGTTCCATGCAAATGTCGAGATAGAACCTGTATTGTTCCATGCAAATGTCGCGATAGAACCTGTATTGTTCCATGCAAATGTCGAGATAGAACCTGTATTGTTCCATGCAAATGTCGCGATAGAACCTGTATTGTTCCATGCAAATGTCGAGATAGAACCTGTATTGTTCCATGCAAATGTCCAGATAGAACCTGTATTGTTCACATAGCTTCATTCAGAATATTAACTTTGCTTCCTGTGCGAGTGTGTTAACATAAATGTGTTCTCTTATTAAACCTTTACTCCACAATATAGAGATCAATTACTCATGTTATCTCCATACTGCTGATAAGCAATAGGCACACTGTACTACATACTGCTGATAAGCAATAGGCACACTGTACTACATACTGCTGATAAGCAATAGGCACACTGTAATACATACTGCTGATAAGCAATAGCACACTGTACTACATACTGCTGATAAGCAATAGGCACACTGTACTACATACTGCTGATAAGCAATAGGCACACTGTACTACATACTGCTGATAAGCAATAGGCACACTGTACTACATACTGCTGATAAGCAATAGGCACACTGTACTACATACTGCTGATAAGCAATAGGCACACTGTACTACATACTGCTGATAAGCAATAGGCACACTGTACTACATACTGCTGATAAGCAATAGCACACTGTACTACATACTGCTGATAAGCAATAGGCACACTGTACTACATACTGCTGATAAGCAATAGGCACACTGTACTACATACTGCTGATAAGCAATAGGCACACTGTACTACATACTGCTGATAAGCAATAGGCACACTGTAATACATACTGCTGATAAGCAATAGGCACACTGTACTACATACTGCTGATAAGCAATAGGCACACTGTACTACATACTGCTGATAAGCAATAGGCACACTGTACTACATACTGCTGATAAGCAATAGGCACACTGTACTACATACTGCTGATAAGCAATAGGCACACTGTACTGCATACTGCTGATAAGCAATAGGCACACTGTACTACATACTCAATATTCAATATAATGGAATACTGCAGAGGGCCCCTCGGATATAAATAACAAAAATGAAGTTGATATATCAGGCCTGGAGGTTATAAAACATGTCTCCAATCTCAAAACTCAGTCTCAATCATATGATTGGTTCACCTGACAGTAACACTCAGAATCAACCAATCAGATCACTTGAGCTTGAGTTTGAGAAGTGTTATAACCTCGGGCACAGGTCTATACCACTATGTCTCAAAAACAAATCCTCAACATTTCAACTCAATAAGTTACCAATTGAGAATGTTGTGACTTGTGACACACAAGACAGACATTTCAAATGCTGTGCCAACATTAATGATATTCGATAATCTGTAATTTTGGTCATATATGACATCTGTATTTATATACTACGATAATCAATTTAGGTTGTATATACGTAAATAGCAGTCTTCACGAAACTTTGCCAGAGTTTGTCTGACACCGGTCAGACAAATGATTAAAATGCACTTAAACTTTCAATATATTTTGTCTGACCGAGGGATTTTTTGTCTGACATGTCAGGCGGTTCTACGGATTTCGGGAAGACTGAAATAGGCAGAAGTGCATCCGCGGTCCACTCGAATGTAGTCCCAATAACTAATATAGTTCATTATTTTTGGTAAAAATGCATTTTCATGACAGGCAGTGTATATAGTTTGTGTTTTTTGAGAAATTATGTGACTTGAGAAGACTTCAGACTAGTTGATGTGTAGAAAAGATGTGGTATAAGAATTCAGGCCATTGCAAACTGAAGGTCGGTATATTATTTGGTGGATGAATACAGTGTGTAAACGCAGTGAAGTTATTCACAAGTGAGCACTGGCTATGTGAACCATTATATTTTGAATATTCTTGCTGTGTTCCAGGTTGGTTTGAATACCACTTCACAGGGGGAAATGAAAGATTGGAAATATAAATGAACAGAGTGTATGTATTTAATAACCTTTAAGACATGCACATAAATATATAAGATAAGAAATTCCTATTATTCACATCATCATTCACATTTATAGTCCACAACTTTAGTTTATATCATGTGTGTGTGTTTTACGTTTATTTATCGTCGCTACTGGTTACCAATATGAATGACGCCTCCTGAAGAGATTAGTCATTTTAGATTTTTGGAGGATAGTGCAATGATACAGACAGAGACCCATTCCAGAGTCTCCGTTGGTTCTTTTACATGCACGGTGTAAAGCACGAGATCTCGGCGTAACGTCCAATCTGAAAGACTGTTAATTTTATTAGGATCAGACGGGGGATCGAACCTGCGTTCCCTGGAGTACTAGTCCAGCGTGTTACCACTGGACTACAGATCCGTCTGTAGTTTATATAATGATTTGACAGAATATCATGCCATTATCTTTTCCAAACAAAGTGATGGGCTTGGAAACATTGTTCCTATGACAACAGTATCGAAATGTTTGCACTATTTATATAGAAATATAAACAGCATAGCTTTAACTAACAATCACTTGAAACTATAAAGTACTGGTAATGTAAAGAGTGGGGGGTGCAATGAGGGACCTCGCTGGCTTATCCCTAAACGTATAGCGGTCCTTTCAGTTGGAATCGTTTGTTCTTACCGTTGTTCCCTAACCAGATGTTGCGATATGATAAATGTGATTTTTCATGTTCGTTAATTGATAAAATTTATTTACAGATTTATTATCAATTATACTGTAGGATATCTGTCGAGATAAGTAACATACTAATTATAATATGAGAAAGTGGAAGAAAATTGATAGCATGTTGTGCAAAGGAAACAACGATAAACACAGAGGAAACAACTTAAGAGGACCTACATACTTTTAGGGAGTATTCAGGGGCAGTAACTGACCGATGTCTCTCATTTTAGCCAACATATTCTTCATATTATTCTGGAGTATGTCTGAGTGCCTATGCTTGCATGGTGCTGCCCTAATATGGGCATAGATAATGGTGTGGTATGGCAGCTATGCGCAAACGATAAACAAATCTCATATACAAAAAGAAGTAAGTACAAGCAGATACATGTGTATTACGGAAGATTGTTTCTATAACTGGTTAGATCTCACACAGGTACAATACAAATAATCTCACCTAAACCCTATAACGTCATGACCTCTCCGATCGTTCCCACTATGTAAGCAGAAGGGAGATAAAAAAGCGCATGATATGATTAAATATACGACAATGTGAACATACTACAGACGCCATCACATTATAAGACTGAATAGCACGTAAGCCTGACATACGAAAACTCATTCAACACCAAGTAACTGACATGGACTGGTGCATTCAACACCAGGTGCATTCAACACCAAGTAACTGACATGGACTGGTGCATTCAACACCAAGTAACTGAAATGGACTGGTGCATTCAACACCAAGTAACTGACATGGACTGGTGCATTCAACACCAAGTAACTGACATGGACTGGTGCATTCAACACCAAGTAACTGACATGGACTGGTGCATTCAACACCAAGTAACTGACATGGACTGGTACAGTCAACACCAAGTAACTGACATGGACTGGTGCATTCAACACCAAGTAACTGACATGGACTAGTGCATTCAACACCAGGTGCATTCAACACCAAGTAACTGACATGGACTGGTGCATTCAACACCAGGTGCATTCAACACCAAGTAACTGACATGGACTGGTGCATTCAACACCAAGTAACTGACATGGACCAACACCAAGTAACTGACATGGACTGGTGCATGATATTTACCCATTCAACACCAAGTAACTGACATGGACTGGTGCATGATATTTACCCATTCGACACCAAGTAACTGATATGGACTGGTGCATGATATTTACCCATTCAACACCAAGTAACTGATATGGACTGGTGCATGATATTTACCCATTCAACACCAAGTAACTGACATGGACTGGTGCATGATATTTACCCATTCAACACCAAGTAACTGACATGGACTGGTGCATGATATTTTTAGACCAATAAATTAATAAGAAAATTACATTTAGATCAGTTCATTTATTAAAATGGGTAATTTTGTCTAAAAATAGTAATATTACTGGCAAACAGTGCAGATCCTGATGAGACGGCTTATCACGAGCACATCTGGATCTACACTTTTTGTAAGCTTATTTAAGGTCTGTAGTGTTGAAAGGGTTAACTAGAAGATCTTGTCCAGACTAAATGTGCTATTTTATGACTACAAAGGACCATAACTATGTGATAAATGAACCAAGCAGTCAACACAAAGATATTATGCACAACTAGGCTTGATAATGAACCAAGCAGTCAACACAAAGATATTATGCACAACTAGGCTTGATAATGAACCAAGCAGTCAACACAAAGATATTATGCACAACTAGGCTTGATAATGAACCAAGCAGTCAACACAAAGATATTATGCACAACTAGGCTTGATAATGAACCAAGCAGTCAACACAAAGATATTATGCACAACTAGGCTTGATAATGAACCAAGCAGTCAACACAAATATATTATGCACAACTAGGCTTGATAATGAACCAAGCAGTCAACACAAAGATATTATGCACAACTAGGCTTGATAATGAACCAAGCAGTCAACACAAAGATATTATGCACAACTAGGCTTGATAATGAACCAAGCAGTCAACACAAAGATATTATGCACAACTAGGCTTGATAATGAACCAAGCAGTCAACATAAATATATTATGCACAACTAGGCTTGATAATGATCTGCCCTGTGATGTTTCGTGAATCCGATCACGGGTTGAGAAGATTTTGTACAAATTTTGTGACATACGGGATGGACACTTACAAAACCAATGTCTCCCGTCTCTCTGGGGAGACATAACACTAATCTGAGCGGGAGATTTATAAACACAAGTCTAGGGTTCTGATGGAAAACATTATAACATTTCCTGTCATTAACCATTTTTCTGTCATTATAAACATTTTTACTGTCATTGATCATAATATTTCCCCTCGCCATTATAACATCTCCTGTCATTATAACATCTCCTGTCATTATAAGATTGTACTGTCATTATAACATCTCCTGTCATTATAAGATTGTACCATCATTATAACATCTCCTGTCATTATAAGATTGTACTGTCATTATAACATTTCCCCATCATTATACCATTTCCTGCCACTTTACATTTCCTGTCATGATAACGGTTTCCTGTCATTATAACAGTTTCAGTCATTTATAACATTTCCATGTCATTATAACATTTTCTTTATAACATTTCCATGTCATTATAACATTTTCTGTCAGTATAACATTTCATGTCATTACAAATTTTTCATTTATCTCATTACGAAGCCAAATATCGCTAAAGATCTGGGTAAAGCAGTATTCTCACTGTCATTAAAACAATCATTGTATTACCTATAGTCGGCAGTATCATCTGACGCTAGTCGACCATGAGCACGATTCCACAAATCTTTCACCTTGTCTACAGCGTCATCCACCACTGATCTCTTGCCGTCGTGCCATTCGTCTATCTCGCCGAGACGATCGTCTTTTGGACGAGGATTTTCATCATACCGGTCACCTGCAAAAAACGCATTTTAGTTTAACCCTTAACCTGCTGAATAAATGTAATGTGCAAACAACAAACAGCCACGGTGTAACGCCGCCTCTGTCTGTCCATCCGATATGGGCGTTATATATGTCTGTCCGTCCGATATGGGCGTTATATATGTCTGTCCATCCGATATGGGCGTTATATATGTATGTCCGTCCGATATGGGCGTCATATATGTATGTCCGTCCGATATGGGCGTTATATATGTCTGTCCGTCCGATATGGGCGTTATATATGTCTGTCCGTCCGATATGGGCGTTATATATGTGTGTCCATCCGATATGGGCGTTATATATGTCTGTCCGTCCGATATGGGCGTTATATATGTCTGTCCGTCCGATATGGGCGTTATATATGTCTGTCCGTCCGATATGGGCGTTATATATGTCTGTCCGTCCGATATGGGCGTTATATATGTGTGTCCATCCGATATGGGCGTTATATATGTCTGTCCGTCCGCACCTATCGAGTCTTTTCCAACACTAGATTAATCAATCTCAATACCTCATTCCTGATGGTATCCATTGCTATGAGCGAGAGAGGAGAGAGAATGTGGGTTTAAGTGTCGTGCAACACCACCGTGGTTCTGACGTGGCTTGAACTCACAACATCTAGGTTACAAGGTAGGCACCGTACCCATTACACCACGGAGGATCCAATCTGTTGTTATTTTCATGACAGTTGCATTGAGAGCCAATGTCAGGAAGCCTAAAAGTTTTCCCCAACCCTGCATGAACGAAATACATGTACATACATTGAACTGCCAACTTTTTCATATAAACAGACACAGCCTGAGCGGGACTCGAACCACTGACCATCAGTGATGATAGGTTACAGTGGCATACAAATCAGCGACCTTAACCAACCAGGGATCAGTTCATGGACGAAATAGTCGCGACCCTGACTTCGCCCTGTGGGGGTCCCACTTCTCCCTCCTTACAATTTTCATAGAATATTTTGGCCAGTAAGATACACTGGCCCATTATAAAGCACTCCTTCTATTCAAATGTTGTACCGTATTTAGCTATGTATAGTGCGCACATTTCTTACTGAAATCCTCATCCATTTTATCAACTGCGCATTATACACCAGTACAGACATCATGACATTTTTTTCCGGACCAAAATTTCATGAAATTCGACCACAGTCATTCTATAATTTGTTACATTCGACAAACGTTATAAACTAGCTATTAAAACCAGTTGCCGATAGTCTATATAAATAAATGAAATGAATAAGACCACAAAATTAGCATATATTGCGTTTATTTTGGCAAACTTTGAAGAATTTAATTGAAATTACTAAATGCATAAAAAATGGCGATTTGATAACATCACGTGGTTTTATCGTATGTAATATTTCCCGTACTTTTCGCGTACTTCGCCGCATAAAGCCTTCGTACGATATCATAGAGGTAAAGAAACTTTGTAATTATAGCTTATTTGATTTAATATACCGTATGTTTTTAAATACGACATGATTAAAGACACGATGTGTTGGTTATTTTTACGGGAAATATTTACTATGTACAATGCATTGCTGCAGTATTTCAATTGTTTGTAGCGATAATTAATTTCGACAAACCATTCACAATGGGTCCCAGTTAATTAGGTAGGCTACACGTGTTGAGAAGTTTGAGCATCTGCTGACATGTTTGAGAACGTGTTGAGATGTTTGAGAATGATATGCATGTAATTTTCATGAAATCATGCCTGAGTGCGTTACCGTTCCTCGAGTGATTAATATAAGTTGTAAAAATCACGGAGCACAATTTTTAGCGATTCTTGAGAAATGTTAAATTTTGACTTGGAAAATTGCGTCGGAACTCAGTTTTCCCCCCGATTTTCGTGCCAAATCGTGGGTGCGCATTATACACGATAGCGCACTATACATAGCTAAATACGGTATTTAATGGTCATACTGTGTGCTTTAACCATATTTTGTTGAAATTGATTAAATAAAACCATTGAAGGACGCGATCGCGTGCTTTCTCACTTCTCCCAAAAGTTGTGACCTAGACTGAACCTACTATAGTTAAATCGATTTGTATTCTCGCTCGACATTCCCTGGTATTTGTCCTTGTTTTTCTTTGCTTTCTTCCTTTCTTCTCTCAGTTTCTCGTCATTCTGTATCAATTCAACAGTATCTTTAGCTTTATGTCGAACTGAAAACGCAAAATAAACCAAGTTAAATGAAACCAACAATACGTCTCTACATTTAGTCCCGGGCAGGTGCCATTTTCAAAAAAGCAAAAAAGACAACATGTCGAACAAATGAAAATTGTCCCCGCAATCAAATAGCATGCCCTGTGGTAAATAGTGCAGAACAGATCATACCGCCTGTCAGAGTCCCGGGCAACCCGGTGGTAAATAGTGCAGAACAGATCATACCGCCTGTCAGAGTCCCGGGCAACCCGGTGGTAAATAGTACAGAACAGATCATACCGCCTGTCAGTCCCGGTGGTAAATAGTGCAGAACAGATCATACCGCCTGTCAGAGTCCCGGGCAACCCGGTGGTAAACAGTGCAGAACAGATCATATCGCCTGTCAGAGTCCCGGTGGTAAATAGTGCAGAACAGATCATACCGCCTGTCAGAGTCCCGGTGGTAAATAGTGCAGAACAGATCATACAGCCTGTCAGAGTCCCGGTGGTAAATAGTGCAGAACAGATCATACAGCCTGTCAGAGTCCCGGTGGTAAATAGTGCAGAACAGATCATATCGCCTGTCAGAGTCCCGGTGGTAAATAGTGCAGAACAGATCATATCGCCTGTCAGAGTCCCGGTGGTAAATAGTGCAGAACAGATCATACAGCCTGTCAGAGTCCCGGTGGTAAATAGTGCAGAACAGATCATACAGCCTGTCAGAGTCCCGGTGGTAAATAGTGCAGAACAGATCATATCGCCTGTCAGAGTCCCGGGCAACCCGGTGGTAAATAGTGCAGAACAGATCATATCGCCTGTCAGAGTCCCGGTGGTAAATAGTGCAGAACAGATCATATCGCCTGTCATTTTCAGAAAATCAAGCAAGTTTCAGAATAAACAATAATTTCCGACATCGTTAATGACCGTTGACTGGTTTACTAGATGAGAAAAATGGATACCTGGTCTGTATGTGTACATAGCATAGGTAAATATCGGACAACACATGTGTGAACAATTGATCGACAGGAGAATACAATAGCGTCCGTGATTATATAATTGACTACATCGGCGATGTTTTAAGGAAATGCCGACATGGCTTTGATGTTCAACGTCTACTTATATAAAAGTCAACAATTAATCCATGAAACATAAAAGGGCTGTAATGAGTACCCGAGTATTCATGAATCAAAGTTGAAAGATCGAGTGCTCTATCTATCTATAGTATTATGCAACACAGATGGGTGGGTCAGTTATCCAGTGGTTAACACGCTGGACTACGCAATCCAGGGATCACAGGTTCGAGTGTCTGTCTGACACTAATAATATTAACAGTCTTTCAGATGGGACTTAAACCGAGGTCTTGTGTCGGTGCTTTGCACATCACCAATAAGCTGGCTAGTTGATGGTTTTTTACGGTGCTGATAAAAGAATATAAATTCGTTTTTGCAACAGCATCAGATGGCACATATGTATTTTTTTATTTTACAATGTTCATACAAAATCTTGTCCAATAAGCTACACTGGCCATTGTAAAGCACTCTTTCTATTCAAATGTTGTATTTAATGGTCATCCTGTGTATTTTAAACCTTAATTTGTTGAAATGTCTAAATACTATAGATGTAGGATGAACCCTGGAAGTCGAGAATAGATTTTCAAGATGGCAATCTTCAATAGTACAGTGGAAGTTGTTATAGCGCAGTGGTAGCACGTTCGCTTCAGGTGTGAAAGGCCCAGAATTTGAGCCCCGCTGGAGCCGTTACGATTGTGCCCATAGGCAAGGCATTTAAATTTCATGTCGCCTCCTCTCTCCCTCAGGAATAAGGTCTCGAAAGTGATTAAGTTATAAGAACTTGTTTCTCAATCGAGCTAAAATAAATTTGTATAAAATTCAGGTTATCTTGAACCCAAGATCTAAAAGTCTTAACAAACTGCAGGCATTTGGTGCCCTAAAAACTGTACATAAATTACCATTTAGTCCCTGGTCCTTGCCCATCTCGTCAGTGAATGTGTAGTTTTCCAGGCCTCTAAGATCGTACAAGTGTTCTCTGGAACCTGTCACCACCCGCTCTGAGCCGTTACGTATCAGATAACCCAGCAATGTCAGCGACTATAACAAATCATTTCAACAGAGCATCAAAATTGAAACAACTGCAAAATATGATTACAATATACATTGTACATTTGTAAATCTGCACGTGCCATGTCCTTGTATCCATGCCCCACTAGCCCAAAACAACGTTGATTTGATTATGGGCTAATAGAAATTAATCGCTCAATGTTTAGTCTTTGTTAGATCAGGGTTCCCTTTGTCTGAATGTTTGCCTACGCTACATGTACTTCTGTCGCCAATTGAAAAAAATACTGGCGCCAACTAAGAGCCATATACATGTAGTTGACAGATAAATATTTGAAGAAAAAGAAGAATTTTTTTTAAAACATTGCACCAAATAGTTTCGCCAATTCACAAAATTTACCGCCAGTATTTGTTTTTTTGTCGCAATTGACGACCGACAGCGGGAACCCTGTAGATCCGCCGACAAAGATCATGAAACCATTATATGCATCATTACGTGTACGAGGAGGATACACAAATTCAGGTTACATAGATGATTCGTTTCTGGCTGGTGACACCTTATCAGAATGTGAACAGAATGTCACAGATACAGTAAACCTGATGACAGATGTTGCTTTTATGATACATGAGAAAGTCACAAGAAAAATCACCTTTTTGGGTAATGACATTAATTCAGAGAAGATGGTAGTTACTCTTCCAGAAATGAAAGTCATTTCAATTGTACAAGAATGTTGGAATGTATACAAAAAATCTAGAGTTACCATAAAACTTATTGCTAGAGTTTTTGGCCTGATGGTGTCGAGCTTTTCTGCTGTTGAATATGGCCATCTTATCTTAATAGAAGAATTGAAAAAGAAAAGCTTGATTCATTGAAAAAATCAAAAGGTGATTTTTCTTCTAAAATGTTTGTCACTGATGACATGAGAATAGAATTGAAATCACAACTGATGCCTCAATGTTAGGTTGGGCTGGAACATGTGAAACACAAGAAATTGGTGGTAGATGGACCACAGAAGAATCTCAGCATTACATTAACTATTTAGAGTTACTAGCAGCTAGTTTATGTGTAAGGGCCTTTTGCAAGTCAAAACAAAATATTCATGTACAAGTACTATCAGATAATTTCTGCACAGTTGCTTACATTAGAAATATGGATGGATGTAGATCAGTAGAGTGCAATGAATTAGTTCACAAACTGTGGGTTTGGTGCATGGAAAGATGTATATGGATGTCTGCCAGTTACATACCAGGGAAAGACAACATTTCTGATCATGGATCAAGAAATTTCAATGAAAATGTTGAGTGGAAACTCGGTGAGGAAATATTTATCAAACTTGTAGATATTTGGGGAAAACCAGAAATAGATATGTTTGCTTCTCGGTTAAGCACACAACTGCCCAAATATGTGTCCTGGAAACCAGATGCCGAGGCATTGTTTGTTGATGCATTTTCATGTCATTGGTCTAAAATGTTCATGTACATTTTCTGTCCTTTCAGTGTTATTGGGCGAGCTCTACAGAAGTTGAGAAGAGATCAAGGCGATTGTATCATGGTTGTACCACTTTGGCCAACTCAAAATTGGTGGAACATGGTTCTGGAACTGTTGATAGACACTCACTATGTGATACCAGTGACACACAAAGTCATGTATGTTCCTTACACGAAGAAAGTGCACCCTCTAGTGGATAATTTAAATCTGGTAGTTTCTCGATTATCAGGAAATCATTCCAAGATAGACAGATTTCAGAGAGGGCTTCCAGTATTATCTTGTCTTCATGGAAAGCAACTACACAGAAACAGTACTCGGTTTACATCAAAAGATGGTTTCAGCTCTGTGATAAAAAGCAAGTTAATCCAGTTCAGGCTGCTTATAACCACTGTTTTAGACTTTTTATCAATGCTTTTTGATAGTGGATTATCTTATGAATCGATCAACACTGCAAGAAGTGCACTAGGCATTATTCTAGACGGATTTGCTGTTGGGCAACATCCTCTGATTAAAAGATTTGCAAAGGAACCTTCAATTTGCGTCCACCGAAAGTTCGATACAAAAAAATATGGAATGTACATAGCAAAATCAATTACTTATTTAAAAACACTCCCGCCAATTCAATTACCATCTTTAAAGTTATTGACATTGAAATTAGCAATGTTAATTGCACTTACTCAAGCAAGTAGAGCTCAGTCGTTACAACTTCTCACCTTGAAGAACCTCATGAAAGGTTCAGATTTCTATGTGTTGCAGTATAAAGACACATTAAAACAGTCAAAGCTAGGACCATAAGTTGATGGTTAAAAACTGTTATGTGTTTATCAGGGATAGATATATCCATTTTCAAAGCTCACAGTGTTAGAGCAGCTTCAACCTCCAAATCCAAAGCTAGTTATATCCCCATTAAAGACATTTTGACAGTGGCTGGATGGACAAATGCACAAACGTTTTCGCAGTATTATAATAAGAATATTCAGCATGCAGAGACATCATTTGCAGATGCAGTCTTGTCATTATAATGTAATAAAGACAACTAACGGATATGTTAAGTTTCTATTGCATGTATGCGACCAAAAAAGTTTTAATGATTGTTTTGAAGTCTCATATGAGAACGAGAGTAGTATGATGTAATAGATTCCCCCAAACAAACGAGACTTACCTAAGTTGATGTTTGGTTGTGATTCTATGTAGTCATATTCTACTCGAGGATCATATGCCCACCCTAAAATGTTTCCCCTCCCTTTGTGCATATGATGAACTATCTTGGTTATCACACATATGTGATAAGCATTACTGGTTTTTATACAGTTGTATGGAAACTTTGGAGAACATTTGTTGGTCTTGTGATTACGCTTTTAAGTACTGACAATCACGGTCACGGTTGGCGCGCATCTCATAGGATTATATTGAAACAATTCTAATTAATGAAATTTCCGGGGGTTTTCAGTTACAAATAAGAAAAACACATTAATGAAGTCTCGTCTGCTTTGTGTGTGTTTTACGTTTATTTATCGTCGCCAACGGTTGCCCATATGAACGATGCCTTCTGAAGAGATCAGTTATTTTAGATTTCTGCTACAATTATTTGAACTATTTATAGCCTTTATTTACCAAGCATACAAAGAGTTAATATTACATACCTTGTATGTGCGTCTCCAACTGTTCTTGTTGTCCTGGAACATCCTCTTCCACAACATACCCATCACCTCGGGGAAGTGTTCATACGTGAACGTGTACTGTGCTATCTCTGCGCAGATCTGTCCGGTTGGTCCCCACGCTTCGTCATTCGTCGCCTCCCTTACCCTGGTTTCAACATCGGAATAGTTCATCACCACATTGGTGCTGCAGAGGAATTAACACATGCTGTAATTGCAGACATCTAGAAGAGAGGCAACGATTACTTACTCTATACCCATTTTATCATATAACTTTGCTTGTATTCAGTGTAATACAGACATCTCATAATTTTTTATATGTACACACGTGTAATAACACCTGGAAGGATTCTGATTGTAAATTAAACTTCATAAAGTATGCATATCTATTGGAATTGGTACATAACGTTAATGGGAAGACAAACTATGATTTAAAAGAAGTCTTGATGCAATTATAACACTGTTTAAAACATAAATATAACGCTGCTTTGCGTGGTGACATCATGACAATTAAGCAATGTTATGACGATTTGCGATGACGGTTGGTGCCAAAATGAAAGTAGCGACGCTATTTTGTGGAAATATAAGATTAAAACCCAATATGGTCATAAACTTGTGATTACATACAATATTTTATGAAACAAGTTTTAAATAGAATTTTGCCATTAAGAGAACCTTTTAATTTTGCTATTAACCCATTCCCTCATTGAAGCGCCTTTTGACGCCATTACCAATACGACATACATTGACAATGTTATAGCCAAACTAATGCTCATAATAAAGGCCAGAATCTCATGTAGTCCCAGTAATATCTATGGAGATGGCATAGATATGGTGACTACTTATCCACTGCATGATAGCTAAATGGCGTTTGTATAGAAATATAATAGTATATTAACCAATGTCTCTATGAAGGAAAGGGTTAAGCTTGCCAAAAACTCGCTTAATAGCAAAATTACCGAACTTGTTTCAATGAGTATTTGGTTTAATGACGCATTAAGATGGGTTAAGTATATTGTATACAAGATAGTTAAAAATATATGTAGATAAAATACATGTATGTAGTAAAATTGTAATGATAAAAAACGTCAGTTATAAAACTGATAAATAGGTAAATCGTTACAATTTATGGAAAACATGTGATTCTTTTAAAAATGCAATGATGTACCGTATTTAAAATCGTCTGTCAAAAAGTTCCGTCATTGTCATAACCAGTGCTCATCGAAAATATTTTTAACAGACAGGCCCAGGGCTTGTCCCGTCTGAAAATGGACAGGCCCCAATTTAAAATTGACAAGCCCTGATGTAAAGTGGACAAGCCCTGATTAAAAGTGGACAGGACCATTCATTATATGCATGTTATATCAATATGGGTGACTTTCTAGTATACAGTCCTGGTCTGTGAATTTATATCATCTTCCTGATGAAAGTACTGAGTGGCACAAGCTTTGTGTGAGCTGCTTGCCTGATGTGCCCTTATTGGATCTAACCGGAACCGATCCATACCTGTAATAAACACATTCCTGTCTGCCAGAATAGGAAATCTCTCGCAGTACATGCAAAACACCGTTAACGAGAGGCAGCAACGAAATATACAACTAGCAGGAATCTTGGGGCAATTGGCAGTAATCTTGACATTATACTTAGGGTTAAATTTGATCTTCAATTGAAGAGTATTCTTTACAGCTCTAGTTTACGGCCACTTGTTTTGTGGGATTACTGCCTCTATCCCTATGTGTCGCTGTCAGATTGTCGATGATATACATTGCTCAATATTGTGCGTAGTAAATGAGTTTACATTCTACACAATTATTCATATATACAAGGAAATAGAGTCAAAAAGGGTTGGACAACAAGTTCTGACAACATTAGTTTAAGTCCTCCCCCTATGGTAAATGAGGAATCGGTTCGGAATCTTACCGGCATTATGCAATGCTCAGTAACAATGTTTGTGTGTTTAAATGAACAAAGGCATAGTTATGTGATGAAACGTTTGCTCAAATACATGTGTTACTAATTGGAGTCAGGGCCTTATTTTTTTGTAGCCAATTATTTTTAGCCAAATCTATGTTTCCTTTAGCCAATTCCGGCGCGTGCCATATTTCCCAAACAGAGTTTTTATAGTATATTTATTATAATATATTTTAATCGGTCATGCAATTGTACCACTTCAATGATGTATGCCCATAAACTACAACTGAGGTAAGTGTTACATTTGCAGTGATACATTACTTGACAAGTTGTGTGAACTTTCATTTTCAGAATAATTTTAAAATGCATTCCCAGGGTTAGACAGTTCGCCTAGTGCTGCATGTCAACTGTGCAAATTTTATTACATCACATAAGACCTTTGATCTTTTGGGTTATTGATGTAAACAAGATTTCTTTGATCCACAGGTTACTGCTGTAAAGCTTTGATGAGTTGGAGGCATGCCAACAATGACTTGTAATCCAGATCAATTAACACCCGCCACTTATATTGCCAATACCATTGCTCAAATATGCCCAAATAAAATAAACATCCTGTTTTGATGGGATTACTCTGATTAGCTGTATGGTTTAATTGAGCTAATAAAACTGGTATTTCACTGTATTGAAATCAAATACAAGTATTTCTCATCCAGGTAAATATCGGCAACAATCTTACGCGGAGTTTCCCTATGTACCGTATTCTACCATATCGATCAGAGAAAAAGAAAAGACGTGTCCACAGTGATTTTCCACTATGAGATAAATCTTTTCCTGTGTGCAATAATAATGTCTACTAGTATTATGTACGGGATAAAAATACAACACATAGTACAGGATAAATCCATAGGTTGGCTAAGTCTTCTCAAGAAAACATGTCTAGACCCATGTAAAGGGTTAGACATACATGTCACCAGTAATCAACATGTCTACATCCCCGCGAGGGGATCGACATTAAAGGAAGATAGATAATCGGTGTACCCAGGATATTCACCGATATTTGGGTCACTGGGGTTAACGATGGCTGGGTATTGTTAACATGAATACATGATCATCTTAGATACTTACCAGGCCGGGACATTAGAGAAAGATAGAGGGAACCAGAGCATGTTGATAATTACGCTAATCACAAAACGAACTACTAACATTGACTTAAAAACAGTGAACTGTCAAAAAAAAGATGCCCCTCCCACTTCCAGAAACAAAACAACAACTACATAAACAACGGATAAATAACCTGAACATTTAATCAAGTTGAAAATTGTTATTAATAAGAGCATAAGGCATGCGTATGTCGCAACAATCCATTGATACATATGAAGGACTTAAAACACAACTTGAATACGTGTACACATTTTATCGTTAGCTGTCAAAATAATACACCGATCATAATCAAGACCTTTGCAAACACTTACACCTTGTCCGTTAGTTCTTTAATCTTCCACATGATTAGTCAAATGAGTTGTCTTTCAAATATAAATATAATGGTACGATTTCGTTCCAGATGTACGGCGATGCTGACAGATATTTCTAATGTTTACAAATTATTTTTCACTAACTTCCATTGCGGTGACGTCACACACCGATTTCTAACTTCCGGGTTGGAAGAAATATGAGCGACACATTCCAACTTTCGTAATTGTCATCTTGAGATGATGAACACTACATGTAGTGGACGGTGTGTTGTTTATTGTGTATTTAGCCGTTCTTCAACTTATATATAATAAGACAATTCTTTAGGCTTCTTGATGTGTTTATTTTAACATCAGTCAGGGAGAGGTTCGTGGAAAGGTCAGAACCACAGTTAGTTCATACAGATCCATCTCAAGATATGGACGTTGCTGTTCCACTATCTGCTGACAAAAGTGACCAGTTAAATGTGTAGTACAAAAGTTACACAATACACAAGAAGTGTGCAACTTCAACCCAGCCAATCAAATTCTGACAACTCATGCTCACCAATGCATATCATTGTACCCATACTTGGAGATTATGTTGTTGTATTGTCTGTGTTTACAACGTAGTGATCACTATTATATAATAGTGTTATTGATTGGATTGAACATGTTGTTACTCTTATATTAAGAAATTATTGATTGATTATATTTATTTTGACATGGAAAAACTAATTTTGACATGGATTACAAGGGGAAGGTGGAAATAGAACTTGCGATTTCGAGTACATGTACACCCAGAAATTATGATACACCATATAACGACTTTTTAGATGCCAAGATAATCCTATTTGCTTGAGACTCGTGACCTAAGATCTCGGCCGATCTCTCCTGGAATAAACACATGTATATATACATGTATAAACAAATTTGTGCAGTGTAGATCGGACAACCGTCAACGTCGGGAAGCTAGATATAGTGCAGTGTAGATCGGACAACCGTCAATGTCGGGAAGCTAGATATAGTGCAGTATAGATCGGACAACTGTCAACGTCAGGAAGCTAGATATAGTGCAGTGTAGATCGGACAATCGTCAACATCAGAAAGCTAGATATAGTGCAGTGTAGATCGGACAACCGTCAACGTCGGGAAGCTAAATATAGTGCAGTGTAGATCGGACAACCGTCAACGTCGGGAAGCTAGATATAGTGCAGTGTAGATCGGACAATCGTAAATGTCAGGAAGCTAGATATAGTGCAGTGTAGATCGGACAACCGTCAACGTCAGGAAGTTAGATATAGTGCAGTGTAGATCGGACAATCGTAAACGTCAGGAAGCTAGATATAGTGCAGTGTAGATCGGACAACCGTCAATGTCGGGAAGCTAGATATAGTGCAGTGTAGATCGGACAACCGTCAACGTCAGGAAGGTGGATATAGTGCAGTATAGATCGGACAACTGTCAACGTCAGGAAGCTAGATATAGTGCAGTGTAGATCGGACAATCGTCAACATCAGAAAGCTATATATAGTGCAGTGTAGATCGGACAACCGTCAACGTCGGGAAGCTAAATATAGTGCAGTGTAGATCGGACAACCGTCAACGTCGGGAAGCTAGATATAGTGCAGTGTAGATCGGACAATCGTAAATGTCAGGAAGCTAGATATAGTGCAGTGTAGATCGGACAACCGTCAACGTTAGGAAGTTAGATATAATGCAGTGTAGATCGGACAACCGTCAACGTCAGAAAGCTAGATATAGTGCAGTGTAGATCGGACAATCGTAAACGCCAGGAAGCTAGATATAGTGCAGTGTAGATCAGATGACCGTAAACGTCAGGAAACTAGATATAGTGCAGTGTAGATCGGACAATCGTAAACGTCAGGAAGCTAGATATAGTGCAGTGTAGATCGGACAACCGTCAACGTCAGGAAGTTAGATATAGTGAAGTGTAGATCGGACAACCGTCAACATCAGAAAGCTAGATATAGTGCAGTGTAGATCGGACAACCGTCAACGTCAGAAAGCTAGATATAGTGCAGTGTAGATCGGACAACCGTCAACGTCAGAAAGCTAGATATAGTGCAGTGTAGATCGGACAACCGTCAACGTCAGAAAGCTAGATATAGTGCAGTGTAGATCAGACAACCGTCAACGTCAGAAAGCTAGATATAGTGCAGTGTAGATCGGACAACCGTCAACGTCAGAAAGCTAGATATAGTGCAGTGTAGATCGGACAACCGTCAACGTCAGGAAGGTGGAGATAGTGCAGTGTAGATCGGACAACCGTCAACATCGGGAAGCTAGATATAGTGCAGTGTAGATCAGACAACCGTCAACGTCGGGAAGCTAGATATAGTGCAGTGTAGATCGGACAACCGTCAACGTCGGGAAGCTAGATATAGTGCAGTGTAGATCGGACAACCGTCAACGTCGGGACTTCAGCTAGATATAGTGCAGTGTAAATCAGACAACCGTCAACGTCAGAAAGCTAGATATAGTGCAGTGTAGATCGGACAATCGTAAACATCAGGAAGTTAGATATAGTGCAGTGTAGAGCGGACAACCGTAAACGTCAGGAGGCTAGATATAGTGCAGTGTAGATCAGACAACCATCAACGTCGGGAAGCTAGATAGAGTGCAGTGTAGAGCGGACAACCATAAACGTCAGGAAGTTAGATATAGTGCAGTGTAGATCAGACAACCGTCAACGTCGGGAAGCTAGATATAGTGCAGTGTAGATCGGACAATCGTCAACATCAGAAAGCTAGATATAGTGCAGTGTAGATCAGACAACCGTCAACGTCAGAAAGCTAGATATAGTGCAGTGTAGATCGGAAAACCGTCAACGTCAGAAAGCTAGATATAGTGCAGTGTAGATCGGACAACCGTCAACGTCAGAAAGCTAGATATAGTGCAGTGTAGATCGGACAACCGTCAATGTCAGAAAGCTAGATATAGTGCAGTGTAGATCGGACAACCGTCAACGTCAGAAAGCTAGATATAGTGCAATGTAGATCGGACAATCGTCAACATCAGGAAGTTAGATATAGTGCAGTGTAGAGCGGACAACCGTAAACGTCAGGAAGCTAGATATAGTGCAGTGTAGATCGGACAATCGTAAACGTCGGGAAGCTAGATATAGTGCAGTGTAGATCGGACAATCGTCAACGTCAGGAAGCTAGATATAGTGCAGTGTAGATCGGACAACCGTCAACGTCAGGAAGTTAGATATAGTGCAGTGTAGATCGGACAACCGTCAACATCAGAAAGCTAGATATAGTGCAGTGTAGATCAGACAACCGTAAACGTCAGAAAGCTAGATATAGTGCAGTGTAGATCAGACAACCGTCAACGTCAGAAAGCTAGATATAGTGCAGTGTAGAACGGACAACCGTCAACGTCAGAAAGCTAGATATAGTGCAGTGTAGATCGGACAACCGTCAACGTCAGAAAGCTAGATATAGTGCAGTGTAGATCAGACAACCGTCAACATCGGGAAGCTAGATATAGTGCAGTGTAGATCAGACAACCGTCAACGTCAGAAAGCTAGATATAGTGCAGTGTAGATCGGACAATCGTAAACATCAGGAAGTTAGATATAGTGCAGTGTAGAGCGGACAACCGTAAACGTCAGGAAACTAGATATAGTGCAGTGTAGATCAGACAACCATCAACGTCGGGAAGCTAGATATAGTGCAGTGTAGAGCGGACAACCGTAAACGTCAGGAAGTTAGATATAGTGCAGTGTAGATCAGACAACCGTCAACGTCTGGAAGCTAGATATAGTGCAGTGTAGATCGGACAATCGTCAACATCAGGAAGTTAGATATAGTGCAGTGTAGAGCGGACAACCGTAAACGTCAGGAAGCTAGATATAGTGCAGTGTAGATCGGACAATCGTAAACGTCGGGAAGCTAGATATAGTGCAGTGTAGATCGGACAATCGTCAATGTTGGGAAGCTAGATATAGTGCAGTGTAGATCGGACAACCGTCAACATCAGAAAGCTAGATATACTGCAGTGTAGATCGGACAACCGTCAACGTCAGAAAGCTAGATATAGTGCAGTGTAGATCGGACAACCGTCAACGTCAGAAAGCTAGATATAGTGCAGTGTAGATCGGACAACCGTCGACATCAGAAAGCTAGATATAGTGCAGTGTAGATCGGACAACCGTCAACGTCAGAAAGCTAGATATAGTGCAGTGTAGATCGGACAACCGTCAACGTCAGAAAGCTAGATATAGTGCAGTGTAGATCGGACAACCGTCAACGTCAGAAAGCTAGATATAGTGCAGTGTAGATCGGACAACCATCAACGTCAGGAAGGTGGATATAGTGCAGTATAGATCGGACAACCGTCAACGTCAGAAAGCTAGATATAGTGCAGTGTAGATCGGACAACCGTAAACTTCGGGAAGCTGGAGATAGTGCAGAGTAGATCGGACAACCGTCAACGTCGGGAAGCTAAATATAGTGCAGTGTAGATCGGACAACCGTAAACTTCGGGATGCTAGAGATAGTGCAGAGTAGATCGGACAACCGTCAACGTCAGGAAGCTAGATATAGTGCAGTGTAGATCGGACAACCGTCAACGTCAGAAAGCTAGATATAGTGCAGTGTAGATCGGACAACCGTCAACGTCAGGAAGGTGAAGATAGTACAGTGTAGATCGGACAACCGTCAACGTCAGGAAGCTAGATATAGTGCAGTGTAGATCGGACAACCGTCAACGTCGGGAAGCTAGATATAGTGCAGTGTAGATCGGACAACCGTCAACGTCGGGAAGCTAGATATAGTGCAGTGTAGATCGGACAACCGTAAACTTCGGGAAGCTAGATATAGTGCAGTGTATATTGGACAACCGTCAACGTCGGGAAGCTAGATATAGTGCAGTGTAGATCGGACAACCGTCAACGTCGCGAAGCTGGAGATATTGCAGTGTAGATCGGACAATCGACGTGTCTCACCGGTGACGGATATAATTGTGTACCAGCTAGTGTGGATACATTACTAGACACAGTGGTCGAGTGGATACATTACCAGACACAGTGGTAGAGTGCATACATTACTAGATACAGTGGTAGAGTGGATACATTACTAGACACAGTGGTAGAGTGGATACATTACTAGACACAGTGGTCGAGTGGATACATTACCAGACACAGTGGTCGAGTGCATACATTGCTAGACACAGTGGTCGAGTGGATACATTACTAGACACAGTGGTCGAGTGTATACATTACTAGACACAGTGGTAGAGTGGATACATTACTAGACACAGTGGGCGAGTGGATACATTACTAGACACAGTGGGCGAGTGGATACATTACTAGACACAGTGGGCGAGTGGATACATTACTAAACATAGTGGTAGAGTGGATACATTACTAGACACAGTGGTCGAGTGGATACATTACTAGACACAGTGGTAGAGTGGATACATTACCAGACACAGTGGTAGAGTGGATACATTACTAGACACAATGGTAGAGTGGATATATTACTAGACACAGTGGGCGAGTGGATACATTACTAGACACAGTGGTCGAGTGGATACATTACTAGACATAGTGGTAGAGTGGATACATTACTAGACAGAGAGGTCGAGTGGATACATTACCAGACACATTGGTCGAGTGGATACATTACTAGACACAGTGGTCCAGTGGATACATTACTAGACACAATGGTCAAGTGAATGAATTACCAGACACTGTGGTCGAGCGGATAGAATACTAGACACAGTGGTAGAGAGGATACATTACTAGACACAGTGGTAGAGTGGATACATTACTAGACACAGTGGTACAGTGGATACATTACTAGACACGGTGGGCGGGTGGATACATTACTAGACACAGTGGTAGAGTGGATACATTACTAGACACGGTGGGCGAGTGGATACATTACTAGACACAGTGGTACAGTGGATACATTACTAGACAGTGGTCGAGTGGATACATTACTAGACATAGTGGTAGAGTGGATACATTACCAGACACAGTGGTAGAGTGGATACATTACTAGACATAGTGGTAGAGTGGATACATTACTAGACATAGTGGTAGAGTGGATACATTACTAGACATAGTGGTAGAGTGGATACATTACTAGACATAGTGGTAGAGTGGATACATTACTAGACACAGTGGTAGAGTGGATACATTACTAGACACAGTGGTATAGTGGATACATTACTAGACATAGTTGTCGAGTGGATACATTACTAGACATAGTGGTAGAGTGGATACATTACTAGACATAGTGGTAGAGTGGATACATTACTAGACACAGTGGTAGAGTGGATACATTACTAGACACAGTGGTATAGTGGATACATTACTAGACATAGTTGTCGAGTGGATACATTACTAGACATAGTGGTAGAGTGGATACATTACTAGACATAGTGGTAGAGTGGATACATTACTAGACACAGTGGTAGAGTGGATACATTACTAGACACAGTGGTATAGTGGATACATTACTAGACATAGTTGTCGAGTGGATACATTACTAGACATAGTGGTAGAGTGGATACATTACTAGACATAGTGGTAGAGTGGATACATTACTAGACACAGTGGTAGAGTGGATACATTACTAGACACAGTGGTATAGTGGATACATTACTAAACACAATGGTTGAATGGATACATTACTAGACACAGTGGTCGAATGGATACATTACCAGAAACAGTGGTCGAGTGGATACATTACTAGACACAATGGTCGAGTGGATACATTACTAGATAGTGGTCGAGCGGATACATTACCAGACACAGTGGTCGAGTGGATACATTACCAGACATAGTGGTCGAGTGGAACATTACTAGATAGAGTGGTTGAGTGGATACATCAATAGACATAGTTGTCGAGTGGATACATTACTAGACACAATGGTCAAGTGGATGAATTACCAGACACAGTGGTCTATAGGATACAATACTAGACACAGTGGTATAGTGGATACATTACTATACACAATGGTAGAGTTGATACATTACTAGACACAATGGTAGAGTGGATACATTACTAGACACAGTGGTCGAGTGGATACATTACTAGACACAGTGGTAGAGTGGATACATTACCAGACACAGTGGTAGAGTGGATACATTACTAGACACAGTGGTCGAGTGGATACATTACTAGACACAGTGGTGGAATGGATACATTACCAGAAACAGTGGTAGATTGGATACATTACTAGACACAGTGGTAGAGTGGATACATTACTAGACACAGTGGTATAGTGGATACATTACTAGGCACAGTGGTCGAGTGGATACATTACCAGACACAGTAGTAGAGTGGTTACATTACTAGACACAGTGGTAGAGTGGATACATTACCAGACACAGTGGTCGAGTGCATAAATTGCTAGACACAGTGGTCGAGTGGATACATTACTAGACACAGTGGTCGAGTGGATACATTACTAGACACAGTGGGCGAGTGGATACATTACTAGACACAGTGGGCGAGTGGATACATTACTAGACATAGTGGTAGAGTGGATACATTACTAGACTCAGTGGTAGAGTGGATACATTACCGGACACAGTGGTATAGTGGATACATTACTAGACACAGTGGGCGAGTGGATACATTACTAGACACAGTGGTAGAGTGGAAACATTACCGGACACAATGGTAGAGTGGATGCATTACCGGACACAGTGGTCGTGTGGATACATTACCGGACACAGTGGTCGAGTGGATACATTACCGGACATAGTGGTAGAGTGGATACATTACCAGACACAGTGGTCGAGTGGAACATTACTAGACAAAGTGGTAGAGTGGATACATTACTAGACAAAGTTGTAGAGTGGATACATTACTAGACAAAGTGGTCGAGTGGATACATTACTAGACACAGTGGTAGAGTGGATACATTACCAGACACAGTGGTCGAGTGGATACATTACTAGACACAGTGGTCGAGTGGATACATTACTAGACACAGTGGTAGAGTGGATACATTACCAGACACAGTGGTAGAGTGGATACATTACTAGACACAGTGGTCGAGTGGATACATTACTAGACACAGTGGTCGAGTGGATACATTACTAGACACAGTGGTAGAGTGGATACATTACTAGACACAGTGGTATAGTGGATACATTACCGGACACAGTGGTAGAGTGGATACATTACCAGACGCAGTGGTCGAGTGGATACATTACCGGACACAGTGGTATAGTGGATACATTACAGAAACAGTGGTAGAGTGGATACATTACCGGACACAGTGGTATAGTGGATACATTACCGGACACAGTGGTATAGTGGATACATTACCGGACACAGTGGTAGAGTGGATACATTACCAGACGCAGTGGTAGAGTGGATACATTACTAGACAAAGTGGGCGAGTGGATACATTACTAGACACAGTGGTAGAGTGGATACATTACCGGACACAGTGGTAGAGTGGATACATTACCAGACACAGTGATATAGTGGATACATTACTAGACACAGTGGTCGAGTGGATACATTACTAGACACAGTGGTAGAGTGGATACATTACTAGACACAGTGGTAGAGTGGATACATTACTAGACATAGTGGTAGAGTGGATACATTACTAGACACAGTGGTAGAGTGGATACATTACTAGACACAGTGGTAGAGTGGATACATTACTAGACATAGTGGTAGAGTGGATACATTACTAGACATAGTGGTAGAGTGGATACATTACTAGACATAGTGGTAGAGTGGATACATTACTAGACACAGTGGTAGAGTGGATACATTACTAGACACAGTGGTATAGTGGATACATTACTAGACATAGTTGTCGAGTGGATACATTACTAGACATAGTGGTAGAGTGGATACATTACTAGACATAGTGGTAGAGTGGATACATTACTAGACACAGTGGTAGAGTGGATACATTACTAGACACAGTGGTATAGTGGATACATTACTAGACATAGTTGTCGAGTGGATACATTACTAGACATAGTGGTAGAGTGGATACATTACTAGACATAGTGGTAGAGTGGATACATTACTAGACACAGTGGTAGAGTGGATACATTACTAGACACAGTGGTATAGTGGATACATTACTAGACATAGTTGTCGAGTGGATACATTACTAGACATAGTGGTAGAGTGGATACATTACCAGTGAAAGTGGTCAAGTGGATACATTACTAGACACAGTGGTCGAGTGGATACATTACTAGACACAGTGGTAGAGTGGATACATTACTAAACACAATGGTTGAATGGATACATTACTAGACACAGTGGTCGAATGGATACATTACCAGAAACAGTGGTCGAGTGGATACATTACTAGACACAATGGTCGAGTGGATACATTACTAGATAGTGGTCGAGCGGATACATTACCAGACACAGTGGTCGAGTGGATACATTACCAGACATAGTGGTCGAGTGGAACATTACTAGATAGAGTGGTTGAGTGGATAC
Source organism: Archivesica marissinica (assembly GCA_014843695.1). NCBI lineage: Eukaryota > Metazoa > Mollusca > Bivalvia > Venerida > Vesicomyidae > Archivesica > Archivesica marissinica. The sequence goes on from CM026393.1 coordinate 44,207,049, forward strand.
ATCAATAGACATAGTTGTCGAGTGGATACATTACTAGACACAATGGTCAAGTGGATGAATTACCAGACACAGTGGTCTATAGGATACAATACTAGACCCAGTGGTATAGTGGATACATTACTATACACAATGGTAGAGTTGATACATTACTAGACACAATGGTAGAGTGGATACATTACTAGACACAGTGGTCGAGTGGATACATTACTAGACACAGTGGTAGAGTGGATACATTACCAGACACAGTGGTAGAGTGGATACATTACTAGACACAGTGGTCGAGTGGATACATTACTAGACACAGTGGTGGAATGGATACATTACCAGAAACAGTGGTAGATTGGATACATTACTAGACACAGTGGTAGAGTGGATACATTACTAGACACAGTGGTATAGTGGATACATTACTAGGCACAGTGGTCGAGTGGATACATTACCAGACACAGTAGTAGAGTGGTTACATTACTAGACACAGTGGTAGAGTGGATACATTACCAGACACAGTGGTCGAGTGCATAAATTGCTAGACACAGTGGTCGAGTGGATACATTACTAGACACAGTGGTCGAGTGGATACATTACTAGACACAGTGGGCGAGTGGATACATTACTAGACACAGTGGGCGAGTGGATACATTACTAGACATAGTGGTAGAGTGGATACATTACTAGACACAATGGTAGAGTTGATACATTACTAGACACATTGGTAGAGTGGATACATTACTAGACACAGTGATATAGTGGATACATTACTAGACACAGTGGTCGAGTGGATACATTACTAGACACAGTTGTAGAGTGGATATATTACCGGACACAGTGATAGAGTGGATACATTACCAGACACAGTGGTAGAGTGGATACATTACTAGACACAGTGGTCGAGTGGATACATTACCAGACACAGTGGTAGAGTGGATACATTACTATCTAGACACAGTGGTAGAGTGGATACAATACTAGACATAGTGGTAGAGTGGATACATTACTAGAAACAGTGGTAGAGTGGATACATTACCGGACACAGTGGTAGAGTGGATACATTAATAGACACAGTGGTAGAGTGGATACATTACTAGACACAATGGTAGAGTGGATACATTACCAGACACAGTGGTAGAGTGGATACATTACCGGGCACAGTGGTATAGTGGATACATTACCGGACACAGTGGTATAGTGGATACATTACCGGACACAGTGGTAGGGTGGATACATTACCGGACACAGTGGTATAGTGGATACATTACCGGACACAGTGGTAGAGTGGATACATTACTAGACACAGTGGTATAGTGGATACATTACTAGACACAGTGGGCGAGTGGATACATTACTAGACACAGTGGTAGAGTGGATACATTACCGGACACAGTGGTAGAGTGGATACATTACTAGACTCAGTGGTAGAGTGGATACATTACCGGACACAGTGGTATAGTGGATACATTACTAGACACAGTGGGCGAGTGGATACATTACTAGACACAGTGGTAGAGTGGAAACATTACCGGACACAATGGTAGAGTGGATGCATTACCGGACACAGTGGTCGTGTGGATACATTACCGGACACAGTGGTCGAGTGGATACATTACCGGACATAGTGGTAGAGTGGATACATTACCAGACACAGTGGTCGAGTGGATACATTACTAGACAAAGTGGTAGAGTGGATACATTACTAGACAAAGTGGTAGAGTGGATACATTACTAGACAAAGTGGTCGAGTGGATACATTACTAGACACAGTGGTAGAGTGGATACATTACCAGACACAGTGGTCGAGTGGATACATTACTAGACACAGTGGTCGAGTGGATACATTACTAGACACAGTGGTAGAGTGGATACATTACCAGACACAGTGGTAGAGTGGATACATTACTAGACACAGTGGTCGGGTGGATACATTACTAGACACAGTGGTCGAGTGGATACATTACTAGACACAGTGGTAGAGTGGATACATTACTAGACACAGTGGTATAGTGGATACATTACCGGACACAGTGGTAGAGTGGATACATTACCAGACGCAGTGGTCGAGTGGATACATTACCGGACACAGTGGTATAGTGGATACATTACAAGAAACAGTGGTAGAGTGGATACATTACCGGACACAGTGGTATAGTGGATACATTACCGGACACAGTGGTATAGTGGATACATTACCGGACACAGTGGTAGAGTGGATACATTACCAGACGCAGTGGTAGAGTGGATACATTACTAGACAAAGTGGGCGAGTGGATACATTACTAGACACAGTGGTAGAGTGGATACATTACCGGACACAGTGGTAGAGTGGATACATTACCAGACACAGTGATATAGTGGATACATTACTAGACACAGTGGTCGAGTGGATACATTACTAGACACAGTGGTAGAGTGGATACATTACCGGACACAGTGGTAGAGTGGATACATTACCAGACACAGTGGTAGAGTGGATACATTACTAGACACAGTTGTCGAGTGGATACATTACCAGACACAGTGGTAGAGTGGATACATTACTAGACACAGTGGTAGAGTGGATACATTACCGGACACAGTGGTAGAGTGGATACATTACCGGACACAGTGGTATAGTGGATACATTACTAGACACAGTGGGCGAGTGGATACATTACTAGACACAGTGGTAGAGTGGATACATTACCGGACACAATGGTAGAGTGGATGCATTACCGGACACAGTGGTCGTGTGGATACATTACAGGACACAGTGGTCGAGTGGATACATTACCGGACATATTGGTAGAGTGGATACATTACCAGACACAGTGGTCGAGTGGATACATTACTAGACAAAGTGGTAGAGTGGATACATTACTAGACAAAGTGGTAGAGTAGATACATTACTAGACAAAGTGGTCGAGTGGATACATTACTAGACACAGTGGTAGAGTGGATACATTACCAGACACAGTGGTCGAGTGGATACATTACTAGACACAGTGGTCGAGTGGATATATTACTAGACACAGTGATATAGTGGATACATTACTAGACACAGTGGTCGAGTGGATACATTACTAGACACAGTGGTAGAGTGGATATATTACCGGACACAGTGATAGAGTGGATACATTACCAGACACAGTGGTAGAGTGGATACATTACTAGACACAGTGGTCGAGTGGATACATTACCAGACACAGTGGTAGAGTGGATACATTACTAGACACAGTGGTAGAGTGGATACAATACTAGACATAGTGGTAGAGTGGATACATTACTAGAAACAGTGGTAGAGTGGATACATTACCGGACACAGTGGTAGAGTGGATACATTAATAGACACAGTGGTAGAGTGGATACATTACTAGACACAATGGTAGAGTGGATACATTACCAGACACAATGGTAGAGTGGATACATTACTAGACACAGTGGTAGAGTGGATACATTACCGGGCACAGTGGTATAGTGGATACATTACCGGACACAGTGGTAGAGTGGATACATTACCGGACACAGTGGTAGAGTGGATACATTACCAGACACAATGGTAGAGTGGATACATTACCAGACACAGTGGTAGAGTGGATACATTACCGGGCACAGTGGTATAGTGGATACATTACCGGACACAGTGGTATAGTGGATACATTACCGGACACAGTGGTATAGTGGATACATTACTAGACACGTTGGTAGAGTGGATACATTACTAGACACAGTGGTATAGTGGATACATTACCGGACACAGTGGTATAGTGGATACATTACTAGACACAGTTGTCGAGTGGTTACATTACCGGACACAGTGGTAGAGTGGATACATTACCGGACACAGTGGTATAGTGGATACATTACAAGAAACAGTGGTAGAGTGGATACATTACTAGACACAGTGGGCGAGTGGATACATTACTAGACACAGTGGTAGAGTGGATACATTACCGGACACAATGGTAGAGTGGATGCATTACCGGACACAGTGGTCGTGTGGATACATTACCGGACACAGTGGTCGAGTGGATACATTACCGGACATAGTGGTAGAGTGGATACATTACCAGACACAGTGGTCGAGTGGATACATTACTAGACAAAGTGGTAGAGTGGATACATTACTAGACAAAGTGGTAGAGTGGATACATTACTAGACAAAGTGGTCGAGTGGATACATTACTAGACACAGTGGTAGAGTGGATACATTACAGACACAGTGGTCGAGTGGATACATTACTAGACACAGTGCGAGTGGATACATTACTAGACACAGTGGTAGAGTGGATACATTACCAGACACAGTGGTAGAGTGGATACATTACTAGACACAGTGGTCGAGTGGATACATTACTAGACACAGTGGTCGAGTGGATACATTACTAGACACAGTGGTAGAGTGGATACATTACTAGACACAGTGGTAGAGTGGATACATTACTAGACACAATGGTAGAGTGGATACATTACTAGACACAGTGGTAGAGTGGATACATTACCGGACACAATGGTAGAGTGGATACATTACTAGACACAATGGTAGAGTGGATACATTACCAGACACAGTGGTAGAGTGGATACATTACCGGGCACAGTGGTAGAGTGGATACATTACCGGGCACAGTGGTATAGTGGATACATTACCGGGCACAGTGGTAGAGTGGATACATTACCGGGCACAGTGGTATAGTGGATACATTACCGGACACAGTGGTAGAGTGGATACATTACCGGGCACAGTGGTAGAGTGGATACATTACCGGACACAGTGGTATAGTGGATACATTACTAGACACAGTGGGCGAGTGGATACATTACTAGACACAGTGGTAGAGTGGATACATTACCGGACACAATGGTAGAGTGGATACATTACCAGACGCAGTGGTCGAGTGGATACATTACCAGACACAGTGGTAGAGTGGATACATTACCAGACACAGTGGTCGAGTGGATACATTACTAGACACAGTGGTCGAGTACATATATTACTAGACACAGTGGTAGAGTGGATACATTACTAGACACAGTGGTCGAGTGGATACATTACTAGACACAGTGGTAGAGTGGATACATTACCAGACAAAGTGGTCGAGTGGATACATTACTAGACAAAGTGGGCGAGTGGATACATTACTAGACAAAGTGGTAGAGTGGATACATTACTAGACACAGTGGTCGAGTGGATACATTACTAGACACAGTGGCGAGTGGATACATTACTAGACACAGTGGTAGAGTGGATACATTACCAGACAAAGTGGTCGAGTGGATACATTACTAGACAAAGTGGGCGAGTGGATACATTACTAGACAAAGTGGTCGACTGGATACATTACTAGACACAGTGGTCGAGTAGATACATTACTAGACACAGTGGGCGAGTGGATACATTACTAGACAAAGTGGTAGAGTGGATACATTACTAGACACAGTGGTAGAGTGGATACATTACTAGACACAGTGGGCGAGTGGATACATTACTAGACACAGTGGTAGAGTGGATACATTACCGGACACAATGGTAGAGTGGATGCATTACCGGACACAGTGGTCGAGTGGATACATTACCGGACACAGTGGTCGAGTGGATACATTACCGGACACAGTGGTAGAGTGGATACATTACCAGACACAGTGGTCGAGTGGATACATTACTAGACAAGTGGTAGAGTGGATACATTACTAGACAAAGTGGTAGAGTGGATACATTACTAGACACAGTGGTCGAGTGGATACATTACTAGACACAGTGGTAGAGTGGATACATTACAGACACAGTGGTCGAGTGGATACATTACTAGACACAGTGGTAGAGTGGATACATTACTAGACACAGTGGTAGAGTGGATACATTACCGACACAGTGGTAGAGTGGATACATTACTAGACACAGTGGTCGAGTGGATACATTACTAGACACAGTGGTCGAGTGGATACATTACTAGACACAGTGGTAGAGTGGATACATTACTAGACACAGTGGTATAGTGGATACATTACCGGACACAGTGGTATAGTGATACATTACCGGACACAGTGGTAGAGTGGATACATTACCGGACACAGTGGTATAGTGGATACATTACTAGACAAAGTGGGCGAGTGGATACATTACTAGACACAGTGGTAGAGTGTATACATTACCGGACACAGTGGTAGAGTGGATACATTACCAGACACAGTGATATAGTGGATACATTACTAGACACAGTGGTAGAGTGGATACATTACTAGACACAGTGGTAGAGTGGATACATTACCGGACACAGTGGTAGAGTGGATACATTGCCAGACACAGTGGTAGAGTGGATACATTACTAGACACAGTTGTCGAGTGGATACATTACCAGACACAGTGGTAGAGTGGATACATTACTAGACACAGTTGTCGAGTGGATACATTACCAGACACAGTGGTAGAGTGGATACATTACTAGACACAGTGGTAGAGTGGATACATTACCGGACACAGTGGTAGAGTGGATACATTACTAGACACAGTGGTAGAGTGGATACATTACTAGAGACAATGGTAGAGTGGATACATTACCAGACACAGTGGTCGAGTGGATACATTACCGGACACAGTGGTAGAGTGGATACATTACAGACACAGTGGTCGAGTGGATACATTACCGGACACAGTGGTAGAGTGGATACATTACCGGACACAGTGGTATAGTGGATACATTACCAGACACAGTGGTATAGTGGATACATTACTAGACACAGTGGTCGAGTGGATACATTACCGGACACAGTGGTAGAGTGGATACATTACTAGACACAGTGGTCGAGTGGATACATTACTAGACACAGTGGTAGAGTGGATACATTACTAGACACAGTGGTAGAGTGGATACATTACTAGACACAATGGTAGATTTGATACATTACTAGACACAATGGTAGAGTGGATACATTACTAGACACAGTGATATAGTGGATACATTACTAGACACAGTGGTCGAGTGGATACATTACTAGACACAGTGGTAGAGTGGATATATTACCGGACACAGTGATAGAGTGGATACATTACCAGACACAGTGGTAGAGTGGATACATTACTAGACACAGTGGTCGAGTGGATACATTACTAGACACAGTGGGCGAGTGGATACATTACTAGACATAGTGGTAGAGTGGATACATTACTAGACACAATGGTAGAGTTGATACATTACTAGACACAATGGTAGAGTGGATACATTACTAGACACAGTGATATAGTGGATACATTACTAGACACAGTGGTCGAGTGGATACATTACTAGACACAGTGGTATAGTGGATACATTACCAGACGCAGTGGTATAGTGGATACATTACCAGACACAGTGGTAGAGTGGATACATTACCGGGCACAGTGGTATAGTGGATACATTACCGGACACAGTGGTATAGTGGATACATTACCGGACACAGTGGTATAGTGGATACATTACTAGACACATTGGTAGAGTGGATACATTACTAGACACAGTGGTATAGTGGATACATTACGGACACAGTGGTATAGTGGATACATTACTAGACACAGTGGTCGAGTGGATACATTACCAGACACAGTGGTAGAGTGGATACATTACTAGACACAGTGGTAGAGTGGATACATTACTAGACACAGTGGTAGAGTGGATACATTACTAGACACAGTGGTCGAGTGGATACATTACTAGACACAGTGGTAGAGTGGATACATTACCGGACACAGTGGTAGAGTGGATACATTACCAGACACAGTGGTAGAGTGGATACATTACCAGACACAGTGGTCGAGTGGATACATTACCAGACACAGTGGTAGAGTGGATACATTACCAGACACAGTGGTCGAGTGGATACATTACTAGACACAGTGGTAGAGTGGATACATTACTAGACACAGTGGTAGAGTGGATACATTACTAGACACAGTGGTCGAGTGGATACATTACTAGACACAGTGGTAGAGTGGATACATTACCAGACACAGTGGTCGAGTGGATACATTACTAGACACAGTGGTCGAGTGGATACATTACTAGACACAGTGGTAGAGTGGATACATTACCAGACACAGTGGTAGAGTGGATACATTACTAGACACAGTGGTCGGGTGGATACATTACTAGACACAGTGGTCGAGTGGATACATTACTAGACACAGTGGTAGAGTGGATACATTACTAGACACAGTGGTATAGTGGATACATTACCGGACACAGTGGTATAGTGGATACATTACCGGACACAGTGGTAGAGTGGATACATTACCGGACACAGTGGTAGAGTGGATACATTACCAGACACAGTGGTAGAGTGGATACATTACTAGACACAGTGGTAGAGTGGATACATTACCGGACACAGTGGTAGAGTGGATACATTACTAGACACAGTGGTAGAGTGGATACATTACCGGACACAGTGGTAGAGTGGATACATTACTAGACACAGTGGTAGAGTGGATACATTACCGGACACAGTGGTATAGTGGATACATTACAAGAAACAGTGGTAGAGTGGATACATTACTAGACACAGTGGGCGAGTGGATACATTACTAGACACAGTGGTAGAGTGGATACATTACCGGACACAATGGTAGAGTGGATGCATTACCGGACACAGTGGTCGTGTGGATACATTACCGGACACAGTGGTCGAGTGGATACATTACCGGACATAGTGGTAGAGTGGATACATTACCAGACACAGTGGTCGAGTGGATACATTACTAGACAAAGTGGTAGAGTGGATACATTACTAGACAAAGTGGTAGAGTGGATACATTACTAGACAAAGTGGTCGAGTGGATACATTACTAGACACAGTGGTAGAGTGGATACATTACCAGACACAGTGGTCGAGTGGATACATTACTAGACACAGTGGTCGAGTGGATACATTACTAGACACAGTGATATAGTGGATACATTACTAGACACAGTGGTCGAGTGGATACATTACTAGACACAGTGGTAGAGTGGATATATTACCGGACACAGTGATAGAGTGGATACATTACCAGACACAGTGGTAGAGTGGATACATTACTAGACACAGTGGTCGAGTGGATACATTACCAGACACAGTGGTAGAGTGGATACATTACTAGACACAGTGGTAGAGTGGATACAATACTAGACATAGTGGTAGAGTGGATACATTACTAGAAACAGTGGTAGAGTGGATACATTACCGGACACAGTGGTAGAGTGGATACATTAATAGACACAGTGGGCGAGTGGATACATTACTAGACACAGTGGTAGAGTGGATACATTACCGGACACAATGGTAGAGTGGAAGCATTACCGGACACAGTGGTCGTGTGGATACATTACCGGACACAGTGGTCGAGTGGATACATTACCGGACATAGTGGTAGAGTGGATACATTACCAGACACAGTGGACGAGTGGATACATTACTAGACAAAGTGGTAGAGTGGATACATTACTAGACAAAGTGGTAGAGTGGATACATTACTAGACAAAGTGGTCGAGTGGATACATTACTAGACACAGTGGTAGAGTGGATACATTACCAGACACAGTGGTCGAGTGGATACATTACTAGACACAGTGGTCGAGTGGATACATTACTAGACACAGTGGTAGAGTGGATACATTACCAGACACAGTGGTAGAGTGGATACATTACTAGACACAGTGGTCGGGTGGATACATTACTAGACACAGTGGTCGAGTGGATACATTACTAGACACAGTGGTAGAGTGGATACATTACTAGACACAGTGGTATAGTGGATACATTACCGGACACAGTGGTATAGTGGATACATTACCGGACACAGTGGTAGAGTGGATACATTACCGGACACAGTGGTATAGTGGATACATTACTAGACAAAGTGGGCGAGTGGATACATTACTAGACACAGTGGTAGAGTGGATACATTACCGGACACAGTGGTAGAGTGGATACATTACCAGACACAGTGATATAGTGGATACATTACTAGACACAGTGGTCGAGTGGATACATTACTAGACACAGTGGTAGAGTGGATACATTACCGGACACAGTGGTAGAGTGGATACATTGCCAGACACAGTGGTAGAGTGGATACATTACTAGACACAGTTGTCGAGTGGATACATTACCAGACACAGTGGTAGAGTGGATACATTACTAGACACAGTTGTCGAGTGGATACATTACCAGACACAGTGGTAGAGTGGATACATTACTAGACACAGTGGTAGAGTGGATACATTACCGGACACAGTGGTAGAGTGGATACATTACTAGACACAGTGGTAGAGTGGATACATTACTAGAGACAATGGTAGAGTGGCTACATTACCAGACGCAGTGGTCTAGTGGATACATTACCGGACACAGTGGTAGAGTGGATACATTACCAGACGCAGTGGTCGAGTGGATACATTACCGGACACAGTGGTAGAGTGGATACATTACCGGACACAGTGGTATAGTGGATACATTACCAGACGCAGTGGTATAGTGGATACATTACTAGACACAGTGGTCGAGTGGATACATTACCGGACACAGTGGTATAGTGGATACATTACTAGACACAGTGGTCGAGTGGATACATTACTAGACACAGTGGGCGAGTGGATACATTACTAGACATAGTGGTAGAGTGGATACATTACTAGACACAATGGTAGATTTGATACATTACTAGACACAATGGTAGAGTGGATACATTACTAGACACAGTGATATAGTGGATACATTACTAGACACAGTGGTCGAGTGGATACATTACTAGACACAGTGGTAGAGTGGATATATTACCGGACACAGTGATAGAGTGGATACATTACCAGACACAGTGGTAGAGTGGATACATTACTAGACACAGTGGTCGAGTGGATACATTACTAGACACAGTGGGCGAGTGGATACATTACTAGACATAGTGGTAGAGTGGATACATTACTAGACACAATGGTAGAGTTGATACATTACTAGACACAATGGTAGAGTGGATACATTACTAGACACAGTGATATAGTGGATACATTACTAGACACAGTGGTCGAGTGGATACATTACTAGACACAGTGGTATAGTGGATACATTACCAGACGCAGTGGTATAGTGGATACATTACCAGACACAGTGGTAGAGTGGATACATTACCGGACACAGTGGTAGAGTGGATACATTACTAGACACAGTGGTAGAGTGGATACATTACTAGACACAGTGGTAGAGTGGATACATTACCAGACACAGTGGTAGAGTGGATACATTACCAGACACAGTGGTAGAGTGGATACATTACCAGACACAGTGGTAGAGTGGATACATTACCAGACACAGTGGTCGAGTGGATACATTACTAGACACAGTGGTCGAGTGGATACATTACTAGACACAGTGGTAGAGTGGATACATTACTAGACACAGTGGTCGAGTGGATACATTACTAGACACAGTGGTAGAGTGGATACATTACCAGACAAAGTGGTCGAGTGGATACATTACTAGACAAAGTGGGCGAGTGGATACATTACTAGACAAAGTGGTCGATGGATACATTATAGACACAGTGGTGAGTGATACATTACTAGACACAGTGGCGAGTGGATACATTACTAGACACAGTGGTAGAGTGGATACATTACCAGACAAAGTGGTCGAGTGGATACATTACTAGACAAAGTGGGCGAGTGGATACATTACTAGACAAAGTGGTCGACTGGATACATTACTAGACACAGTGGTCGAGTAGATACATTACTAGACACAGTGGGCGAGTGGATACATTACTAGACAAAGTGGTAGAGTGGATACATTACTAGACACAGTGGTAGAGTGGATACATTACTAGACACAGTGGGCGAGTGGATACATTATTAGACAAAGTGGTAGAGTGGATACATTACTAGACACAGTGGTAGAGTGGATACATTACTAGACACAGTGGTAGAGTGGATATATTACTAGACACAGTGGGCGAGTGGATACATTACCAGACACAGTGGTATAGTGGATACATTACCGGACACAGTGGTAGAGTGGATACATTACCGGGCACAGTGGTAGAGTGGATACATTACCAGACACAGTGGTCGAGTGGATACATTACCGGACACAGTGGTAGAGTGGATACATTACCGGACACAGTGGTAGAGTGGATACATTACTAGACACAATGGTAGAGTGGATACATTACCAGACACAGTGGTAGAGTGGATACATTACCGGACACAATGGTCGAGTGGATACATTACTAGACACAGTGGTCGAGTACATATATTACTAGACAAAGTGGTAGAGTGGATACATTACTAGACACAGTGGTCGAGTGGATACATTACTAGACACAGTGGTAGAGTGGATACATTACCAGACACAGTGGTCGAGTGGATACATTACTAGACAAAGTGGTCGAGTGGATACATTACTAGACAAAGTGGGCGAGTGGATACATTACTAGACACAGTGGGCGAGTGGATACATTACTAGACACAGTGGGCGAGTGGATACATTACTAGACAAAGTGGTCGAGTGGATACATTACTAGACAAAGTGGTCGAGTGGATACATTACTAGACAAAGTGGTCGAGTGGATACATTACTAGACACAGTGGGCGAGTGGATACATTACTAGACAAAGTGGTCGCGTGTATACATTACTAGACAAAGTGGTCGAGTGGATACATTACTAGACACAGTGGTCGAGTGGATACATTACTAGACACAGTGGTAGAGTGGATACATTACCAGACACAGTGGTCGAGTGGATACATTACTAGACAAAGTGGTCGAGTGGATACATTACTAGACAAAGTGGGCGAGTGGATACATTACTAGACACAGTGGGCGAGTGGATACATTACTAGACACAGTGGGCGAGTGGATACATTACTAGACAAAGTGGTAGAGTGGATACATTACTAGACACAGTGGTCGAGTGGATACATTACTAGACACAGTGGGCGAGTGGATACATTACTAGACACAGTGATAGAGTGGATACATTACTAGACATCTAGGTCGAGTGGATACATTACTAGACACAGTTGTCGAGTGGATACATTACCGGACACAGTGGTAGAGTGGATACATTACTAGACACAGTGGTCGAGAGGATAGAATACTAGACACAGTGGTAGAGTGGATACATTACTAGACACAGTGGGCGAGTGGATACATTACCAGACACAGTGGTCGAGTGGATACATTACCGGACACAGTGGTAGAGTGGATACATTACTAGACACAGTGGTCGAGTGCATACATAGCTAGACACAGTGGTAGAGTGGATACATTACCGGACAAAGTGGTAGAGTGGATACATTACCGGACACAGTGGTATAGTCGATACATTACCAGACACAGTGGTCGAGTGGATACATTACCGGACACAGTGGTAGAGTGGATACATTACCGGACACAGTGGTATAGTGGATACATTACCAGACTCAGTGGTCGAGTGGATACATTACCGGACACAGTGGTAGAGTGGATACATTACCAGACGCAGTGGTCGAGTGGATACATTACCGGACACAGTGGTAGAGTGGATACATTACCGGACACAGTGGTATAGTGGATACATTACCAGACGCAGTGGTATAGTGGATACATTACTAGACACAGTGGTCGAGTGGATACATTACTAGACACAGTGGTAGAGTGGATACATTACTAGACACAGTGGTCGAATGGATACATTACCGGACACAGTGGTATAGTGGATACATTACTAGACACAGTGGTCGAGTGGATACATTACTAGACATAGTGGTAGAGTGGATACATTACTAGACACAGTGGTCGAATGGATACATTACCGGACACAGTGGTAGAGTGGATACATTACTAGACACAGTGGTATAGTGGATACATTACCAGACACAGTGGGCGAGTGGATACATTACTAGACAAAGTGGTCAAGTGGATACATTACTAGACACAGTGGTCGGTTGGATACATTACTAGACACAGTGGTCGAGTGGATACATTACTAGACATAGTGGTAGAGTGGATACATTACTAGACATAGTGGTAGAGTGGATACATTACTAGACACAGTGGTAGAGTGGATACATTACTAGACACAGTGGTAGAGTGGATACATTACTAGACACAGTGGTAGAGTGGATACATTACTAGACACAGTGGTAGAGTGGATACATTACTAGACATAGTGGTAGAGTGGATACATTACTAGACAAAGTGGTAGAGTGGATACATTACTAGACACAGTGGTAGAGTGGATACATTACTAGACACAGTGGTAGAGTGGATACATTACTAGACAAAGTGGTAGAGTGGATACATTACTAGACAAAGTGGTAGAGTGGATACATTACTAGACACAGTGGTAGAGTGGATACATTACTAGACACAGTGGTAGAGTGGATACATTACTAGAAGTGGTCGAGTGGATACATTACTAGACACAGTGGTCGAGTGGATACATTACTAGACAAAGTGGTCGAGTGGATACATTACTAGACACAGTGGTCGAGTGGATACATCAATGGACATTTGTCGAGAGGATACATTACTAACACAATGGTCAGTGGTGATTACCAGACACAGCGGTCTATAGGATACAATACTAGACACAGTGGTAAGTGGATACATAACTAGACACAATGGTAGAGTTGATACATTACAGACACAATGGTGAGTGGATACATTACTAGACACAGTGGTCGAGTGGATACATTACTAGACACAGTGGTAGAGTGGATACATTACTAGACACAGTGGTCGAGTGGATACATTACTAGACACAGTGGTCGAGTGGATACATTACTAGACACAGTGGTCGAGCGGATACATTACCAGACACAGTGGTCGAGTGGATACATTGCTAGACACAGTGCTCGAGTGGATACATTACTAGACACAGTGGTAGAGTGGATACATTACTAGACACAGTGGTAGAGTGTATACATTACTAGACACAGTGGTCGAGTGGATACATTACTAGACACAGTGGTAGAGTGGATACATTACTAGACACAGTGGTCGAGTGGATACATTACTCAGTTGTCGAGTGGATACATTACCGGACACAGTGGTAGAGTGGATACATTACTAGACACAGTGGTCGAGAGGATAGAATACTAGACACAGTGGTAGAGTGGATACATTACTAGACACAGTGGGCGAGTGGATACATTACCAGACACAGTGGTCGAGTGGATACATTACCGGACACAGTGGTAGAGTGGATACATTACTAGACACAGTGGTCGAGTGGATACATTGCTAGACACAGTGGTAGAGTGGATACGTTACCGGACACAGTGGTATAGTCGATACATTACCAGGCACAGTGGTCGAGTGGATACATTACCGGACACAGTGGTAGAGTGGATACATTACCGGACACAGTGGTATAGTGGATACATTACCAGACGCAGTGGTATAGTGGATACATTACCAGACGTAGTGGTCGAGTGGATACATTACCAGACACAGTGGTAGAGTGGATACATTACCAGACACAGTGGTAGAGTGGATACATTACTAGACACAGTGGTAGAGTGGATACGTTACCGGACACAGTGGTAGAGTGGATACATTACTGGACACAGTGGTATAGTCGATACATTACCAGGCACAGTGGTCGAGTGGATACATTACCGGACACAGTGGTAGAGTGGATACATTACCGGACACAGTGGTATAGTGGATACATTACCGGACACAGTGGTATAGTGGATACATTACCAGACGTAGTGGTCGAGTGGATACATTACCAGACACAGTGGTAGAGTGGATACATTACCAGACACAGTGGTAGAGTGGATACATTACTAGACACAGTGGTAGAGTGGATACATTACCGGACACAGTGGTAGAGTGGATACATTACCAGACACAGTGGTAGAGTGGATACATTACCGGACACAGTGGTAGAGTGGATACATTACCGGACACAGTGGTATAGTGGATACATTACCGGACACAGTGGTATAGTGGATACATTACCAGACGCAGTGGTATAGTGGATACATTACTAGACACAGTGGTCGAGTGGATACATTACTAGACACAGTGGTAGAGTGGATACATTACCGGACACAGTGGTAGAGTGGATACATTACCAGACACAGTGGTAGAGTGGATACATTACTAGACACAGTTGTCGAGTGGTTACATTACCAGACACAGTGGTAGAGTGGATACATTACTAGACACAGTGGTAGAGTGGATACAATACTAGACATAGTGGTAGAGTGGATACATTACTAGACACAGTGGTAGAGTGGATACATTACCGGACACAGTGGTAGAGTGGATACATTACTAGACACAGTGGTAGAGTGGATACATTACAAGAACAATGGTAGAGTGGATACATTACCAGACGCAGTGGTCGAGTGGATACATTACCGGACACAGTGGTAGAGTGGATACATTACCAGACGCAGTGGTCGAGTGGATACATTACCGGACACAGTGGTAGAGTGGATACATTACCGGACACAGTGGTATAGTGGATACATTACTAGACACAGTGGTCGAGTGGATACATTACTAGATACAGTGGTCGAGTGGATACATTACTAGACACAGTGGTAGAGTGGATACATTACTAGACATAGTGGTAGAGTGGATACATTACTAGACACAGTGGTAGAGTGGATACATTACTAGACAAAGTGGTCGAGTGGATACATTACTAGACACAGTGGGCGAGTGGATACATTACTAGACAAAGTGGTCAAGTGGATACATTACTAGACACAGTGGTCGAGTGGATACATTAGTGGTTATGTTATGTTATATTTCGGGTTTTACGCCTGCATCAGCACCATTTTGGGCTATATCGCCAGAGGGCAGTTTACCTAACAACACCTTTCCTGGGCAGACTCCAGCGGTTAGTACTTGGGTGCACCAACCTCCGTATGAAACTGCCAACTTTTTCATATAAATGAGACACGGCCTGAGTGTGGCTCAAACCCGTGACCATCAGTGATGATAGGTTACAGTGTTATACAAGTCAGCGACCTTAACCACTCGACCACGGAGGCGGACTGTGGATGAGTGGATACATTACTAGACACAGTGGTAGAGTGGATACATTACTAGACACAGTGGTCGAGTGGATACATTACTAGACACAGTGGTCGAGTGGATACATTACTAGACACAGTGGTCCAGCGGATACATTACCAGACACAGTGGTCGAGTGCATACATTGCTAGACACAGTGCTCGAGTGGATACATTACTAGACACAGTGGTAGAGTGGATACATTACCAGACACAGTGGTAGAGTGTATACATTACTAGACACAGTGGTCGAGTGGATACATTACTAGACACAGTGGTAGAGTGGATACATTACTAGACACAGTGGTCGAGTGGATACATTACTCAGTTGTCGAGTGGATACATTACCGGACACAGTGGTAGAGTGGATACATTACTAGACACAGTGGTCGAGAGGATAGAATACTAGACACAGTGGTAGAGTGGATACATTACTAGACACAGTGGGCGAGTGGATACATTACCAGACACAGTGGTCGAGTGGATACATTACCGGACACAGTGGTAGAGTGGATACATTACTAGACACAGTGGTCGAGTGGATACATTGCTAGACACAGTGGTAGAGTGGATACGTTACCGGACACAGTGGTAGAGTGGATACATTACTGGACACAGTGGTATAGTCGATACATTACCAGGCACAGTGGTCGAGTGGATACATTACTGGACACAGTGGTAGAGTGGATACATTACCGGACACAGTGGTATAGTGGATACATTACCAGACGCAGTGGTCGAGTGGATACATTACCGGACACAGTGGTATAGTGGATACATTACCAGACGTAGTGGTCGAGTGGATACATTACCAGACACAGTGGTAGAGTGGATACATTACCAGACACAGTGGTAGAGTGGATACATTACTAGACACAGTGGTAGAGTGGATACATTACCGGACACAGTGGTAGAGTGGATACATTACCAGACACAGTGGTAGAGTGGATACATTACCGGACACAGTGGTAGAGTGGATACATTACCGACACAGTGGTATAGTGGATACATTACCGGACACAGTGGTATAGTGGATACATTACCGACCAGTGGTATAGTGGAACATTACCGACACAGTGTAATGATACATTACAACACATGTCGAGTGGATACATTACTAGACCAGTGGTCGATGGATACATACCAGACCAGTGGTAGAGTGATACATTACTAGACACAGGTCGAGTGATACATACTAGACACATGGTAGATGGATACATTACACACAACAGTGGATACATTACCAGACACAGTGGTCGAGTGGATACATTACCGGACACAGTGGTAGAGTGGATACATTACCAGACACAGTGGTAGAGTGGATACATTACTAGACACAGTGGTAGAGTGGATACATTACTAGACACAGTGGTAGAGTGGATACATTACTAGACACAGTGGTCGAGTGGATACATTACTAGACACAGTGGTCGAGTGGATACATTACTAGACACAGTGGTAGAGTGGATACATTACTAGACACAGTGGTCGAGTGGATACATTACTAGACACAGTGGTAGAGTGGATACATTACTAGACACAGTGGTCGAGTGGATACATTACTAGACACAGTGGTAGAGTGGATACATTACCGGACACAGTGGTAGAGTGGATACATTACCAGACACAGTGGTCGAGTGGATACATTACTAGACACAGTGGTCGAGTGGATACATTACCAGACACAGTGGTAGAGTGGATACATTACTAGACACAGTGGTAGAGTGGATACATTACTAGACACAGTGGTAGAGTGGATACATTACTAGACACAGTGGTAGAGTGGATACATTACCAGACACAGTGGTAGAGTGGATACATTACCAACACAGTGGTAGAGTGGATACATTACGACACAGTGTGAGTGGATACATACTAGACACAGTGGTAGAGTGGATACATTACCGGACACAGTGGTAGAGTGGATACATTACCAGACACAGTGGTCGAGTGGATACATTACCAGACACAGTGGTAGAGTGGATACATTACCAGACACAGTGGTAGAGTGGATACATTACTAGACACAGTGGTAGAGTGGATACATTACCGGACACAGTGGTAGAGTGGATACATTACCAGACACAGTGGTAGAGTGGATACATTACCGGACACAGTGGTAGAGTGGATACATTACCGGACACAGTGGTATAGTGGATACATTACCGGACACAGTGGTATAGTGGATACATTACCAGACACAGTGGTATAGTGGATACATTACTAGACACAGTGGTCGAGTGGATACATTACTAGACACAGTGGTAGAGTGGATACATTACCAGACACAGTGGTAGAGTGGATACATTACCAGACACAGTGGTAGAGTGGATACATTACTAGACACAGTTGTCGAGTGGATACATTACCAGACACAGTGGTAGAGTGGATACATTACTAGACACAGTGGTAGAGTGGATACATTACTAGACATAGTGGTAGAGTGGATACATTACTAGACACAGTGGTAGAGTGGATACATTACCAGACACAGTGGTAGAGTGGATACATTACTAGACACAGTGGTAGAGTGGATACATTACTAGACACAGTGGTAGAGTGGATACATTACCAGACGCAGTGGTCGAGTGGATACATTACCGGACACAGTGGTAGAGTGGATACATTACCAGACGCAGTGGTCGAGTGGATACATTACCGGACACAGTGGTAGAGTGGATACATTACCGGACACAGTGGTAGAGTGGATACATTACTAGACACAGTGGTAGAGTGGATACATTACTAGACACAGTGGTCGAGTGGATACATTACTAGACAAAGTGGTAGAGTGGATACATTACTAGACATAGTGGTAGAGTGGATACATTACTAGATACAGTGGTAGAGTGGATACATTACTAGACAAAGTGGTCGAGTGGATACATTACTAGACACAGTGGGCGAGTGGATACATTACTAGACAAAGTGGTCAAGTGGATACATTACTAGACACAGTGGTCGAGTGGATACATTAGTGGTTATGTTATGTTATATTTCGGGTTTTACGCCTGCATCAGCACCATTTTGGGCTATATCGCCAGAGGGCAGTTTACCTAACAACACCTTTCCTGGGCAGACTCCAGCGGTTAGTACTTGGGTGCACCAACCTCCGTATGAAACTGCCAACTTTTTCATATAAATGAGACACGGCCTGAGTGTGGCTCAAACCCGTGACCATCAGTGATGATAGGTTACAGTGTTATACAAGTCAGCGACCTTAACCACTCGACCACGGAGGCGGACTGTGGATGAGTGGATACATTACTAGACACAGTGGTAGAGTGGATACATTACTAGACACAGTGGTCGAGTGGATACATT
>CM026393.1:44228366-44242664 GCA_014843695.1 Archivesica marissinica
GAGTGGATACATTACTAGACATAGTGGTAGAGTGGATACATTACTAGACACAGTGGTAGAGTGGATACATTACTAGACACAGTGGTAGAGTGGATACATTACTAGACACAGTGGTAGGTGGATACATTACTAGACAAGTGGTCGAGTGGATACATTACTAGACATAGTGGTAGAGTGGATACATTACTAGACATAGTGGTAGAGTGGATACATTACTAGACACAGTGGTAGAGTGGATACATTACTAGACACAGTGGTATAGTGGATACATTACTAGACATAGTTGTCGAGTGGATACATTACTAGACATAGTGGTAGAGTGGATACATTACTAGACACAGTGGTAGAGTGGATACATTACTAGACACAGTGGTAGAGTGGATACATTACTAGACACAGTGGTATAGTGGATACATTACTAGACACAGTGGTCGAGTGGATACATTACTAGACATAGTGGTAGAGTGGATACATTACTAGACATAGTGGTAGAGTGGATACATTACTAGACACAGTGGTAGAGTGGATACATTACTAGACACAGTGGTATAGTGGATACATTACTAGACATAGTTGTCGAGTGGATACATTACTAGACATAGTGGTAGAGTGGATACATTACCGTAGTGGAGTGGATACATTACTAGACACAGTGGTCGAGTGGATACATTACTAGACACAGTGGTAGAGTGGATACATTACTAAACACAGTGGTTGAGTGGATACATTACTAGACACAGTGGTCGAATGGATACATTACGACGGTGAGGGATACATTACTGAACATGGTGAGTGGATACATTACTGAAGTGGTGAGGGATACATTACAGACACAGTGGTGAGTGGATACATTACGACATAGACCAGTGGTATAGTGGATACATTACTATACACAATGGTAGAGTTGATACATTACTAGACACAATGGTAGAGTGGATACATTACTAGACACAGTGGTCGAGTGGATACATTACTAGACACAGTGGTAGAGTGGATACATTACCAGACACAGTGGTAGAGTGGATACATTACTAGACACAGTGGTCGAGTGGATACATTACTAGACACAGTGGTGGAATGGATACATTACCAGAAACAGTGGTAGAGTGGATACATTACTAGACACAGTGGTAGAGTGGATACATTACTAGACACAGTGGTATAGTGGATACATTACTAGGCACAGTGGTCGAGTGGATACATTACCAGACACAGTAGTAGAGTGGTTACATTACTAGACACAGTGGTAGAGTGGATACATTACCAGACACAGTGGTCGAGTGCATAAATTGCTAGACACAGTGGTCGAGTGGATACATTACTAGACACAGTGGTCGAGTGGATACATTACTAGACACAGTGGGCGAGTGGATACATTACTAGACACAGTGGGCGAGTGGATACATTACTAGACATAGTGGTAGAGTGGATACATTACTAGACACAATGGTAGAGTTGATACATTACTAGACACATTGGTAGAGTGGATACATTACTAGACACAGTGATATAGTGGATACATTACTAGACACAGTGGTCGAGTGGATACATTACTAGACACAGTTGTAGAGTGGATATATTACCGGACACAGTGATAGAGTGGATACATTACCAGACACAGTGGTAGAGTGGATACATTACTAGACACAGTGGTCGAGTGGATACATTACCAGACACAGTGGTAGAGTGGATACATTACTAAGACACAGTGGTAGAGTGGATACAATACTAGACATAGTGGTAGAGTGGATACATTACTAGAAACAGTGGTAGAGTGGATACATTACCGGACACAGTGGTAGAGTGGATACATTAATAGACACAGTGGTAGAGTGGATACATTACTAGACACAATGGTAGAGTGGATACATTACCAGACACAGTGGTAGAGTGGATACATTACCGGGCACAGTGGTATAGTGGATACATTACCGGACACAGTGGTATAGTGGATACATTACCGGACACAGTGGTAGGGTGGATACATTAGGTGGTTGGTTTGGGTGGTGTGGTTTTAGACACAGTGGTATAGTGGATACATTACTAGACACAGTGGGCGAGTGGATACATTACTAGACACAGTGGTAGAGTGGATACATTACCGGACACAGTGGTAGAGTGGATACATTACTAGACTCAGTGGTAGAGTGGATACATTACCGGACACAGTGGTATAGTGGATACATTACTAGACACAGTGGGCGAGTGGATACATTACTAGACACAGTGGTAGAGTGGAAACATTACCGGACACAATGGTAGAGTGGATGCATTACCGGACACAGTGGTCGTGTGGATACATTACCGGACACAGTGGTCGAGTGGATACATTACCGGACATAGTGGTAGAGTGGATACATTACCAGACACAGTGGTCGAGTGGATACATTACTAGACAAAGTGGTAGAGTGGATACATTACTAGACACAGTGGTAGAGTGGATACATTACTAGACAAAGTGGTCGAGTGGATACATTACTAGACACAGTGGTAGAGTGGATACATTACCAGACACAGTGGTCGAGTGGATACATTACTAGACACAGTGGTCGAGTGGATACATTACTAGACACAGTGGTAGAGTGGATACATTACCAGACACAGTGGTAGAGTGGATACATTACTAGACACAGTGGTCGGGTGGATACATTACTAGACACAGTGGTCGAGTGGATACATTACTAGACACAGTGGTAGAGTGGATACATTACTAGACACAGTGGTATAGTGGATACATTACCGGACACAGTGGTAGAGTGGATACATTACCAGACGCAGTGGTCGAGTGGATACATTACCGGACACAGTGGTATAGTGGATACATTACAAGAAACAGTGGTAGAGTGGATACATTACCGGACACAGTGGTATAGTGGATACATTACCGGACACAGTGGTATAGTGGATACATTACCGGACACAGTGGTAGAGTGGATACATTACCAGACGCAGTGGTAGAGTGGATACATTACTAGACAAAGTGGGCGAGTGGATACATTACTAGACACAGTGGTAGAGTGGATACATTACCGGACACAGTGGTAGAGTGGATACATTACCAGACACAGTGATATAGTGGATACATTACTAGACACAGTGGTCGAGTGGATACATTACTAGACACAGTGGTAGAGTGGATACATTACCGGACACAGTGGTAGAGTGGATACATTACCAGACACAGTGGTAGAGTGGATACATTACTAGACACAGTTGTCGAGTGGATACATTACCAGACACAGTGGTAGAGTGGATACATTACTAGACACAGTGGTAGAGTGGATACATTACCGGACACAGTGGTAGAGTGGATACATTACCGGACACAGTGGTATAGTGGATACATTACTAGACACAGTGGGCGAGTGGATACATTACTAGACACAGTGGTAGAGTGGATACATTACCGGACACATGGTAGAGTGGATCATTACGACCAGTGGTGAGTGGATACATTACCGGACAATGGTAGAGTGGATACATTACCAGACACAGTGGTCGAGTGGATACATTACTAGACAAAGTGGTAGAGTGGATACATTACTAGACAAAGTGGTAGAGTGGATACATTACTAGACACAGTGGTCGAGTGGATACATTACTAGACACAGTGGTAGAGTGGATACATTACCAGACACAGTGGTCGAGTGGATACATTACTAGACACAGTGGTCGAGTGGATACATTACTAGACACAGTGATATAGTGGATACATTACTAGACACAGTGGTCGAGTGGATACATTACTAGACACAGTGGTAGAGTGGATATATTACCGGACACAGTGATAGAGTGGATACATTACCAGACACAGTGGTAGAGTGGATACATTACTAGACACAGTGGTCGAGTGGATACATTACCAGACACAGTGGTAGAGTGGATACATTACTAGACACAGTGGTAGAGTGGATACAATACTAGACATAGTGGTAGAGTGGATACATTACTAGAAACAGTGGTAGAGTGGATACATTACCGGACACAGTGGTAGAGTGGATACATTAATAGACACAGTGGTAGAGTGGATACATTACTAGACACAATGGTAGAGTGGATACATTACCAGACACAATGGTAGAGTGGATACATTACTAGACACAGTGGTAGAGTGGATACATTACCGGGCACAGTGGTATAGTGGATACATTACCGGACACAGTGGTAGAGTGGATACATTACCGGACACAGTGGTAGAGTGGATACATTACCAGACACAATGGTAGAGTGGATACATTACCAGACACAGTGGTAGAGTGGATACATTACCGGACACAGTGGTATAGTGGATACATTACCGGACACAGTGGTATAGTGGATACATTACCGGACACAGTGGTATAGTGGATACATTACTAGACACGTTGGTAGAGTGGATACATTACTAGACACAGTGGTAGAGTGGATACATTACCGGACACAGTGGTATAGTGGATACATTACTAGACACAGTTGTCGAGTGGTTACATTACCGGACACAGTGGTAGAGTGGATACATTACCGGACACAGTGGTATAGTGGATACATTACAAGAAACAGTGGTAGAGTGGATACATTACTAGACACAGTGGGCGAGTGGATACATTACTAGACACAGTGGTAGAGTGGATACATTACCGGACACAATGGTAGAGTGGATACATTACCAGACACAGTGGTCGTGTGGATACATTACCGGACACAGTGGTCGAGTGGATACATTACCGGACATAGTGGTAGAGTGGATACATTACCAGACACAGTGGTCGAGTGGATACATTACTAGACACAGTGGTAGAGTGGATACATTACTAGACACAGTGGTAGAGTGGATACATTACTAGACACAGTGGTCGAGTGGATACATTACTAGACACAGTGGTAGAGTGGATACATTACTAGACACAGTGGTCGAGTGGATACATTACTAGACACAGTGGTGAGTGGATACATTACTAGACACAGTGGTGAGTGCGACAGTGGGGTGGATACATTACTAGACAAGTGGTAGAGTGGATACATTACTAGACACAGTGGTAGAGTGGATACATTACTAGACACAGTGGTATAGTGGATACATTACCAGACACAGTGGTAGAGTGGATACATTACCAGACACAGTGGTAGAGTGGATACATTACCGGACACAGTGGTAGAGTGGATACATTACCAGACACAGTGGTAGAGTGGATACATTACTAGACACAGTGGTAGAGTGGATACATTACCGGACACAGTGGTATAGTGGATACATTACTAGACACAGTGGTAGAGTGGATACATTACCGGACACAGTGGTAGAGTGGATACATTACTAGACACAGTGGTAGAGTGGATACATTACCGGACACAGTGGTATAGTGGATACATTACAAGAAACAGTGGTAGAGTGGATACATTACTAGACACAGTGGGCGAGTGGATACATTACTAGACACAGTGGTAGAGTGGATACATTACCGGACACAATGGTAGAGTGGATGCATTACCGGACACAGTGGTCGTGTGGATACATTACCGGACACAGTGGTCGAGTGGATACATTACCGGACATAGTGGTAGAGTGGATACATTACCAGACACAGTGGTCGAGTGGATACATTACTAGACAAAGTGGTAGAGTGGATACATTACTAGACAAGTGTAGAGTGGATACATTACTAGACAAAGTGGTCGAGTGGATACATTACTAGACACAGTGGTAGAGTGGATACATTACCAGACACAGTGGTCGAGTGGATACATTACTAGACACAGTGGTCGAGTGGATACATTACTAGACACAGTGATATAGTGGATACATTACTAGACACAGTGGTCGAGTGGATACATTACTAGACACAGTGGTAGAGTGGATATATTACCGGACACAGTGATAGAGTGGATACATTACCAGACACAGTGGTAGAGTGGATACATTACTAGACACAGTGGTCGAGTGGATACATTACCAGACACAGTGGTAGAGTGGATACATTACTAGACACAGTGGTAGAGTGGATACAATACTAGACATAGTGGTAGAGTGGATACATTACTAGAAACAGTGGTAGAGTGGATACATTACCGGACACAGTGGTAGAGTGGATACATTAATAGACACAGTGGGCGAGTGGATACATTACTAGACACAGTGGTAGAGTGGATACATTACCGGACACAATGGTAGAGTGGAAGCATTACCGGACACAGTGGTCGTGTGGATACATTACCGGACACAGTGGTCGAGTGGATACATTACCGGACATAGTGGTAGAGTGGATACATTACCAGACACAGTGGACGAGTGGATACATTACTAGACAAAGTGGTAGAGTGGATACATTACTAGACAAAGTGGTAGAGTGGATACATTACTAGACAAAGTGGTCGAGTGGATACATTACTAGACACAGTGGTAGAGTGGATACATTACCAGACACAGTGGTCGAGTGGATACATTACTAGACACAGTGGTCGAGTGGATACATTACTAGACACAGTGGTAGAGTGGATACATTACCAGACACAGTGGTAGAGTGGATACATTACTAGACACAGTGGTCGGGTGGATACATTACTAGACACAGTGGTCGAGTGGATACATTACTAGACACAGTGGTAGAGTGGATACATTACTAGACACAGTGGTATAGTGGATACATTACCGGACACAGTGGTATAGTGGATACATTACCGGACACAGTGGTAGAGTGGATACATTACCGGACACAGTGGTATAGTGGATACATTACTAGACAAAGTGGGCGAGTGGATACATTACTAGACACAGTGGTAGAGTGTATACATTACCGGACACAGTGGTAGAGTGGATACATTACCAGACACAGTGATATAGTGGATACATTACTAGACACAGTGGTCGAGTGGATACATTACTAGACACAGTGGTAGAGTGGATACATTACCGGACACAGTGGTAGAGTGGATACATTGCCAGACACAGTGGTAGAGTGGATACATTACTAGACACAGTTGTCGAGTGGATACATTACCAGACACAGTGGTAGAGTGGATACATTACTAGACACAGTTGTCGAGTGGATACATTACCAGACACAGTGGTAGAGTGGATACATTACTAGACACAGTGGTAGAGTGGATACATTACCGGACACAGTGGTAGAGTGGATACATTACTAGACACAGTGGTAGAGTGGATACATTACTAGAGACAATGGTAGAGTGGCTACATTACCAGACGCAGTGGTCTAGTGGATACATTACCGGACACAGTGGTAGAGTGGATACATTACCAGACGCAGTGGTCGAGTGGATACATTACCGGACACAGTGGTAGAGTGGATACATTACCGGACACAGTGGTATAGTGGATACATTACCAGACGCAGTGGTATAGTGGATACATTACTAGACACAGTGGTCGAGTGGATACATTACCGGACACAGTGGTATAGTGGATACATTACTAGACACAGTGGTCGAGTGGATACATTACTAGACACAGTGGGCGAGTGGATACATTACTAGACATAGTGGTAGAGTGGATACATTACTAGACACAATGGTAGATTTGATACATTACTAGACACAATGGTAGAGTGGATACATTACTAGACACAGTGATATAGTGGATACATTACTAGACACAGTGGTCGAGTGGATACATTACTAGACACAGTGGTAGAGTGGATATATTACCGGACACAGTGATAGAGTGGATACATTACCAGACACAGTGGTAGAGTGGATACATTACTAGACACAGTGGTCGAGTGGATACATTACTAGACACAGTGGGCGAGTGGATACATTACTAGACATAGTGGTAGAGTGGATACATTACTAGACACAATGGTAGAGTTGATACATTACTAGACACAATGGTAGAGTGGATACATTACTAGACACAGTGATATAGTGGATACATTACTAGACACAGTGGTCGAGTGGATACATTACTAGACACAGTGGTATAGTGGATACATTACCAGACGCAGTGGTATAGTGGATACATTACCAGACGCAGTGGTATAGTGGATACATTACTAGACACAGTGGTCGAGTGGATACATTACTAGAAAAAGTGGTAGAGTGGATACATTACTAGACACAGTGGTAGAGTGGATACATTACTAGACACAGTGGTATAGTGGATACATTACTAGACACAGTGGTAGAGTGGATACATTACTAGACACAGTGGTCGAGTGGATACATTACCGGACACAGTGGTAGAGTGGATACATTACCAGACACAGTGGTAGAGTGGATACATTACCAGACACAGTGGTAGAGTGGATACATTACTAGACACAGTGGTCGAGTGGATACATTACCAGACACAGTGGTAGAGTGGATACATTACTAGACACAGTGGTAGAGGGGATACAATACTAGACATAGTGGTATAGTGGATACATTACTAGACACAGTGGTAGAGTGGATACATTACCGGACACAGTGGTAGAGTGGATACATTACTAGACACAGTGGTAGAGTGGATACATTACTAGACACAGTGGTAGAGTGGATACATTACCAGACACAGTGGTAGAGTGGATACATTACCGGACACAGTGGTAGAGTGGATACATTACCGGACACAGTGGTATAGTGGATACATTACTAGACAAAGTGGGCGAGTGGATACATTACTAGACACAGTGGGCGAGTGGATACATTACTAGACACAGTGGTAGAGTGGATACATTACTAGACACAATGCTAGAGTTGATACATTACTAGACACAATGGTAGAGTGGATACATTACTAGACACAGTGATATAGTGGATACATTACTAGACACTGTGGTCGAGTGGATACATTACTAGACACAGTGGTCGAGTGGATACATTACTAGACACAGTGGTAGAGTGGATACATTACCGGACACAGTGGTAGAGTGGATACATTACCAGACACAGTGGTAGAGTGGATACATTACTAGACACAGTGGTCGAGTGGATACATTACCAGACACAGTGGTAGAGTGGATACATTACTAGACACAGTGGTAGAGTGGATACATTACTAGACACAGTGGTAGAGTGTATACATTACTAGACACAATGGTAGAGTGGATACATTACCAGACACAGTGGTAGAGTGGATACATTACCGGGCACAGTGGTATAGTGGATACATTACTAGACACAATGGTAGGGTGGATACATTACTAGACACAGTGGTCGGGTGGATACATTACTAGACACAGTGGTCGAGTGGATACATTACTAGACACAGTGGTAGAGTGGATACATTACTAGACACAGTGGTAGAGTGGATACATTACCGGACACAGTGGTATAGTGGATACATTACCGGACACAGTGGTAGAGTGGATACATTACCGGACACAGTGGTATAGTGGATACATTACTAGACAAAGTGGGCGAGTGGATACATTACTAGACACAGTGGGCGAGTGAATACATTACTAGACATAGTGGTAGAGTGGATACATTACTAGACACAATGGTAGAGTTGATACATTACTAGACACAATGGTAGAGTGGATACATTACTAGACACAGTGATATAGTGGATACATTACTAGACACAGTGGTCGAGTGGATACATTACTAGAAAAAGTGGTAGAGTGGATACATTACTAGACACAGTGGTAGAGTGGATACATTACCAGACACAGTGGTAGAGTGGATACATTACTAGACACAGTGGTAGAGTGGATACATTACTAGACACAGTGGTAGAGTGGATACATTACCAGACACAGTGGTAGAGTGGATACATTACTAGACACAGTGGTAGAGTGGATACATTACTAGACACAGTGGTAGAGTGGATACATTACTAGACACAGTGGTAGAGTGGATACATTACTAGACACAGTGGTAGAGTGGATACATTACTAGACACAGTGGTAGAGTGGATACATTACCAGACACAGTGGTAGAGTGGATACATTACCGGACACAGTGGTAGAGTGGATACATTACCAGACACAGTGGTAGAGTGGATACATTACCGGACACAGTGGTAGAGTGGATACATTACCGGACACAGTGGTATAGTGGATACATTACCAGACGCAGTGGTAGAGTGGATACATTACCGGACACAGTGGTAAGTGGATACATTACTAGACACATGGTGAGTGGATACATTACCGGACACAGTGGTATAGTGGATACATTACTAGACACAGTGGTCGAGTGGATACATTACTAGATACAGTGGTCGAGTGGATACATTACTAGACACAGTGGTCGAGTGGATACATTACTAGACACAGTGGTGAGTATAATTACTAGACCAGTGGTGGGATACATTACTAGACACAGTGGGCGAGTGGATACATTACTAGACACAGTGGTAGAGTGGATACATTACTAGACACAGTGGTAGAGTGGATACATTACTAGACACAGTGGTAGAGTGGATACATTACTAGACACAGTGGTCGAGTGGATACATTACTAGACACAGTGGTCGAGTGGATACATTACTAGACAAAGTGGTCGAGTGGATACATTACTAGACACAGTGGTCGAGTGGATACATTAGTTTTTTGGGTTTTGTGTGTTTTGGGTTTGGGGGGTTTTTTTTGGGGTGGGTTGTTTGGGTGTGTGTGTTTTTTTGGGGTGGTGGGTGTGTGTGTGTGGTTGTGGTTGTCAGCGACCTTAACCACCGACCACGGAGGCGGACTGTGGATGAGTGGATACATTACTAGACACAGTGGTAGAGTGGATACATTACTAGACACAGTGGTCGAGTGGATACATTACTAGACACAGTGGTCGAGTGGATACATTACTAGACACAGTGGTAGAGTGGATACATTACTAGACATCTAGGTCGAGTGGATACACTACTAGGCACAGTTGTCGAGTGGATACATTACCGGACACAGTGGTAGAGTGGATACATTACTAGACACAGTGGTCGAGAGGATAGAATACTAGACACAGTGGTAGAGTGGATACATTACTAGACACAGTGGGCGAGTGGATACATTACCAGACACAGTGGTCGAGTGGATACATTACCGGACACAGTGGTAGAGTGGATACATTACTAGACACAGTGGTCGAGTGGATACATTGCTAGACACAGTGGTAGAGTGGATACGTTACCGGACACAGTGGTAGAGTGGATACATTACCGGACACAGTGGTATAGTCGATACATTACCAGGCACAGTGGTCGAGTGGATACATTACCGGACACAGTGGTAGAGTGGATACATTACCGGACACAGTGGTATAGTGGATACATTACCAGACGCAGTGGTCGAGTGGATACATTACCGGACACAGTGGTATAGTGGATACATTACCAGACGTAGTGGTCGAGTGGATACATTACCGGACACAGTGGTAGAGTGGATACATTACCAGACGCAGTGGTCGAGTGGATACATTACCGGACACAGTGGTAGAGTGGATACATTACCGGACACAGTGGTAGAGTGGATACATTACTAGACGCAGTGGTCGAGTGGATACATTACCGGACACAGTGGTAGAGTGGATACATTACCGGACACAGTGGTATAGTGGATACATTACCAGACGCAGTGGTATAGTGGATACATTACTAGACACAGTGGTCGAGTGGATACATTACTAGAAAAAGTGGTAGAGTGGATACATTACTAGACACAGTGGTAGAGTGGATACATTACTAGACACAGTGGGCGAGTGGATACATTATTAGACAAAGTGGTAGAGTGGATACATTACTAGACACAGTGGTAGAGTGGATACATTACTAGACACAGTGGTAGAGTGGATACATTACTAGACACAGTGGTCGAGTGGATACATTACTAGACACAGTGGTCGAGTGGATACATTACTAAACACAGTGGTAGAGTGGATACAGTACTAGACACAGTGGTAGAGTGGATACATTACTAGACACAGTGGTCGAGTGGTTACATTACTAGACACAGTGGTAGAGTGGATACATTACTAGACATAGTGGTAGAGTGCATACATTACTAGACACAGTGGTAGAGTGGATACATTACTAGACACAGTGGTCGAGTGGATACATTACTAGACACAGTGGTAGAGTGGATACATTACTAGACACAGTGGTCGAGTGGATACATTACTAGACACAGTGGTAGAGTGGATACATTACTAGACACAGTGGTAGAGTGGATACATTACTAGACACAGTGGTAGAGTGGATACATTACTAGACACAGTGGTCGAGTGGATACATTACTAGACACAGTGGTCGAGCGGATACATTACTATACACAGTGGTAGAGTGGATACATTACTAGACACAGTGGTCGAGTGGATACATTACTAGACACAGTGGTCGAGTGGATACATTACCAGACAAAGTGGTCGAGTGGATACATTACTAGACAAAGTGGGCGAGTGGATACATTACTAGACAAAGTGGTCGACTGGATACATTACTAGACACAGTGGTCGAGTAGATACGTTACTAGACACAGTGGGCGAGTGGATACATTACTAGACAAAGTGGTAGAGTGGATACATTACTAGACACAGTGGTAGAGTGGATACATTACTAGACACAGTGGGCGAGTGGATACATTATTAGACAAAGTGGTAGAGTGGATACATTACTAGACACAGTGGTAGAGTGGATACATTACTAGACACAGTGGTAGAGTGGATATATTACTAGACACAGTGGGCGAGTGGATACATTACCAGACACAGTGGTAGAGTGGATACATTACCGGGCACAGTGGTAGAGTGGATACATTACCAGACGCAGTGGTCGAGTGGATACATTACCGGACACAGTGGTAGAGTGGATACATTACCGGACACAGTGGTAGAGTGGATACATTACTAGACACAATGGTAGAGTGGATACATTACCAGACACAGTGGTAGAGTGGATACATTACTAGACACAGTGGTAGAGTGGATACATTACTAGACACAGTGGTAGAGTGGATACATTACCGGACACAATGGTAGAGTGGATACATTACTAGACAAAGTGGTCGAGTGGATACATTACTAGACACAGTGGTCGAGTGGATACATTAGTGGTTATGTTATGTTATATTTCGGGTTTTACGCCTGCATCAGCACCATTTTGGGCTATATCGCCAGAGGGCAGTTTACCTAACAACACCTTTCCTGGGCAGACTCCAGCGGTTAGTACTTGGGTGCACCAACCTCCGTAAGAAACTGCCAACTTTTTCATATAAATGAGACACGGCCTGAGTGTGGCTCAATCCGTGACCTCAGTGATGATAGGTTACAGTGGTATACAAGTCAGCGACCTTAACCACTCGACCACGGAGGCGGACTGTGGATGAGTGGATACATTACTAGACACAGTGGTAGAGTGGATACATTACTAGACACAGTGGTCGAGTGGATACATTACTAGACACAGTTGCGAGTGGATACATACTAGACACAGTGGTAGAGTGGATACATTACTAGACACTGGTCGAGTGGATAATACTAGGTTGGTGTTGGGG
Source organism: Archivesica marissinica (assembly GCA_014843695.1). Classification (NCBI taxonomy): domain Eukaryota; kingdom Metazoa; phylum Mollusca; class Bivalvia; order Venerida; family Vesicomyidae; genus Archivesica; species Archivesica marissinica. Next base: position 44,241,764 of record CM026393.1, read on the forward strand.
TGGTGGTTTGGTGGTGGGTTTACTAGACACAGTGGTAGAGTGGATACATACTAGACACAGTGGTAGAGTGGATACATTACTAGACACAGTGGTAGAGTGGATACATTACTAGACACAGTGGTCGAGTGGATACATTACTAGACACAGTGGTCGAGTGGATACATTACTAGACACAGTGGTCGAGTGGATACATTACTAGACACAGTGGTAGAGTGGATACATTACTAGACACAGTGGTAGAGTGGATACATTACTAGACACAGTGGTCGAGTGGATACATTACTAGACACAGTGGTAGAGTGGATACATTACTAGACACAGTGGTCGAGTGGATACATTACTCAGTGGTCGAGTGGATACATTACCGGACACAGTGGTAGAGTGGATACATTACTAGACACAGTGGTCGAGTGGATACATTACTAGACACAGTGGTAGAGTGGATACATTACTAGACACAGTGGTCGAGTGGATACATTACTAGACACAGTGGTCGAGTGGATACATTACGGACACAGTGGTAGAGTGGATACATTACTAGACACAGTGGTAGAGTGGATACATTACTAGACACAGTGGTAGAGTGGATACATTACTAGACACAGTGGTAGAGTGGATACATTACCGGACACAGTGGTATAGTGGATACATTACCGGGCACAGTGGTATAGTGGATACATTACCGGACTCAGTGGTAGAGTGGATACATTACCGGACACAGTGGTAGAGTGGATACATTACCAGACGCAGTGGTCGAGTGGATACATTACCGGACACAGTGGTATAGTGGATACATTACTAGACGTAGTGGTCGAGTGGATACATTACCGGACACAGTGGTATAGTGGATACATTACTGGACACAGTGGTAGAGTGGATACATTACTAGACATAGTGGTAG
>CM026393.1:44243664-44263165 GCA_014843695.1 Archivesica marissinica
TATAACGTGTTAACGCTCGTATTTAAATCAATGTTTGACTCTACACCCACCATATAACGTGTTAACGCTCGTATTTAAATCAATGTTTGACTCTACACCCACCATATAACGTGTTAACGCTCGTATTTAAATCAATGTTTGACTCTACACCCACCATATAACGTGTTAACGCTCGTATTTAAATCAATGTTTGACACCATATAACGTGTTAACGCTCGTATTTAAATCAATGTTTGACTCTACACCCACCATATAACGTGTTAACGCTCGTATTTAGATCAATGTTTGACTCTACACCCACCATATAACGTGTTAACGCTCGTATTTAAATCAATGTTTGACTCTACACCCACCATATAACGTGTTAACGCTCGTATTTAAATCAATGTTTGACTCTACACCCACCATATAACGTGTTAACGCTCGTATTTAAATCAATGTTTGACTCTACACCCACCATATAACGTGTTAACGCTCGTATTTAGATCAATGTTTGACTCTACATCCACCATATAACGTGTTAACGCTCGTATTTAAATCAATGTTTGACTCTACACCCACCATATAACGTGTTAACGCTCGTATTTAGATCAATGTTTGACTCTACATCCACCATATAACGTGTTAACGCTCGTATTTAGATCAATGTTTGACTCTACACCCACCATATAACGTGTTAACGCTCGTATTTAAATCAATGTTTGACTCTACACCCACCATATAACGTGTTAACGCTCGTATTTAAATCAATGTTTGACTCTACACCCACCATATAACGTGTTAACGCTCGTATTTAGATCAATGTTTGACTCTACATCCACCATATAACGTGTTAACGCTCGTATTTAAATCAATGTTTGACTCTACACCCACCATATAACGTGTTAACGCTCGTATTTAAATCAATGTTTGACTCTACACCCACCATATAACGTGTTAACGCTCGTATTTAAATCAATGTTTGACTCTACACCCACCATATAACGTGTTAACGCTCGTATTTAGATCAATGTTTGACTCTACATCCACCATATAACGTGTTAACGCTCGTATTTAAATCAATGTTTGACTCTACATCCACCATATAACGTGTTAACGCTCGTATTTAAATCAATGTTTGACTCTACACCCACCATATAACGTGTTAACGCTCGTATTTAAATCAATGTTTGACTCTACACCCACCATATAACGTGTTAACGCTCGTATTTAAATCAATGTTTGACTCTACACCCACCATATAACGTGTTAACGCTCGTATTTAGATCAATGTTTGACTCTACACCCACCATATAACGTGTTAACGCTCGTATTTAAATCAATGTTTGACTCTACACCCACCATATAACGTGTTAACGCTCGTATTTAAATCAATGTTTGACTCTACACCCACCATATAACGTGTTAACGCTCGTATTTAGATCAATGTTTGACTCTCACCACATATATCTAATCAATGTTTGACTCTACATCCACCATATAACGTGTTAACGCTCGTATTTAAATCAATGTTTGACTCTACATCCACCATATAACGTGTTAACGCTCGTATTTAAATCAATGTTTGACTCTACACCCACCATATAACGTGTTAACGCTCGTATTTAATCAATGTTTGACTCTACACCCACCATATAACGTGTTAACGCTCGTATTTAAATCAATGTTTGACTCTACACCCACCATATAACGTGTTAACGCTCGTATTTAAATCAATGTTTGACTCTACACCCACCATATAACGTGTTAACGCTCGTATTTAAATCAATGTTTGACTCTACACCCACCATATAACGTGTTAACGCTCGTATTTAATCAATGTTTGACTCTACACCCACCATATAACGTGTTAACGCTCGTATTTAATCAATGTTTGACTCTACACCCACCATATAACGTGTTAACGCTCGTATTTAAATCAATGTTTGACTCTACATCCACCATATAACGTGTTAACGCTCGTATTTAGATCAATGTTTGACTCTACATCCACCATATAACGTGTTAACGCTCGTATTTAAATCAATGTTTGACTCTACACCCACCATATAACGTGTTAACGCTCGTATTTAAATCAATGTTTGACTCTACACCCACCATATAACGTGTTAACGCTCGTATTTAAATCAATGTTTGACTCTACACCCACCATATAACGTGTTAACGCTCGTATTTAAATCAATGTTTGACTCTACACCACCATATAACGTGTTAACGCTCGTATTTAAATCAATGTTTGACTCTACACCCACCATATAACGTGTTAACGCTCGTATTTAAATCAATGTTTGACTCTACACCCACCATATAACGTGTTAACGCTCGTATTTAAATCAATGTTTGACTCTACACCCACCATATAACGTGTTAACGCTCGTATTTAAATCAATGTTTGACTCTACACCCACCATATAACGTGTTAACGCTCGTATTTAGATCAATGTTTGACTCTACACCCACCATATAACGTGTTAACGCTCGTATTTAAATCAATGTTTGACTCTACACCCACCATATAACGTGTTAACGCTCGTATTTAAATCAATGTTTGACTCTACACCCACCATATAACGTGTTAACGCTCGTATTTAGATCAATGTTTGACTCTACACCCACCATATAACGTGTTAACGCTCGTATTTAAATCAATGTTTGACTCTACACCCACCATATAACGTGTTAACGCTCGTATTTAAATCAATGTTTGACTCTACACCCACCATATAACGTGTTAACGCTCGTATTTAGATCAATGTTTGACTCTACATCCACCATATAACGTGTTAACGCTCGTATTTAAATCAATGTTTGACTCTACATCCACCATATAACGTGTTAACGCTCGTATTTAGATCAATGTTTGACTCTACATCCACCATATAACGTGTTAACGCTCGTATTTAGATCAATGTTTGACTCTACATCCACCATATAACGTGTTAACGCTCGTATTTAAATCAATGTTTGACTCTACATCCACCATATAACGTGTTAACGCTCGTATTTAAATCAATGTTTGACTCTACACCCACCATATAACGTGTTAACGCTCGTATTTAAATCAATGTTTGACTCTACACCCACCATATAACGTGTTAACGCTCGTATTTAAATCAATGTTTGACTCTACACCCACCATATAACGTGTTAACGCTCGTATTTAAATCAATGTTTGACTCTACACCCACCATATAACGTGTTAACGCTCGTATTTAAATCAATGTTTGACTCTACACCCACCATATAACGTGTTAACGCTCGTATTTAAATCAATGTTTGACTCTACATCCACCATATAACGTGTTAACGCTCGTATTTGATCAATGTTTGACTCTACACCCACCATATAACGTGTTAACGCTCGTATTTAAATCAATGTTTGACTCTACACCCACCATATAACGTGTTAACGCTCGTATTTAAATCAATGTTTGACTCTACACCCACCATATAACGTGTTAACGCTCGTATTTAGATCAATGTTTGACTCTACATCCACCATATAACGTGTTAACGCTCGTATTTAAATCAATGTTTGACTCTACACCCACCATATAACGTGTTAACGCTCGTATTTAAATCAATGTTTGACTCTACACCCACCATATAACGTGTTAACGCTCGTATTTAAATCAATGTTTGACTCTACATCCACCATATAACGTGTTAACGCTCGTATTTAATCAATGTTTGACTCTACACCCACCATATAACGTGTTAACGCTCGTATTTAAATCAATGTTTGACTCTACACCCACCATATAACGTGTTAACGCTCGTATTTAGATCAATGTTTGACTCTACACCCACCATATAACGTGTTAACGCTCGTATTTAAATCAATGTTTGACTCTACACCCACCATATAACGTGTTAACGCTCGTATTTAAATCAATGTTTGACTCTAACCACCATATACTCGTTTTAAATCAATGTTTGACTCTCACCACCATATAACGTGTTAACGCTCGTATTTAATCAATGTTGACTCTCACCCACCATATAACGTGTTAATGCTCGTATTTAGATCAATGTTTGACTCTACATCCACCATATAACGTGTTAACGCTCGTATTTAAATCAATGTTTGACTCTACATCCACCATATAACGTGTTAACGCTCGTATTTAAATCAATGTTTGACTCTACATCCACCATATAACGTGTTAACGCTCGTATTTGATCAATGTTTGACTCTACATCCACCATATAACGTGTTAACGCTCGTATTTAAATCAATGTTTGACTCTACACCCACCATATAACGTGTTAACGCTCGTATTTAGATCAATGTTTGACTCTACATCCACCATATAACGTGTTAACGCTCGTATTTAAATCAATGTTTGACTCTACACCCACCATATAACGTGTTAACGCTCGTATTTAAATCAATGTTTGACTCTACACCCACCATATAACGTGTTAACGCTCGTATTTAAATCAATGTTTGACTCTACATCCACCATATAACGTGTTAACGCTCGTATTTAATCAATGTTTGACTCTACATCCACCATATAACGTGTTAACGCTCGTATTTAAATCAATGTTTGACTCTACATCCACCATATAACGTGTTAACGCTCGTATTTAAATCAATGTTTGACTCTACACCCACCATATAACGTGTTAACGCTCGTATTTAAATCAATGTTTGACTCTACACCCACCATATAACGTGTTAACGCTCGTATTTAAATCAATGTTTGACTCTACACCCACCATATAACGTGTTAACGCTCGTATTTAATCAATGTTTGACTCTACACCCACCATATAACGTGTTAACGCTCGTATTTAAATCAATGTTTGACTCTACACCCACCATATAACGTGTTAACGCTCGTATTTAAATCAATGTTTGACTCTACACCCACCATATAACGTGTTAACGCTCGTATTTAAATCAATGTTTGACTCTACACCCACCATATAACGTGTTAACGCTCGTATTTAAATCAATGTTTGACTCTACACCCACCATATAACGTGTTAACGCTCGTATTTAAATCAATGTTTGACTCTACACCCACCATATAACGTGTTAACGCTCGTATTTAGATCAATGTTTGACTCTACATCCACCATATAACGTGTTAACGCTCGTATTTAGATCAATGTTTGACTCTACATCCACCATATAACGTGTTAACGCTCGTATTTAAATCAATGTTTGACTCTACACCCACCATATAACGTGTTAACGCTCGTATTTAAATCAATGTTTGACTCTACATCCACCATATAACGTGTTAACGCTCGTATTTAGATCAATGTTTGACTCTACATCCACCATATAACGTGTTAACGCTCGTATTTAAATCAATGTTTGACTCTACACCCACCATATAACGTGTTAACGCTCGTATTTAGATCAATGTTTGACTCTACATCCACCATATAACGTGTTAACGCTCGTATTTAGATCAATGTTTGACTCTACATCCACCATATAACGTGTTAACGCTCGTATTTAAATCAATGTTTGACTCTACACCCACCATATAACGTGTTAACGCTCGTATTTAGATCAATGTTTGACTCTACATCCACCATATAACGTGTTAACGCTCGTATTTAGATCAATGTTTGACTCTACACCCACCATATAACGTGTTAACGCTCGTATTTAAATCAATGTTTGACTCTACACCCACCATATAACGTGTTAACGCTCGTATTTAAATCAATGTTTGACTCTACACCCACCATATAACGTGTTAACGCTCGTATTTAAATCAATGTTTGACTCTACACCCACCATATAACGTGTTAACGCTCGTATTTAAATCAATGTTTGACTCTACACCCACCATATAACGTGTTAACGCTCGTATTTAAATCAATGTTTGACTCTACACCCACCATATAACGACACCATTAACTGTTAACGCTCGTATTTAAATCAATGTTTGACTCTACATCCACCATATAACGTGTTAACGCTCGTATTTAGATCAATGTTTGACTCTACACCCACCATATAACGTGTTAACGCTCGTATTTAAATCAATGTTTGACTCTACACCCACCATATAACGTGTTAACGCTCGTATTTAGATCAATGTTTGACTCTACACCCACCATATAACGTGTTAACGCTCGTATTTAAATCAATGTTTGACTCTACACCCACCATATAACGTGTTAACGCTCGTATTTAGATCAATGTTTGACTCTACACCCACCATATAACGTGTTAACGCTCGTATTTAAATCAATGTTTGACTCTACACCCACCATATAACGTGTTAACGCTCGTATTTAAATCAATGTTTGACTCTACACCCACCATATAACGTGTTAACGCTCGTATTTAGATCAATGTTTGACTCTACATCCACCATATAACGTGTTAACGCTCGTATTTAAATCAATGTTTGACTCTACACCCACCATATAACGTGTTAACGCTCGTATTTAAATCAATGTTTGACTCTACACCCACCATATAACGTGTTAACGCTCGTATTTAAATCAATGTTTGACTCTACATCCACCATATAACGTGTTAACGCTCGTATTAAATCAATGTTTGACTACACCACCATATAACGTGTTAAGCTCGTATTTAAATCAATGTTTGACTCTCACCCACCATATAACGTGTTAACGCTCGTATTTAAATCAATGTTTGACTCTACACCCACCATATAACGTGTTAACGCTCGTATTTAAATCAATGTTTGACTCTACATCCACCATATAACGTGTTAACGCTCGTATTTAAATCAATGTTTGACTCTTCACCCACCATATAACGTGTTAACGCTCGTATTTAGATCAATGTTTGACTCTACACCCACCATATAACGTGTTAACGCTCGTATTTAAATCAATGTTTGACTCTACATCCACCATGTAACGTGTTAACGCTCGTATTTAAATCAATGTTTGATTCTACATCCACCATATAACGTGTTATCGCTCGTATTTGATCAATGTTTGACTCTACATCCACCATATAACGTGTTAACGCTCGTATTTAAATCAATGTTTGACTCTACACCCACCATATAACGTGTTAACGTCTATTTAATCAATGTTGACTTCACCCACCATTAACTGTTAACGCTCGTATTTAAATCAATGTTTGACTCTACATCCACCATATAACGTGTTAACGCTCGTATTTAAATCAATGTTTGACTCTACACCCACCATATAACGTGCTAACGCTCGTATTTAAATCAATGTTTGACTCTACACCCACCATATAACGTGTTAACGCTCGTATTTAGATCAATGTTTGACTCTACATCCACCATATAACGTGTTAACGCTCGTATTTAAATCAATGTTTGACTCTACATCCACCATATAACGTGTTAACGCTCGTATTTAAATCAATGTTTGACTCTACACCCACCATATAACACACCATATAACGTGTTAACGCTCGTATTTAGATCAATGTTTGACTCTACACCCACCATATAACGTGTTAACGCTCGTATTTAAATCAATGTTTGACTCTACATCCACCATATAACGTGTTAACGCTCGTATTTAAATCAATGTTTGACTCTACATCCACCATATAACGTGTTAACGCTCGTCATTAAATCAATGTTTGACACTACACCCACCATATAACGTGTTAATGCTCGTATTTAAATCAATGTTTGACTCTACATCCACCATATAACGTGTTGACGCTCGTATTTAAATCAATGTTTGACTCTACACCCACCATATAACGTGTTAACGCTCGTATTTAAATCAATGTTTGACTCTAGACCCACCATTTAACGTGTTATTGCTCATATTTAAATCAATGTTTGACTCTACCTCCACCATATAACGTGTTGACGCTCGTATTTAAATCAAAGTTTGACTCTACACCCACTATATAACGTGCTAACGCTCGTATTTAAATCAATGTTTGACTCTACATCCACCATATAACGTGTTAAGGCTCGTATTTAAGTCTATGTTTGACTCTTCACCCACCATATAACGTGTTAACGCTCGTATTTATATCAATGTTTGACTCTACATCCACCATATAACGTGTTAACGCTCGTATTTAAATCAATGTTTGACTCTACACCCACCATATAACGTGTTAATGCTCGTATTGAAATCAATGTTTGACTCTTCACCCATCATATAACGTGTTAACGCTCGTATTTAGATCAATGTTTGACTCTTCACCCACCATATAACGTGTTAAAGTTCGTATTTATATCAATGTTTGACTCTACACCCACCATTTAACGTGCTAAAGCTCGTATTTACATCAATGTTTGACTCTACATCCACAATATAATGTGTTAACGCTCGTATTTAAATCAATGTTTGACTCTTCACCCACCATATAATGTGTTAACGCTCGTATTTAGATCAATGATTGACTCTTCACCCACCATATAACGTGTTAATGCTCGTATTTTAATCAATGTTTGACTCTACATCCACCATGTAGCGTGTTAACGCTAGTATTTAAATCAATGTTTGATTCTACATCCAGCATATAACGTGTTATTGCTTGTATTTGATCAATGTTTGACTCTTCATCCACCATATAACGTGTTAGCACTCGTATTTAAATCAATGTTTGACTCTACACCCATCATATAACATGCTAACGCTCGTATATAGATCAATGTTTGACTCTATATCCACCATATAACATGTTAATGCTCGTATTTAAATTAATGTTTGACTCTTCACCCACCATATAACGTGCTAACGCTCGTATTTAGATCAATGTTTGAATCTACATCCACCATATAAAGTGTTAACGCTCGTATATAAATCAATGTTTGACTCTACACCCACCATATAACATGTTAATGCTCGTATTGAAATCAATGTTTGACTCATCACCCACCATATTACGTTTTAACGCTCGTATTTAGATCAATATTTGACTCTACACCCACCATATAACGTGTAAAAGCTCGTATTTACATCAATGTTTGACTCTACACCCACCATATAACGTGTTAAATCTCGTATTTACATCAATATTTGACTCTTCACCCACCATATAACGTGTTAACGCTCGTATTTAGATCAATGATTGACTCTTCACCCACCATATAACGTGTTAATGCTCATATTTAGATCAATGTTTGACTCTACATCGACCATATAACGTGTTCGCACTCGTATTTAAATCAATGTTTGACTCTGCATCCACCATATAACGTTTTAACGCTCGTATTTAAATCAATGTTTGACTTTTCACCTGCAATATAACGTGCTAACGCTCGTCTTTAAATCAATGTTTGACTCTACATCCACCATATAACGTGTTAACGCTCGTATTTAAATCAATGTTTGACTCTACACCCACCATATAACTTGTTAACGCTCGTATGTAAATCAATGTTTGACACCATATAACGTGTTAACGCTCGTATTTAGATCAATGTTTGACTCTTCACCCACCATATAACGTGTTAACGCTCGTATTTAAATCAATGTTTGACTATACACCCACCAAATAACGTGTTAACTCTCATATTTAGATCAATGTTTGACTCTACATCCACCATGTAGCGTGTTAATGCTAGTATTTAAATCAATGTTTGATTCTACATCCACAATATAACTTGTTAACGCTCGTATTTAGATCAATGTTTGACTCTACATCTACCATATAACGTGTTAACGCTCGTATTTAAATCAATGTTTGACTCTACATCCACCATATAACATGTTAACGCTCGTATTTAAATTAATGTTTGACTCTACACCCACCATATAACGTGATGACGCTCGTATTTAAATCAAAGTTTGACTCTACACCCACCATATAACGTGTTAACGCTCGTATTTAAATCTATGTTTGACTCTACACCCATCATATAACGTGTTAATGCTCGTATTTAAGTCAATGTTTGACTCTACACCCACCATATAACGTGTTAACACTCGTATTTAGATCAATGTTTGACTCTACACCCACCATATAACGTGTTAACGATCATATTTAGATCAATGTTTGACTTTTCATCCACCATTTAACGTGTTAAAGCTCGTATTTAAATCAATGTTTGACTCTACATCCACCATATAACGTGTTAACGCTCGTATTTAAATCAATGTTTGAGTCTACATCCACCATATAACGTTTTAACGCTCGTATTTAAATCAATCTTTAACTCTTCACCCGCAATATAACGTGTTAACACTCGTCTTTAAATCAATGTTTGACTCTATTTCCACCATATAACGTGATAAAGCTCGTCTTTAAATCAATATTTTACTCTATTTCCACCATATAACGTGTTAACGCTCGTATTTAAATTAATGTTTGACCCTTCACCCACCATATAACGTGCTAATGCTCGTATTTAAGTCAATGTTTGACTCTTCACCCACCATATAACGTGTTAACGCTCGTATTTAGATCAATGTTTGAATCTACATCCACCATATAAAGTGTTAACGCTCGTATTTAAATCAATGTTTGACTCTATATCCACCATATAACATGTTAACGCTCATATTTAAATCAATGTTTGACTCTACACCCACCATATAACTTGTTAACGCTCGTATGTAAATCAATGTTTGACACCATATAACATGTTAACGCTCGTATTTAGATCAATGTTTGACTCTTCACCCACCATATAACGTGTTAACGCTCGTATTTAAATCAATGTTTGACTCTACACCCACCATATAACGAGTTAACTCTCATATTTAGATCAATGTTTGACTCTACATCCACCATGTAGCATGTTAACGTTAGTATTTAAATCAATGTTTGACTCTTCATCCACCATAGAACGTGTTAACGCTCTTATTTAGATCAATGTTTGACTCTACACCCACCATATAACGTGTTGACGCTCGTATTTAGATCAATGTTTGACACTACACCCACCATATAACGTGTTAGCGCTCGTATTTAGATCAATGTTTGACTCTACACCCACCATATAACGTGTTAGTGCTCGTATTTAAATCAATGTTTGACTTAAACACCCACCATACAACGTGTTAACACTCGTATTTAAATCAATGCTTGACTCTACATCCACCATATAACGTGTTAACGCTCATACTTATATTAATGTTTGACTCTTCACCCAACATATAACGTGTTAAGGCTCGTATGTAGATCAATGTTTGACTCTTCACCCACCATATAACGTGTTAACATTCGTATTTAAATCAATGTTTGACTCTTCATCAGCCATATAAGGTGTTAATGCTCGTCTTTAGATCAATGTTTGACTCTTTACCCACCATATAACGTGTTAACGATCGTATTTAGATCAATGTTTGACTCTACACCCACCATATAACGTGTTAACGTTCGTATTTAAATCAATGTTTGACTCTACACCCACGATATAACGTGTAAACGCTCGTCTTTAGATCAATATTTGACTTTTCACCAACCATATAACGTGTTAAGGCTCGTATTTAAATCAATGTTTGACTCTTCACCCACCATATAACGTGTTAACACTCGTATTTAAATCAATGTTTGACTCTACTTCCACCATATAACGTGTTAACGCTCGTATTTAAATCAATGTTTGACTCTACATCCACCATATAACGTGTTAACGCTCGTATTTAAATCAATGTTTGACTCTTCACCCACCATATAACGTGTTAACACTCGTATTTAGATCAATGTTTGACTCTTCACCCACCATATAACGTGTTAAGCCTCGTATATAAATCAATGTTTGACTCTTCACCCACCATATAACGTGTTAACACTCGTATTTAAATCAATGTTTGACTCTTCACCCCCATATAACGTGTTGACGCTCGTCTTTAGATCAATGTTTGACTCTACACCCACCATATAACGTGTTAACACTCGTATTTAGATTAATGTTTGACTCTTTACCCACCATATAACGTGTTAACACTCGTATTTAAATCAATGTTTGACTCTTCACCCCCATATAACGTGTTAACGCTCGTCTTTAGATCAATGTTTGACTCTACTCCCACCATATAATGTGTTAACGCTCGTATTTACATCAATGTTTGACTCTACATCCACCATATAACGTGTTAACACTCATATTTAAATCAATGTTTGACTCGTCACCCACCATATAACGTGTTAATGCTCGTATTTAGATCAATGTTTGACTCTTCATCCACCATATAACGTGTTAACGCTCGTATTTAAATCAATGTTTGACTCTTCCCCCGCCATAATGTGTTAACACTCGTCTTTAATCAATGTTTGACTCTTTACCCACCAAATAACGTGTAAACGCTCGTATTTAAATCAATGTTTGACTCTACACCCACCATATAACGTGTTAACGCTCGTATTTAAATCAATGTTTGACTCTACACCCACCATATAACGTGTTAACGCTCGTATTTATATCAATGTTTGACTCTACACCCACCATATAACGTGTTAACGCTCGTATTTAAATCAATGTTTGACTCTACACCCACCATATAACGTGTTAACGCTCGTATTTAAATCAATGTTTGACTCTACATCCACCATATAACGTGTTAACGCTCGTATTTAGATCAATGTTTGACTCTACACCACCATATAACGTGTTAACGCTCGTATTTAAATCAATGTTTGACTCTACACCCACCATATAACGTGTTAACGCTCGTATTTAAATCAATGTTTGACTCTACACCCACCATATAACGTGTTAACGCTCGTATTTAAATCAATGTTTGACTCTACACCCACCATATAACGTGTTAACGCTCGTATTTAAATCAATGTTTGACTCTACACCCACCATATAACGTGTTAACGCTCGTATTTAAATCAATGTTTGACTCTACACCCACCATATAACGTGTTAACGCTCGTATTTAAATCAATGTTTGACTCTACATCCACCATATAACGTGTTAACGCTCGTATTTAAATCAATGTTTGACTCTACATCCACCATATAACGTGTTAACGCTCGTATTTAAATCAATGTTTGACTCTACACCCACCATATAACGTGTTAACGCTCGTATTTAAATCAATGTTTGACTCTACACCCACCATATAACGTGTTAACGCTCGTATTTAAATCAATGTTTGACTCTACACCCACCATATAACGTGTTAACGCTCGTATTTAAATCAATGTTTGACTCTACACCCACCATATAACGTGTTAACGCTCGTATTTAGATCAATGTTTGACTCTACACCCACCATATAACGTGTTAACGCTCGTATTTAGATCAATGTTTGACTCTACACCCACCATATAACGTGTTAACGCTCGTATTTAAATCAATGTTTGACTCTACATCCACCATATAACGTGTTAACGCTCGTATTTAGATCAATGTTTGACTCTACACCCATCATATAACGTGTTAACGCTCGTATTGAAATCAATGTTTGACTCTACACCCACCGTATAACATGTTAACGCTCGTATTGAAATCAATGTTTGACACTACCTCCACCATATAACGTGTTAACGCTCGTATTTAAATCAATGGTTGACTCAACATCCACCATATAACGTGTTAACGCTCGTATTTAGATCAATGTTTGACTATAAACCCACCATATAACATGGAAGCTCTCGTATGTAAATCAATGTTTGACTCTACATCCACCATATAACGTGTTACCGCTCGAATTTAGACCACTTCTTGATTCTACACCCACCATATAAAGTGCTAACGCTCGTATTGAAATCAATGTTTGACTCTACATCCACCATATAACGTGTTAACGCTCGTATTTAGACCAATGCTTGATTCTACACCCACCATATAACGTGCTAACGCTCGTACTTAAGTCAATGTTTGACTCTTCATCCACCATATAACGTGTTAACGCTCGAATTTAGATCAATGTTTGACTCTACATCCACCATATAACGTGTTAACGCTCGTATTTAGATCAATGTTTGACTCTACACCCACCATATAACGTGTTAACACTCGTATTTAAATCAATGTTCGACTCTACACCCACCATATAACGTGTTATCGCTCGTATTTAGATAAATGTTTGACTCTACATCCACCATATAACGTGTTAACGCTCGTATTTAGATCAATATTTGACTCTACATCCACCATATAACATATTAACGCTCGTATGTAAATCAATGTCTGACTCTACACTCACCATATAACGTGTTAAGGCTCGTCTTTTAATCAATGTTTGACTCTACACCCACCGTATAACATACTAACGCTCGTATTTAAATCAATGTTTGACTCATCACCCACCATATAACGTGTTAACGCTCGTATTTAGATCAATGTTTGACTCTACACCCACCATATAACGTGTTAACGCTCGTATTTAGATCAATGTTTGACTCTACACCCACCATATAACGTGTTAACGCTCGTATTTAGATCAATGTTTGACTCTACATCCACCATATAACGTATTAACGCTCGTATTTAAATCAATGTTTGACTCTACACCCACCATATAGCGTTTTAATTCTCGTATTTAGATCAATGTTTGACTCTACATCCACCATGTAGCGTGTTATCGCTCGTATTTAGATCAATGTTTGACTCTACATCCACTATGTAGCGTGTTAACGTTCTTATTTAGATCAATGTTTGACTCTACTTCCACCATTTAGCGTGTTAACGTCAGTATTTAGATCAATGTTTGACTCTACATCCACCATATAACGTGTTAATGCTCGTATTTAGATCAATGTTTGACTCTACACCCATCATATAACGTGTTAACGCTCGTATTGAAATCAATGTTTGACTCTACTCCCACCATATAACATGTTAACGCTCGTATTGAAATCAATGTTTGACACTACATCCACCATATAACGTGTTAACGCTCGTATTTAAATCAATGTTTGACTCTACACCAACCATATAACGTGTTAACGCTCGTATTTAAATTAATGTTTCATTCTACACACACCATATAACGTGTTAACGCTCGTATTTAGACCACGGCTTGATTCTACACCCACCATATAACGTGCTAACACTCGTATTGAAATCAATGTTTGACTCTACATCCATCATATAACGTGTTAACGCTCGTATTTAGACCACTGCTTGTTTCTACACCCACCATATAACGTGCTAACGCTCGTACTTAAGTCAATGTTTGACTCTTCATCCACCATATAACGTGTTAACCCTCGTATTTAGATCAATGTTTGACTCTACATCCACAATATAACGTGTTCACTCTCGTATTTAAATCAATATCTGACTCTACACTCACCATATAACGTGCTAAGGCTCGTCTTTAAATCAATGTTTGACTTTACACCCAACATATAACGTACTAACGCTCGTATTTAAATCAATGTTTGACTCTTCACCCACCATATAACGTGTTAACGCTCGTATTTAGATCAATGTTTGACTCTAAATCCACCATATAACGTATTAACGCTCGTATTTAAATCAATGTCTGAATCTACACTCACCATATAACGTGTTAAGGCTCGTATTTAAATCAATGTTTGACTCTACACCCACCATATAATGTGTTAATGCTCGTATTTAAATCAATGTTTGACTCGTCACCCACAATATAACATGTTAACGCTCGTATTTAGATCAATGTTTGACTCTTCACCCACCATATAAAGTGTTATCGCTCGTATTTAAATCAATGTTTGACTCTACACCCACCATATAACGTGTTACTTCTCGTATTTAGATCAATGTTTGACTCTACATACACCATGTAGTGTGTTAATGCTCGTATTTAGATCAATGTTTGACTCTACATCCACCATGTAGCGTATTAACGTTCTTATTTAGCTCAATGTTTGACTCTACATCCACCATATAACGTGTTAACGCTCGTATTTACATCAATGTTTGACTCTTCACCCACCATATAACGTGCTAACGCTCGTATTTAAATCAATGTTTGTCTCTTCACCCACCATATAACGTGTTAACGCTCGTATTTAGATCAATGTTTGACTCTACACCCACCATATAACGCGTTAACGCTCGTATTTAGACCACTGCTTGATTCTACACCCACCATATAACGTGCTAACTCTCGTACTTAAGTCAATGTTTGACTCTTCATCAACCATATAACGTGTTAACCCTCGTATTTAGATCAATGTTTGACTTTACATCCACCATATAACGTGTTAACGCTCGTATTTAGATCAATGTTTGACTCTACATCCACCATATAACGTGTTAACGCTCGTATTTAAATCAATGTCTGACTCTACACTCACCATATAACGTGTTAAGGCTCGTCATTATATCAATGTTTGACTCTACATCCACCATATAACGTTTTAACGCTCGTATTTAGACCACTGCTTGATTTTACACCCACCATATAACGTGCTAACTCTCCTATTGAAATCAATGTTTGACTCTACATCCACCATATAACGTGTTAACGCTCGTATTTAGACCACTGCTTGATTCTACACCCACCATATAACGTGTTAACGCTCGTATTTAGATCAATGTTTGACTTTTCATCCACCATACAACGTGTTAACGCTCGTATTCAGATCAATGTTTGACTCTACACTCACCATATAACGTGTTAAGGCTCGTCTTTATATCAATGTTTGACTCTACACCCACCATATAACGTACTAACGCTCGTATTTAAATCAATGTTTGACTCTTCACCCACCATATAACGTGTTAACGCTCGTATTTAGATCAATGTTTGACTCTACACCCACCATATAACGTGTTAAGGCTCCTCTTTAAATCAATGTCTGACTCTACACCCACCATATAACGTGTTAAAGCTCGTATTGAAATCAATGTTTGACTCTACATCCACCATATAACCTGTTAATGCTCGTATTTTGACCACTGCTTGATTCTACACCCACCATATAACGTGTTAACACTCGTATTGAAATCAATGTTTGACTCTACATCCACCATATAACGTGTTAATGCTCGTATTTAGACCACTGCTTGATTCTACACCAACTATATAACGTGTTAACGCTCGTATTTAGATCAATGTTTGACTCTACTTCCACCATATAACGTGTTAGCGCTCGTATTTAAATCAATGTTTGACTCTACACCCACCATATAATGTGTTAAAGCTCGTATTTCAATCTATGTTTGACTCTACAACCACCATATGACGTGTTAATGCAAGTATTTAGATCAATGTTTGACTCTACTTCCACCATATAACGTGTTAACGCTCGTATTTAAATCAATGTTTGACTCTTCACCCACCATATAACGTGTTAGCGCTCGTATTTAAATCAATGGTTGACTCTACACTCACCATATAACATGTTAACGCTCATATTTAGATCAATGTTTGACTCTACATCCACCATGTAGCGTGTTAACACTCGTATTTAAATTAATGTTTGATTCTACATCCACCATATAACGTGTTAACGCTCGTCTTTAAATCAATGTTTGACTCTACACCCACCATATAAAATGTTAACGCTCGTATTTAGATCAATGTTTGACTCTTCATCCACCATATAACGTGTTAAAGCTCGTATTTAGATCAATGTTTGACTCTACACCCACCATATAACGTGTTAACGCTCGTATTTAAATCAATGTTTGACTCTACACCCACCATATAACGTGTTAACGCTCGTATTTAAATCAATGTTTGACTCTACATCCACCATATAACGTGTTAACGCTCGTATTTAAATCAATGTTTGACTCTACACCCACCATATAACGTGTTAACGCTCGTATTAAATCAATGTTTGACACCACATAACGTGTTAACGCTCGTATTTAGATCAATGTTTGACTCTTCACCCACCAAATAAGGTGTTAACGCTCGTATTTATATCAATGTTTGACTCTAGAACCACCATATAACATGTTAACTCTCATATTTAGATCAATGTTTGACTCTTCACCCACCATATAACGTGTTAACGCTCGTATTTAAATCAATGTTTGACTCTACACCCACCATATAACGTGTTAAAGCTCGTATTTAAATCAATGTTTGACTACACCCACCATATAACGTGTTAATGCTCGTATTTAAATCAATGTTTGACTCTACACCCACCATATAACGTGTTAACGCTCGTATTTAAATCAATGTTTGACTCTACACCCACCATATAACGTGTTAACGCTCGTATTTAAATCAATGTTTGACTCTACATCCACCATATAACGTGTTAACGCTCGTATTTAAATCAATGTTTGACTCTACACCCACCATATAACGTGTTAACGCTCGTATTTAAATCAATGTTTGACACCATATAACGTGTTAACGCTCGTATTTAATAAATGTTTGACTCTTCACCCACCAAATAACGTGTTAACGCTCGTATTTATATCAATGATTGACTCTAGACCCACCATATAACATGTTAACTCTCATATTTAGATCAATATTTGACTCTTCACCCACCATATAACGTGTTAACGCTCGTATTTAAATCAATGTTTGACTCTTCACCCACCATATAACGTGTTAATGCTCGTATTTACATCAATGTTTGACTCTACACCCACCATATAACGTGTTAAAGCTCGTATTTACATCAATGTTTGACTCTACATCCACCATATAACGTGTTAACGCTCGTATTTAGACAACACCACCAAAAACCATTAAGTCAATGTTTGATTCTTCATCCACCATATAACGTGTTAACACTCGTATTTAGATCAATGTTTGACTCTACATCCACCATATAACGTGTTAACGCTCGTATTTAGATCAATGTTTGACTCTACATCCACCATATAACGTGTTAACGCTCGTATTTAAATCAATGTTTGACTCTACACCCACCATATAACGTGTTAACGCTCGTATTTAAATCAATGTTTGACACCATATAACGTGTTAACGCTCGTATTTAAATCAATGTTTGACTCTACACCCACCATATAACGTGTTAACGCTCGTATTTAGATCAATGTTTGACTCTACATCCACCATATAACGTGTTAACGCTCGTATTTAAATCAATGTTTGACTCTACACCCACCATATAACGTGTTAACGCTCGTATTTAATCAATGTTTGACTCTACATCCACCATATAACGTGTTAACGCTCGTATTTAAATCAATGTTTGACTCTACACCCACCATATAACGTGTTAACGCTCGTATTTAGATCAATGTTTGACTCTAACCACCATATAACGTGTTAACGCTCGTATTTAGATCAATGTTTGACTCTACACCCACCATATAACGTGTTAACGCTCGTATTTAAATCAATGTTTGACTCTACACCCACCATATAACGTGTTAACGCTCGTATTTAAATCAATGTTTGACTCTACACCCACCATATAACGTGTTAATGCTCGTATTTAAATCAATGTTTGACTCTACATCCACCATATAACGTGTTAACGCTCGTATTTAGATCAATGTTTGACTCTACACCCACCATATAACGTGTTAACGCTCGTATTTAAATCAATGTTTGACTCTACATCCACCATATAACGTGTTAACGCTCGTATTTAAATCAATGTTTGACTCTACACCCACCATATAACGTGTTAACGCTCGTATTTAAATCAATGTTTGACTCTACACCCACCATATAACGTGTTAACGCTCGTATTTAAATCAATGT
>CM026393.1:44264165-44280713 GCA_014843695.1 Archivesica marissinica
TTGATTTAAATACGAGCTTTAACACGTTATATGGTGGGTGTAGAGTCAAACATTGATCTAAATACGAGCGTTAACACGTTATATGGTGGGTGTAGAGTCAAACATTGATTTAAATACGAGCGTTAACACGTTATATGGTGGATGTAGAGTCAAACATTGATTTAAATACGAGCGTTAACACGTTATATGGTGGATGTAGAGTCAAACATTGATCTAAATACGAGCGTTAACACGTTATATGGTGGATGTAGAGTCAAACATTGATCTAAATACCAGCTTTAACACGTTATATGGTGGATGAAGAGTCAAACATTGACTTAAGTACGAGCGTTAGCAAGTTATATGGTGGGTGTAGAATCAAGCAGTGGTCTAAATACGAGCGTTAACACGTTATATGGTGGATGTAGAGTCAAACATTGATTTAAATACGAGCGTTAACACGTTATATGGTGGGTGTAGAGTCAAACATTGATTTAAATACGAGCGTTAACACGTTATATGGTGGGTGTAGAGTCAAACATTGATTTAAATACGAGCGTTAACACGTTATATGGTGGGTGTAGAGTCAAACATTGATATAAATACGAGCGTTAACACGTTATATGGTGGGTGTAGAGTCAAACATTGATTTAAATACGAGCGTTAGTACGTTATATGGTGGGTGTAGAGTCAAACATTGATTTAAAGATGAGCCTTAACACGTTATATGGTGGGTGTAGAGTCAGACATTGATTTAAATACGAGAGTTAACACGTTATATGGTGGATGTGGTTTGTTTGGGTTGTTATTGGTGGATGTAGAGTCAAACATTGATCTAAATACGAGAGTTAACACGTTATATGGTGGATGTAGAGTCAAACATTGATCTAAATACGAGCGTTAACACGTTATATGGTGGGTGAAGAGTCAAACATTGATTTAAATACGAGCGTTAGCATGTTATATGGTGGGTGTAGAGTCAAACATTGATCTAAATACGAGCGTTAACACGTTATATGGTGGGTGTAGAGTCAAACATTGATTTAAATACGAGCGTTAACACGTTATATGGTGGGTGTTGAGTCAAACATTGATTTAAATACGAGCGTTAACACGTTATATGGTGGGTGTAGAGTCAAACATTGATTTAAATACGAGCGTTAACACGTTATATGGTGGGTGTAGAGTCAAACATTGATTTAAATACGAGCGTTACACGTTATATGGTGGGTGTAGAGTCAAACATTGATTTAAATACGAGCGTTAACACGTTATATGGTGGGTGTAGAGTCAAACATTGATCTAAATACGAGCGTTAACACGTTATATGGTGGATGTAGAGTCAAACATTGATTTAAATACGAGCGTTAACACGTTATATGGTGGGTGTAGAGTCAAATATTGATATAAATATGAGCGTTAACACGTTATATGGTGGGTGTAGAGTCAAATATTGATATAAATATGAGCGTTAACACGTTATATGGTGGGTGTAGAGTCAAACATTGATTTAAATACGAGTGTTAACACGTTATATGGTGGGTGTAGAGTCAAACATTGATTTAAATACGAGCGTTTACACGTTATTTGGTGGGTAAAGAGTCAAACATTGATATAAAGACGAGTGTTAACACATTATGGCGGGGGAAGAGTCAAACATTGATTTAAATACGAGCGTTAACACGTTATATGGTGGATGAAGAGTCAAACATTGATCTAAATACGAGCATTAACACGTTATATGGTGGGTGACGAGTCAAACATTGATTTAAATATGAGTGTTAACACGTTATATGGTGGATGTAGAGTCAAACATTGATGTAAATACGAGCGTTAACACATTATATGGTGGGAGTAGAGTCAAACATTGATCTAAAGACGAGCGTTAACACGTTATATGGGGGTGAAGAGTCAAACATTGATTTAAATACGAGTGTTAACACGTTATATGGTGGGTAAAGAGTCAAACATTAATCTAAATACGAGTGTTAACACGTTATATGGTGGGTGTAGAGTCAAACATTGATCTAAAGACGAGCGTCAACACGTTATATGGGGGTGAAGAGTCAAACATTGATTTAAATACGAGTGTTAACACGTTATATGGTGGGTGAAGAGTCAAACATTGATTTATATACGAGGCTTAACACGTTATATGGTGGGTGAAGAGTCAAACATTGATCTAAATACGAGTGTTAACACGTTATATGGTGGGTGAAGAGTCAAACATTGATTTAAATACGAGCGTTAACACGTTATATGGTGGATGTAGAGTCAAACATTGATTTAAATACGAGCGTTAACACGTTATATGGTGGAAGTAGAGTCAAACATTGATTTAAATACGAGTGTTAACACGTTATATGGTGGGTGAAGAGTCAAACATTGATTTAAATACGAGCCTTAACACGTTATATGGTTGGTGAAAAGTCAAATATTGATCTAAAGACGAGCGTTTACACGTTATATCGTGGGTGTAGAGTCAAACATTGATTTAAATACGAACGTTAACACGTTATATGGTGGGTGTAGAGTCAAACATTGATCTAAATACGATCGTTAACACGTTATATGGTGGGTAAAGAGTCAAACATTGATCTAAAGACGAGCATTAACACCTTATATGGCTGATGAAGAGTCAAACATTGATTTAAATACGAATGTTAACACGTTATATGGTGGGTGAAGAGTCAAACATTGATCTACATACGAGCCTTAACACGTTATATGTTGGGTGAAGAGTCAAACATTAATATAAGTATGAGCGTTAACACGTTATATGGTGGATGTAGAGTCAAGCATTGATTTAAATACGAGTGTTAACACGTTGTATGGTGGGTGTTTAAGTCAAACATTGATTTAAATACGAGCATTAACACGTTATATGGTGGGTGTAGAGTCAAACATTGATCTAAATACGAGCGCTAACACGTTATATGGTGGGTGTAGTGTCAAACATTGATCTAAATACGAGCGTTAACACGTTATATGGTGGGTGTAGAGTCAAACATTGATCTAAATAAGAGCGTTAACACGTTCTATGGTGGATGAAGAGTCAAACATTGATTTAAATACTAACGTTAACATGCTACATGGTGGATGTAGAGTCAAACATTGATCTAAATATGAGAGTTAACTCGTTATATGGTGGGTGTAGAGTCAAACATTGATTTAAATACGAGCGTTAACACGTTATATGGTGGGTGAAGAGTCAAACATTGATCTAAATACGAGCGTTAACATGTTATATGGTGTCAAACATTGATTTACATACGAGCGTTAACAAGTTATATGGTGGGTGTAGAGTCAAACATTGATTTAAATATGAGCGTTAACATGTTATATGGTGGATATAGAGTCAAACATTGATTTAAATACGAGCGTTAACACTTTATATGGTGGATGTAGATTCAAACATTGATCTAAATACGAGCGTTAACACGTTATATGGTGGGTGAAGAGTCAAACATTGACTTAAATACGAGCATTAGCACGTTATATGGTGGGTGAAGGGTCAAACATTAATTTAAATACGAGCGTTAACACGTTATATGGTGGAAATAGAGTAAAATATTGATTTAAAGACGAGCTTTATCACGTTATATGGTGGAAATAGAGTCAAACATTGATTTAAAGACGAGTGTTAACACGTTATATTGCGGGTGAAGAGTTAAAGATTGATTTAAATACGAGCGTTAAAACGTTATATGGTGGATGTAGACTCAAACATTGATTTAAATACGAGCGTTAACACGTTATATGGTGGATGTAGAGTCAAACATTGATTTAAATACGAGCTTTAACACGTTAAATGGTGGATGAAAAGTCAAACATTGATCTAAATATGATCGTTAACACGTTATATGGTGGGTGTAGAGTCAAACATTGATCTAAATACGAGTGTTAACACGTTATATGGTGGGTGTAGAGTCAAACATTGACTTAAATACGAGCATTAACACGTTATATGATGGGTGTAGAGTCAAACATAGATTTAAATACGAGCGTTAACACGTTATATGGTGGGTGTAGAGTCAAACTTTGATTTAAATACGAGCGTCATCACGTTATATGGTGGGTGTAGAGTCAAACATTAATTTAAATACGAGCGTTAACATGTTATATGGTGGATGTAGAGTCAAACATTGATTTAAATACGAGCGTTAACACGTTATATGGTAGATGTAGAGTCAAACATTGATCTAAATACGAGCGTTAACAAGTTATATTGTGGATGTAGAATCAAACATTGATTTAAATACTAGCATTAACACGCTACATGGTGGATGTAGAGTCAAACATTGATCTAAATATGAGAGTTAACACGTTATTTGGTGGGTGTATAGTCAAACATTGATTTAAATACGAGCGTTAACACGTTATATGGTGGGTGAAGAGTCAAACATTGATCTAAATACGAGCGTTAACACGTTATATGGTGTCAAACATTGATTTACATACGAGCGTTAACAAGTTATATGGTGGGTGTAGAGTCAAACATTGATTTAAATACGAGCGTTAACACGTTATATGGTGGATGTAGAGTCAAACATTGATTTAAAGACGAGCGTTAGCACGTTATATTGCAGGTGAAAAGTCAAACATTGATTTAAATACGAGCGTTAAAACGTTATATGGTGGATGCAGAGTCAAACATTGATTTAAATACGAGTGCGAACACGTTATATGGTCGATGTAGAGTCAAACATTGATCTAAATATGAGCATTAACACGTTATATGGTGGGTGAAGAGTCAATCATTGATCTAAATACGAGCGTTAACACGTTATATGGTGGGTGAAGAGTCAAATATTGATGTAAATACGAGATTTAACACGTTATATGGTGGGTGTAGAGTCAAACATTGATGTAAATACGAGCTTTTACACGTTATATGGTGGGTGTAGAGTCAAATATTGATCTAAATACGAGCGTTAAAACGTAATATGGTGGGTGATGAGTCAAACATTGATTTCAATACGAGCATTAACATGTTATATGGTGGGTGTAGAGTCAAACATTGATTTATATACGAGCGTTAACACTTTATATGGTGGATGTAGATTCAAACATTGATCTAAATACGAGCGTTAGCACGTTATATGGTGGGTGAAGAGTCAAACATTAATTTAAATACGAGCATTAACATGTTATATGGTGGATATAGAGTCAAACATTGATCTATATACGAGCGTTAGCATGTTATATGATGGGTGTAGAGTCAAACATTGATTTAAATACGAGTGCTAACACGTTATATGGTGGATGAAGAGTCAAACATTGATCAAATACAAGCAATAACACGTTATATGCTGGATGTAGAATCAAACATTGATTTAAATACTAGCGTTAACACGCTACATGGTGGATGTAGAGTCAAACATTGATTAAAATACGAGCATTAACACGTTATATGGTGGGTGAAGAGTCAATCATTGATCTAAATACGAGCGTTAACACATTATATGGTGGGTGAAGAGTCAAACATTGATTTAAATACGAGCGTTAACACATTATATTGTGGATGTAGAGTCAAACATTGATGTAAATACGAGCTTTAGCACGTTAAATGGTGGGTGTAGAGTCAAACATTGATATAAATACGAACTTTAACACGTTATATGGTGGGTGAAGAGTCAAACATTGATCTAAATACGAGCGTTAACACGTTATATGATGGGTGAAGAGTCAAACATTGATTTCAATACGAGCATTAACACGTTATATGGTGGGTGTAGAGTCAAACATTGATTTAAATACGAGCGTTAACACGTTATATGGTGGATGTAGAGTCAAACATTGATCTAAATACGAGCGTTAACACGTTATATGGTGGGTGAAGAGTCAAACATAGATTAAATACGAGCCTTAACACGTTATATGGTGGATGTAGAGTCAAACATTGATTTAAATACGAGCGTTAGCACGTTATATAGTGGGTGTAGAGTCAAACTTTGATTTAAATACGAGCGTCAACACGTTATATGGTGGAGGTAGAGTCAAACATTGATTTAAATATGAGCAATAACACGTTAAATGGTGGGTCTAGAGTCAAACATTGATTTAAATACGAGCGTTAACACGTTATATGGTGGGTGTAGAGTCAAACATTGATTTAAATACGAGCGTTAACACGTTATATGGTGGATGTAGAGTCAAACATTGATTTAAATACGAGCATTAACATGTTAATGGTGGGTTAGTGTCAAACATTGATTTATGACGAGCGTTAACACGTTATATGGTGGATGTAGAGTCAAACATTGATTTAAATACGAGCGTCAACACGTTATATTGTGGATGTAGAGTCAAACATTGATGTAAATACGAGCTTTAACACGTTATATGGTGGGTGAAGAGTCAAACATTGATCTAAATACGAGCGTTAACACGTTATATGGTGTTGATTTAATACGAGCGTTAAAGTTATATGGTGGGTGTAGAGTCAAACATTGATTTAAATACGAGCTTTAACACGTTATATGGTGGATGTAGAGTCAAACATTGATTTAAATACGAGCGTTAACACGTTATATGGTGGTGTAGAGTCAAACATTGATTTAAATACGAGCGTTAACACGTTATATGGTGGGTGAGAGTCAAACATTGATTTAAATACGAGCGTTAACACGTTATATGGTGGGTGTAGAGTCAAACATTGATCTAAATACGAGCGTTAACACGTTATATGGTGGGTGTAGAGTCAAACATTGATCAAATACGAGCGTTAACACGTTATATGGTGGGTGTAGAGTCAAACATTGATTTAAATACGAGCGTTAACACGTTAATGGTGGGTGTAGAGTCAAACATTGATTTAAATACGAGCATTAACACGTTATATGGTGGGTGAAGAGTCAAACATTGATCTAAATACGAGCGTTAACACGTTATATGGTGGGTGTAGAGTCAAACATTGATCTAAATACGAGCGTTAACACGTTATATGGTGGATGTAGAGTCAAACATTGATTTAAATAGGAGTTTTGGTGGTGTGTTTGTTTACGAGCGTTAACACGTTATATGGTGGGTGTAGAGTCAAACATTGATCTAAATACGAGTGTTAACACGTTATATGGTGGGTGAAGAGTCAAACATTGATTTAAATACGAGCGTTAACACGTTATATGGTGGGTGTAGAGTCAAACATTGATTTAAATACGAGCGTTAACACGTTATATGGTGGATGTAGAGTCAAACATTGATCTAAATACGAGTGTTAACACGTTATATGGTGGGTGTAGAGTCAAACATTGATTTAAATACGAGCGTTAACACGTTATATGGTGGGTGTAGAGTCAAACATTGATCTAAATACGAGCGTTAACACGTTATATGGTGGTGTGAGTAAATTGTTATCGGCGTTACGTTAAGGTGGTGTAGAGTCAAACATGATAATACGAGCGTTAACGTTATATGGTGGGTAGAGTCAAACATTGATTTAAATACGAGCGTTAACACGTTATATGGGGGTGTAGAGTCAAACATTGATTTAAATACGAGCGTTAACACGTTATATGGTGTGTAGAGTCAAACATTGATTTAAATACGAGCGTTAACACGTTATATGGTGGATGTAGAGTCAAACATTGATTTAAATACGAGCGTTAACACGTTATATGGTGGATGTAGAGTCAAACATTGATTTAAATACGAGCGTTAACACGTTATATGGTGGGTGTAGAGTCAAACATTGATCTAAATACGAGCATTAGCACGTTATATGGTGGGTGTAGAGTCAAACATTGATTTAAATACGAGCGTTAACACGTTATATGGTGGGTGTAGAGTCAAACATTGATTTAAATACGAGCGTTAACACGTTATATGGTGGTGTAGAGTCAAACATTGATTAAATACGAGCGTTAACACGTTATATGGTGGGGTAGAGTCAAACATTGATTTAAATACGAGCGTTAACACGTTATATGGTGGGTGTAGAGTCAAACATTGATCTAAATACGAGCGTTAACACGTTATATGGTGGGTGTAGAGTCAAACATTGATTTAAATACGAGCGTTAACACGTTATATGGTGGGTGTAGAGTCAAACATTGATTTAAATACGAGCGTTAACACGTTATATGGTGGATGTAGAGTCAAACATTGATCTAAATACGAGCGTTAACACGTTATATGGTGGGTGTAGAGTCAAACATTGATCTAAATACGAGCGTTAACACGTTATATGGTGGGTGTAGAGTCAAACATTGATCTAAATACGAGCGTTAACACGTTATATGGTGGGTGTAGAGTCAAACATTGATCTAAATACGAGCGTTAACACGTTATATGGTGGGTGTAAAGTCAAACATTGATTTAAATACGAGCGTTAACACGTTATATGGTGGGTGCAGAGTCAAACATTGATCTAAATACGAGCGTTAGCACGTTATATGGTGGGTGTAGAGTCAAACATTGATTTAAATACGAGCGTTAGCACGTTATATGGTGGGTGTAGAGTCAAACATTGATTTAAATACGAGCGTTAACACGTTATATGGTGGGTGTAGAGTCAAACATTGATTTAAATACGAGCGTTAACACGTTATATGGTGGGTGTAGAGTCAAACATTGATTTAAATACGAGCGCTAGTTATGTGTGGTGTGGTTTGTTTTGGGTTGTTTTGTGGTGTGGTTTGTTTGGGTTTATATGGTGAGAGTAGAGTCAAACATTGATTTAAATACGAGCGTTAACACGTTATATGGTGGGTGTAGAGTCAAACATTGATTTAAATACGAGCGTTAACACGTTATATGGTGGATGTAGAGTCAAACATTGATCTAAATACGAGCGTTCACACGTTATATGGTGGATGTAGAGTCAAACATTTATCTAAATAAGAACGTTAACACGCTACATGGTGGATGTAGAGTCAAACATTGATCTAAATACGAGCGTTAACACACTACATGGTGTATGTAGAGTCAAACATTGATCTAAATACGAGAATTAACACGTT
Source organism: Archivesica marissinica (assembly GCA_014843695.1). Lineage (NCBI taxonomy): Eukaryota > Metazoa > Mollusca > Bivalvia > Venerida > Vesicomyidae > Archivesica > Archivesica marissinica. The sequence continues at coordinate 44,273,108 of CM026393.1, forward strand.
ATATGGTGGGTGTAGAGTCAAACATTGATTTGAATACGAGCGTTAACACGTTATATGGTGGGTGAAAAGTCAAACATTGATCTAAATACGAGCGTTAACACATTATATTGTGGGTGACGAGTCAAACATTGATTTAAATACGAGCGTTAACACGTTATATGGTGTGTGTAGAATGAAACATTAATTTAAATACGAGCGTTAACACATTATATGGTGGGTGTAGAGTCAAACATTGATTTAAATACGAGCGTCAACACGTTATATGGTGGGTGTAGAGTCAAACATTGATTTAAAGACGAGCCTTAGCACGTTATATGGTGAGTGTAGAGTCAGATATTGATTTAAATACGAGCGTTAACATGTTATATGGTGGATGTAGAGTCAAACATTGATCTAAATACGAGGGTTAACACGTTATATGGTGGATGAAAAGTCAAATATTGATTTAAGTACGAGCGTTAGCACGTTATATGGTGGGTGTAGAAACAAGCAGTGGTCTAAATACGGACGTTAATACGCTACATGGTGGATGTAGAGTCAAACATTGATCTAAATAAGAACGTTAACATGCTACATGGTGGATGTAGAGTCAAACATTGATCTAAGTACGAGAAATAAAACGATATATGGTGGGTGTAGAGTCAAACATTGATTTAAATACGAGCGTTAATACGTTATATGGTGGGTGTTTCGTCAAACATTGATCTAAATACGAGCATTAACACGTTATATGGTGGATGTAGAGTCAAATATTGATTTCAATACGAGCGTTAACACGTTATATGGTGGGTGTAGAGTCAAACATTGATCTAAATACGAGCGTTAACACGTTATATGGTGGGTGTAGAGTCAAACATTGATCTATATTCGAGCGTTAACACATTATATGGTGGGTGATGAGTCAAACATTGATTTAAATACGAGCGTTAGTATGTTATATGGTGCGTGTAGAGTCAAACATTGATCTAAATACGAGCGTTAACACGTTATATGGTGGGTGTAGATTCAAGCAGTGGTCTAAATACGAGCGTTAGCACGTTATATGGTGGATGAAGAGTCAAACATTGACTTAAGTACGAGCGTTTGCACGTTATATGTTGGATGTAGAATCAAGCAGTGGTCAAAATACAAGCGTTAACACGTTATATGGTGGATGTAGAGTCAAACATTGATTTCAATACGAGCGTTAATACGTTATATAGTGGGTGTAGAGTCAAACATTGATTTCACTACGAGTGTTAACACGTTATATGATGGGTGTAGAGTCAAACATTGATCTAAATACGAGCGTTAACACGTTATATGGTGGATGAAAAGTCAAACATTGATCTAAATACGGACGTTAACACGCTACATGGTGGATGTAGAGTCAAACATTGATCTAAATAAGAACGTTAACATGCTACATGGTGGATGTAGAGTCAAACATTGATCTAAATACGAGCATTAACACGCTACATGGTGGATGTAGAGTCAAACATTGATCTATATACGAGAATTAACACGTTATATGGTGGGTGTAGAGTCAAACATTGATTTAAATACGAGCGTTAATACGTTATATGGTGGGTGTAGAGTCAAACAATGATTTAAAGACGAGCCTTAACACGTTATATGGTGAGTGTAGAGTCAGACATTGATTTAAATACGAGCGGTAACACGTTATATGGTGGATGTAGAGTCAAACATTGATCTAAACACGAGCGTTAACACGTTATATGGTGGATGTAGAGTCAAACATTGATTTCAATACGAGCGTTAACACGTTATATGGTGGGTGTAGAGTCAAACATTGATTTAAAGACGAGCCTTAACACGTTATATGGTGGGTGTAGAGTCAAACATTGATCTAAATACGAGCGTTAACACGTTATATGGTGGGTGAAGAGTCAAACATTGATTTAAATACTAGCGTTAGTACGTTATATGGTGGGTGTATAGTCAAACATTAATTTAAAGACGAGCCTTAACACGTTATATGGTGAGTGTAGAGTCAAACATTGATCTGAATACGAGCATTAACACGTTATATGGTGGATGAAGAGTCAAACATTGATCTAAATACGAGCGTTAACACGTTATATGGTGGGTGTAGAATCAAGCAGTGGTCTAAATACGAGCGTTAACACTTTATATGGTGGATGTAGAGTCAAACATTGATTTCAATAGGAGAGTTAGGACGTTATATGGTGGGTGTAAAATCAAGCAGTGGTCTAAATACGAGCGTTAACACGTTATATGGTGGATGTAGAGTCAAACATTGATTTCAATAGGAGAGTTAGCACGTTATATGGTGGGTGTAGAATCAAGCAGTGGTCTAAATATGAGCGTTAACACGTTATATGGTGGATGTAGAGTCAAACATTGATTTAAAGACGAGCCTTAACACGTTATATGGTGAGTGTAGAGTCAGACATTGATCTAAATACGAGGGTTAACATGTTATATGGTGGATGTAGAGTCAAACATTGATCTAAATACGAGCGTTAACACGTTATATGGTGGATGTATAGTCAAATATTGATCTAAATACGAGGGTTAACACGTTACATGGTGGATGAAGAGTCAAACATTGATTTAAATACGAGCGTTAGCATGTTATATGGTGGGTGAAGAGTCAAACATTGATTTAAATACGAGCATTAACACATTATATGGTGGGTGAAGAGTCAAACATTGATTTAAATACGAGCGTTAGCATGTTATATGGTGGGTGAAGAGTCAAACATTGATTTAAATACGAACGTTAACACGTTATATGGTGGATGTAGAGTCAAGCATTGATTTAAATACGAGCGTTAACACGTTATTTGGTGGATGTAGAGTCAAACATTGATTTAAAGACGAGCGTTAACACGTTATATTGCAGGTGAAATGTCAAACATTGATTTAAATACGAGCGTTAAAACATTATTTGGTGGATGTAGAGTCCATTGATTTAAATACGAGCGTTAACACGTTATATTGTGGATGTAGAGTCAAACATTGATTTAAATACGAGCGTTAACACGTGAAATGGTGGATGAAAAGTCAAACATTGATCTAAATATGATCGTTAATACGTTATATGGTGGGTGTAGAGTCAAACATTGATCTAAATACGAGCATTAACACGTTATATGGTGGGTGTAGAGTCAAACATTGATCTAAATACGAGCGTTAACACGTTATATGGTGGGTGTAGAGTCAAACATAGATTTAAATACGAGCGTTAACACGTTATATGGTGGGTGTAGAGTCAAACATTGATCTAAATAGGTTGTTTTGTGTGGTTTTGGTTTTTTTTGGTTAACACGTTATTGGGCATTGTTTAATACGAGCGTTAACACGTTATATGGTGGATGTAGAGTCAAACATTGATTTAAATACGAGCGTTAACACGTTATATGGTGGATGTAGAGTCAAACATTGATTTAAATACGAGCGTTAACACGTTATATGGTGGGTGTAGAGTCAAACATTGATTTAAATACGAGCGTTAACACGTTATATGGTGGATGTAGAGTCAAACATTGATTTAAATACGAGCGTTAACACGTTATATGGTGGATGTAGTCAAACATTGATTTAAATATGAGCGTTAACACGTTATATGGTGGGTGTAGAGTCAAACATTGATTTAAATACGAGCATTAACACGTTATATGGTGGGTGTAGAGTCAAACATTGATCTAAATAGAGGTTAACATGTTATATGGTGGGTGTAGAGTCAAACATTGATTAAATACGAGCGTTAACACCGAGCGTTAACACGTTATATGGTGGGTGTAGAGTCAAACATTGATTTAAATACGAGCGTTAACACGTTATATGGTGGATGTAGAGTCAAACATTGATTTAAATACGAGCGTTAACACGTTATATGGTGGGTGTAGAGTCAAACATTGATTTAAATACGAGGTTAACACGTTATATGGTGGGTGTAGAGTCAAACATTGATCTAAATACGAGCGTTAACACGTTATATGGTGGATGTAGAGTCAAACATTGATCTAAATACGAGCGTTAACACGTTATATGGTGGGTGTAGAGTCAAACATTGATTTAAATACGAGCGTTAACACGTTATATGGTGGATGTAGAGTCAAACATTGATTTAAATACGAGCGTTAACACGCTACATGGTGGATGTAGAGTCAAACATTGATCTAAATATGAGCGTTAACACGTTATATGGTGGGTGTAGAGTCAACATTGATTTAAATACGAGCGCTAACACGTTATATGGTGGGTGAAGAGTCAAACATTGATTTAAATACGAGCGTTAACACGTTATATGGTGGGTGTAGAGTCAAACATTGATCTAAATACGAGCATTAACACGTTATATGGTGGGTGTAGAGTCAAACATTGATTTAAATACGAGCGTTAACACGTTATATGGTGGGTGTAGAGTCAAACATTGATTTAAATACGAGCGTTAACACGTTATATGGTGGTGTAGGTCAAACATTGATCTAAATACGAGCGTTAACACGTTATATGGTGGTGTAGGTTTTTTGGGGTTTTGGTGGTGGTTGTGGTAGGTTATATGGTGGATGTAGAGTCAAACATTGATTTCAATACGAGCGTTAACACGTTATATGGTGGGTGTAGAGTCAAACATTGATTTAAAGACGAGCCTTAACACGTTATATGGTGGGTGTAGAGTCAAACATTGATCTAAATACGAGCGTTAACACGTTATATGGTGGGTGAAGAGTCAAACATTGATTTAAATACGAGCGTTAGTAAGTTATATGGTGGGTGTAGAGTCAAACATTGATTTAAAGACGAGCCTTAACACGTTATATGGTGAGTGTAGAGTCAAACATTGATCTGAATACGAGCGTTAACACGTTATATGGTGGATGAAGAGTCAAACATTGATCTAAATACGAGCGTTAACACGTTATATGGTGGGTGTAGAATCAAGCAGTGGTCTAAATACGAGCGTTACACTTTATATGGTGGATGTAGAGTCAAACATTGATTTCAATAGGAGAGTTAGCACGTTATATGGTGGGTGTAAAATCAAGCAGTGGTCTAAATACGAGTGTTAACACTTTATATGGTGGATGTAGAGTCAAACATTGATTAATAGAGTTACACGTTATATGGTGGGTGTAGAGTCAACATTGATTTAAATACGAGCGTTAACACGTTATATGGTGGATGTAGAGTCAAACATTGATCTAAATACGAGAGTTAACACGTTATATGGTGGATGTAGAGTCAAACATTGATTTAAATACGAGAGTTAACACGTTATATGGTGGATGTAGAGTCAAACATTGATTTGTAGAGAGTTAGCACGTTATATGGTGGGTGTAGAGTCAACATTGTTAAATACGAGCGTTAACACGTTATATGGTGGGTGTAGAGTCAAACATTGATTTAAATACGAGCGTTAACACGTTATATGGTGGGTGTAGAGTCAAACATTGATTTAAATACGAGCGTTAACACGTTATATGGTGGGTGTAGAGTCAAACATTGATTTAAATACGAGCGTTAACACGTTATATGGTGGATGTAGAGTCAAATATTGATCTAAATACGAGCGTTAACACGTTATATGGTGGATGTAGAGTCAAACATTGATCTAAATACGAGCGTTAACACTTGGTGTGTTTGTTTGGTGTTATATGGTGGGTGTAGAGTCAAACATTGATTTAAATACGAGCGTTAACACGTTATATGGTGGGTGTAGAGTCAAACATTGATCTAAATACGAGCGTTAACATGTTATATGTGGGTGAAGAGTCAAACATTGATTTAAATACGAGCATTAACACGTTATATGGTGGGTGTAGAGTCAAACATTGATTTAAATACGAGCCTTAACACGTTATATGGTGGGTGTAGAGTCAAACATTGATTTAAATACGAGCGTTAATACGTTATATGGTGGATGTAGAGTCAAACATTGATCTAAATACGAGCGTTAACACGTTATATGGTGGGTGTAGAGTCAAACATTGATTTAAATACGAGCGTTAACACGTTATATGGTGGGTGTAGAGTCAAACATTGATTTAAATACGAGCGTTAACACGTTATATGGTGGGTGTAGAGTCAAACATTGATTTAAATACGAGAGTTAACACGTTATATTGTGGATGTAGAGTCAAACATTGATCTAAATACGAGCGTTAACACGTTATATGGTGGATGAAGAGTCAAACATTGATTTAAGTACGAGCGTTAGCACGTTATATGGTGGGTGTAGAGTCAAACATTGATCTAAATACGAGCGTTAACACGTTATATGGTGGGTGTAGAGTCAAACATTGATTTAAATACGAGCGTTAGCACGTTATATGGTGGGTGTAGAATCAAGGTGGTCTAAATACGAGCGTTAACACGTTATATGGTGGTTGTAGAGTCAAACATTGATTTAAATACGAGCGTTAACACGTTATATGGTTGGTGTAGAGTCAAACATTGATTTAAATACGAGCGTTAACACGTTATATGGTGGGTGTAGAGTCAAACATTGATTTAAATACGAGCGTTAACATGTTATATGGTGGGTGTAGAGTCAAACATTGATTTAAATACGAGCGTTAACACGTTATATGGTGGGTGTAGAGTCAAACATTGATCTAAATACGAGCTTTAACACGTTATATGGTGGGTGTAGAGTCAAACATTGATTTAAATACGAGCGTTAACACGTTATATGGTGGATGTAGAGTCAAACATTGATCTAAATACGAACGTTAACACGTTATATGGTGGATGTAGAGTCAAACATTGATTTAAATACGAGCGTTAACACGTTATATGGTGGATGTAGAGTCAAACATTGATCTAAATACGAGGTTAACACGTTATATGGTGGGTGTAGAGTCAAACATTGATTTAAATACGAGCGTTAACACGTTATATGGTGGATGTAGAGTCAAACATTGATTTAAATACGAGCGTTAACACGTTATATGGTGGGTGTAGAGTCAAACATTGATTTAAATACGAGCGTTAACACGTTATATGGTGGGTGTAGAGTCAAACATTGATCTAAATACGAGCGTTAACACGTTATATGGTGGGTGTAGAGTCAAACATTGATTTAAATACGAGCGTTAACATGTTATATGGTGGGTGTAGAGTCAAACATTGATTTAAAGACGAGCGTTAGCACGTTATATGGTGGGTGTAGAGTCAAACATTGATTTGAATACGAGCGTTAGCAAGTTATATGGTGGGTGTAGAGTCAAACATTGATTTGAATACGAGCGTTAACACTTTATATGGTGGGTGTAGAGTCAAGCATTGGTTTAAATACGAGCGTTAGCACTTTATATGGTGGGTGTAGAGTCAAACATTGATTTAATTACGAGTGTTTACAGTTTATATTGTGGGTGTAGAGTCAAACATTGATTTAAATAGGAGAGTTAGAACGTTATATGGTGGGTGTAGAGTCAAACATTGATTTAAATAGGAGATTTAGCACGTTATATGGTGGGTGTAGAGTCAAGCATTGATTTAAATACGAGTGTTAACATGTTATATGGTGGATGTAGAGTCAAACATTGATTTAAGTATGATAGTTAGCACGTTATATGGTGGGTGTAGAGTCAAACATTGATTTAAATACGAGAGTTAACACGTTATATTGTGG
>CM026393.1:44281713-44308334 GCA_014843695.1 Archivesica marissinica
ATATAACGTGTTAACGCTCGTATTTAAATCAATGTTTGACTCTACACCCACCATATAACGTGTTAACGCTCGTATTTAAATCAATGTTTGACTCTACACCCACCATATAACGTGTTAACGCTCGTATTTAAATCAATGTTTGACTCTACACCCACCATATAACGTGTTAACGCTCGTATTTAAATCAATGTTTGACACCATATAACGTGTTAACGCTCGTATTTAAATCAATGTTTGACTCTACACCCACCATATAACGTGTTAACGCTCGTATTTAGATCAATGTTTGACTCTACACCCACCATATAACGTGTTAACGCTCGTATTTAAATCAATGTTTGACTCTACACCCACCATATAACGTGTTAACGCTCGTATTTAGATCAATGTTTGACTCTACACCCACCATATAACGTGTTAACGCTCGTATTTAAATCAATGTTTGACTCTACACCCACCATATAACGTGTTAACGCTCGTATTTAGATCAATGTTTGACTCTACATCCACCATATAACGTGTTAACGCTCGTATTTAAATCAATGTTTGACTCTACATCCACCATATAACGTGTTAACGCTCGTATTTAGATCAATGTTTGACTCTACATCCACCATATAACGTGTTAACGCTCGTATTTAGATCAATGTTTGACTCTACACCCACCATATAACGTGTTAACGCTCGTATTTAAATCAATGTTTGACTCTACACCCACCATATAACGTGTTAACGCTCGTATTTAAATCAATGTTTGACTCTACATCCACCATATAACGTGTTAACGCTCGTATTTAGATCAATGTTTGACTCTACATCCACCATATAACGTGTTAACGCTCGTATTTAAATCAATGTTTGACTCTACACCCACCATATAACGTGTTAACGCTCGTATTTAAATCAATGTTTGACTCTACACCCACCATATAACGTGTTAACGCTCGTATTTAAATCAATGTTTGACTCTACTCCCACCATATAACGTGTTAACGCTCGTATTTAGATCAATGTTTGACTCTACATCCACCATATAACGTGTTAACGCTCGTATTTAAATCAATGTTTGACTCTACATCCACCATATAACGTGTTAACGCTCGTATTTAAATCAATGTTTGACTCTACACCCACCATATAACGTGTTAACGCTCGTATTTAAATCAATGTTTGACTCTACACCCACCATATAACGTGTTAACGCTCGTATTTAAATCAATGTTTGACTCTACACCCACCATATAACGTGTTAACGCTCGTATTTAGATCAATGTTTGACTCTACACCCACCATATAACGTGTTAACGCTCGTATTTAAATCAATGTTTGACTCTACACCCACCATATAACGTGTTAACGCTCGTATTTAAATCAATGTTTGACTCTACACCCACCATATAACGTGTTAACGCTCGTATTTAGATCAATGTTTGACTCTACACCCACCATATAACGTGTTAACGCTCGTATTTAATCAATGTTTGACTCTACATCCACCATATAACGTGTTAACGCTCGTATTTAAATCAATGTTTGACTCTACATCCACCATATAACGTGTTAACGCTCGTATTTAAATCAATGTTTGACTCTACACCCACCATATAACGTGTTAACGCTCGTATTTAATCAATGTTTGACTCTACACCCACCATATAACGTGTTAACGCTCGTATTTAAATCAATGTTTGACTCTACACCCACCATATAACGTGTTAACGCTCGTATTTAAATCAATGTTTGACTCTACACCCACCATATAACGTGTTAACGCTCGTATTTAAATCAATGTTTGACTCTACACCCACCATATAACGTGTTAACGCTCGTATTTAATCAATGTTTGACTCTACACCCACCATATAACGTGTTAACGCTCGTATTTAATCAATGTTTGACTCTACCCCACCATATAACGTGTTAACGCTCGTATTTAAATCAATGTTTGACTCTACATCCACCATATAACGTGTTAACGCTCGTATTTAGATCAATGTTTGACTCTACACCCACCATATAACGTGTTAACGCTCGTATTTAAATCAATGTTTGACTCTACACCCACCATATAACGTGTTAACGCTCGTATTTAAATCAATGTTTGACTCTACACCCACCATATAACGTGTTAACGCTCGTATTTAAATCAATGTTTGACTCTACACCCACCATATAACGTGTTAACGCTCGTATTTAAATCAATGTTTGACTCTACACCACCATATAACGTGTTAACGCTCGTATTTAAATCAATGTTTGACTCTACACCCACCATATAACGTGTTAACGCTCGTATTTAAATCAATGTTTGACTCTACACCCACCATATAACGTGTTAACGCTCGTATTTAAATCAATGTTTGACTCTACACCCACCATATAACGTGTTAACGCTCGTATTTAAATCAATGTTTGACTCTACACCCACCATATAACGTGTTAACGCTCGTATTTAGATCAATGTTTGACTCTACACCCACCATATAACGTGTTAACGCTCGTATTTAAATCAATGTTTGACTCTACACCCACCATATAACGTGTTAACGCTCGTATTTAAATCAATGTTTGACTCTTCACCCACCATATAACGTGTTAATGCTCGTATTTAGATCAATGTTTGACTCTACACCCACCATATAACGTGTTAACGCTCGTATTTAAATCAATGTTTGACTCTACACCCACCATATAACGTGTTAACGCTCGTATTTAAATCAATGTTTGACTCTACACCCACCATATAACGTGTTAACGCTCGTATTTAGATCAATGTTTGACTCTACATCCACCATATAACGTGTTAACGCTCGTATTTAAATCAATGTTTGACTCTACATCCACCATATAACGTGTTAACGCTCGTATTTAGATCAATGTTTGACTCTACATCCACCATATAACGTGTTAACGCTCGTATTTAGATCAATGTTTGACTCTACACCCACCATATAACGTGTTAACGCTCGTATTTAAATCAATGTTTGACTCTACACCCACCATATAACGTGTTAACGCTCGTATTTAAATCAATGTTTGACTCTACACCCACCATATAACGTGTTAACGCTCGTATTTAAATCAATGTTTGACTCTACACCCACCATATAACGTGTTAACGCTCGTATTTAAATCAATGTTTGACTCTACACCCACCATATAACGTGTTAACGCTCGTATTTAAATCAATGTTTGACTCTACACCCACCATATAACGTGTTAACGCTCGTATTTAAATCAATGTTTGACTCTACACCCACCATATAACGTGTTAACGCTCGTATTTAAATCAATGTTTGACTCTACATCCACCATATAACGTGTTAACGCTCGTATTTGATCAATGTTTGACTCTACACCCACCATATAACGTGTTAACGCTCGTATTTAGATCAATGTTTGACTCTACACCCACCATATAACGTGTTAACGCTCGTATTTAAATCAATGTTTGACTCTACACCCACCATATAACGTGTTAACGCTCGTATTTGATCAATGTTTGACTCTACATCCACCATATAACGTGTTAACGCTCGTATTTAGATCAATGTTTGACTCTACACCCACCATATAACGTGTTAACGCTCGTATTTAAATCAATGTTTGACTCTACACCCACCATATAACGTGTTAACGCTCGTATTTAGATCAATGTTTGACTCTACATCCACCATATAACGTGTTAACGCTCGTATTTAAATCAATGTTTGACTCTACATCCACCATATAACGTGTTAACGCTCGTATTTAAATCAATGTTTGACTCTACACCCACCATATAACGTGTTAACGCTCGTATTTAGATCAATGTTTGACTTTTCATCCACCATTTAACGTGTTAACGCTCGTATTTAAATCAATGTTTGACTCTACATCCACCATATAACGTGTTAACGCTCGTATTTAAATCAATGTTTGACTCTACATCCACCATATAACGTGTTAAGCTCGTATTTAAATCAATGTTTGACTCTTCACCCACAATATAACGTGTTAACGCTCGTTTTAAATCAATGTTTGACTCTACACCCACCATGTAACGTGTTAACGCTCGTATTTAAATCAATGTTTGACTCTACATCCACCATATAACGTGTTAACGCTCGTATTTAAATCAATGTTTGACTCTACACCCACCATATAACGTGTTAACGCTCGTATTTAAATCAATGTTTGACTCTACACCCACCATTTAACGTGTTAATGCTCGTATTTAAATCAATGTTTGACTCTACATCCACCATATAACGTGTTGACGCTCGTATTTAAATCAATGTTTGACTCTACATCGACCATATAACGTGTTAACGCTCGTATTTACATCAATGTTTGACTCTACACCCACCATATAACGTGTTAAAGCTCGTATTTAAATCAATGTTTGACTCTACATCCACCATATAACGTGTTAACGCTCGTATTTAAATCAATGTTTGACTCTTCACCCACCATATAACGTGTTAACGCTCGTATTTAGATCAATGTTTGACTCTTCACCCACCATATAACGTGTTAATGCTCGTATTTAAATCAATGTTTGACTCTACATCCACCATGTAGCGTGTTAACGCTCGTATTTAAATCAATGTTTGATTCTACATCCACCATATAACGTGTTAACGCTCGTATTTGATCAATGTTTGACTCTACATCCACCATATAACGTGTTAACGCTCGTATTTAGATCAATGTTTGACTCTACACCCACCATATAACGTGTTAACGATCATATTTAGATCAATGTTGACTTCATCCACCATTTAACATGTTAACGCTCGTATTAAATCAATGTTTGAGTCTACATCCACCATATAACGTTTTAACGCTCGTATTTAAATCAATGTTTGACTCTTCACCCGCAATATAAAGTGTTAATGCTCGTCTTTAAATCAATGTTTGACTCTACATCCACCATATAACGTGTTAACGCTCGTATTTAAATTAATGTTTGACTCTTCACCCACCATATAACGTGCTAACGCTCGTATTTAAATCAATGTTTGACTCTTCACCCACCATATAACGTGTTAACGCTCGTATTTAGATCAATGTTTGAATCTACATCCACCATATAAAGTGTTAACGCTCGTATTTAAATCAATGTTTGACTCTACATCCACCATATAACGTGTTTAAGCTCGTATTTAAATCAATGTTTGACTCTACACCCACTATATATCTTGTTAACGCTCGTATGTAAATCAATGTTTGACACCATATAACGTGTTAACGCTCGTATTTAGATCAATGTTTGACTCTACATCCACCATATAACGTGTTAATGCTCGTATTTAGATCAATGTTTGACTCTACACCCACCATATAACGTGTTAACGCTCGTATTTAAATCAATGTTTGACTCTACACCCACCATATAACGTGTTAACGCTCGTATTTGATCAATGTTTGACTCTACACCCACCATATAACGTGTTAACGCTCGTATTTAAATCAATGTTTGACTCTACACCCACCATATAACGTGTTAACGCTCGTATTTAAATCAATGTTTGACTCTACACCCACCATATAACGTGTTAACGCTCGTATTTAAATCAATGTTTGACTCTACACCCACCATATAACGTGTTAACGCTCGTATTTGATCAATGTTTGACTCTACACCCACCATATAACGTGTTAACGCTCGTATTTAAATCAATGTTTGACTCTACACCCACCATATAACGTGTTAACGCTCGTATTTAAATCAATGTTTGACTCTACACCCACCATATAACGTGTTAACGCTCGTATTTAGATCAATGTTTGACTCTACATCCACCATATAACGTGTTAACGCTCGTATTTAAATCAATGTTTGACTCTACACCCACCATATAACTTGTTAATGCTCGTATTTAAATCAATGTTTGACTCTACACCCACCATATAACGTATTATCGATCATATTTAGATCAATGTTTGACTTTTCATCCACCATTTAACATGTTAACGCTCGTATTTAAATCAATGTTTGACTCTACATCTACCATATAACGTGTTAAAGCTCGTATTTAAATCAATGTTTGAGTCTACATCCACCATATAACGTTTTAAGCTCGTATTTAAATCAATGTTTGACTCTTCACCCGCAATATAACCTGTTAACGCTCTTCATTAAATCAATGTTTGACTCTAGACCCACCAGGTAACGTGTTAATGCTCGTATTTAAATCAATGTTTGACTCTACACCCACCATATAACGTGTTAACGCTCGTATTTAAATCAATGTTTGACTCTAGACCCACCATTTAACGTGTTAATGCTCGTATTTAAATCAATGTTTGACTCTACATCCACCATATAACGTGTTGACGCTCGTATTTAAATCAATGTTTGACTCTACACCCACCATATAACGTGCTAACGCTCGTATTTAAATCAATGTTTGACTACACCCACCATATAACGTGTTAAGGCTCGTATTTAAATCTATGTTTGACTCTTCACCCACCATATAACGTGTTAACACTCGTATTTATATCAATGTTTGACTCTACATCCACCATATAACGTGTTAACGCTCGTATTTAAATCAATGTTTGACTCTACACCCACCATATAACGTGTTAATGCTCGTATTGAAATCAATGTTTGACTCTTCACCCATCATATAACGTGTTAACGCTCGTATTTAGATCAATGTTTGACTCTTCACCCACCATATAACGTGTTAAAGCTCGTATTTACATCAATGTTTGACTCTACACCCACCATTTAACGTGTTAAAACTCGTATTTACATCAATGTTTGACTCTACATCCACCATATAACGTGTTAACGCTCGTATTTAAATCAATGTTTGACTCTTCACCCACCATATAATGTGTTAACGCTCGTATTTAGATCAATGATTGACTCTTCACCCACCATATAACGTGTTAATGCTCGTATTTAAATCAATGTTTGACTCTACATCCACCATGTAGCGTGTTAACGCTAGTATTTAAATCAATGTTTGATTCTACATCCACCATATAACGTGTTATCGCTGGTATTTGATCAATGTTTGACTCTACATCCACCATATAACGTGTTAACGCTCGTATTTAGATCGATGTTTGACTCTACACCCACCATATAACGTGTTAACGATCATATTTAGATCAATGTATGACTTTTCACCCACCATTTAACATGTTAACGCTCGTATTAAAATCAATGTTTGAGTCTACATCCACCATATAACGTTTTAACGCTCGTATTTAAATCAATGTTTGACTCTTCACCCGCAATATAACGTGCTAACGCTCGTATTTAAATCAATGTTTGACTCTTCTCCCACCATATAACGTGTTAACGCTCGTATTTAGATCAATGTTTGAATCTAAATCCACCATATAAAGTGTTAACGCTCGTATTTAAATCAATGTTTGACTCTACATCCACCATATAACGTGTTAAAGCTCGTATTTAAATCAATGTTTGACTCTACACCCACCATATAACTTGTTAACGCTCGTATGTAAATCAATGTTTGACACCATATAACGTGTTAACGCTCGTATTTAGATCAATGTTTGACTCTTCACCCACCATATAACGTGTTAAAGCTCGTATTTACATCAATGTTTGACTCTACATCCACAATATAATGTGTTGACGCTCGTATTTAAATCAATGTTTGACTCTACATCCACCATATAACGTGTTAACGCTCGTCATTAAATCAATGTTTGACACTAGACCCACCATTTAACATGTTAATGCTCGTATTTAAATCAATGTTTGACTCTACATCCACCATATAACGTGTTGACGCTCGTATTTAAATCAATGTTTGACTCTACACCCACCATATAACGTGTTAACGCTCGTATTTAAATCAATGTTTGACTCTAGACCCACCATTTAACGTGTTATTGCTCATATTTAAATCAATGTTTGACTCTACCTCCACCATATAACGTGTTGACGCTCGTATTTAAATCAAAGTTTGACTCTACACCCACTATATAACGTGCTAACGCTCGTATTTAAATCAATGTTTGACTCTACATCCACCATATAACGTGTTAAGGCTCGTATTTAAGTCTATGTTTGACTCTTCACCCACCATATAACGTGTTAACGCTCGTATTTATATCAATGTTTGACTCTACATCCACCATATAACGTGTTAACGCTCGTATTTAAATCAATGTTTGACTCTACACCCACCATATAACGTGTTAATGCTCGTATTGAAATCAATGTTTGACTCTTCACCCATCATATAACGTGTTAACGCTCGTATTTAGATCAATGTTTGACTCTTCACCCACCATATAACGTGTTAAAGTTCGTATTTATATCAATGTTTGACTCTACACCCACCATTTAACGTGCTAAAGCTCGTATTTACATCAATGTTTGACTCTACATCCACAATATAATGTGTTAACGCTCGTATTTAAATCAATGTTTGACTCTTCACCCACCATATAATGTGTTAACGCTCGTATTTAGATCAATGATTGACTCTTCACCCACCATATAACGTGTTAATGCTCGTATTTTAATCAATGTTTGACTCTACATCCACCATGTAGCGTGTTAACGCTAGTATTTAAATCAATGTTTGATTCTACATCCAGCATATAACGTGTTATTGCTTGTATTTGATCAATGTTTGACTCTTCATCCACCATATAACGTGTTAGCACTCGTATTTAAATCAATGTTTGACTCTACACCCATCATATAACATGCTAACGCTCGTATATAGATCAATGTTTGACTCTATATCCACCATATAACATGTTAATGCTCGTATTTAAATTAATGTTTGACTCTTCACCCACCATATAACGTGCTAACGCTCGTATTTAGATCAATGTTTGAATCTACATCCACCATATAAAGTGTTAACGCTCGTATATAAATCAATGTTTGACTCTACACCCACCATATAACATGTTAATGCTCGTATTGAAATCAATGTTTGACTCATCACCCACCATATTACGTTTTAACGCTCGTATTTAGATCAATATTTGACTCTACACCCACCATATAACGTGTAAAAGCTCGTATTTACATCAATGTTTGACTCTACACCCACCATATAACGTGTTAAATCTCGTATTTACATCAATATTTGACTCTTCACCCACCATATAACGTGTTAACGCTCGTATTTAGATCAATGATTGACTCTTCACCCACCATATAACGTGTTAATGCTCATATTTAGATCAATGTTTGACTCTACATCGACCATATAACGTGTTCGCACTCGTATTTAAATCAATGTTTGACTCTGCATCCACCATATAACGTTTTAACGCTCGTATTTAAATCAATGTTTGACTTTTCACCTGCAATATAACGTGCTAACGCTCGTCTTTAAATCAATGTTTGACTCTACATCCACCATATAACGTGTTAACGCTCGTATTTAAATCAATGTTTGACTCTACACCCACCATATAACTTGTTAACGCTCGTATGTAAATCAATGTTTGACACCATATAACGTGTTAACGCTCGTATTTAGATCAATGTTTGACTCTTCACCCACCATATAACGTGTTAACGCTCGTATTTAAATCAATGTTTGACTATACACCCACCAAATAACGTGTTAACTCTCATATTTAGATCAATGTTTGACTCTACATCCACCATGTAGCGTGTTAATGCTAGTATTTAAATCAATGTTTGATTCTACATCCACAATATAACTTGTTAACGCTCGTATTTAGATCAATGTTTGACTCTACATCTACCATATAACGTGTTAACGCTCGTATTTAAATCAATGTTTGACTCTACATCCACCATATAACATGTTAACGCTCGTATTTAAATTAATGTTTGACTCTACACCCACCATATAACGTGATGACGCTCGTATTTAAATCAAAGTTTGACTCTACACCCACCATATAACGTGTTAACGCTCGTATTTAAATCTATGTTTGACTCTACACCCATCATATAACGTGTTAATGCTCGTATTTAAGTCAATGTTTGACTCTACACCCACCATATAACGTGTTAACACTCGTATTTAGATCAATGTTTGACTCTACACCCACCATATAACGTGTTAACGATCATATTTAGATCAATGTTTGACTTTTCATCCACCATTTAACGTGTTAAAGCTCGTATTTAAATCAATGTTTGACTCTACATCCACCATATAACGTGTTAACGCTCGTATTTAAATCAATGTTTGAGTCTACATCCACCATATAACGTTTTAACGCTCGTATTTAAATCAATCTTTAACTCTTCACCCGCAATATAACGTGTTAACACTCGTCTTTAAATCAATGTTTGACTCTATTTCCACCATATAACGTGATAAAGCTCGTCTTTAAATCAATATTTTACTCTATTTCCACCATATAACGTGTTAACGCTCGTATTTAAATTAATGTTTGACCCTTCACCCACCATATAACGTGCTAATGCTCGTATTTAAGTCAATGTTTGACTCTTCACCCACCATATAACGTGTTAACGCTCGTATTTAGATCAATGTTTGAATCTACATCCACCATATAAAGTGTTAACGCTCGTATTTAAATCAATGTTTGACTCTATATCCACCATATAACATGTTAACGCTCATATTTAAATCAATGTTTGACTCTACACCCACCATATAACTTGTTAACGCTCGTATGTAAATCAATGTTTGACACCATATAACATGTTAACGCTCGTATTTAGATCAATGTTTGACTCTTCACCCACCATATAACGTGTTAACGCTCGTATTTAAATCAATGTTTGACTCTACACCCACCATATAACGAGTTAACTCTCATATTTAGATCAATGTTTGACTCTACATCCACCATGTAGCATGTTAACGTTAGTATTTAAATCAATGTTTGACTCTTCATCCACCATAGAACGTGTTAACGCTCTTATTTAGATCAATGTTTGACTCTACACCCACCATATAACGTGTTGACGCTCGTATTTAGATCAATGTTTGACACTACACCCACCATATAACGTGTTAGCGCTCGTATTTAGATCAATGTTTGACTCTACACCCACCATATAACGTGTTAGTGCTCGTATTTAAATCAATGTTTGACTTAAACACCCACCATACAACGTGTTAACACTCGTATTTAAATCAATGCTTGACTCTACATCCACCATATAACGTGTTAACGCTCATACTTATATTAATGTTTGACTCTTCACCCAACATATAACGTGTTAAGGCTCGTATGTAGATCAATGTTTGACTCTTCACCCACCATATAACGTGTTAACATTCGTATTTAAATCAATGTTTGACTCTTCATCAGCCATATAAGGTGTTAATGCTCGTCTTTAGATCAATGTTTGACTCTTTACCCACCATATAACGTGTTAACGATCGTATTTAGATCAATGTTTGACTCTACACCCACCATATAACGTGTTAACGTTCGTATTTAAATCAATGTTTGACTCTACACCCACGATATAACGTGTAAACGCTCGTCTTTAGATCAATATTTGACTTTTCACCAACCATATAACGTGTTAAGGCTCGTATTTAAATCAATGTTTGACTCTTCACCCACCATATAACGTGTTAACACTCGTATTTAAATCAATGTTTGACTCTACTTCCACCATATAACGTGTTAACGCTCGTATTTAAATCAATGTTTGACTCTACATCCACCATATAACGTGTTAACGCTCGTATTTAAATCAATGTTTGACTCTTCACCCACCATATAACGTGTTAACACTCGTATTTAGATCAATGTTTGACTCTTCACCCACCATATAACGTGTTAAGCCTCGTATATAAATCAATGTTTGACTCTTCACCCACCATATAACGTGTTAACACTCGTATTTAAATCAATGTTTGACTCTTCACCCCCATATAACGTGTTGACGCTCGTCTTTAGATCAATGTTTGACTCTACACCCACCATATAACGTGTTAACACTCGTATTTAGATTAATGTTTGACTCTTTACCCACCATATAACGTGTTAACACTCGTATTTAAATCAATGTTTGACTCTTCACCCCCATATAACGTGTTAACGCTCGTCTTTAGATCAATGTTTGACTCTACACCCACCATATAATGTGTTAACGCTCGTATTTACATCAATGTTTGACTCTACATCCACCATATAACGTGTTAACACTCATATTTAAATCAATGTTTGACTCTTCACCCACCATATAACGTGTTAATGCTCGTATTTAGATCAATGTTTGACTCTTCATCCACCATATAACGTGTTAACGCTCGTATTTAAATCAATGTTTGACTCTTCCCCCGCCATAATGTGTTAACACTCGTCTTTATATCAATGTTTGACTCTTTACCCACCATATAACGTGTTAACGCTCGTATTTAAATCAATGTTTGACTCTACACCCACCATATAACGTGTTAACACTCGTATTTAAATCAATGTTTGACTCTACACCCACCATATAACGTGTTAACGCTCGTATTTATATCAATATTTGACTCTACACCCACCATATAACGTGTTAACGCTCATATTTATATCAATATTTGACTCTACACCCACCATATAACGTGTTAACGCTCGTATTTAAATCAATGTTTGACTCTTCACCCACCATATAACGTGTTAACGCTCGTATTTAAATCAATGTTTGACTCTTCACCCACCATATAACGTGTTAACGCTCGTATTTAGATCAATGTTTGACTCTACACCCACCATATAACGTGTTAACGCTCGTATTTAAATCAATGTTTGACTCTACACCCACCATATAACGTGTTAACGCTCGTATTTAGATCAATGTTTGACTCTTCACCAACCATATAACGTGTTAACGCTCGTATTTAAATCAATGTTTGACTCTTCACCCACCATATAACGTGTTAACGCTCGTATTTAAATCAATGTTTGACTCTTCACCCACATATAACGTGTTAACGCTCGTCTTTAGATCAATGTTTGACTCTTCACCCACCATATAACGTGTTAACGCTCGTATTTAAATCAATGTTTGACTCTACACCCACCATATAACGTGTTAACGCTCGTATTTAATCAATGTTTGACTCTACCACCATATAACGTGTTAACGCTCGTATTTAATCAATGTTTGACTCTACACCCACCATATAACGTGTTAACGCTCGTATTTAAATCAATGTTTGACTCTACACCCACCATATAACGTGTTAACGCTCGTATTTAAATCAATGTTTGACTCTACACCCACCATATAACGTGTTAACGCTCGTCTTTAGATCAATGTTTGACTTTACACCAACCATATAACATGTTAACGCTCGTATTTACATCAATGTTTGACTATACATCCACCATATAACGTGTTAACGCTCGTATTTAAATCAATGTTTGACTCTTCACCCACCATATAATGTGTTAACGCTCGTATTTAGATCAATGTTTGACTCTTCATCCACCATATAACGTGTTGACGCTCGTATTTAAATCAATGTTTGACTCTTCACCCACCATAATGTGTTAACGCTCGTCTTTATATCAATGTTTGACTCTACATCCACCATATAACGTGTTAACGCTCGTATTTAAATCAATGTTTGACTCTTCACCCGCTATATAACATGTTAAAGCTCGTCTTTAGATCAATGTTTGACTCTTTACCCACCATATAACGTGTTATCGCTCTTATTTAGATCAATGTTTGACTCTACACCCACCATATAACGTGTTAACGTTCGTATTTAAATCAATGTTTGACTCTACATCCACAATATAACGTGTAATCGCTCGTCTTTAGATCAATATTTGACTTTTCACCAACCATATAACGTGTTAATGCTCGTATATAAATCAATGTTTGACTCTTCACCCCCATATAACGTGTTAACGCTCGTCTTTAGATCAATGTTTGACTCTACACCCACCATATAACGTGTTAACACTCGTATTTAGATCAATGTTTGACTCTTCACCCACTATATAACGTGTTAACTCTCGTATTTAAATCAATGTCTGACTATACATCCACCATATAACGTGTTAAAGCTCGTATTTAAATCAATGTTTGACTCTTCACCCACCATATAACGTGTTAACGCTCATATTTTTCAATGTTTGACTCTTCACCCACCATATAACGTGTTAACACTCGTATTTAAATCAATGTTTGAATATTCACCCCCATATAACGTGTTAACGCTCGTCTTTATATCAATGTTTGACTCTTTACCCACCATATAACGTGTTAACGGTCGTATTTAAATCAATGTTTGACTCTACACCCACCATATAACGTGTTAACACTCGTATTTAAATCAATGTTTGACTCTACACCCACCATATAACGTGTTAACGCTCGTATTTATATCAATATTTGACTCTACATCCACCATATAACGTGTTAACGCTCGTATTTAAATCAATGTTTGACTCTTCACCCGCCATATAACATGTTAAAGCTCGTCTTTAGATCAATGTTTGACTCTTTACCCACCATATAACGTGTTATCGCTCGTATTTAGATCAATGTTTGACTCTACACCCACCATATTACGTGTTAACGTTCGTATTTAAATCAATGTTTGACTCTACATCCACAATATAACGTGTAATCGCTCGTCTTTAGATCAATATTTGACTTTTCACCAACCATATAACGTGTCAAGGCTCGTATATAAATCAATGTTTGACTCTTCACCCACCATATAACGTGTTAACGCTCGTATTTAAATCAATGTTTGACTCTTCACCCGACATATAACATGTTAAAGCTCGTCTTTAGATCAATGTTTGACTCTTTACCCACCATATAACGTGTTATCGCTCGTATTTAGATCAATGTTTGACTCTACACCCACCATATAACGTGTTAACGCTCGTATTTAAATCAATGTTTGACTCTACACCCACCATATAACGTGTTAACGCTCGTATTTAAATCAATGTTTGACTCTTCACCCCCATATAACGTGTTAACGCTCGTCTTTAGATCAAGGTTTGACTCTACACCCACCATATAACGTGTTAACACTCGTATTTAAATCAATGTCTGACTATACATCCACCATATAACGTGTTAAAGCTCGTATTTAAATCAATGTTTGACTCTTCACCCACCATATAACGTGTTAACGCTCATATTTAGATCAATGTTTGACTCTTCACCCACCATATAACGTGTTAACGCTCGTATTTAA
The DNA here is from genome assembly GCA_014843695.1 of Archivesica marissinica. Taxonomy (NCBI): domain Eukaryota; kingdom Metazoa; phylum Mollusca; class Bivalvia; order Venerida; family Vesicomyidae; genus Archivesica; species Archivesica marissinica. The sequence continues at coordinate 44,296,842 of CM026393.1, forward strand.
ATCAATGTTTGACTCTTCACCCACCATAATGTGTTAACGCTCGTCTTTATATCAATGTTTGACTCTTTACCCACCATATAACGTGTTAACGTCGTATTTAAATCAATGTTTGACTCTACATCCACCATATAATGTGTTAACGCTCGTATTTATATCAATATTTACTCTACTCCACCATATAACGTGTTAACGCTCGTATTTAAATCAATGTTTGACTCTTCACCCACCATATAACGTGTTAACACTCGTATTTAGATCAATGTTTGACTCTTCACCCACCATATAACGTGTTAACGCTCGTCTTTAGATCAATGTTTGACTTTACACCCACCATATAACGTGTTAACACTCGTATTTACATCAATGTTTGACTCTACATCCACCATATAACGTGTTAACGCTCGTATTTAAATCAATGTTTGACTCTTCACCCACCATATAACGTGTTAATGCTCGTATTTAGATCAATGTTTGACTCTTCATCCACCATATAACGTGTTAACGCTCGTATTTAAATCAATGTTTGACTCTTCACCCACCATAATGTGTTAACGCTCGTCTTTATATCAATGTTTGACTCTTTACCCACCATATAACGTGTTAACGGTCGTATTTAAATCAATGTTTGACTCTACACCCACCATATAACGTGTTAACACTCGTATTTAAATCAATGTTTGACTCTACACCCACCATATAACGTGTTAACGCTCGTATTTATATCAATATTTGACTCTACATCCACCATATAACGTGTTAACGCTCGTATTTAAATCAATGTTTGACTCTTCACCCGCCATATAACATGTTAAAGCTCGTCTTTAGATCAATGTTTGACTCTTTACCCACCATATAACGTGTCAAGGCTCGTATTTAAATCAATGTTTGACTCTACACCCACCATATAACGTGCTAATGCTCGTATTTAAATCAATGTTTGACTCTTCACCCCCATATAACGTGTTAACGCTCGTCTTTAGATCAAGGTTTGACTCTACACCCACCATATAACGTGTTAACACTCGTATTTAAATCAATGTCTGACTATACATCCACCATATAACGTGTTAAAGCTCGTATTTAAATCAATGTTTGACTCTTCACCCACCATATAACGTGTTAACGCTCATATTTAGATCAATGTTTGACTCTTCACCCACCATATAACGTGTTAACGCTCGTATTTAAATCAATGTTTGACTCTTCACCCACCATAATGTGTTAACGCTCGTCTTTATATCAATGTTTGACTCTTTACCCACCAAATAACGTGTTAACGGTCGTATTTAAATCAATATTTGACTCTACATCCACCATATAATGTGTTAACGCTCGTATTTATATCAATATTTCACTCTACCTCCACCATATAACGTGTTAACGCTCGTATTTAAATCAATGTTTGACTCTTCACCCACCATATAACGTGTTAACACTCGTATTTAGATCAATGTTTGACTCTTCACCCACCATATAATGTGTTAACGCTCGTATTTAAATCAATGTTTGACTCTTCACCCGCCATAATGTGTTAACGCTCGTATTTAGATCAATGTTTGACTCTTTACCCACCAATATAACGTGTTAACGCTCGTATTTAAGTCAATGTTTGACTCTACACCCACCATATAACGTGTTAACACTCGTATTTAAATCAATGTTTGACTCTTACCCACCATATAACGTGTTAACACTAGTATTTAATCAATGTTTGACTCTACTCCCCATATAACGTGTTAACGCTCGTATTTAAATCAATGTTTGACTCTACATCCACCATATAATGTGTTAACGCTCGTATTTATATCAATATTTCACTCTACCTCCACCATATAACGTGTTAACGGTCGTATTTAAATCAATGTTTGACTCTTCACCCACCATATAACGTGTTAACACTCGTATTTAGATCAATGTTTGACTCTTCACCCACCATATAACGTGTTAATGCTCGTAATTAGATCAATGTTTGACTCTTCATCCACCATATAACGTGTTAACGCTCGTATTTAAATCAATGTTTGACTCTTCACCCACTATAATGTGTTAACGCTCGTCTTTATATCAATGTTTGACTCTTTACCCACCATATAACGTGTTAACGGTCGTATTTAAATCAACGTTTGACTCTACACCCACCATATAACGTGTTAACACTCGTATTTAAATCAATGTTTGACTCTTCACCCACATATAACGTGTTAACGCTCGTCTTTAGATCAATGTTTGACTCTACACCCACCATATAACGTGTTAACACTCGTATTTAGATTAATGTTTGACTCTTCACCCACCATATAACGTGTTAACACTCGTATTTAAATCAATGTTTGACTCTACACCCACCATATAACGTGTTAACGCTCGTATTTAAATCAATGTTTGACTCTACATCCACCATATAACGTGTTAATGCTCGTATTTAAATCAATGTTTGACTCTACACCCACCATATAACGTGTTAATGCTCGTCTTTGGATCAATATTTAACTTTTCACCAACCATATAACGTGTTAACGCTCGTATTTAAATCAATGTTTGACTCTTCACCCGCCATATAACGTGTTAACGCTCGTCTTTAGATCAATGTTTGACTCTTCACCCACCATATAACGTGTTAACACTCGTATTTAGATCAATGTTTGACTCTTCACCCACCATATAACGTGTTAACGCTCGTATTTAAATCAATGTTTGACTCTTCACCCGCCATAATGTGTTAACGCTCGTCTTTAGATCAATGTTTGACTCTTTACCCACCATATAACGTGTTAACGCTCGTATTTAAATCAATGTTTGACTCTACACCAACCATATAACGTGTTAACACTCGTATTTAATTCAATGTTTGACTCTTCACCCACCATATAACGTGTTAACACTCGTATTTAAATCAATGTTTGACTCTTCACCCCCATATAACGTGTTAACGCTCGTCTTTAGATCAATGTTTGACTTTACACCAACCATATAACGTGTTAACACTCGTATTTACATCAATGTTTGACTCTACATCCACCATATAACGTGTTAACGCTCGTATTTAAATCAATGTTTGACTCTTCACCCACCACATAATGTGTTAATGCTCGTATTTAGATCAATGTTTGACTCTTCATCCACCATATAACGTGTTAACGCTCGTATTTAAATCAATGTTTGACTCTTCACCCACCATAATGTGTTAACGCTCGTCTTTATATCAATGTTTGACTCTTTACACACCATATAACGTGTTAACGGTCGTATTTAAATCAATGTTTGACTCTACACCCACCATATAACGTGTTAACACTCGTATTTAAATCAATGTTTGACTCTACACCCACCATATAACGTTTTAACGCTCGTATTTATATCAATATTTGACTCTACATCCACCATATAACGTGTTAACGCTCGTATTTAAATCAATGTTTGACTCTTCACCCGCTATATAACATGTTAAAGCTCGTCTTTAGATCAATGTTTGACTCTTTACCCACCATATAACGTGTTATCGCTCGTATTTAGATCAATGTTTAACTCTACACCCACCATATAACGTGTTAACGTTCGTATTTAAATCAATGTTTGACTCTACATCCACAATATAACGTGTAATCGCTCGTCTTTAGATCAATATTTGACTTTTCACCAACCATATAACGTGTTAAGGCTCGTATATAAATCAATGTTTGACTCTTCACCCACCATATAACGTGTTAACACTCGTATTTAAATCAATGTTTGACTCTACACCCACCATATAACGTGTTAACACTCGTATTTAGATTAATGTTTGACTCTTCACCCACCATATAACGTGTTAACACTCGTATTTAAATCAATGTTTGACTCTTCACCCCCATATAACGTGTTAACGCTCGTCTTTAGATCAAGGTTTGACTCTACACCCACCATATAACGTGTTAACACTCGTATTTAAATCAATGTCTGACTATACATCCACCATATAACGTGTTAAAGCTCGTATTTAAATCAATGTTTGACTCTTCACCCACCATATAACGTGTTAACGCTCATATTTAGATCATTGTTTGACTCTTCACCCACCATATAACGTGTTAACACTCGTATTTAAATCAATGTTTGACTCTTCACCCCCATATAACGTGTTAACGCTCGTCTTTAGATCAATGTTTGACTTTACACCCACCATATAACGTGTTAACACTCGTATTTACATCAATGTTTGACTCTACATCCACCATATAACGTGTTAACGCTCGTATTTAAATCAATGTTTGACTCTTCACCCACCATATAACGTGTTAATGCTCGTATTTAGATCAATGTTTGACTCTTCATCCACCATATAACGTGTTAACACTCGTATTTAAATCAATGTTTGACTCTTCACCCACCATAATGTGTTAACGCTCGTCTTTATATCAATGTTTGACTCTTTACCCACCATATAACGTGTTAACGGTCGTATTTAAATCAATGTTTGACTCTACACCCACCATATAACGTGTTAATGCTCGTATTTCGATCAATGTTTGACTCTTCACGCACCATATAGCATGTTAAAGCTCGTATTTAGATCAATCTTTGACTCTACATCCACCATATAACGTGTTAACGCTCGTATTTAAATCAATGTTTGACTCTACACCCACCATATAACGTGTTAAAGCTCGTTTTTAAATCAATGTTTGACTCTTCACCCACGATATAACGTATTAACACTCGTATTTAGATCAATGTTTGACTCTACATCCTACATATAACGTGTTAACGCTCGTATTTAAATCAATGTTTTACTCTACACCCACCATATAACGTGTTAACGCTCGTATTTAAATCAATGTTTGACTCTTCATCCACCATATAACGTGTTAACGCTCGTATTTAAATCAATGTTTGACTCTTCACCCACCACATAACGTGTTAACGCTCGTATTTAAATCAATGTTTGACTCTACACCCACCATATAACCTGTTAATGCTCGTATTTATGCCAATGTTTGACTCTACACCCACCATATAACGTGTTAACGCTCGTATTTAAATCAATCTTTGACTCTTCACCCGCCATATTACGTGTTAACGCTCGTATTTAGATCAATGTTTGACTCTTCACCCACCACATAACGTATTAACGCTCGTATTTAAATCAAAAATGTTTGACTCTACACCCACCATATAACCTGTTAATGCTCGTATTTAAGCCAATGTTTGACTCTGCACCCACCATATAACGTGTTAACGCTCGTATTTAAATCAATGTTTGACTCTACACCCACCATATAACGTGTTAACGCTCGTATTTAAATCAATGTTTGACTCTACATCCACAATATAACATGTTAACGTGTTAACGCTCGTATTTAAATCAATGTTTGACTCTACACCCACCATATAACGTGTTAACACTCGTATTTAAATCAATGTTTGACTCTACATCCACCATATAACGTGTTAGCGCTCGTATTTAGATCAATGTTTGACTCTACATCCACCATATAACGTGTTAACGCTCGTATTTAAATCAATGTTTGACTCTTCACCCACTACATAACGTGTTAATTTTCGTGCTTAAATCAATGATTGGCTCCTCACCCATCATGAAACGTGTTAATGCTTGTGTTTAAATCACTGGTTTGCTCTTCACGCACCATTTTACATGTTAATACTCTAAAACTGTCTGTATAATTATAAAATTAGTTTCTGTTTGCTGTCAAAACCATAGACAAAACAGTCAGATTTGACAGTCAGACAATATTTATTATAAAAAAGGACATCTAACCAAGCAGGAATACGAAACGCAACAGGTGGATTAGAAAATGTCATATTTCACTGTTTCCAATCTGTGTAAGATGGAATTCTTTATTTCACTGAGAGAACTCTATCATTCATTGGGAGGCATAACAGAATAGTGTGTACTTTTTAAGTTTCAATATTTGTATACATGTACAGATGATGCCCTGATAGAGATTAACACTACTAGCACTATGTTTGTATACATGTACATGTGCACAGATGATGCCCGGATAGAGATTAACACTACTAGCACTATGTGTGTATACATGTACATGTGCACAGATGATGCCCGGATAGAGATTAACACTACTAGCACTATGTGTGTATACATGTACATGTGCACAGATGATGCCCGGATAGAGATTAACACTACTAGCACTATGTTTGTATACATGTACATGTGCACAGATGATGCCCTGATAGAGATTAACACTACTAGCACTATGTTTGTATACATGTACATGTGCACAGATGCTGCCCTGATAGAGATTAACACTACTAGCACTATGTTTGTATACATGTACATGTGCACAGATGCTGCCCTGATAAAGATTAACACTACTAGCACTATGTGTGTATACATGTACATGTGCACAGCCGATGCCCTGATAAAGATTAACACTACTAGCACTATGTGTGTATACATGTACATGTGCACAGCCGATGCCCTGATAAAGATTAACACTACTAGCACTATGTGTGTATACATGTACATGTGCACAGCCGATGCCCTGATAAAGATTAACACTACTAGCACTATGTGTGTATACATGTACATGTGCACAGCCGATGCCCTGATAAAGATTAACACTACTAGCACTATGTGTGTATACATGTACATGTGCACAGCCGATGCCCTGATAAAGATTAACACTACTAGCACTATGTGTGTATACATGTACATGTGCACAGCCGATGCCCTGATAAAGATTAACACTACTAGCACTATGTGTGTATACATGTACATGTGCACAGCCGATGCCCTGATAAAGATTAACACTACTAGCACTATGTGTGTATACATGTACATGCGCACAGCCGATGCCCTGATAGATATTATAACTACTAGCACTGTGGCACACGTTTTAAAAGTGGGAGTTAACAGAAAGCTTACTTAAATTATTCCGATCAAAGTAGTTCCTAAATGGGTGTTGCTAATGTACACATTGTCTTTGACAGATACATAGCAAATAGTCTTAAGTCTCAAACACGTCAACAACCAGGTGAAAATAGTTCTAACAATACACCAGTCTCCATGCAATACAATATGGCCGGCCATTCCAGAATGGAAAAGGGTACTAACTAACAGCAAAAGCAAAAGTGAGATAACAAAGTTATACACAAAGTACCTGACAGGAAACTGTCATGAAATGCTTGAAAATGGTAAAGAAGTTTATGTCTCTGGTGGAATGGAAGACAAAGCGATCAGAGTATCTTGTGATGCTGTATCGTTCATTGGTGCAATATAGTCCAATCAGGAAGAAGCGGGCACTCTTCTACATCTAACACATGCAACATATCATTGTGTTCGAACAGTTGTTGTTGTGGATAGCCCTGACACTGACGTCTTGGTCTTGCTTGTGCACCATATGTGTACACCACTTCAGCCAACTTGGTGTTGAGGAGTTGTACTTTAAAACAGGTAGACAAAGCATACATTCTGATTTTTCTAGATACATTGCTGTTCATTCAGTGGTTGCTAATTTATTGCCTAATGAAAGAAAGAGTGTTCTCCATGTAACAGGCTGCGACACGTGTTCGGAATCGGGAAGAAAAGAACATTTACGGTATTGTCCAACCATGCGGAGCAACTGTCTGATCTCTCAGATCTTGGCAAAATCTTCTGTTTTTGTCTTTGTTGGGTTGCTATATGGTTCTAACCACTGCTCGTCTTTGAACACCTTGCAGACAAATATTGTACTCGAAATAGCTCGTTTTGAACCAAATATCTCTGCCACCAACAGACGATGGCTTTGTATTACAGATCCTATCAGATATTGATTTGGAGCTTTAGAAGCAACGTTGGCTTTGTATTACAGATCCTATCAGATGTTGATTTGGAGCTTTAGAAGCAACGTTGGCTTTGTCTGATCCAACAGATTTTGGATATATTTGTTACCCTTAAATTAGTCTGTTTACTCCTCATATGATGGCCCAGTCTGTTGCACCACCTGGGTGATTAAATATGTCTATGCCAAGCTGAGTGTAATATTGATTGTGTTTACTCAAGCAATGAACATCCATGTACCATAGCATGTAAATGTAACTGTTTCATAGATGAAGCAGCTTTTTGTCAGAATATGTTCACCATGTAAACACTGATGACATTTTGGAATGACAGACTGTCAAGCAATCGTGATCGGCATACTTCTAAACCCCGAATTTAGTGGCAGCAACACATATTATTATGAAGTAAAACAAAACATAAATTGGTTCTTTGAGTCTCATATAACAAGAAATGAGATCCACATGTTTCACTTGCTGCATAATTTCTAACTGTGTCGATATATCAAGTCTTTAAATGTAACAATTTGCTATATTTTCAGTGAAGTCTAGGAAAATGTATGTTGAACCTAATATGAACACATTAACAATGTATGTAGTCTGCAACTAAATGATTGATAATATTCTCTATTATCTACTAGATGTATAAAACTTCTGTACAAATAAACATACATGTTTTCATTGCTTTTTGTTTGTAATCAACATTGACTTCACGTAAATAAAGTCGTATATTGTAAGCTATACGGCGGCCAATTTGGACGCCATCTTGCATTGTTAACCATTTTGTGTGTCACATATTACATGCCCAACATAAATAAGTAATTAATTTAATATATATATATATATAATACATAAACAAAAATATGGTGTTAATAAACTGTACATACTAGCTATACTTCTACAGCTAAAATGCATATTAACTTAAATTTGACAATTTTAATCGGTAAATTTGCATAATTTTCTTAAATGGTACAATAATTTCTTTGCAAAATGGCATAAAATCCAATTGACAATGTATATTCTTACACATGAATACAAAAACAATGAAATAAAATCACAAAATGTAAACTTATTGACCATTTATAGTCCTTTAAGTGGACTATTAATTTAAGACGGCCATTTTGGACGCCATCTTGGAATTCTCCGAACGCCACTATTTATGCCAATTTATGCAGCACGTGCGACAAACTTCGACATTTACAAACATGTTGGTATATAACGCGTTTTGTTAGCTGACCGGGTAAGGTTGAACATTTCGTATAGCCTGAAAGTCACCTAACCAAACATGAATTCCAATATTTATGTCTAGTTACATTTGGATATTGTTTTCTTTTAACAATTATGAAAAGGAAGGTGTGTGTGTGTTTTACGTTTATTGATCATCGTTGCAGATTGCCGATATGAGCGACGCCTCCTGCAGAGATTAGTCATTTTAGAGTTTGGAGGATAGTGCAATGATGCAGACGTTGACCCATTCCAGAGTCTCCTCTGGTTGTTTTACGTGCACAGTGTAAAATACTGACACGAGACCTCAGTTTAACGTCCCATCTGAAAGACTGATAAATATGCAAACCAATACTTGTCATAGTTTCCGTTTATCTGACGCCATTCAATATGCATAGAATATTTCTTGCGCATTTGATGTGGGAACGAATGTCCAAATTTAGATGCAAGCGTAAGATGTACGTAAATAGGTTTTTACAAATTTCGTTTAATGCGATTGCGAAACAAGTTATTGCAACATTAGATTAATCGCTCTTGAGATCTCTTTCCTGATGGAATCCATCGCCACGGGGGAGAGAGAAGATACAATGTGGGATTACGTGTTTCAATTACCAATTACCACAATCCTGGTTCTGACGGGCTTCGAACTCACAACCTCTTTATTACAAGACGAGAGCCATATCCGTTACACATGGGAGGTTACATACATATAACTGGTGCGTAATTGAATATGCTCAATCCTAACTGTGCTTTTGCAACTATTCATGTACCATTCTTGAATACACTATTGTTTAACCCATTTCATTCTGGATACCGTTCAAACAGTATTTGCAAAGAACATAGAGCTATATCAGCCGCCACAGAATGTGCCGTCTGATCAGGCTCTATGCTGTTTGCTTTTCAGATGATCTTGCTAAGGCACTTGGCACTGTAGCAAACAACATAGATCCTGATCAGCATGCAGCGTCACGCTGCGGCTGATCTGGATCTATGTTGTTTGCAAAAGCCAGTAAATGTATCCAGAATGAAATGGGTTAAGCTATATGTGCTCAGTGTAACAAGAGTAATTAAATTATAATCTTGATTATTGTATTTGATAGATTTAAATTCATAATCCAGTATAATATTTATGTTGACCTCATGATACTGAAAATTGGATTACATAAACTGAACAGAATACACAAATCCTGCCGGTTGCACGACTTAAAGGTACACGTCGTCCGATGCCAACATGACTAAAAGTAAATAACTCCTTTTAAAATGATCAACGTTTGAAATTGATGACAATGAGAGATCAAAATAATGTTATTAACTATAGAAATTCTATAGATCTAGACAAAATGTTCTATACAAAATGTTCTATAGATCTAGACAAAATGTTCTATAGATCTAGACAAAATATCACGCACCGCTGTAGGTTCGAATTATACGGGGGGGGGGGGGTCGAATTCTTTCAAATGGGAAAGCTATCCAGTTGGCTTGTGGAAGGGCTGAACTGCTCGGAAGGGAACCGTGCATCAATAGCGGCACTATTTATAGGGGCTAGTTATGAAGTCAACGATCGTAACCACTGGAACACGGAGATCCCCATCTTCATTTTTGCTTAAATTATTTTTTCCCCACATTATTGATCAAGGGAGGTAATTGTAAACTAAAACTTAACACTGTTTAATAAATTGTTCTTTAAGATATAACGCCGATCTCCTTTAAGTATATAGGGACGTCACTAGCGGATTGTTTTTACAAACATTACAATACATTTATATAGCCCAAGTAACAGACTGGGTGTGTTTTTATTTGATAACATTTCTGAAATTATGACGTATTATTAATTTTAAAGTTGAATTTAATAATATTCGCTATATACACGTTTTAAACTTACATCTTTCTTGTACGAACATTTGAAGAAAAACAGTTTGGATTACGTATCAAAATTATGTATCCCTTGTTGAGTTTTGCCATAATTTGTGTAATACCAATTGGAGTGTCGAGCAACACCGGACGTGACGTTAAAGACTTACTGACTAAACTATTTACGACTGATGGTTACAATAAAGATGTCAGACCAATAGTTGACCAAACTCGATCGGTTGAAGTAGAAACAGCATTCTTCCTCAATTGTATGTACCGTAACTCATATATATATATATATCCATCGTCTCATAAGACGGACGGAGGCTGATGATGATAATATATATATATATTATATATAATCATCATCAGCCTCCGTCCGTCTTATGAGACGATGGATTGCGCTCTTGTTGAGGAACATCTTCTGCGGTGACTGAGTAGGCCTATTCTTGAGTGGCAGTCTCTGTTGCAGTCATCGCAGGTGAAGATCGAGTCATCCAGTTTGGTTGATGCCGTTCGCTTCTGTCGTTTCTGCTCACGAAGCGTAGTTCGCTCAGCCTCGGCTCGATATATATATATATATATATATATATATGAGTTACGGTACATATATATGAGTTATATATATATATATATATATGTACC
>CM026393.1:44309334-44340249 GCA_014843695.1 Archivesica marissinica
ATAACCTAGCGTTATAACTCAAGTATATAGTCAATAACCTAGCGTTATAACTCAAGTATATAGTCAATAACCTAGCGTTATAACACAAGTATATAGTCAATAACCTAGCGTTATAACCCAAGTATATAGTCAATAACCTAGCGTTATAACACAAGTATATAGTCAATAACCTAGCGTTATAACTCAAGTATATAGTCAATAACCTAGCGTTATAACACAAGTATATAGTCAATAACCTAGCGTTATAACGCAAGTATATAGTCAATAACCTAGCGTTATAACTCAAGTATATAGTCAATAACCTAGCGTTATAACCCAAGTATATAGTCAATAACCTAGCGTTATAACACAAGTATATAGTCAATAACCTAGCGTTATAACGCAAGTATATAGTCAATAACCTAGCGTTATAACTCAAGTATATAGTCAATAACCTAGCGTTATAACCCAAGTATATAGTCAATAACCTAGCGTTATAACACAAGTATATAGTCAATAACCTAGCGTTATAACACAAGTATATAGTCAATAACCTAGCGTTATAACTCAAGTATATAGTCAATAACCTAGCGTTATAACCCAAGTATATAGTCAATAACCTAGCGTTATAACACAAGTATATAGTCAATAACCTAGCGTTATAATCAGCAAAATAGTTATAACACAAGTATATAGTCAATAACCTAGCGTTATAACTCAAGTATATAGTCAATAACCTAGCGTTATAACACAAGTATATAGTCAATAACCTAGCGTTATAACTCAAGTATATAGTCAATAACCTAGCGTTATAACTCACAAGTATATAGTCAATAACCTAGCGTTATAACTCAAGTATATAGTCAATAACCTAGCGTTATAACTCAAGTATATAGTCAATAACCTAGCGTTATAACTCAAGTATATAGTCAATAACCTAGCGTTATAACCCAAGTATATAGTCAATAACCTAGCGTTATAACACAAGTATATAGTCAATAACCTAGCGTTATAACCCAAGTATATAGTCAATAACCTAGCGTTATAACACAAGTATATAGTCAATAACCTAGCGTTATAACTCAAGTATATAGTCAATAACCTAGCGTTATAACCCAAGTATATAGTCAATAACCTAGCGTTATAACACAAGTATATAGTCAATAACCTAGCGTTATAACCAAGTATATAGTCAATAACCTAGCGTTATAATCAGGCAATAACCTAGCGTTATAACACAAGTATATAGTCAATAACCTAGCGTTATAACTCAAGTATATAGTCAATAACCTAGCGTTATAACACAGGTATATAGTCAATAACCTAGCGTTATAACACAAGTATATAGTCAATAACCTAGCGTTATAACTCAAGCATATAGTCAATAACCTAGCGTTATAACAAAAGTATATAGTCAATAACCTAGCGTTATAACTCAAGTATATAGTCAATAACGTAGCGTTATAACACAAGTATATAGTAAATAACCTAGCGTTATAACACAAGTATATAGTAAATAACCTAGCGTTATAACACAAGTATATAGTCAATAACTTAGCGTTATAACACAGGTATATAATCAATAACCTAGCGTTATAACACAAGTATATAGTCAATAACCTAGCGTTATAACCCAAGTATATAGCCAATAACCTAGCGTTATAATCAGGCAATAACCTAGCGTTATAACACAAGTATATAGTAAATAACCTAGCGTTATAACACAAGTATATAGTCAATAACCTAGCGTTATAACACAAGTATATAGTCAATAACCTAGCGTTATAACGCAAGTATATAGTCAATAACCTAGCGTTATAACTCTAGTATATAGTCAATAACCTAGCGTTATAACCCAAGTATATAGTCAATAACCTAGCGTTATAACACAAATATATAGTCAATAACCCAGCGTTATATCGCAAGTATATAGTCAATAACCTAGCGTTATAACTCAAGTATATAGTCAATAACCTAGCGTTATAACCCAAGTATATAGTCAATAACCTAGCGTTATAACACAAGTATATAGTCAATAACCTAGCGTTATAACACAAGTATATAGTCAATAACCTAGCGTTATAACACAAGTATATAGTCAATAACCTAGCGTTATAACTCAAGTATATAGTCAATAACCTAGCGTTATAACTCAGGCAATAACCTAGCGTTATAACACAAGTACATAGTTAATAACCTAGCGTTATAACTCAAGCATATAGTCAATAACCTAGCGTTATAAATCTAGTACATAGTCAATAACCTAGCGTTATAACTCTAGTATATAGTCAATAACCTAGCGTTATAACTCAGGCAATAACCTAACGTTATAACACAAGTACATAGTTAATAACCTAGCGTTATAACTCAAGTATATAGTCAATAACCTAGCGTTATAACACAAGTATATAGTCAATAACCTAGCGTTATAACGCAAGTATATAGTCAATAACCTAGCGTTATAACTCAAGTATATAGTCAATAACCTAGCGTTATAACACAAGTATATAGTCAATAACCTAGCGTTATAACGCAAGTATATAGTCAATAACCTAGCGTTATAACTCAAGTATATAGTCAATAACCTAGCGTTATAACCAAGTATATAGTCAATAACCTAGCGTTATAACACAAGTATATAGTCAATAACCTAGCGTTATAACTCAAGTATATAGTCAATAACCTAGCGTTATAACACAAGTATATAGTCAATAACCTAGCGTTATAACACAAGTATATAGTCAATAACCTAGCGTTATAACGCAAGTATATAGTCAATAACCTAGCGTTATAACTCAAGTATATAGTCAATAACCTAGCGTTATAACCCAAGTATATAGTCAATAACCTAGCGTTATAACACAAGTATATAGTCAATAACCCAGCGTTATAACGCAAGTATATAGTCAATAACCTAGCGTTATAACTCAAGTATATAGTCAATAACCTAGCGTTATAACCCACGTATATAGTCAATAACCTAGCGTTATAACACAAGTATATAGTCAATAACCTAGCGTTATAACGCAATTATATAGTCAATAACCTAGCGTTATAACTCTAGTATATAGTCAATAACCTAGCGTTATAACCCAAGTATATAGTCAATAACCCAGCGTTATAACGCAAGTATATAGTCAATAACCTAGCGTTATAACTCAAGTATATAGTCAATAACCTAGCGTTATAACCCAAGTATATAGTCAATAACCTAGCGTTATAACACAAGTATATAGTCAATAACCTAGCGTTATAACTCAAGTATATAGTCAATAACCTAGCGTTATAATCAGGCAATAACCTAGCGTTATAACACAAGTATATAGTCAATAACCTAGCGTTATAACTCAAGTATATAGTCAATAACCTAGCGTTATAACACAAGTATATAGTCAATAACCTAGCGTTATAACCAAGTATATAGTCAATAACCTAGCGTTATAACCAAGTATATAGTCAATAACCTAGCGTTATAACTCAAGTATATAGTCAATAACCTAGCGTTATAATCAGCAATAACCTAGCGTTATAACACAAGTATATAGTCAATAACCTAGCGTTATAACTCAAGTATATAGTCAATAACCTAGCGTTATAACTCAAGTATATAGTCAATAACCTAGCGTTATAACTCAAGTATATAGTCAATAACCTAGCGTTATAACTCAAGTATATAGTCAATAACCTAGCGTTATAACACAAGTATATAGTCAATAACCTAGCGTTATAACTCAAGTATATAGTCAATAACCTAGCGTTATAACCCAAGTATATAGTCAATAACCTAGCGTTATAACACAAGTATATAGTCAATAACCTAGCGTTATAACTCAAGTATATAGTCAATAACCTAGCGTTATAACCCAAGTATATTATCAGGCAATAACCTAGCGTTATAACACAAGTATATAGTCAATAACCTAGCGTTATAACTCAAGTATATAGTCAATAACCTAGCGTTATAACACAAGTATATAGTCAATAACCTAGCGTTATAACTCAAGTATATAGTCAATAACCTAGCGTTATAACTCAGGCAATAACCTAACGTTATAACACAAGTACATAGTCAATAACCTAGCGTTATAACTCAAGTATATAGTCAATAACCTAGCGTTATAACACAAGTATATAGTCAATAACCTAGCGTTATAACTCAAGTATATAGTCAATAACCTAGCGTTATAACTCAAGTATATAGTCAATAACCTAGCGTTATAACACAAGTATATAGTCAATAACCTAGCGTTATAACTCAAGTATATAGTCAATAACCTAGCGTTATAACACAAGTATATAGTCAATAACCTAGCGTTATAACACAAGTATATAGTCAATAACCTAGCGTTATAACACAAGTATATAGTCAATAACCTAGCGTTATAACTCAAGTATATAGTCAATAACCTAGCGTTATAACCCAAGTATATAGCAATAACCTAGCGTTATAATCAGGCAATAACCTAGCGTTATAACACAAGTATATAGTCAATAACCTAGCGTTATAACTCAAGTATATAGTCAATAACCTAGCGTTATAACTCAAGTATATAGTCAATAACCTAGCGTTATAACCCAAGTATATAGTCAATAACCTAGCGTTATAACACAAGTATATAGTCAATAACCTAGCGTTATAACGCAAGTATATAGTCAATAACCTAGCGTTATAACTCAAGTATATAGTCAATAACCTAGCGTTATAACCCAAGTATATAGTCAATAACCTAGCGTTATAACACAAGTATATAGTCAATAACCTAGCGTTATAACACAAGTATATAGTCAATAACCTAGCGTTATAACTCAAGTATATAGTCAATAACCTAGCGTTATAACTCAGCAATAACTAGTTATAACACAAGTATATAGTCAATAACCTAGCGTTATAACTCAAGTATATAGCCAATAACCTAGCGTTATACCCAAGCATATAGTCAATAACCTAGCGTTATAAATCAGTACATAGTCAATAACCTAGCGTTATAACACAAGTATATAGTCAATAACCTAGCGTTATAACTCAAGTATATAGTCAATAACCTAGCGTTATAACCCAAGTATATAGTCAATAACCTAGCGTTATAACGCAAGTATATAGTCAATAACCTAGCGTTATAACTCAAGTATATAGTCAATAACCTAGCGTTATAACCCAAGTATATAGTCAATAACCTAGCGTTATAACACAAGTATATAGTCAATAACCTAGCGTTATAACTCAAGTATATAGTCAATAACCTAGCGTTATAACTCAGGCAATAACCTAACGTTATAACACAAGTACATAGTTAATAACCTAGCGTTATAATTCAAGCATATAGTCAATAACCTAGCGTTATAAATCTAGTACATAGTCAATAACCTAGCGTTATAACACAAGTATACAGTCAATAACCTAGCGTTATAACTCAGGCAATAACCTAACGTTATAACACAAGTACATAGTCAATAACCTAGCGTTATAACACAAGTATACAGTCAATAACCTAGCGTTATAACACAAGTATATAGTCAATAACCTAGCGTTATAACACAAGTAGACATTCAATAACCTAGCGTTATAAATCTAGTACATAGTCAATAACCTAGCGTTATAACTCAAGTATATAGCCAATAACCTAGCGTTATAACCCAAGCATATAGTCAATAACCTAGCGTTATAAATCTAGTACATAGTCAATAATCTAGCGTTATAACACAAGTATATAATCAATAACCTAACGTTATAACTCAAGTATATAGTCAATAACCTAGCGTTATAACTCAAGTATATAGTCAATAACCTAGCGTTATAACACAAGTATATAGTCAATAACCTAGCGTTATAACTCAAGTATATAGTCAATAACCTAGCGTTATAACTCAAGTATATAGTCAATAACCTAGCGTTATAACTCAAGTATATAGTCAATAACCTAGCGTTATAACACAAGTATATAGTCAATAACCTAGCGTTATAACTCAAGCATATAGTCAATAACCTAGCGTTATAAATCTAGTACATAGTCAATAACCTAGCGTTATAACACAAGTATATAGTCAATAACCTAGCGTTATAACTCAAGTATATAGTCAATAACCTAGCGTTATAACTCAAGTATATAGTCAATAACCTAGCGTTATACAATAACCTAGCGTTATAACACAAGTATATAGTCAATAACCTAGCGTTATAACTCAAGTATATAGTCAATAACCTAGCGTTATAACTCAAGTATATAGTCAATAACCTAGCGTTATAACACAAGTATATAGTCAATAACCTAGCGTTATAACTCAAGTATATAGTCAATAACCTAGCGTTATAACTCTAGTATATAGTCAATAACCTAGCGTTATAACCCAAGTATATAGTCAATAACCTAGCGTTATAACACAAGTATATAGTCAATAACCTAGCGTTATAACGCAAGTATATAGTCAATAACCTAGCGTTATAACTCTAGTATATAGTCAATAACCTAGCGTTATAACCCAAGTATATAGTCAATAACCTAGCGTTATAACACAAGTATATAGTCAATAACCCAGCGTTATAACGCAAGTATATAGTCAATAACCTAGCGTTATAACTCAAGTATATAGTCAATAACCTAGCGTTATAACCCAAGTATATAGTCAATAACCTAGCGTTATAACACAAGTATATAGTCAATAACCTAGCGTTATAACACAAGTATATAGTCAATAACCTAGCGTTATAACGCAAGTATATAGTCAATAACCTAGCGTTATAACTCTAGTATATAGTCAATAACCTAGCGCTATAACCCAAGTATATAGTCAATAACCCAGCGTTATAACGCAAGTATATAGTCAATAACCTAGCGTTATAACTCAAGTATATAGTCAATAACCTAGCGTTATAACCCAAGTATATAGTCAATAACCTAGCGTTATAACACAAGTATATAGTCAATAACCTAGCGTTATAACTCAAGTATATAGTCAATAACCTAGCGTTATAACTCAGGCAATAACCTAACGTTATAACACAAGTACATAGTTAATAACCTAGCGTTATAATTCAAGCATATAGTCAATAACCTAGCGTTATAAATCTAGTACATAGTCAATAACCTAGCGTTATAACACAAGTATACAGTCAATAACCTAGCGTTATAACTCAGGCAATAACCTAACGTTATAACACAAGTACATATTCAATAACCTAGCGTTATAACACAAGTATACAGTGAATAACCTAGCGTTATAACACAAGTATATAGTCAATAACCTAGCGTTATAACACAAGTAGACATTCAATAACCTAGCGTTATAAATCTAATACATAGTCAATAACCTAGCGTTATAACTCAAGTATATAGCCAATAACCTAGCGTTATAACCCAAGCATATAGTCAATAACCTAGCGTTATAAATCTAGTACATAGTCAATAATCTAGCGTTATAACACAAGTATATAATCAATAACCTAACGTTATAACTCAAGTATATAGTCAATAACCTAGCGTTATAACTCAAGTATATAGTCAATAATCTAGCGTTATAACACAAGTATATAATCAATAACCTAGCGTTATAACTCAAGTATATAGTCAATAACCTAGCGTTATAACACAAGTATATAGTCAATAACCTAGCGTTATAACACAAGTATACAGTCAATAACCTAGCGTTATAACTCAGGCAATAACCTAACGTTATAACACAAGTACATAGTCAATAACCTAGCGTTATAACACAAGTATACAGTCAATAACCTAGCGTTATAACACAAGTATATAGTCAATAACCTAGCGTTATAACACAAGTAGACAGTCAATAACCTAGCGTTATAAATCTAATACATAGTCAATAACCTAGCGTTATAACTCAAGTATATAGCCAATAACCTAGCGTTATAACCCAAGCATATAGTCAATAACCTAGCGTTATAAATCTAGTACATAGTCAATAATCTAACGTTATAACTCAAGTATATAGTCAATAACCTAGCGTTATAACTCAAGTATATAGTCAATAATCTAGCGTTATAACACAAGTATATAATCAATAACCTAGCGTTATAACTCAAGTATATAGTCAATAACCTAGCGTTATAACTCAAGTATATAGTCAATAACCTAGCGTTATAACACAAGTATATAGTCAATAACCCAGCGTTATAACGCAAGTATATAGTCAATAACCTAGCGTTATAACTCAAGTATATAGTCAATAACCTAGCGTTATAACCCAAGTATATAGTCAATAACCTAGCGTTATAACACAAGTATATAGTCAATAACCTAGCGTTATAACTCAAGTATATAGTCAATAACCTAGCGTTATAACTCAGGCAATAACCTAAAGTTATAACACAAGTACATAGTTAATAACCTAGCGTTATAATTCAAGCATATAGTCAGTAACCTAGCGTTATAAATCTAGTACATAGTCAATAACCTAGCGTTATAACACAAGTATGCAGTCAATAACCTAGCGTTATAACTCAGGCAATAATCTAACGTTATAACACAAGTATATAGTCAATAACCTAGAGTTATAACACAAGTATACAGTCAATAACCTAGCGTTATAACACAAGTATATAGTCAATAACCTAGCATTATAACACAAGTATACATTCAATAACCTAGCGTTATAAATCTAGTACATAGTCAATAACCTAGCGTTATAACTCAAGTATATAGCCAATAACCTAGCGTTATATCCCAAGCATATAGTCAATAACCTAGCGTTATAACTCAAGTATATAGTCAATAACCTAGCGTTATAACACAAGTATATAGTCAATAACCTAGCGTTATAACTCAAGTATATAGTCAATAACCTAGCGTTATAACTCAAGTATATAGTCAATAACCTAGCGTTATAACTCAAGTATATAGTCAATAACCTAGCGTTATTACTCAAGTATATAGTCAATAACCTAGCGTTATAACACAAGTATATAGTCAATAACCTAGCGTTATAACTCAAGTATATAGTCAATAACCTAGCGCTATAACTCAAGTATATAGTCAATAACCTAGCGTTATTACTCGGGCAATAACCTAACGTTATAATACAAGTACATAGATAATAACCTAGCGTTATAACTCAAGCAATAATCTAACGTTATAACACAAGTACATAGTTAATAACCTAGCGTTATAACTCAAGCATATAGTCAATAACCTAGCGTTATAAATCTAGTACATAGTCAATAACCTAGCGTTATACCTCTAGTACATAGTTAATAACCTAGCGTTATAACTCAAGTATATAGTCAATAACCTAGCGTTATAACACAAGTATATAGTCAATAACCTAGCGTTATAACGCAAGTATATAGTCAATAACCTAGCGCTATAACTGTAGTATATAGTCAATAACCTAGCGTTATAACCCAAGTATATAGTCAATAACCTAGCGTTATAACACAAGTATATAGTCAATAACCTAGCGTTATAACGCAAGTATATAGTCAATAACCTAGCGTTATAACTCAAGTATATAGTCAATAACCTAGCGTTATAACCCAAGTATATAGTCAATAACCTAGCGTTATAACGCAAGTATATAGTCAATAACCTAGCGTTATAACTCAAGTATATAGTCAATAACCTAGCGTTATAACCCAAGTATATAGTCAATAACCTAGCGTTATAACGCAAGTATATAGTCAATAACCTAGCGTTATAACACAAGTATATAGTCAATAACCTAGCGTTATAACGCAAGTATATAGTCAATAACCTAGCGTTATAACTCTAGTATATAGTCAATAACATAGCGCTATAACCCAAGTATATAGTCAATAACCCAGCGTTATAACGCAAGTATATAGTCAATAACCTAGCGTTATAACTCAGGCAATAACCTAACGTTATAACACAAGTACATAGTTAATAATCTAGCGTTATAATTCAAGCATATAGTCAATAACCTAGCGTTATAAATCTAGTACATAGTCAATAACCTAGCGTTATAACACAAGTATACAGTCAATAACCTAGCGTTATAACTCAGGCAATAACCTAACGTTATAACACAAGTACATATTCAATAACCTAGCGTTATAACACAAGTATACAGTGAATAACCTAGCGTTATAACACAAGTATATAGTCAATAACCTAGCGTTATAACACAAGTAGACATTCAATAACCTAGCGTTATAAATCTAATACATAGTCAATAACCTAGCGTTATAACTCAAGTATATAGCCAATAACCTAGCGTTATAACCCAAGCATATAGTCAATAACCTAGCGTTATAAATCTAGTACATAGTCAATAATCTAGCGTTATAACACAAGTATATAATCAATAACCTAACGTTATAACTCAAGTATATAGTCAATAACCTAGCGTTATAACTCAAGTATATAGTCAATAATCTAGCGTTATAACACAAGTATATAATCAATAACCTAGCGTTATAACTCAAGTATATAGTCAATAACCTAGCGTTATAACTCAAGTATATAGTCAATAACCTAGCGTTATAACACAAGAATATAGTCAATAACCTAGCGTTATAACACAAGTATATAGTCAATAACCTAGCGTTATAACACAAGTATACAGTCAATAACCTAGCGTTATAACTCAGGCAATAACCTAACGTTATAACACAAGTACATAGTCAATAACCTAGCGTTATAACACAAGTATACAGTCAATAACCTAGCATTATAACACAAGTATATAGTCAATAACCTAGCGTTATAACACAAGTAGACAATCAATAACCTAGCGTTATAAATCTAATACATAGTCAATAACCTAGCGTTATAACTCAAGTATATAGCCAATAACCTAGCGTTATAACCCAAGCATATAGTCAATAACCTAGCGTTATAAATCTAGTACATAGTCAATAATCTAGCGTTATAACACAAGTATATAATCAATAACCTAACGTTATAACTCAAGTATATAGTCAATAACCTAGCGTTATAACTCAAGTATATAGTCAATAATCTAGCGTTATAACACAAGTATATAATCAATAACCTAGCGTTATAACTCAAGTATATAGTCAATAACCTAGCGTTATAACTCAAGTATATAGTCAATAACCTAGCGTTATAACTCAAGTATATAGTCAATAACCTAGCGTTATAACTCAAGTATATAGTCAATAACCTAGCGTTATAACTCAAGTATATAGTCAATAACCTAGCGTTATAACTCAAGTATATAGTCAATAACCTAGCGTTATAACACAAGTATATAGTCAATAACCTAGCGTTATAACTCAAGTATATAGTCAATAACCTAGCGTTATAACTCAAGTATATAGTCAATAACCTAGCGTTATACTCGTTATAAACAAGTACATAGATAATAACCTAGCGTTATAACTCAAGCAATAACCTAACGTTATAACACAAGTACATAGTTAATAACCTAGCGTTATAACTCAAGCATATAGTCAATAACCTAGCGTTATAAATCTAGTACATAGTCAATAACCTAGCGTTATAACTCTAGTACATAGTTAATAACCTAGCGTTATAACTCAAGTATATAGTCAATAACCTAGCGTTATAACACAAGTATATAGTCAATAACCTAGCGTTATAACGCAAGTATATAGTCAATAACCTAGCGCTATAACTCTAGTATATAGTCAATAACCTAGCGTTATAACCCAAGTATATAGTCAATAACCTAGCGTTATAACACAAGTATATAGTCAATAACCTAGCGTTATAACGCAAGTATATAGTCAATAACCTAGCGTTATAACTCAAGTATATAGTCAATAACCTAGCGTTATAACCCAAGTATATAGTCAATAACCTAGCGTTATAACACAAGTATATAGTCAATAACCTAGCGTTATAACACAAGTATATAGTCAATAACCTAGCGTTATAACGCAAGTATATAGTCAATAACCTAGCGTTATAACTCTAGTATATAGTCAATAACCTAGCGTTATAACCCAAGTATATAGTCAATAACCAGCGTTATAACCAAGTATATAGTCAATAACCTAGCGTTATAACTCACAATAACCTAACGTTATAACACAAGTAATAGTAATAACTAGCGTTATAACAAGATATAGTCAATAACCTAGCGTTATAATCAGTACATAGTCAATAACCTAGCGTTATAACCAAGTATAAGTCAATAACCTAGCGTTATAACACAAGTAATAGTCAATAACCTAGCGTTATAACCAAGATATAGTCAATAACCTAGCGTTATAACAGTAATAGTCAATAACTAGCGTTATAACACAAGTATATATCAATAACCTACGTTATAACTCAAGTATATAGTCAATAACCTAGCGTTATAACTCAAGTATATAGTCAATAACCTAGCGTTATAACACAAGTATATAGTCAATAACCTAGCGTTATAACTCAAGTATATAGTCAATAACCTAGCGTTATAACTCAAGTATATAGTCAATAACCTAGCGTTATAACACAAGTATATAGTCAATAACCTAGCGTTATAACACAAGTATATAGTCAATAACCTAGCGTTATAACTCAAGTATATAGTCAATAACCTAGCGTTATACCAAGTAATAGTCAATAACCTAGCGTTATAACCAAGATAACAAACTTATAACCAAGTATATAGTCAATAACCTAGCGTTATAACCAAGTATATAGTCAATAACCTAGCGTTCAAGTAATAGTCAATAACCTAGCGTTATAACCAAGTATATAGTCAATAACTAGCGTTATAACACAAGTATATAGTCAATAACCTAGCGTTATAACACAAGTATACAGTCAATAACCTAGCGTTATAACTCAGGCAATAACCTAACGTTATAACACAAGTACATAGTCAATAACCTAGCGTTATAACACAAGTATACAGTCAATAACCTAGCGTTATAACACAAGTATATAGTCAATAACCTAGCGTTATAACACAAGTAGACATTCAATAACCTAGCGTTATAAATCTAATACATAGTCAATAACCTAGCGTTATAACTCAAGTATATAGCCAATAACCTAGCGTTATAACCCAAGCATATAGTCAATAACCTAGCGTTATAAATCTAGTACATAGTCAATAATCTAGCGTTATAACACAAGTATATAATCAATAACCTAACGTTATAACTCAAGTATATAGTCAATAACCTAGCGTTATAACTCAAGTATATAGTCAATAATCTAGCGTTATAACACAAGTATATAATCAATAACCTAGCGTTATAACTCAAGTATATAGTCAATAACCTAGCGTTATAACTCAAGTATATAGTCAATAACCTAGCGTTATAACACAAGTATATAGTCAATAACCAGCGTTATAACCAAGTATATAGTCAATAACCTAGCGTTATAACTCAAGTATATAGTCAATAACCTAGCGTTATAACCAAGTATATAGTCAATAACCTAGCGTTATAACACAAGTATATAGTCAATAACCTAGCGTTATAACTCAAGTATATAGTCAATAACCTAGCGTTATAAAACAATAACCTAGCGCAAAAAAGCAATAACTAGCGTATAACCAAGATAACAAAACAATAACCTACGTTATAACACAAGTACATAGTCAATAACCTAGCGTTATAACACAAGTATATAGTCAATAACCTAGCGTTATAACACAAGTATATAGTCAATAACCTAGCGTTATAACACAAGTATATAGTCAATAACCTAGCGTTATAACCGTTATAACCAAGTAATAGTCAATAACCTAGCGTTATAACACAAGTATAAGTCAATAACTAGCGTTATAACACAAGTATATAGTCAATAACCTAGCGTTATAACACAAGTATACAGTCAATAACCTAGCGTTATAACTCAGGCAATAACCTAACGTTATAACACAAGTACATAGTCAATAACCTAGCGTTATAACACAAGTATACAGTCAATAACCTAGCATTATAACACAAGTATATAGTCAATAACCTAGCGTTATAACCAAGTATCAGTCAATAACCTAGGTAACAATAACACGTTATAACACAAGTACATAGTCAATAACCTAGCTTATAACACAAGTATAAGTCAATAACCTAGCGTTATAACACAAGTAGACATTCAATAACCTAGCGTTATAAATCTAATACATAGTCAATAACCTAGCGTTATAACTCAAGTATATAGCCAATAACCTAGCGTTATAACCCAAGCATATAGTCAATAACCTAGCGTTATAAATCTAGTACATAGTCAATAATCTAGCGTTATAACACAAGTATATAATCAATAACCTAACGTTATAACTCAAGAATATAGTCAATAACCTAGCGTTATAACTCAAGTATATAGTCAATAATCTAGCGTTATAACACAAGTATATAATCAATAACCTAGCGTTATAACTCAAGTATATAGTCAATAACCTAGCGTTATAACTCAAGTATATAGTCAATAACCTAGCGTTATAACACAAGTATATAGTCAATAACCCAGCGTTATAACGCAAGTATATAGTCAATAACCTAGCGTTATAACTCAAGTATATAGTCAATAACCTAGCGTTATAACCCAAGTATATAGTCAATAACCTAGCGTTATAACACAAGTATATAGTCAATAACCTAGCGTTATAACTCAAGTATATAGTCAATAACCTAGCGTTATAACTCAGGCAATAACCTAAAGTTATAACACAAGTACATAGTTAATAACCTAGCGTTATAATTCAAGCATATAGTCAGTAACCTAGCGTTATAAATCTAGTACATAGTCAATAACCTAGCGTTATAACACAAGTATGCAGTCAATAACCTAGCGTTATAACTCAGGCAATAATCTAACGTTATAACACAAGTATATAGTCAATAACCTAGAGTTATAACACAAGTATACAGTCAATAACCTAGCGTTATAACACAAGTATATAGTCAATAACCTAGCATTATAACACAAGTATACATTCAATAACCTAGCGTTATAAATCTAGTACATAGTCAATAACCTAGCGTTATAACTCAAGTATATAGCCAATAACCTAGCGTTATATCCCAAGCATATAGTCAATAACCTAGCGTTATAAATCTAGTACATAGTCAATAATCTAGCGTTATAACACAAGTATATAATCAATAACCTAACGTTATAACTCAAGTATATAGTCAATAACCTAGCGTTATAACTCAAGTATATAGTCAATAATCTAGCGTTATAACACAAGTATATAATCAATAACCTAGTGTTATAACTCAAGTATATAGTCAATAACCTAGCGTTATAACTCAAGTATATAGTCAATAACCTAGCGTTATAACTCAAGTATATAGTCGATCACCTAGCGTTATAACTCAAGTATATAGTCAATAACCTAGCGTTATTACTCAAGTATATAGTCAATAACCTAGCGTTATAACACAAGTATATAGTCAATAACCTAGCGTTATAACTCAAGTATATAGTCAATAACCTAGCGCTATAGCTCAAGTATATAGTCAATAACCTAGCGTTATTACTCGGGCAATAACCTAACGTTATAATACAAGTACATAGATAATAACCTAGCGTTATAACTCAAGCAATAATCTAACGTTATAACACAAGTACATAGTTAATAACCTAGCGTTATAACTCAAGCATATAGTCAATAACCTAGCGTTATAAATCTAGTACATAGTCAATAACCTAGCGTTATACCTCTAGTACATAGTTAATAACCTAGCGTTATAACTGTAGTATATAGTCAATAACCTAGCGTTATAACCCAAGTATATAGTCAATAACCTAGCGTTATAACACAAGTATATAGTCAATAACCCAGCGTTATAACGCAAGTATATAGTCAATAACCTAGCGTTATAACTCAAGTATATAGTCAATAACCTAGCGTTATAACCCAAGTATATAGTCAATAACCTAGCGTTATAACGCAAGTATATAGTCAATAACCTAGCGTTATAACACAAGTATATAGTCAATAACCTAGCGTTATAACGCAAGTATATAGTCAATAACCTAGCGTTATAACTCTAGTATATAGTCAATAACCTAGCGCTATAACCCAAGTATATAGTCAATAACCCAGCGTTATAACGCAAGTATATAGTCAATAACCTAGCGTTATAACTCAAGTATATAGTCAATAACCTAGCGTTATAACCCAAGTATATAGTCAATAACCTAGCGTTATAACACAAGTATATAGTCAATAACCTAGCGTTATAACTCAAGTATATAGTCAATAACCTAGCGTTATAACTCAGGCAATAACCTAACGTTATAACACAAGTACATAGTTAATAACCTAGCGTTATAATTCAAGCATATAGTCAATAACCTAGCGTTATAAATCTAGTACATAGTCAATAACCTAGCGTTATAACACAAGTATACAGTCAATAACCTAGCGTTATAACTCAGGCAATAACCTAACGTTATAACACAAGTACATAGTCAATAACCTAGCGTTATAACACAAGTATACAGTCAATAACCTAGCGTTATAACACAAGTATATAGTCAATAACCTAGC
Source organism: Archivesica marissinica (assembly GCA_014843695.1). Taxonomy (NCBI): domain Eukaryota; kingdom Metazoa; phylum Mollusca; class Bivalvia; order Venerida; family Vesicomyidae; genus Archivesica; species Archivesica marissinica. The sequence goes on from CM026393.1 coordinate 44,325,727, forward strand.
GTTATAACACATGTAGACATTCAATAACCTAGCGTTATAAATCTAGTACATAGTCAATAACCTAGAGTTATGACTCAAGTATATAGCCAATAACCTAGCGTTATAACCCAAGCATATAGTCAATAACCTAGCGTTATAAATCTAGTACATAGTCAATAATCTAGCGTTATAACACAAGTATATAATCAATAACCTAACGTTATAACTCAAGTATATAGTCAATAACCTAGCGTTATAACTCAAGTATATAGTCAATAATCTAGCGTTATAACACAAGTATATAATCAATAACCTAGCGTTATAACTCAAGTATATAGTCAATAACCTTGCGTTATAACTCAAGTATATAGTCAATAACCTAGCGTTATAACTCAGGCAATAACCTAACGTTATAACACAAGTACATAGTTAATAACCTAGCGTTATAACTCAAGCATATAGTCAATAACCTAGCGTTATAAATCTAGTACATAGTCAATAACCTAGCGTTATAACTCTAGTATATAGTCAATAACCTAGCGTTATAACTCAGGCAATAACCTAACGTTATAACTCAAGCATATAGTCAATAACCTAGTGCTATAAATCTAGTACATAGTCAATAACCTAGCGTTATAACTCTAGTACATAGTTAATAACCTAGCGTTATAACACAAGTATATAGTCAATAACCTAGCGTTATAACACAAGTATATAGTCAATAACCTAGCGTTATAACGCAAGTATATAGTCAATAACCTAGCGCTATAACTCTAGTATATAGTCAATAACCTAGCGTTATAACCCAAGTATATAGTCAATAACCTAGCGTTATAACACAAGTATATAGTCAATAACCTAGCGTTATAACGCAAGTATATAGTCAATAACCTAGCGCTATAACTCTAGTATATAGTCAATAACCTAGCGTTATAACCCAAGTATATAGTCAATAACCTAGCGTTATAACACAAGTATATAGTCAATAACCCAGCGTTATAACGCAAGTATATAGTCAATAACCTAGCGTTATAACTCAAGTATATAGTCAATAACCTAGCGTTATAACCCAAGTATATAGTCAATAACCTAGCGTTATAACACAAGTATATAGTCAATAACCTAGCGTTATAACACAAGTATATAGTCAATAACCTAGCGTTATAACGCAAGTATATAGTCAATAACCTAGCGTTATAACTCAAGTATATAGTCAATAACCTAGCGTTATAACCCAAGTATATAGTCAATAACCTAGCGTTATAACGCAAGTATATAGTCAATAACCTAGCGTTATAACTCAGGCAATAACCTAACGTTATAACACAAGTACATAGTTAATAACCTAGCGTTATAATTCAAGCATATAGTCAATAACCTAGCGTTATAAATCTAGTACATAGTCAATAACCTAGCGTTATAACACAAGTATACAGTCAATAACCTAGCGTTATAACTCAGGCAATAACCTAACGTTATAACACAAGTACATATTCAATAACCTAGCGTTATAACACAAGTATACAGTGAATAACCTAGCATTATAACACAAGTATATAGTCAATAACCTAGCGTTATAACACAAGTAGACATTCAATAACCTAGCGTTATAAATCAGTCAATAACCTAGCGTTATAACTCAAGTATATAGTCAATAACCTAGCGTTATAACCCAAGTATATAGTCAATAATCTAGCGTTATAACACAAGTATATAATCAATAACCTAACGTTATAACTCAAGTATATAGTCAATAACCTAGCGTTATAACTCAAGTATATAGTCAATAATCTAGCGTTATAACACAAGTATATAATCAATAACCTAGCGTTATAACTCAAGTATATAGTCAATAACCTAGCGTTATAACACAAGTATATAGTCAATAACCTAGCGTTATAACACAAGTATACAGTCAATAACCTAGCGTTATAACTCAGGCAATAACCTAACGTTATAACACAAGTACATAGTCAATAATCTAGCGTTATAACACAAGTATACAGTCAATAACCTAGCATTATAACACAAGTATATAGTCAATAACCTAGCGTTATAACACAAGTAGACATTCAATAACCTAGCGTTATAAATCTAATACATAGTCAATAACCTAGCGTTATAACTCAAGTATATAGCCAATAACCTAGCGTTATAACCCAAGCATATAGTCAATAACCTAGCGTTATAAATCTAGTACATAGTCAATAATCTAGCGTTATAACACAAGTATATAATCAATAACCTAACGTTATAACTCAAGTATATAGTCAATAACCTAGCGTTATAACTCAAGTATATAGTCAATAATCTAGCGTTATAACACAAGTATATAATCAATAACCTAGCGTTATAACTCAAGTATATAGTCAATAACCTAGCGTTATAACACAAGTATATAGTCAATAACCTAGCGTTATAACACAAGTATATAGTCAATAACCTAGCCCTCGCCGATGTAGGTCTAGCCCTCGCCGATGTAGGTCTAGCCCTCGCCGATGTAGGTTCGAATCCCACTCGTGTATGAGGCTATCGAGCTTGTGGATTCAGATTGTTAATCATCATAAGATAGGACACGAATGACATATGGCGTGGGTATCTGCTAGCGGTGAACAGCAAAGCGGATGTATGCGCTCTACCGTTTTGGTATGGCCCCGGGCACGAGAGTTCATTCAAGAATGACATATAAGTGCATTTACTGTTAAGACATCAAAAACCGGAACCAGGAATTATGGTTCTTAAACAGGAGATCGGGTCAAGCCAGGTATTAGCTATGGTCAACGCATACGATAAGTATATAAACTCTCTTGTTTATCTTGGTTGACCAAGCGTTTATATATTTATCGTATGCTTTGACCTCTACATTATGTGTGGGTATTGGCTGTAAAGAATAAGTATGTAATTACGCCAGTTGGATGTCCGATTAGCGCAGTGGTTAAAGCGCTCTCTTATCACAAATGCAACCCGGGTTCAATCCTCAGAGCGGGAAGTACGTGAGATGGTACGATGGTCGCCAGATCGGACAGGTGGGTTTTCTCCGGGTGCTCCGGTTTCCTACCATATGAATGACCACATTTACGCGTTCATCCGCGCCAACGAGAGTGATTAATATAAGTTGTTAAAACTTGCTTCGCAATCCTTGTAAAATACACATGTAAATAAAATGTAAACTTTAATTACTCAAGAGTAAACTTGTTGTATGCATTGTGTGAATTGTGTTTAGAACTATGGAAGTAGTATTTCAATATAGTTTATATGGCGTTTGTTAGATAACTTTTATAAACAAGTGCACGCTCTGTGACATACGATCGATGTTATGAAACGATAGAGCATTTAAGCGGGTACATGCATGACAAGATAGATGACATACGATCAGTGTTATGAAACGATAGAGCATTTAAGCGGGTACATGAATGACAAGATATGTGACACACGATCAGTGTTATGAAACGATAGAGCATTTAAGCGGGTACATGAATGACAAGATAGGTGACATTCGATCTGTGTTATGAAACGATAGAGCATTTAAGTGGGTACATGAATTGGTATCGTTATCCACGTCGTATCTCATCAGAATTAGGCCAGATACAATATACAGTATCAGCAGGTCAGGCACAGATTAAACTGATATCATGTACTCAAGTGTACACTTTGTGCAATGGGGGGGGGGTGACCATGGGGTTATATCCATATTCACACGGCATAGTTCATTATTGAAGGGTTAGGGTTAGGGTTAGGGTTAGGAAACACAATGGAAAGGTCATTGGCTTCAAATCACCTGCCCTCACTGCTGGAAGTTCGAATCCAACTTAGGATGTCGGTTATTTCAGCTAGCTCGTGTAAGGTCGATGGTTCTACCTGGGTGCACGTCGGTGTCTTAAATACTGTTCGAACCCCTGAACTTCCACCACGAATAGTGGATGGAGAGTCGCCGTGCTGTTGGTGCCACTTTAAACCCACAAAACAAACAAACAAACAAACAAACAAACAAACTTTTGAAAATAAGAAACTGTTGAGCAACTGTAATTGACCTTTCTGCAAACGCTACTTAGGCACGCCCCCCATAGTTACAGGTGCTCGCTGTAACTACGCGAGACAAGCTATCTAACAAAATGGCGTCTTAACGCAGACCTGCATCGAGTTAATCTAGATAAAATTCCGTGGAATTTCTCAGTTTTATTTTACCCAGATATTAATATTATTAGCTATTTAGGTAATTAGACACAATTATGAATGGGACTATGTAGCCGTGTGTTTGCCATACCAGGAGTGATTATCTATCTAGGTTTCAGGCCACTAATCAAGATTAATTAAAGTGAATGGGGGAGAATAAATAAATCATTGACCGTCATTAAAATAATATATTTATTGTACATCAAAGCATTAAATTATTTACAATGACATAAAATTACATAAAAAGGTACATAGATTAATACAATGACAATGAAATGTACAGTGTGTATCTATTTTTTTATTGTATTTGTATTGTATAATCAGCAAAAAACGCATGGACATATAGACGCCATGGTTGTAATGAAATTGATGTGAAGAGCATGATATTTATACATGATGTAAGGGCTTGGACATAAGGCACGGCTCAGCTCTAAAGCTGATAAAACACGGGCATACAAGCCAGCATCACAAATGTTTGAGCCGACCAATCAAGGTGTGAAAAATAATATATTCTCCAGTATTTGATTAATTTGTCAACAGCCCATCTCATAATTGGCGTAGGCGTGATAATATACTATTAGACGAATCAACCACAATGTTTCACTCTATATTGCCTTGTATACGAAGAAGTAGTTATACGAAACCACTGACACCCGAACAACCACATCGTGTCAACTTTGACATTAAAAGACATGAAATATGCCACCGTCTTGAGAGACTCGACCCTATGCCTCCTAGAAGACTCGAACATTAGGCCCAAAAACTGAACACCAGTACGTTCACTGAGCTAATATGGGAATCCCACAGCTCTGCACATGCATGGGTACTATTACTTCTATCGGATCCCTAGTCCACCATCCACGACAATATGTATGAACCACATGTATAATTTTAATCACCATTATACTCACATATCTCTTGTGAACAGTAGATCTATAAATGCAGAATATATTGTTTCGAAATATTTTATTATGCATAAATAAATTAATTTCAACTTACTTGTGTGCAAATATATATGTTTGCATTAATTTTGGATGTATTCAGCTTGTCGTCCACACAACTTAATCCACCTTAGACATTTTTCAAGATTTGTCTTGGGTTTGGAAATGGCACGAATTAAACGTCACCTATTAATCGATCTGGATATCTACTATCACTGGCACACAGCATACATTAATAAAACAGCCCGTAACTACCATTGTCAATGACAGACAGCATTAATTAATTTGTAATTATTTTTCAAAAAATAATTTCAGATCACGATCACTCGTTATCAGATTTGATTAAAATTTTACTAAATAACTCGTTTGTCTGACAGAACGATAAAACAATGACTCGGTGTAGTAATCAATACTATAATTGTGTGCACACATTTTATAATTGACCAATTATTAGCACAATCAGTGCTAAATTCCGATGTGCAACACTTTGATCTTGACAGTAGGCCTCTAACGGGATATTATGTGGCGGTCTCTGTGATGTACCAGTAAGTTGTTGATTACTTCCAATAAACAGTGTGACACGCTTAAATTTGATTGCTGTGTTTGCGATAAAAGAATGACTATATGGGGTCAGTCGGTGTTTTTATAGATGCATTGTTTTTAAAACAGATGTCTGGCATTTTGTGGTTCATATACACACTTTTAGATTTGTCCAAGGATTTTGAAATGGGTTGAATTTAACGTCGATCACCAGGATATCGACTAATTTTGTACTATAACTAACCCACACACCAAAGCTACACATTTTCAACATCATTAAAACAATTTAAAACCCGTATTTTCGATCAAATTCACGCCTTTTCAAATGTGTCTACTCGTTACTAGTTTGTCTAATATGCATTGTTTGTCTAACAAGATGGCGGCGATAAACCGTTGCCGGGGGTGTGCGCGAATGGTGTGATGCGATTGGCTAACGCCAGCTGTCAATCAAAATCGGCAGAAAGGTCAATTGTCTTAAGTACTAATGTAGTGTGCGTACTATTTAAGGAGAGTTGTCGCCCTTGCTAGCAAAATGGCGCAACATTTTCTCAGTGAAAACAAAATGTAAATTTAGATATTAGACCTATTTCCTGGATGTGAAAATCTTTGAGATTGATTTAAAATGGACATTATATTGTTGGAATAGGATCTGATCAGTTAGATCTCACAAAACGTATGTACTCTTATGAACACCTATTTACCTGTATGTTACCTGTGCGAACCTGACGAGTTTGCACCTGGATTGTAAATGGGACGTGGGCGTAATAAATCGCCACCGAGTCACAAAACACTACACAACCAAAGAAATATAAATGTGTGCCACAACCTGATAGTGAATACTTTACTGCTGAAACCATTGATTCCACTAACATAAACTGTTCACCATCCTTTACCACTATAAGGTTTAGTAAGAAAGATATAGAAGAGTTGAGTGCTAAACTAGCCCCGTCACTTATAAAGGATCTCAGATCTGCATTAAGGGAAGAAGTTGTAAATTCCGTTAAACATGAGATCAAAGCCTTAGTACTCCATGAAACAACGAGCTTCAGGGATGAAATTTCCCAACTAAAAAGTGAACTAACACACCTTCGTTCGGAATTGAAAACAATTAAGGCCGAATATGATGAATTAGTTTAAACATATTTTATTCGGATCAAATACATATATACATATATAAACACAATGTTTATACATTCGAACCGATATGGGCCGAGAAACAAGCTTAAAGCGTATATGAATCCCTTCCCATGTTGGAGTACGTTTAAATTGTACAAAATGCTTGGCGAATAGTAATGGCGAGTTTATGTGTTCAGTAAATATAAATTGTAGAGAAACTATTGAATACTTAACAGCAGTGGCAAATATTTGGACTTGATTTTGCTAAACGTCCACATATATTTACAGCATCGCGTTATTGTAATTTTAATGTAGCAATAAGGAAACGTTAGATCCAAATATGTAAACTATCAAACAAGAATCTGGTATTGTCACACGGCGGGCCGGGACCAAAACGGAGAGAACCCCCACGTTCACCTAGGTATCGAAACGTTTTGTTGCTGCAATATAGCTCTGTACATTCAGGTAAAGTGTTGTGTTACAGTGTGTAGTGAGATGCTCATCACCAAACAAGAGATTGTTGAGGGTGGCAGCACATGGAAGGTTAGATAGGTGTTGTAGACGTTGATGATTGTACCTTGGGCAATGATTCGATAGACCCGAATGCGCACAAGGGAGAGTCGATGATATTTTTTATGTGAAGGTCGTAGCACAAAGGATTACATCCTAGTCGTAGTCGGGTGTGGAGTATCTGATTCCTTCTTGATCCAACATTGTATAACGGGGCTTGTCTTTTCCTGTTTTTACTTAACATGCATTTGAAGGTTGCTACTGTATCGGCGTTCCGTGTCTCGTTTGGCAGCGACTTGCATAGAAGAATAGTTGATGGAAGAAATGTAGAAGCATGGGATTGAGTATGTGCAGTCATAGGTTGAACGTGACGAAGGTTATATAATTAGTCAGCTTGTTCTGGAATGGGATTGGAGAGGTAATGGGGACAACGACCAGTCTTCATTTTATAGAAGAGGGTGAGCTTGTGATTGCTACGTCTGTTGGCTAGGGTATCCCAGGACAGGTCCGACAGAAGAGAGTTTATGTTGCAGAGCTTAGTAGCTCCTGACACAATTCGCGCTGCCTCGTTCTGTACGGCCTCAATATCGTTTTTCAAATCATTACTGCAATTGTCCCACACGACGTTACCATATTCTAGAAGAGGTCGTATGTAGGCAAGATACATGCGCTCTAGACAGAAACGGGTAAGAAGGAATTTTAATGATCTGAGAATTCCGATGCGCTGCCAAGACTTGTTAACAAGCTCAGATATATGAGCATTCCACTTGGCATCATCTGAAAAGATTAGACCAAGATGTTTGTGAGTTATAGTTTGGGTAATGGAAATGCTATTCATGAAGACATCTGGATGGTTGGGCTTGTTTCGCTTACGTGAGAAAATCAAGGATTCGGACTTTGATATCCGCGACTCTGATTCATTAGCTTCTTTTAAATACAATATTACAAATAAGGTCAAACCTGATTATGTTCAGTCATTCTTCCTCGATGGAGATAGATTTATTCAGGTCCATCATACCCGAATAAGAAACAGATGTAGCAATCTTAATAATGACTCATTTGTGAAGTATTTGTAAGTGAGTGTTGTATTGTCGAATGTATTACATATGCAATAAAATATGGTTAAATCAAAATATGTAAGGAGTGGATAGCATTCGGCCGCCACACACTAAACTATATGCACGCCCAGTGTATTTCATACCCAGATGGAAACTATTAACCCACACTTCAATAATTATATTTCCAATAATTATTCAGGAAATGATAGGAATATGAAGGAAACGATGCCCAACACTGCGAATGCGCATGCCCGTAGCTTCGAGTGCGCATGCCCGTAGCTTCGAGTGCGCATGCCCGTAGCTTCGAGTGAGCAAGCCCGTAGCTTCGAGTGCGCATGCCCATAGCTTCGAGTGCGCATATCAGCTGAATATCATATCTTTAGTGAGGAAATTCACACGAAAGTAGATACAAGCAATGGCATATACATTCAACGAAGACAACACAATAACGCTATATATATATATATAATTACCTCCTGCACATAATTATAGGTAGCATGGACAGTTGAATGCTTGAATGGAACATTTCGTAAGCATACATGTCAGTTGATATAGCTGCTGGCAGGACATTGACTAATGATGGTATTGAATGTAAACTAACAGTTGATGTCAACAAAGTAATGGTTTTCAAGAAGGTTGCCCAAATAGATGAAATTGTAATGTATTAAATGATGGCGATATTGTTGAAATTGTTAGTAAGTTCTCATATTTAGAGATTACCTTTGGTTTATACACATTTTGTTCGATCCCCTGTCTGACCATACTAATATTAACAGTCTTTCAGATGGGGGCTTTAAACCGAGGTCTCGTGTCGTTGCTTTACACTGTTCACGTAACAGAACAAGATGGGACTCTGGAATGGGTCTCTGTCTGTTTCATTGCACTATCCTCCATTAAAATACTGTAGTGATTATTAATATTGGACTGCTTTCAAAAGGCCAGAGTATTATATTAAATCTGATATGTAAATGTACGAAATTAACTATTTTAATTAGTAAGATCTTGTTATATATGTGTGCGTTTTAAATAAGAAATACGGTCAAACCTGTGTTAAGCAGCCGACCAAGGGACTCACAGAAAGTGGCTGCTTAGCACAGATGGCTGCTTAATAGAGGTAAAGTGTATACTAAAACAACATATTGGAATCTGTAAACTAGCTGCTTAATACAGGTGAACTGCTTAATGGAGGTGACCGCTAACGCAGATTTGACTGTAATCTTCAAACGGTTCCAATATGTAAACTATTGGCACTATGTTCGGCGCAACGCATCTCACACAGTCCAATAGTTTCCATATTGGATCGGTAGCGCCGAACACAGTGCCAATATTTTACATATTGGATTTTCGACTTATATCCTATACATATAAAATGACTAATCTTATCAGGAGGTGTCGCTGATAACCTAGGTATCGCAGGTTCGATCCCCCGTCTGCCCCTAACAAAAATAACAGTCCCCATGAAGCGTCGCTCATATGTGCACCCGGTAGTGACACCAAATAAACGCAAAAACACACATACATTGATGCATTATGATTTCAGTTGTTAGATCGTATATTCGTTCATTGTACATATTAATTTACACTCGATGACTGAAAGGACTGACTTCTCGTCGATGAAGTTACAACTTAATATGCATGTGTTCTACTTTAAATGTATTTAGGAACCAGGATCAAAACCATGCATAGAACAATTAGGCTATAATAGAGCGGCATTTTGTAAATACTGATAATATACATATATCAGGATTCAGCTTTCGGTAGCGACGATAAGTAAAATAGAAGTATTTTGTATTCTTGATACGAAGCTGTAAAATATAAATGTCAATTTATATATTGGAAATAAAACATAGTGTGAACTAAGCTGAACACTGAGCGCACTTTGAATTACAATAGAAGGAACCGACGATTGGGCTCTCACTCAATCCATATACAGTAGTCATTGCAAGAATACAATGAATGTTCTAACATTCATTCGGAAACCGCAATATCCGGATACTATTACAGTATTCGAGTATTCAGAGAGTGGGTGGGGACTTTCTAAAATACAATATTTGCACACAGTCAGGTTGTTCGTTGTTTATTTTTGTTGCATTACCCTGCACTTTACAATACTAAATATGTCAACAGATGCATACAGCAACGCCGATAGTACCGGATGTGACGATGGCTGGATACCGTACAACAACAACTGTTATATGATCAATACACTGAAGTGGGTGTCCAGAACAGCTGCAACTTCCGAGTGTAACAACCATGACTCATCATTGCTTAGAATAGAATCACAAGACCAACTGGTAACTCTACCTATATATTTTATGATTTTGGATGTGTAATGGGCTGGCAAAGGAAGTGTTACTGTAGTGCACTACAAACATATACGGCAGCTCGAGTCCGGGTTCGAATCCTTCTAAGCAAATTCACAATGCAGATGACAAACCTATATCTTTCAAATTACTAGTGTTGTATGTTGTCCTAATGTAACGGTATGTTTATTAACCCAATATGTGAGGTGATATGTAGACAGCCCGGTTAGCTCAGTCGGTGGAGCAATCGCCCTGTAAGCGAGAGGTCCCGGGTTCGAGTCCCGGACTGGTTGCATGCTTTTCTCACCTGGGTTACACTTATTTGCCACATTCCTAACATTAATCCCTCACCGCACAGATAATACACCGTTAGACCCGAGTATGGTAATAGTACTCCAATCATCTCCTGACCGGTTCCTTTACAGCACCGACACGATACCTCGGTTTAACGTCCCATCTGAAAGACTGTTTATATTATTAGGGTCAGACGGGGGATCGAACCTGCCACCCCTGGGTTCGCATTCAAGCGTGTTAACCACAGAGGAGACTATGGAATGGGTTTCTGTATGTATCATTGCACTATCCGCCAACAATCAGAAATGACTAATCTCTTCAGATGGCGTCGCTGATATGGGCAACCGTTCTAACAAAGTCACTATAACTACATACGCCATGCCTATTACTGATGTATAAATGTATCGGTGAAATGAAAATTGATATAGATCTATATAATTTAATATGGGTTTAAACATAATTTATTGCCAAAATGTACATAGCAATTTGGTTTGAGCCACAAGTGCTTTCCACATTATGAAACGGCTCTCCCCAATACATGGTATTTACCGAAAATTCATTTTATGGCTACAATTAGTTTACAACGCATTTAAATGAATAAATGCAAATTACATACATAAAGATACATAAAAATACAATATCATCATTTATACAACGTACTCATGCAAGTGTGCCTGTGGTGCTCGTGTCTAGTGAACGACCAGAACCTCTCGTTCTATTTGCAGACTAAGCGTTAATTTGTAAACATAGACATTCTATATAGTATTTCAATAAATTCAAAGAGTACTCTTGTTTTGTTGTTTGATTAATACTAATGGCCGGTTTGAAATCTTTTAGTATTCTTTATAAATTTCTGTACTGAGTTGAAAATAATTAAGTTATCATTTTCAATCAGATTTTCTTTACCTATTAGCAGTGTTTTCGCATTTAAAGGATGGTATTGTTGTGTTTCTCTGAATAGGGTTATTCTTTGATTTTGAAACAAAGGACAATGAAAAAAGTAGTGTTCAGTGTTTTCTTCTATCCCAGTTTGACAATCGCAATTCGCATTTTCCCTTAAATGGTTATTATATAAGTCTGCGTTCAAGTTGCTGCAGCCATTTCTTATACGAGCATGGTAAACAGTTAAGCTACGCGAACCTTTATGATAAAACATGGGTACATCTTTTTGTTTGAACAGTGAAGACTTGAGTCTATTCTTAAAACAAGATAAGGTTGGAGCGTGTTTTAAGTGTTCGGGTAGTGCATTCCATATATCAACACTAGATGGTACAAAAGAGTTTGAAAATAAAGCTGTACGTCTGGCCATTACAGTAAAATTATCAGCATTTCTTAAATTATAACGATTTTCTTCGCCGACTGTTCTCGGAAAGATTGTACTAAACTGTTCGGGTAATAGACCATTTTTGTATTTATACATTATAACGAGTTTTTGCATTTTTCTTCTGTCTTTTAAAGGTATTCAATCCTATTTCTTCTCTTAATTTATTTAAAGAAACTGATCGTGTTAGACCTGTTACAACTCGAGCTGCCTCGTACTGTAATTTTTCTAATTTATCTTTTTCAAATTCAGTGCAACTGTCCCATACTACGGCATCATATTCTAATTGAGGTCTCATGTATGATATATAGATCTGGTTTAAGGTGTCCTTATTGATTTAAATTTTAAAGCTTTCATTAGATTTGCACTTTTGAAGCCGATTTGAAAATAATGTCTACGTGCTCGTGCCATTTTCCATTATTGCTTAATGTTAGTCCTAAGTGCTTATGGCTTTCACTAAAAGGTAACCGAGTTCGTTCGAAATATAATACAGGATTGCTTTGATTTCTATTGGTGCTAAAGAAAAGTACTTCTGTTTTGTTAGGATTGAAGGTGACTAACCATCTTTTTGACCATTCTGATATCATGTAAAGATCGTGATTTAGTATACCTTCCAAGTCTGCAATTGTTGATGTCGTTTGAGCTAAAGATGTATCATCAGCGAATAACCTAGTTATGCTTAATAAGTGGTCTGCTATGTCAATAACATATACTAGAAACAATATCTGTCCAAGTATTGACCCTTGAGGAACTCCAGAATGAATGCGCTCACTAAGAGATGTAGTAGAACCCAATACAACCTTTTGTGTTCTGTTTGTTAAATAATTTTCCACCCATTTCAGAAGGTTGCCATTGATACCATTTTGCCTAAGTTTAAACAATAGACCTTTATGCCAAACCCTGTCAAAGGCTTTCGAAATATCGCAGAATATCATACACATACTTTGTTTTGAATCTAGTGTCTGGCATATTTGATTGTAAATTTCTATAAGTTGATAAACACTAGAGTGATTTGGTCTAAAGCCACACTGGTTAGGTAATATAAGTTTGTTGAAATGTAAGTGGTTATGGATATGTTTATAAATAATTCTTTCCATAACTTTCCCTTGACAGTTTAACAGTGATATCGGCCTATAATTGGTTGGTTCTTCAATCCTCCCTTTCTTGAATAGTGGGATAACATTAGCATTTTTCCATACTGATGGAAATATGTCTTCTTGAAATGACCTATTAAACATAATAGCTAATGGTTTGACAATAGACGAAGCCGTTTCTTTCAACATTTTGTGACTTATACCATCTGGGCCGTTTGCTTTGTTTACATCAATATTTTTTAAAACGTCCAAAATATCTAATTCTGAGATATGAAAATCTTCAAGTTTTATATTCGTTTTACTTTCATAAATCGGAAGTGTGGCATTTGAGTCATCGACATTTGATATGGATGAAAAATATGAGTTCAAGCAGTTCGCTTTTTCTTTTTCAGTTACTGCATAATTTACGTCTCCATTAGGGAGAGTCGTAATCAGTGGTGGGACTATGTCACTACCTTTGTTTTCTTTAACTAAATTCTTTACTAATTTCCAGTATTTACGTGTTTGTTTTCTCCGCGTCTACTAAGGTTTCTTCAATGTTGTTATAGAAATCTGTTTTGGCTTGTTTAATATAATTATTAACTTTGTTTCTTTTTTCTCTCAATCGGATGTGTTGTTTGAATGCAAAGCTTTTTTCCTTATCTTATCACTCTGTTTGATTAGTTTTCTAATATCCGAGTCAAACCAAGGTTTGTCATTAGGTCGGATTAAAACATATTTGTTAGGTATGCACTCTTTTGCATAACTTAGAAACGTATTGTTAAACTTTAAACAACATTCATTTACATCGCCATTGTTTAATAAATCCCAGTTTGCATTAGTAATCAGATCGTTTAACTGTTTAACGTTAGCTCTTTTATAAGACCAAATGTGTCGTTCATAGCATTTGGTTAAGTTATAACTAAATGGTAAAATTGCATAAGTTGCTCGATGGTCACTGATTTCTTCTGGAACTGGCAAAACTCCAGAGTTTAGTACATTGAAATCATCTGGTACAATGATTGGATCTATAGACGGCGCTGTATGTTGCGTAACTCTTGTAGGTTCAATAATTATATTTCTTAAGCCGTTTGACTGAATTAAATTCTTTGATTTATTATTGTTAGGGTTTAATTGGTCCTCGTTTATGTCCCCTAGTATAACGATGCGTTTACATTGTTCATTAGCTCTTTCCAAGGCAATATTTAGATTATC
>CM026393.1:44341249-44384223 GCA_014843695.1 Archivesica marissinica
CAAATAATATAATTATAATTTAATATATGTAATGCCTTGTAATGCAACATAGACATGTATCAATGAAATATAATGTGTTATAACATAATTAATAATGTTGCAAAGTGTTTATACTCTACATAGTTTCATATTTCACTATGCAAATGAGCACTGTTCGAACCTATCGGAATAAGGTATTAAATTTTATGTATTCATGAACACTGTCAACAAAATTAGAAAGAAAGAATTTCCAACATTCTGAATTCTTATCTAGTGTCAGTGTAAATTATCCTCCAATTATCAAACACTCTAAATCTTGCACGACGAGCTATTAACACTACAGATCTTGCAAAATCGATGTATACACAGTTCCATTGTGCATGTCACTCGATGTATTCACGGTTGAATAGCTCCGACTCCAGTTCAAATGTACACGTCACTCGATGTATTCACGGTTGAACAGATTATGAATAACATTACTGGCACATTAATAACATCAAATAAATCCTGATACTATCTATATACATGACATTTTCAAAGTTCAAAAGGATTGGGCTACAAGTTTTGAAAACATTAGCAACATCCCAGTCCAAATGAACTCAATCAATTATGACTATTTCGAACTATTTTGTGAATTTCAGACCTGGCTTCAGCAACAGTTTAAGAACTACCCTAGCAGTGGCTACTGGACTGATTTCAATGACATTCCAAAGGTCGCCCAAAATAGACTGGGTACAGGAGTGTGGAAGTGGGGCCTATATGAGCATGCGGATAACTCTCTCATGTAAGAATGACGTTGTATGTGGGGCTAGAAACAGCCGCAAGCCCTTAATTTACTACTGGAGTTGAATTGTGTACTTTGTACCGATAACTCTCTCATGTAAGAATGACGTTGTATGTGGGGCTGGAGAGAGCCGCAAGTCCTTAATGTACTACTCGAGTTGAATTGTGTACTTTGTACCGATAGCTCTGATGTAAGAATGGCGTTGTATGTGGGGCTGGAGACAGCCGCAAGTCCTTAATTTACTACTCGAGTTCAATTATGTACTTCCTTCTTCTTGAGTGTATATCTTTGCTTGATGTTTATGGATAAATAGGATCTAATACTTGTGTTCAATTGGTATTGACTCATCTTCTAAAATGATAAAAACTAGCCAGAGGCTCGTGTTTAGAAGGCTAGTTAAATAAATTCAATAACATATGAACATTTTCTTTCCCAATTGTGTAATGTTTATAGAACATGATTAGCTTTGATATATCGAATGCTATCAGTTACTTTGTTCTAATCATTAATACATGTACAGTAATCTAATTATGCTGTCCTTTTCACAGTTCATTGCAATGTTACTATATGAATCACATACGTTACAATTAATAGTCAGTGGAACACATCGCCAACGAATGACGGCCAATCCAAATGTGCTGGAGTCAACATTCAGGGCAGATTAGCCGATGTGAACTGCAAGGCCAAAGAAGGGTATATTTGCAAGTACAAATCTAGTAAGTGTAAGGCACGACTAAAGCTGTTTAATATGTGTATGTACGTGAGATTTGGGTGTTCAAAGTAGCCCACAGCTTAGGTGATATGGCAAGTCTCCAGCTATTATTGGTGGAGGACAATCCCGGGTGTCCACCGAGCAGTAACTACAAGGCAGGACTAAACCTGTTTAAGATGTGTATGCACGTGAGATTTGGGTGTTCAAAGTAGCCCACAGCTTAGGTCATATGGCAACTCTCCAGCTATTATGTGTGCCCACTGAGCAGTATTTCAATCACGGACAAGCACCTGACTAGGATCACCGACTTTCCGCAAGCCAGCTAGATAGCTTCCTCACATGAAATAATTAGACACTCTCAATTAGCGGGCAGGGGCAAGGTAATTGATGTCAACGACTTTAACCACGGATGCCACGGAACCCCCCTTCCCTACTCCACGTGGCGTAATAAGAGGCGCTATTAAAATGGTGGTATTCTTGACCGAATAGCTGCTGGTTGTGTTATTGGTGAAACAGCTGCTCTGGTTGTGTTATTGGTGAAACAACTACTGGTTGTGTTATTGGTGAAACAGCTGCTGGTTGTGTTATTGGTTGAACAGCTACTGGTTGTGTTATTGGTTGAACAGCTGCTGGTTGTGTTATTGGTGAAACAGCTGCTGGTTGTGTCATTGGTTGAACAGCTGCTGGTTGCGTTATTGGTGAAACAGCTGCTGGTTGTGCTATTGGTTGAACAGATGCTGATTGTGTTATTGGTTGAACAGCTGTTGGTTGTGTTATTGGTTGAACAGATGCTGGTTGTGTCATTGGTTGAACAGCTGCTGGTTGTGTCATTGGATGAACAGCTGCTGGTTGTGTCATTGGTTGAACAGCTGCTGGTTGTGTCATTGGTTGAACAGCTGCTGGTTGTGTCATTGGTTAAACAGATGTTGGTTGTGTCATTGGTTGAACAGCTGTTGGTTGTGTCATTGGTTGAGCAGCTGCTGGTTGTGTCATTGGTTGAACAGCTGCTGGTTGTGTCATTGGTTGAACAGATGCTGGTTGTGTCATTGGTTGAACAGCTGCTGGTTGTGTCATTGGTTGAACAGCTGCTGGTTGTGTCATTGGTTGAACAGCTGATGGCTGTGTCATTGGTTGAACAGCTGCTGGTTGTGTCATTGGTTGAACAGATGCTGGTTGTGTCATTGGTTAAACATATGCTGGCTGTGTCATTGGTTGAACAGCTGCTGGTTGTGTTGTCGGTTGAACAGCAGTTGGTTGTTTTCCTTGTTGAACAGCTGCTGGTTGATTTCCTTGTGGAACAGCTGCTGGTTGTTTTCCTTGTGGAACAGCGGCTGGTTGTTTTCCTTGTTGAACAGCTGTTGATTGGTTTCCTTGTTGAACAGCTGCTGGTTGGTTTCCTTCTTAAACAGCTGCTGGTTGTAATCCTTGTTGAACAGCTGCTGGTTGTATTCCTTGTGGAACAGCTGCTTGTTGGTTTCCTTGTTAAACAGCTGCTGGTTGGTTTCCTTCTTAAACAGCTGCTGGTTGGTTTCCTCGTGGAACAGCTGCTGGTTGTTTTCCTTGTTGAACAGCTGCTGGTTGGTTTCCTTCTTAAACAGCTGCTGGTTGGTTTCCTTGTGGAACAGCTGCTGGTTGTTTTCCTTCTTAAACAGCTGCTGGTTGTTTTCCTTGTGGAACAGCTGCTGGTCTTTTTCATTTTGAAACAGCTGCTGATTATTTTCCTTGCTGAACAGCTGCTGGTTATTGTCCTTGTGGAACAACTGCTGGTTGTTTTCTTTGTTGAACTGCTGCTGGTTGTTTTCCTTGTTAAACAGCTGCTGGTTGTTTGCCTTGTGGAACAGCTGCTGATTGTTTTCCTTGTGGAACAGCTGCTGGTTATTTTCCTTGTTGAACAGCTGCTGGTTGTGTTCCTTGTTGAACAGCTGCTGGTTGTTGTCCTTGTTGAACAGTTGCTGGTTGTTTGCATTCTGAAACAGCTGCTGGTTGTTTGCCTTGTTGAACAGCTGTTGATTGGTTTCCTTGTGGAACAGCTGCTGGTTGGTTTCCTTCTTAAACAGCTGCTGGTTGGTTTCCTTGTGGAACAGCTGCTGGTTGTTTTCCTTCTTAAACAGCAGCTGGTTGTTTTCCTTGTGGAACAGCTGCTGGTTGTTTGCATTCTGAAACAGCTGCTGGTTGTTTGCCTTCTTAAACAGCAGCTGGTTGTTTTCCTTGTGGAACAGCTGCTGGTTGTTTGCATTCCGAAACAGTTGCTGGTTGTTTTCCTTGTGGAACAGCTGCTGGTTGTTTTCCTTCTTAAACAGCAGCTGGTTGTTTTCCTTGTGGAACAGCTGCTGGTTGTTTGCATTCTGAAACAGTTGCTGGTTGTTTTCCTTGTGGAACAGCTGCTGGTTGTTTTCCTTGTTGAACAGCTGCTGGTTGTTTTCCTTGTGGAACAGCTGCTGGTTGTTTTCCTTGTTGAACAGCTGCTGGTTGTTGTCCTTGTGGAACAGCTGCTGGTTGTTTTCCTTGTGGAACAGCTGCTGGTTGTTTTCCTTGTGGAATAGCTGCTGATTGTTTTCCTTGTGGAACAGCTGCTGGTTGTTTTCCTTGTTGAACAACAGCTTGTTGTTTTCCTTGTGGAGCAGCTGCTGGTTGTTTTCCTTGTGGAACAGCTGCTGGTTGTTTTCGTTGTTGAACAGCTGCTGGTTGATTTCCTTGTTAAACAGCTGCTGGTTGTTTTTCTTGTTGAACAGCTGCTGATTGTTTTCTTTGTTGAACAGCTGCTGGTTGGTTTGCTGGATGAACAGCTGCTGGTTGTTTTCCTTCTTAAACAGCTGCTGGTTGTTTTCCTTGTGGAACAGCTGCTGCTTGTTTTCCTTGTGGAACAGCTGCTGGTTGATTTCCTTGTTAAACAGCTGCTGGTTGTTTTCCTTGTTGAACAGCTGCTGGTTGATTTCCTTGTTAAACAGCTGCTGGTTGTTTTCCTTGTGGAACAGCTGCTGGTTGTTTTCCTTGTTGAACAGCTGCTGATTGTTTTACTTGTTGAACAGCTGCTGGTTGTTTTCCTTGTTGAACAGCTGCTGGTTGTATTCCTTGTTGAACAGATGCTGGTTGTTTTGCTGGATGAACAGCTGCTGGTTGTTTTGCTGGATGAACAGCTGCTGGTTGTTTTCCTTCTTAAACAGCTGCTGGTTGTTTTCCTTGTTGAACAGCTGCTGGTTGATTGCCTTCTTAAACAGCTGCTGGTTGTTTTCCTTGTGGAACAGCTGCTGGTTGTTTTCCTTGTTGAACAGCTGCTGGTTTTTTACATTGTTGAACAGCTGCTGGTTGTTTTCCTTGTTGAACAGCTGCTGGTTGTTTTCCTTGTGGAACAGCTGCTGGTTGTTTTCCTTGTTGAACAGATGCTGGTTGTTTTCCTTGTTGAACAGCTGCTGGTTGTTTTCCTTGTTGAACAGCTGCTGGTTGTTTTGCTGGATGAACAGCTGCTGGTTGTTTTCCTTGTTGAACAGCTGCTGGTTGTTTTCCTTGTGGAATAGCTGCTGATTGTTTTCCTTTTTAAACAGCTGCTGGTTGTTTTCCTTGTGGAACAGCTGCTGCTTGTTTTCCTTGTTGAACAGCTGCTGCTTGTTTTCCTTGTGGAACAGCTGCTGATTGTTTTCCTTGTGGAACAGCTGCTGGTTGATTTCCTTGTTAAACAGCTGCTGGTTGTTTTCCTTGTTGAACAGCTGCTGATTGATTTCCTTGTTAAACAGCTGCTGGTTGTTTTGCTGAATGAACAGCTGCTGGTTGTTTTGCTGGATGAACAGCTGCTGGTTGTTTTCCTTCTTAAACAGCTGCTGGTTGTTTTCCTTGTTGAACAGCTGCTGGTTGATTGCCTTCTTAAACAGCTGCTGGTTGTTATCCTTGTTGAACAGCTGCTGGATTTTTACATTGTTGAACAGCTGCTGGTTGTTGTTCTTGTTGAATAGCTGCTGGTAGTTTTCCTTATGGAACAGCTGCTGGTTATTTTCCTTGTGGATCAGCTGCTGGTTGTTTTCCTTGTTGAACAGCTGCTGGTTGTTTTGCTGGATGAACAGCTGCTGGGTGTTTTCCTTGTTGAACAGCTGCTGGTTATTTTCCTTGTGGAACAGCTGCTACCTGTTTTCCTTGTAAAACAGTTGCTGGTTGTTTTCCTTGTTGAACAGCTGCTGGTTGTTTTCCTTGTTGAACAGCTGCTGGTTGTTTTCCTTGTTGAACAGCTGCTGGTTGTTTTGCTGGATGAACAGCTGCTGGTTGTGTTCCTTGTGGAACAGCTTCTGGTATTTTACATTGTTGAACAGCTGCTGGTTGTTTTCCTTGTTGAACAGCTGCTGGTTGGTTTGCTGGATGAACAGCTGCTGGTTGTTTTCCTTCTTAAACAGCTGCTGGTTGTTTTCCTTGTGGAACAGCTGCTGCTTGTTTTCCTTGTTGAACAGCTGCTGCTTGTTTTCCTTGTGGAACAGCTACTGGTTATTTTCCTTGTTGAACAGCTGCTGGTTGTGTTCCTTGTTGAACAGCTGCTGGTTGTTGTCCTTGTTGAACAGCTGCTGGTTGTTTTCCTTGTGGAACAGCTGCTGGTTGGTTTCCTTCTTAAACAGCTGCTGGTTGGTTTCCTTGTGGAACAGCTGCTGGTTGTTTGCCTTCTTAAACAGCAGCTGGTTGTTTTCCTTGTGGAACAGCTGCTGGTTGTTTGCATTCCGAAACAGTTGCTGGTTGTTTTCCTTGTGGAACAGCTGCTGGTTGTTTTCCTTCTTAAACAGCAGCTGGTTGTTTTCCTTGTGGAACAGCTGCTGGTTGTTTGCATTCTGAAACAGTTGCTGGTTGTTTTCCTTGTGGAACAGCTGCTGGTTGTTTTCCTTGTTGAACAGCTGCTGGTTGCTTTCCTTGTTGAACAGCTGCTGGTTGTTGTCCTTGTGGAACAGCTGCTGGTTGTTTTCCTTGTGGAACAGCTGCTGGTTGTTTACCTTGTGGAATAGCTGCTGATTGTTTTCCTTGTGGAACAGCTGCTGGTTGTTTTCCTTGTTGAACAGCAGCTGGTGCTGTTCCTTGTGGAACAGCGGATGGTTGTTTTCCTTGTTGAACAGCTGCTGGTTGTTTTCCTTGTAGAACAGCTGCTGATTGTTTTCCTTGTTGAACAGCTGCTGGTTTTTTTCCTTGTGGAACAGCTGCTTGTTGTTTTCCTTGTGGAGCAGCTGCTGGTTGTTTTCCTTGTGGAACAGTTGCTGGTTGTTTTCGTTGTTGAACAGCTGCTGGTTGATTTCCTTGTTAAACAGCTGCTGGTTGTTTTTCTTGTTGAACAGCTGCTGATTGTTTTCCTTGTTGAACAGCTGCTGGTTGTTGTTCTTGTTGAACATCTGCTGGTAGTTTTCCTTATGGAACAGCTGCTGGTTATTTTCCTTGTGGATCAGCTGCTGGTTGTTTTCCTTGTTGAACAGCTGCTGGTTGTTTTGCTGGATGAACAGCTGCTGGGTGTTTTCCTTGTTGAACAGCTGCTGGTTATTTTCCTTGTGGAACAGCTGCTACCTGTTTTCCTTGTAAAACAGTTGCTGGTTGTTTTCCTTGTTGAACAGCTGCTGGTTGTTTTCCTTGTTGAACAGCTGCTGGTTGTTTTCCTTGTTGAACAGCTGCTGATTGTTTTGCTGGATGAACAGCTGCTGGTTGTGTTCCTTGTTGAACAGCTGCTGGTTGTTTTCCTTGTTGAACAGCTGCTGGTTGTGTTCCTTGTTGAACAGTTGCTGGTTGTTTTCCTTGTTGAACAGCTGCTGGTTGTTTTCCTTGTTGAACAGCTGCTGGTTGTTTTACTTGTTGAAGAGCTGCTGGTTGTTTTACTTGTCGAACAGATGCTGGTTGTTTTGCTTGCTGAACAGCTGCTGGTTATGTTCCTTGTTGAACAGCTGCTGGTTGTTTACCTTGTTGAACAGCTGCTTGTTGTTTTATTTGTGGAACAGTTGCTGATTGTTTGCCTTGTTGAACAGCTGCTTGTTGTTTTATTTGTGGAACAGCTGCTGGTTGTTTTCCTTGTTGAACAGCTGCTTGTTGTTTTCCTTGTGGAACAGCTGCTGGTTGTTTTCATTGTTGAACAGCTGCTGGTTGATTTCCTTGTTAAACAGCTGCTGGTTGTTTTTCTTGTTGAACAGCTGCTGGTTGTTTTCCTTGTTGAACAGCTGCTGGTTGATTTGCTGGATGAACAGCTGCTGGTTGTTTTCCTTGTGGAACAGCTGCTGGTTGTTTTCCTTGTGGAACAGCTGCTGCTTGTTTTCCTTGTTGAACAGCTGCTGATTGTTTTCCTTGTGGAACAGCTGCTGATTGTTTTCCTTGTAGAACAGCTGCTGGTTGATTTCCTTGTTAAACAGCTGCTGGTTGTTTTCCTTGTTGAACAGCTGCTGATTGATTTCCTTGTTAAACAGCTGCTGGTTGTTTTGCTGGATGAACAGCTGCTGGTTGTTTTGCTGGATGAACAGCTGCTGGTTGTTTTCCTTCTTAAACAGCTGCTGGTTGTTTTCCTTGTTGAACAGCTGCTGGTTGTTTTCCTTGTTGAACAGCTGCTGGTTTTTTACATTGTTAAACAGCTGCTGGTTGTTGTCCTTGTTGAACAGCTGCTGGTTGTTTTCCTTGTGGAACAGCTGCTGGTTATTTTCCTTGTGGATCAGCTGCTGGTTGTTTTCCTTGTTGAACAGCTGCTGGTTGTTTTGCTGGATGAACAGCTGCTGGGTGTTTTCCTTGTTGAAAAGCTGCTGGTTATTTTCCTTGTGGAACATCTGCTACCTGTTTTCCTTGTAAAACAGTTGCTGGTTGTTTTCCTTGTTGAACAGCTGCTGGTTGTTTTCCTTGTTGAACAGCTGCTGGTTGTTTTCCTTGTTGAACAGCTGCTGGTTGTTTTGCTGGATGAACAGCTGCTGGTTGTGTTCCTTGTGGAACAGCTTCTGGTATTTTACATTGTTGAACAGCTGCTGGTTGTTTTCCTTGTTGAACAGCTGCTGGTTGTTTTCCTTGTTGAACAGCTGCTGGTTGTGTTCCTTGTTGAACAGTTGCTGGTTGTTTTCCTTGTTGAACAGCTGCTGGTTGTGTTCCTTGTTAAACAGTTGCTGGTTGTTTTCCTTGTGGAACAGCTGCTGGTTATTTACATTGTTGAACAGCTGCTGGTTGTTTTCCTTGTTGAACAGCTGCTGGTTGTTTTACTTGTTGAACAGCTGCTGGTTGTTTTACTTGTCGAACAGATGCTGGTTGTTATGCTTGCTGAACAGCTGCTGGTTATGTTCCTTGTTGAACAGCTGCTGGTTGTTTACCTTGTTGAACAGCTGCTTGTTGTTTTATTTGTGGAACAGTTGCTGATTGTTTGCCTTGTTGAACAGCTGCTTGTTGTTTTATTTGTGGAACAGCTGCTGGTTGTTTTCCTTGTTGAACAGCTGCTTGTTGTTTTATTTGTGGAACAGCTGCTGATTGTTTTCCTTGTGGAACATCTGCTGGTTGTTTTCCTTGTTGAACAGCTGCTGGTTGTTTTCCTTGTGGAACAGCTGCTGGTTGTTTTCCTTGTGGAACAGCTGCTGGTTGTTTTCCTTGTTGAACAGCTGCTGGTTGATTTCCTTGTTAAACAGCTGCTGGTTGTTTTTCTTGTTGAACAGCTGCTGGTTGTTTTCCTTGTTGAACAGCTGCTGGTTGGTTTGCTGGATGAACAGCTGCTGGTTGTTTTCCTTCTTAAACAGCTGCTGGTTGTTTTCCTTGTTGAACAGCTGCTGGTTGTTTTCCTTGTTGAACAGCTGCTGGTTGTGTTCCTTGTTGAACAGTTGCTGGTTGTTTTCCTTGTTGAACAGCTGCTGGTTGTGTTCCTTGTTAAACAGTTGCTGGTTGTTTTCCTTGTGGAACAGCTGCTGGTTTTTTACATTGTTGAACAGCTGCTGGTTGTTTTCCTTGTTGAACAGCTGCTGGTTGTTTTACTTGTTGAACAGCTGCTGGTTGTTTTACTTGTCGAACAGATGCTGGTTGTTTTGCTTGCTGAACAGCTGCTGGTTATGTTCCTTGTTGAACAGCTGCTGGTTGTTTACCTTGTTGAACAGCTGCTTGTTGTTTTATTTGTGGAACAGTTGCTGATTGTTTGCCTTGTTGAACAGCTGCTTGTTGTTTTATTTGTGGAACAGCTGCTGGTTGTTTTCCTTGTTGAACAGCTGCTTGTTGTTTTATTTGTGGAACAGCTGCTGATTGTTTTCCTTGTGGAACATCTGCTGGTTGTTTTCCTTGTTGAACAGCTGCTGGTTGTTTTCCTTGTGGAACAGCTGCTGGTTGTTTTCCTTGTGGAACAGCTGCTGGTTGTTTTCCTTGTTGAACAGCTGCTGGTTGATTTCCTTGTTAAACAGCTGCTGGTTGTTTTTCTTGTTGAACAGCTGCTGGTTGTTTTCCTTGTTGAACAGCTGCTGGTTGGTTTGCTGGATGAACAGCTGCTGGTTGTTTTCCTTCTTAAACAGCTGCTGGTTGTTTTCCTTGTGGAACAGCTGCTGCTTGTTTTCCTTGTTGAACAGCTGCTGATTGTTTTCCTTGTGGAATAGCTGCTGATTGTTTTCCTTGTGGAACAGCTGCTGGTTGATTTCCTTGTTAAACAGCTGCTGGTTGTTTTCCTTGTTGAACAGCTGCTGATTGATTTCCTTGTTAAACAGCTGCTGGTTGTTTTTCTGGATGAACAGCTGCTGGTTGTTTTGCTGGATGAACAGCTGCTGGTTGTTTTCCTTCTTAAACAGCTGCTGGTTGTTTTCCTTGTTGAACAGCTGCTGGTTGATTGCCTTCTTAAACAGCTGCTGGTTGTTTTCCTTGTTGAACAGCTGCTGGTTTTTTACATTGTTGAACAGCTGCTGGTTGTTGTCCTTGTTGAACAGCTGCTGGTTGTTTTCCTTGTGGAACAGCTGCTGGTTATTTTCCTTGTGGATCAGCTGCTGGTTGTTTTCCTTGTTGAACAGCTGCTGGGTGTTTTGCTGGATGAACAGCTGCTGGGTGTTTTCCTTGTTGAACAGCTGCTGGTTATTTTCCTTGTGGAACAGCTGCTACCTGTTTTCCTTGTAAAACAGTTGCTGGTTGTTTTCGTTGTTGAACAGCTGCTGGTTGTTTTCCTTGTTGAACAGCTGCTGGTTGTTTTCCTTGTTGAACAGCTGCTGGTTGTGTTCCTTGTTGAACAGTTGCTGGTTGTTTTCCTTGTTGAACAGCTGCTGGTTTTGTTCCTTGTTAAACAGTTGCTGGTTGTTTTCCTTGTGGAACAGCTGCTGGTTTTTTACATTGTTGAACAGCTGCTGGATGTTTTCCTTGTTGAACAGCTGCTGGTTGTTTTACTTGTTGAACAGCTGCTGGTTGTTTTACTTGTCGAACAGATGCTGGTTGTTTTGCTTGCTGAACAGCTGCTGGTTATGTTCCTTGTTGAACAGCTGCTGGTTGTTTACCTTGTTGAACAGCTGCTTGTTGTTTTATTTGTGGAACAGTTGCTGATTGTTTGCCTTGTTGAACAGCTGCTTGTTGTTTTATTTGTGGAACAGCTGCTGGTTGTTTTCCTTGTTGAACAGCTGCTTGTTGTTTTATTTGTGGAACAGCTGCTGATTGTTTTCCTTGTTGAACAGTTGCTGGTTTTGTACCTTGTTGAACAGCTGCTGGTTGTGTTTCTTGTTGAACAGCTGCTGGTTGTTTGCCTTTTTAAACAGCTGCTGGTTGTTTTTTGGTTGTTGAACATACTTACTGCCGTGTTCTTTGTTGTCGTATAGAAACAAACAACAATTATAATCATCAATTAGTTCTCTCTTATAGCGGTTACTGATTCATATAACTGGCTTTTAGACACAACAATGCTATCGATATCATATTATCAGTGATTGTGTTTTCTCTTATAACGGCTAACCATTTTAATAAGTGGTTGGCTTATATATCCACCAACATGTTGTCGTAATGCTTCCTATTATTACCGACTACTTCTCCAGTCTGTTAGTTACTGGTTGGAGTACGGGCTTGTACGACGTTATGGCATCGCTTGTTTATTGTCATCGGCAGTGTCTGTATTTGATTGCTACTGATTGAAATAACTGGCTGGCTTGTAAACACAACACGACGTTATTGCATCGTTTGTTTGTTATCATCGACAGTTTCTGTATTTTGACAGGTAGTGGTTGTGTACGAGGATGGCTAGGGGGTACAGGAAGCTGTTATTGGGTTGGTAATACGTCAGACGTATCCGACAGGCAGACATGGGCACAAGCCAAGGCATTGTGTGAAGGAAAGGCAAATGGGGCAGTGAATCCGAAACTATTGGTCATAGCAGATCAGAATGATGTGGTTTGTTTACCAACTTGAATTGAACTATTAAAGGGATATGCTACAGTTTCTTCAAAAATGTTTGCAAAGACAAAAATTCCCCAAACTTTG
Organism: Archivesica marissinica; assembly: GCA_014843695.1. Lineage (NCBI taxonomy): Eukaryota > Metazoa > Mollusca > Bivalvia > Venerida > Vesicomyidae > Archivesica > Archivesica marissinica. The sequence goes on from CM026393.1 coordinate 44,353,111, forward strand.
TACATTGTTAGTTTGAACCATTTGGATGCAAATTAAAACATTTTATTTTAGGTTTTTATTTTCATCTTTGCAAATAAATTGTAAAATAATATTCAAAATATTTTCATTTGCATATATGTCAGTGTCATCGGTGTCAAAGTGGATGTTGAGAGTTGTAACGGTTCCGGGTTCGATATTTAATAACGGATCGTATGTGTAGTGTCCTTCATGAATACCTATTGCATTACATAGTACTGGTTAATTGGCTAGCTTCGCTAAGTAAATAATGGTACACAGATAAATATGTAAATATTTTGTATCAATATTTTATTTTCTACGGAAACAAATAATTCGTATACATATTATTAGCTACCACTACAAGCAAAAGAAAGCATTTTATCAATATTTTATTATTTAACAAATAATGATACACGCGTTTTTAAACACACTATTATTTACATCAATATTTTAGACTTTCCTCACTGGAGAGCTACCCTATCTCTCACAGACAACAATGATACATTGGATTGGCCTTCAGTCAACCACAGTAGGTACCTGGACTTGGTACACTGGTGTGCCAGTTGATCCCACCCTAGCGTAAGTGCCTCATTACAATTTAAAGTAGATATACTCTTTATATGATTTTAACTGCATATATGGATTTACACTTGGTGACTTAGAGGACGAACGTCACGTCATTGTAGATACTACTTAATAAACATGGTTTGCAATTTATATATACGTATGATTGAGGTTTTCCAAAATATACATTTCTCAACATGAAAGCTAAAACCTGGGCAATTGTCAATGACAGTTATTGTGCATATAGCCATGTATCTGGTAGTAACTGGTGGACTAGAAAACTCAATGACAGTGATTGTGCATATAACCATGTATCTTGTAGTAAGTGGTGGACTAGACAACCCAATGACAGTGATTGTGTACATAACCATGTATAGTGTAGCAAGTGGTGGACTAGACAACTCAGTGACAGTTATTGTGTATATAACCATGCATAGTGTAGCAAGTGGTAGACTAGAAAACTCAATGACAGTTATTGTGTATATAACCATGTATAGTGTAGCAAGTGGTAGACTAGAAAACTCAATGACAGTTATTGTGTACATAACCATGTATAGTGTAGCAAGTGGTAGACTAGACAACTCAATGACAGTGATTGTGTATATAACCATGTATAGTGTAGCAAGTGGTGGACTAGAAAACTCAATGACAGTGATTGTGTATATAACCATGTATCTTGTAGCAAGTGGCAACAGGAACCGGACAACGTGGCAGGAATAGAGAATTGCGGAGTTCTTCGGATGACTGGCAAATTCAGTGACAGAGCTTGTTCGTCTCTTGCCAACTTTGTCTGCTACAAACCTCAGTACTATTGTAAGTAATGAGAGCGATTAGTCAGTTACTGCCCCTGAATACTCATGAAAGTAGATTGGTCCTCTTAATTGGCTTCCTCTGAATTTATCGTTGTTTCCTTTGCACCACATGATATCTGTGTTCATTAGTTTTCTTATCTTATAATTATTAAATTACTAAATCTCGACAGATATCCTACAGCATATCCAATGGATACTTTACTGTAAAAATTGATTATAAATTAATTAATATGCTTTTGATAAAATCACATTTATCATACCGCAACATATGTTATGGGGTAATAACCAATAAAAACAAAGTCTTTCAACTAAAAGGATCAATACATATTTCGGGACAAATCGGATTTTATCTGTCAAGGGAGGTAATCGATAACACAATGATGTCACTCATTGTATTTCCTCTTATAAGGTTTTGCTTATACGAGGTATAGTGCTCTCAGAAAGGTTTTAATTTGATTCAAATGTTCCCGAAGTGTATTCAAATGTTCCCGAAGTGGATTCAAATGTTCCCGAAGTGTATTCAAATGTTCCCTAAGTGTATTCAAATGATATATTTCGGTATTCCAAGCATGCATGTTGACCTTCATCCTAAGCACATTGTTGAATCGCAGCACTCGCATATGTCTGTTGAGCAATGGAAACAACAATGAACTACCCCATGCAGTGCCCAAGGTAAAACAATGCTCGTCGCCTACTTCTGTCCAATCTCCAATGCGCACTGACGACATAAACTCTTCTGTACGGCGACGATCGTTTGCATTTCAATAGTAACAAGTCGTACAGGCGTACATTGCAGCTACAAAGAGGTGTGATACATGATTCAACTGCCTTGTGGGTATTCCAGGTCCATCCCTCCTATCTAGTCCAGATCCATCCCTCCTATCTATTCCAGGTCCATCCCTCCTATCTATTCCAGGTCAATCCCTCCTATCTATTCCAGGTCAATCCCTCCTATCTATTCCAGGTCCATCCCTCCTATCTAGTCCAGATCCATCCCTCCTATCTATTCCAGGTTCATCCCTCCTATCTGGTCCAGGTCAATCCCTCCTATCTATTCCAGATCCATCCCTCCTATCTATTCCAGGTCAATCCCTCCTATCTATTCCAGGTCAATCCCTCCTATCTATCCCAGGTCAATCCCTTCTATCTATTCCAGATCCATCCCTCCTATCTATTCCAGGTCCATCCCTCCTATCTATTCCAGGTCAATCCCTCCTATCTATTCCAGGTCCATCCCTCCTATCTATTCCAGGTCCATCCCTCCTATATATTCCAGGTCCATCCCTCCTATCTATTCCAGGTCCATCCCTCCTATATATTCCAGGTCCATCCCTCCTATCTATTCCAGGTCAATCCCTCCTATCTATTCCAGGTTCATCCATCCTATCTGGTCCAGGTCCATCCCTCCTATCTATTCTAGGACCATCTCTCCTATCTATTCCAGGTACACCCCTCCTATATATTCCAGATCAATCCCTCCTATCTAGTCCAGGTCCATCCCTCCTATCTATTCCAGGTCCATCCCTCCTATCTATTCCAGGTCCATCCCTCCTATCTATTCCAGGTTCATCCCTCCTATCTAGTCCAGGTCCATTCCTCCTATCTATTCCAGGTCCATCCCTCCTATTTATTCCAGGACCATCCCTCCTATCTAGTCCAGGTCCATCCCTCCTATCTATTCCAGGTCAATCCCTCCTATCTATTCCAGGTTCATCCATCCTATCTGGTCCAGGTCAATCCCTCCTATCTATTCCAGGACCATCCCTCCTATCTAGTCCAGGTCCATCCCTCCTATCTATTACAGGTCCATCCCTCCTATCATGCGAGTGTCACAGTATCTCATTTCATTTCATCCAATTTACAACTGTTCCATTTCTTGTATAGGTCATCCCAATAAGTACACACCATTATGATGGCATGTTCCTAATTGCCCCACATAACAGTACGCATGTATACACACACGACCACTCGGGGCTATATAAATTAAGACAACCCCGTCAAGTCTCACTAACCACTTTCAATGCTAAGAATTATATTTTGCAACATCATCAAGAAAAGGAATTTACATAATCTCTCAACTAGTTTTCCAATATCCATTTCAAATAACGTGTGCATTGCATATTGTGCATGAATGAACTGAATAAAACCTGCTTACACTAAGCATGAATAATCAGATAGTATTTGTCTGAGAAAGAAAGACACGAAGATAACGTTAATGCTGCTTACACGGCCCGCGTTGTAGAACCTCAAACCTTCCACACGCCAGCTGCGTATCTTCCACAAATGACATACAGTGTGCATACGTTATGTCGAATTCCGTCGGACCGAACAAAATACTTCCACATAACCGAAGTTTGACTTAACGAAATTCCATATAAATGGAGCCAGTTATATGTAAAATGATGTCTGAAACGGGACTTTGAACCGACTTCGAGATAACAGGAGAATTCGACATAAACGATTTTGACATAACGAATGTAGATTATATTTCGATATCTCCAGTGGGATTCGAACCTACTGAGGCGAAGGGCATGTTATTTGAAGTCAACGACCTTTTGTTCTTAAATATAGTGAGAACAGGTTTAACGGCGTATCAGAACAGTTCAGGCTATATCATGCCGGGTTGTTGTTTACAAGGTAGAGCTATATTTTCTTATAGATTCTCCAACCGATAACATAGGGTGCGGAGCGTGGCTAAGGGCGGGGAAATTCTGCTACACGTTTATGTCTGAACAACACCAGGACACATGGCTCGGAGCTAGAGGTTACTGTCAAATGATGGGTGCTGACCTGATGAAAGTTGACTCGTTTGACAAGAAGGTAGATGTTGCGATAGATAATTCTTTCATGTCATGTGATATAAGTGACTATACAAATACATCTATAATGCAAGTATAAAACAGCACCCGACACGATGGGTCTATAAGTCACTGATTAGACAAACTATCATTATCAAAGCTCTTTGCACAGAATATAATATAATTGATTTCTGTCATATAGAAAATAATTTTAAAATATATACTTTGCATATATATTTTGAACATGTTTTAGGAAATTATATATACATATATATTTAACGGTTCATTACTCTGTGCCTTAGTTTGTAGATCAAGAATATTATAAAGTTATTCATATTATTCAGGTTCAATTCATATATTCAAAACGAAAACAAGCGTCTCGTAAAATAGTCAGAAGGAGCCATCGCGTGGCAAAGATGGGTGACTTCAAATATCTTGCCCATCATCACTGTAGGTTACAGTCCCACTGGGATAGCGAATTCTTCCCAGGTGCCCGTCGTGCCTGTAATACTTTATTCGAAAGGTCACTCATTGTCTTCCTCCATCAATACTAGCCGGAGAGTCGCTATGTGACATTACGCTGTCTGTTTGACCTTAATCCCCAAACCAATCAACAGTAGCCAGAAGTGCAGTGGGCGTATCTACATTCAATAGTCATGAACATATTATAGTCCACGAGGACGAAAGTGGGAACGTGTGCGTGTTAATGAATGGTATAATTACATCGGACAGTATTGGAGAAATTGAATTTTATTTTCACATATGAGTGGTCAATATGCGAGTATTCCGTTTTAGTATAGCGTAGATAGGTGCCATGTAAATCACATTGACATGGCTTATTTGGAATGTACTTATTTAACTGAATTGGTGAAAAGGATGGATGTGTCCCTTTAACTAACGTGGTGAAAAGGATGGATGTGTCCCTTTAACTAACGTGGTGAAAAGGATGGAGGTGTCCCTTTAACTAACATGGTGAAAAGGATGGATGTGTCCCTTTAACTAACGTGGTGAAAAGGATGGAGGTGTCCCTTTAATTAACATGGTGAAAAGGATGGAGGTGTCCCTTTAACTAACGTGGTGAAAAGGATGGATGTGTCCCTTTAATTAACATGGTGAAAAGGATGGAGGTGTCCCTTTAATTAACATGGTGAAAAGGATGGATGTGTCCCTTTAACTAACATGGTGAAAAGGATGGATGTGTCCCTTTAACTAACGTGGTGAAAAGGATGGAGGTGTCCCTTTAACTAACAGTATTGTAAGAGAGAAGCGCATATCCAGGTCCCCAGCAGGGTTTGGGCTATCCAGAAGATATATATAGATACATCTCGAAGTTGTTAAATCTAAGAACTATAGATACATCTCGAAGTTGTTAAATCTAAGAACACAACCGAAATTAAATTATCAGGAATTTATATAACTGTGTATGTAAGAACTATTCTTTATAGACATGGCTGCAGCAACAACTGCTAGACCCAGCTAATCAACGACCATTCTGGACAGGGTTGAATGACCGCCAGACAGAGCGTGGCTATATCTGGGCCGACGGGACACCCGTGAACAATACATACATGTACGTCATTTCTGTATATTTGAAATCATTGTCGCTTATGATATGGTGTAATATGTATTGCATTGGTTATCCAGCGTGGGCGTCTCATACCGGGTTTCCTTCTACGTCTGGACATACAAAGTGCTGTTATATCAGGCCCTTGCATAACACGTGACCACTGATTGGATGGGGAATAGTTATTGCCATCCAAGGTGCTCTGTAACCTGGAGTATATGGGAAGCTATATAAGAGAGAGACATCTCTTAGATTGGGAGAGCGGTTATTATATACTAGTATAGATCAGTCACTATTACGAACTAGCCAGGGGAATTATATAATTATTACAATTTTAATATGAAATTGAGCTGCTGTGTTTGTCACTATTTCCAAGACGTCGCTTAGTGACCGGTACAATGTTTTGTGTGCGTCTTATGTTTATTGTCTCATAGCTTAGGTCACATTGTAGCTCTGGCATTATTGTCCATTGGCACAATAGTGCAGGCCGGAAGAAGTTCACCCGGGAGAACTACCGACCTTCCACAAGTAACTTGGATAGCTTAGTCACAAATTCGAAATAATTCGACAACCCCAGTGGGATTCGAACATGTAGCGGTGAAGTAAATGACCATAACAACTCGGCCACAGAAGCCCACCACCATGTTGCTTACATTATTGACCTACTAATGAGAGACATCGGCCAGTTACTGCCACTGAATACTTCCTAAAAGAAGAGAGGTGATATTTAGTGTTTTTATCGAACAAACGAACGAATATATATATACTATACAGTTGTTAGTGACTAAATATACAGTATACGACATAAGCATATAATTATGGCAACAAATATAGGTTATAATTATTGCAATACATATAGCGATGAACTATAGAAGAAATTTACTTGATCGAAAGCTTAAAATGTTACTGTATGCAATCGAAATGACACTGGAATACATACATGTATATACGCCATATACTGCATTTCGTGTGTGTTTTTACGTTTATGTATCGTCGCTACCGGTTGCCCATATGAGCGACGCCTCCTGAAGAGATTAGTTATTTTAGATTTTGGAGGATAGTGCATGATACAGACAGAGACCCATTCCAGAATCTCCTCTGGGTTTTTTACGTGCACGGTGTAAAGCACCGACACGAGACCTCGGTTTAACTTCCCATCTGAAAGACTGTTAATTGTATTAGGGTCAGACGGGAGATCGAACCTGCGATCCCTGGATTACCAGTCCAGCGTGTTACCACTGGACTACATATCCGTCTGTCTGTATTTCATTTCCTCACCAATATAATATCGTTGTTTTCTTTGCACAACATCAATTTTCATCCAATTTCTCATCTTATAATTATTAAATCCCGACACATATCCTAAGTATATACAATGGACACTTTTCTGTAAAATATTGTTATAAATTAATTAACACGATTTTGATAAAATAACATTGTCATACCGCAACATAAAAGTTATGGTCAAAACAAAGGATTCCAACTAAAATCGGACTTTATCTGCAAAGGGAGGTAATAGAAATACCAGCGACATCGCTCATCGGTAGAATTTAGGGGATACAACCAGGGGAAAGCCGCTAATGAAATTGCGGTAACAAGTATATTCAAACTGTCAGTAACTAACATGCTTTGGAAATTGAAGTTCCGGTTATAAGTCTATTCAAACTGTCAGTAACTAACATGCTTTGGAAATTGGAGTTCCATTTTAAAGACGTACATGCTATAATACCCATACAGATCTTAATACTCAATGTATTATACTACAGGTGAAATACCCATTGCATTATAATACAGGTGAAAAGCACATGGCACTATAATACAGACCATAATACTCAATGCATTATAATACATGTGTAATACACATTGCATTATAATACATGTGTAATACACATTGCATTATAATACAGGAGAATTACCTATTGCACTATAATACAAGGGTAATACCCATTGCATAATACTACAGGTGGACTATCCATTGCATTATAATACATGATAATTACCCATTACACTATAATACAAGGATAATACCCATTGCAGTATACTACAGGTGGACTACCCATTGTATTATAATACATGAACATTACCCATTGCACTATAATACAAGGGTAATATCCATTGCAATATCCTACAGGTGGAATAGCCATTACATTATAATACAGACCATAATACTCAATACATTATAATACATGCGTAATGTCCATTGCATTATAATACAGAATATAATAATCAATGCAGTATACTACAGGTGTACTATCCATTGTATTATAATACAGGGTTATCACCCATTGCATTATAATGCACGGGTAATACCCATTCATTATACTACAGGTGGAATATCCATTGTATTATACTACAGGTGTACTACCCATTGCATTATAATACAGGTGGAATACCCATTGTATAATACTACAGGTGGACTACCCATTGCATTATAATACAGGTGGAATACCCATTGTATTATACTACATGTGTACTACCCATTGTATTATAATACAGGGAATTACACATTGCATTGAACTGCAATGGAATAGCCATTGCATTATAATACAGGTGAAATTCACATGGCATTATAATGCAGTACACAATACTCAATGCATTATCATACAGGTGGAATAGCCATTCGTTATAATACATAGCAAAATACCTAATGCATTATAATACATACATAATACTCAATGCATTATACTACAGGTGGAATACACATTGTATCATAATACAGGTGTAATACCCATTGCATTATAATATAGGTGAAATACGTATTGCATTATAATACACGTATACACGGGAAGTACATGCATTATCTACCAATTGCATTATAATACATGGACATACCCGTTGCATTATAATACATGGAAATACCCATTGCATTATAATACAGTGCAAATATGCCCACAGTATGAGTAATTTATAACATTTGTAGAAAATGGAATCAGGAGCCGAATGATTTCATGGGAAATGAAGATTGTGCATTGATCTATACCACGGGGCAATACAACGACAATACATGCTCCGTGTATGCTGCAGCCATTTGTGAACTGGAGAGTCAAGGTAAGAATTTTTGCAATATTTGTATTGTCATACCATTTCACATATAAAATGCTTAAACTTGAAAGTACGACTTTCTCATGAATCTGTTCACCACACCATGCGTTTGCATCGCCCTATACCGACAATCAGAAGAAATATTCCACATGTATCGCCCTATACCGGCAATCAGAACAAATATTCCACATTCATCGCCCTATCCGAGCAATCAGAACAAATATTCCACATTCATCGCCCTATACCGGCAATCAGAACAAATATTCCACATTCATCGCCCTATACCGGCAATCAAAACATGCTTTCAACACACATCGCCCTATACAGGCAACTCAGAACAAATATTCAACATTCATCGCCCTATACCGGCAATCAGAACAAATATTCAACATTCATCGCCTTATACGGGCAATCAGAACAAATATTCAACATTCATCGCCCTATACAAGCAACTCAGAACACATATTCAACATTAATCGCCCTATACAAGCAATTCAGAACAAATATTCCACATTCATCGCCCTATACGGGCAATCAGAACAAATATTCCACATTAATCGCCCTATACAAGCAACTCAGAACAAATATTCAACATTCATCGCCCTATACAAGCAACACAGAACAAATATTCAACATTCATCGCCTTATACGGGCAATCAGAACAAATATTGAACATTCATCGCCCTATACGGGCAATCAGAACAAATATTGAACATTCATCGCCCTATACGGGCAATCAGAACACATATTCCACATTCATCGCCCTATACGGGCAATCAGAACAAATAGTCCACATTCATCGCCCTATACGGGCAAACAGAACACATATTCCACATTCATCGCCCTATACGGGCAATCAGAACAAATATTCCACATTCATCGCCCTATATGGGCAATCAGAACAAATATTTCAACATTCATCGCCCTATACAGGCAACTCAGAACAAATATTCAACATTCATCGCCCACTACGGGCAAACAGAACATATTTTCAACACACATCGCCCTATACGGGCAATCAGAACAAATATTGAACATTCATCGCACTATACGGGCAATCAGAACACATATTCCACATTCATCGCCCTATACGGGCAATCAGAACAAATAGTCCACATTCATCGCCCTATACGGGCAAACAGAACACATATTCCACATTCATCGCCCTATACGGGCAATCAGAACACATATTCCACATTCATCGCCCTATACGGGCAATCAGAACAAATATTCCACATTCATCGCCCTATACGGGCAATCAGAACACATATTTCAACATTCATCGCCCTATACAGGCAACTCAGAACAAATATTCAACTTTCATCGCCCTATACGGGCAAACAGAACATATTTTCAACACACATCGCCCTATACGGGCAATCAGAACAAATATTGAACATTCATCGCACTATACGGGCAATCAGAACACATATTCCACATTCATCGCCCTATACGGGCAATCAGAACAAATAGTCCACATTCATCGCCCTATATGGGCAATCAGAACAAATATTTCAACACACATCGCCCTATACAGGCAACTCAGAACAAATATTCAACATTTATCGCCCAATACCGGCAATCAGAACAAATATTCAACATCCATCGCCTTATACGGGCAATCAGAACAAATATTCAACATTCATCGCCCTATACAAGCAACTCAGAACAAATATTCAACATTAATCGCCTTATACGGGCAATCAGAACAAATATTGAACATTCATCGCCCTATACGGGCAATCAGAACAAATAGTCCACATTCATCGCCCTATACGGCAATCAGAAGAAATATTGAACATTAATCGCCCTATACGGCAATCAGAAGAAATATTGAACATTAATCGCCCTATACGGGCAATCAGAACAAATAGTCCACATTCATCGCCCTATACGGCAATCAGAAGAAATATTGAACATTAATCGCCCTATACGGCAATCAGAAGAAATATTGAACATTAATCGCCCTATACGGGCAATCAGAACAAATAGTCCACATTCATCGCCCTATACGGCAATCAGAAGAAATATTGAACATTAATCGCCCTATACGGCAATCAGAAGAAATATTGAACATTAATCGCCCTATACGGGCAATCAGAACAAATAGTCCACATTCATCGCCCTATACGGCAATCAGAAGAAATATTGAACATTAATCGCCCTATACGGCAATCAGAAGAAATATTGAACATTAATCGCCCTATACGGGCAATCAGAACAAATAGTCCACATTCATCGCCCTATACGGCAATCAGAAGAAATATTGAACATTAATCGCCCTATACGGCAATCAGAAGAAATATTGAACATTAATCGCCCTATACGGGCAATCAGAACAAATAATTCAACATTCACCGCGCTATACGGGCAATCAGAACATATTTTCAACACACATCGCCCTATATGGGCAAACAGAACACATATTTCAACATACATCGCCTTATACGGGCAAACAGAACAAATATTTCAACATTCACCGCCCTATACGGGCAAACAGAACAAATATTTCAACATTCATCGCCCTATACGGGCAAACAGAACAAATCATGCAACATGCATCGCCCTATACGGGCAAACAAAACACATCTTTCAACATTCATCGCCCTATACGGGCAAACAGAACAACTATTTCCACATTCATCGCCCTATACGGGCAATCAGAACACATATTCAACATCCATCGCCCTATACCGGCAAAGAGAACACATATTCATCATCCATCGCCCTATACCGGAAATCAGAACATATTTGCAACACATATCGCCCTATACGGGCTTGTGTGTGTACAGTGATGGTACAGAAATAGATATAATGTATAAAATTAATGTGATTATTATTTGACAAGTAAAATTATGACGTATATTTACCTCAATCAACATTGTGCAACATTTTCATTTTAGCTACCTGTAAAACTGGATGGAAGGCATATGGCGGAAACTGTTACCTGTTTACGCAATACAAAAATACGTCATTACTGTACAACCAGAACGAGGCTGCCGCATATTGCGCGACGTTTGCTTCGTCGGCAACTGTTGTGGGAAAGCTGTTGTCCGTGAACGACAAAAACGAAAAGGTGGAGATGCTTGTGTTGTTAATTGCATTGACAAATCAGCGTTTTTAACTACATGTGCCAGGGACGTAGCTAATGATTTTGAATATGCCCGACTAATATATTTAGTAGCAAAGAATGCGACTTTGCAAGATGTACCAGAGGGAAGGTTCCCGTGAATATGTTGCACTCTTGACGTATTAAAATTTGCCTTTGGAATAAATTTCGATATGTTCATGCATATGAATGTGACATTTTTATATTGTGCAGAGTGTAAGTGATCTCCAAGTTGACAACCCAACTCTTCGCGCCGCCCCCCCCCCCATCCCCATACAGTTTGTATTGCATTTTGAGGTGTTAGATTTTTTATTTTCTTGGATAATCTACAGACCCGGGTCATCAGTGTATCATTATAACTACACGCCTGGGCCATCATGGCCTTCCTATAGCTACGTGCCTGTTTGTTATGTTTATTTATTCAGGTCTGTGAGGCTGACATGATATGCATATTCCATTTAAAGGTGATTGCATTATTCCATTTTAAGGAGAATTATTTTTCCAATTTCAGTGACGTCACAGATTTGTTCAATGTGTAGCAAACCCAATAACTAATAATAATATATACATTAGGTAATATTCGATCCTCCATCCCTCACAATCTCCCTCCATCCCTCACAATCCCCCTCCATCCCTTTATGAACAACATTCATCTAAGATTCACCTATACTTTCTTTTCAGGCTTTCATTAAATCTCAAGTGACAGGAATGGCAGACAACGTGTATGGATGGTGGACTGCTTTGAACGACAAGCAATCTGAGGGCCTCTGGTCCTTCAGTGACGGTACATTGCTAGATTCAACACTTGTGTAAGTAATTAGCAAATTAATCATAATCATATGTCCTTGGATAGCTGTTCTGTCCAGTAGATAACACGTTGGACTGGTAATCCAGGGATCGCAGGTTCGATCCCCTGTCTGACCCTAATACAATTAACAGTCTTTCAGATGTGACTTTAAACCGATACCTCGTGTCGGTGTTTTACACAATGCATGTAAAAGAATCTGAGGAGATTCTGGAATGGGTCTCTATCTGTATAATTGCACTATCCTCCAAACATCTAAAATTACTAATATCTACAGGATGCGTCGCTCATATGGGCATCCGGTAACTACGATAAATAAACGTAATACACACACAGCCGTTCAGTGCTAAACTCAACAGTTGTGCAAATAAATAACAAATCAGTGATACTGAGTTCCTTTTATAGCTGTCTATTTCTAGATTCAATATTTGTGTAAGTAAATGGCAAACCGACGATAGTTATTTGTCTATATATAGCTGTATATTGCTAGATTCAATATTTGTGTAAGTAAATGGCAAGCCGACGATAGTTATTTGTCTATATATAGCTGTCTATTGCTAGATTCAATAGTTGTGTAAGTAAATGACAAACCGACGATAGTTATTTGTCTATATATAGCTTCAATTATAGATTCAATATTTGTGTAAGTAAATGGCAAACCGACGATAGTTATTTGTCTATATATAGCTGTATATTGCTAGATTCAATAGTTGTGTAAGTAAATGGCAAACCGACGATAGTTATTTGTCTATATATAGCTTCAATTTATAGATTCAATATTTGTGTAAGTAAATGGCAAACCGACGATATTTATTTGTCTATATATAGCTGCATATTGATAGATTCAATATTTGTGTAAGTAAATGGCAAACCGACGATATTTATTTGTCTATATATAGCTGCATATTGATAGATTCAATATTTGTGTAAGTAAATGGCAAACCGACGATATTTATTTGTCTATATATAGCTGCATATTGATAGATTCAATAGTTGTGTAAGTAAATGGCAAACCGACGATAGTTATTTGTCTATATATAGCTGTATATTGATAGATTCAATAGTTGTGTAAGTAAATGGCAAACCGACGATAGTTATTTGTCTATATATAGCTTTCAATTTATAGATTCAATATTTTTGTAAGTAAATGGCAAACCGACGATAGTTATTTGTCTATATATAGCTGTATATTGATAGATTCAATAGTTGTGTAAGTAAATGGCAAACCGACGATAGTTATTTGTCTATATATAGCTTTCAATTTATAGATTCAATATTTGTGTAAGTAAATGGCAAACCGACGATAGTTATTTGTCTATATATAGCTTTCAATTTATAGATTCAATATTTGTGTAAGTAAATGGCAAACCAAAGATAGTTATTTGTCTATATATAGCTGTATATTTCTTGATTCAATAGTTGTGTAAGTAAATGGCAAACCGACGATAGTTATTTGTCTATATATAGCTGTATATTTCTTGATTCAATAGTTGTGTAAGTAAATGGCAAACCGACGATAGTTATTTGTCTATATATAGCTTTCAATTTATAGATTCAATATTTGTGTAAGTAAATGGCAAACCAAAGATAGTTATTTGTCTATATATAGCTGTATATTTCTTGATTCAATAGTTGTGTAAGTAAATGGCAAACCGACGATAGTTATTTGTCTATATATAGCTTTCAATTTATAGATTCAATATTTGTGTAAATAAATGGCAAACCAAAGATAGTTATTTGTCTATATATAGCTGTATATTTCTTGATTCAATAGTTGTGTAAGTAAATGGCACACCGACGATAGTTATTTGTCTATATATAGCTGTATATTTCTTGATTCAATATTTGTGTAAGTAAATGGCAAACCGACGATATTTATTTGTCTATATATAGCCTTCAGTTGCCCAATTACAACACTTGTGTTAATCACTGGCAAACGGAAGACGGCTATTGGTCTATCTATGACAGCTATGCTCGATCAAAGAATCGTGTAATTAAATGGGAAATGGGTGTTGATCCTTCTATGAAATAGGTTGACCAGTCTTATCATAAATTGTTATTCTCTATTCAGTGATTGGGCAGGTGAGCCAAGCACAATCAAGGGAGACAACTGTGGGTTTATCACAACTGCAGCATCCTACCATGAACGTGAATGCACATCCAAACTAAGCTATATATGTGAGAGATACGCTACGGGATATAGCATTGGTAAGGTGTGTCCCTGAACTATATATGTGAGAGATATGCTACGGGATATAGTATTGGTAAGATGTGTCCCTGAACTATATATGTGAGAGATACGCTACGTGGTATAGCATTGGTAAGATGTGTCCCTGAACTATATATGTGAGAGATACGCTACGGGATATAGCATTGGTAAGATATGTCCCTGAACTATATATGTGAGAGATACGCTACGGGATATAGCATTGGTAAGATATGTCCCTGAACTATATATGTGAGAGATACGCTACGGGATATAGCATTGGTAAGATGTGTCCCTGAACTATATATGTGAGAGATATGCTACGGGATATAGTATTGGTAAGATGTGTCCCTGAACTATATATGTGAGAGATACGCTACGTGGTATAGCATTGGTAAGATGTGTCCCTGAACTATATATGTGAGAGATACGCTACGGGATATAGCATTGGTAAGATATGTCCCTGAACTATATATGTGAGAGATACGCTACGGGATATAGCATTGGTAAGATATGTCCCTGAACTATATATGTGAGAGATACGCTACGGGATATAGCATTGGTAAGATGTGTCCCTGAACTATATATGTGAGAGATACGCTACGGGATATAGCATTGGTAAGATATGTCCCTGAACTATATATGTGAGAGATACGCTACGGGATATAGCATTGGTAAGATATGTCCCTGAACTATATATGTGAGAGATACGCTACGGGATATAGCATTGGTAAGATGTGTCCCTGAACTATATATGTGAGAGATACGCTACGGGATATAGCATTGGTAAGATGTGTCCCTGAACTATATATGTGAGAGATACGCTACGTGGTATAGCATTGGTAAGATGTGTCCCTGAACTATATATGTGAGAGATATGCTACGTGGTATATCATTGATAAGATATGTCCCTGAACTATATATGTGAGAGATATGCTACGTGGTATAGCATTGGTAAGATATGTCCCTGAACTATATATGTGAGAGATACGCTACGGGATGTAGCATTGGTAAGATATGTCCATGAACTATATATGTGAGAGATACGCTACGTGGTATAGCATTGGTAAGATATGTCCCTGAACTATATATGTGAGAGATACGCTACGGGATATAGCATTGGTAAGATATGTCGCTGAACTATATATGTGAGAGATATGCTACGTGGTATAGCATTGGAATGATGTGTCCATGAACTATATATGTGAGAGATATGCTACGGGATATAGCATTGGTAAGATATGTCCCTGAACTATATATGTGAGAGATATGCTACGTGGTATAGCATTGGTAGGATATGTTCCTGAACTATATATGTGAGAGATATGCTACGTGGTATAAGCATTGGTAAGATATGTCCCTGAACTATATATGTGAGAGATACGCTACGTGGTATAGCATTGGTAAGATATGTCCATGAACTATATATGTGAGAGATATGCTACGTGGTATAGCATTGGTAAGATATGTCCATGCACTATATATGTGAGAGATATGCTACGTGGTATAGCATTGGTAAGATATGTCCATGAACTATATATGTGAGAGATATGCTACGTGGTATAGCATTGGTAAGATATGTCCCTGAACTATATATGTGAGAGATATGCTACGTGGTATAGCATTGGTAAGATGTGTCCATGAACTATATATGTGAGAGATATGCTACGTGGTATAGCATTGGAAAGATATGTCCCTGAACTATATATGTGAGAGATATGCTACGGGATATAGCATTGGTAAGATATGTCCCTGAACTATATATGTGAGAGATACGCTACGGGATATAGCATTGGTAAGATATGTCCCTGAACTATATATGTGAGAGATATGCTACGTGGTATAGCATTGGTAAGATATGTCCCTGAACTATATATAAATAGTGTACTATGTATTGACATCCATTGATTGGGTAATGTTCCTTTGGTAGGGATATATAACACTGTCAATTGGTAGGGACGGTGACCATTGTGGAGGTGGAAACAATCAGTTTCCTTTGGTTCTTTTTGGGGGGTCGGGGAAACACTTTTATTTCACGAGGGTATGAATCACTTCGCGTTGGCGTGGATATGCATGACTTTCCTTTGGATGATGGTTTTTTGAGCCTTGTATATGTAATGGCTCTAATTAATTTCAGGAGTCAATCTCAAAGCAAATGTGGTCGGTGGTATGGTGCTGGTGCTTGTGGTTGCAATCCTTGGCCTGTAAACAGATGTGAACGTTGCAGTATGACACAAGCACGTGTTTCAGAATCGGAG
This sequence comes from Archivesica marissinica, assembly GCA_014843695.1. Classification (NCBI taxonomy): domain Eukaryota; kingdom Metazoa; phylum Mollusca; class Bivalvia; order Venerida; family Vesicomyidae; genus Archivesica; species Archivesica marissinica. Next base: position 44,370,266 of record CM026393.1, read on the forward strand.
TAGTTTCTACAATGTCGTGTGTCAAACAATAAGTAAAATGCAAGAACATAGTTTGCTGTATATAATGTAGGTGTGCGTTTTCTATGTCCTCTAGTATACAAGGAATGCATTGGTAACTAATAGGAATATTGCTTAATGTGTTGATGCGTTTGTAAGAGCAGCGAAAAATAAAATGAAAATTAGAAGAAGAATAAATTCTGTCTCACAAAGCAAATAATAACAATCAAAAAAAAGAAAGAAAAAAGAACATAGGCTGCTTAAATAATGGATGTATCATTACTGACAGCATAAGAAATAACTGTGCACTTTTATATTGAGTGTTATCTTTTCGCTACAAAACTAACTGTGCACATTTATATTCAGTGTTACCTTTTCGTTACAAATTTTAGAAATATGAATTTTACTATGACTGAAAAAATTAATCCTTCACTCATTGCACTAATTAACCCAATATTTCCACATGTTGATACCAAATTTGCCTATATTGTTTTCTAAAAGGATGTAAATTTACCTCTAAGGCCAGTGTACCGTTTCTTGTTGGTGTCAGTGTATGATGCGTATATTATCTACGACATTCATTATTAGATCCCCCGTCTGACCCTAATCAAATTGATAGTCTTTCAGATGGGTCTCGTGTCGGTGCTTTACACCATGCACGTAAAAGAATCGGAAGAGATTCTGTAATGTGTCTCTGTCTGTATCATTGCACTATCCTCCAAAAATCTAAAATGACTAATCTCTTCATGAGGCGTCGCTCATATGTGTAACCGGTACCGACGATAAATAAATGTAAAACACACACGCGCACACGCACGCGCACACGCACACGCACACGCACACGCACACACACACACACACACACACACACACACACACAAAACCAACTGCGTTGTCAAACAAAGAATGTACAAATGACTCTGTCCTCAAAACCATCTGAACTGTCAAACAAAGAATGTACAAATGACTCTGTCCTCAAAACCATCTGCACTGTCAAACAAAGAATGTACAAATGACTATGTCCTCAAAACCATCTGAACTGTCAAACAAAGAATGTACAAATGACTCTGTCCTCAAAACCATCTGAACTGTCAAACAAAGAATGTACAAATGACTCTGTCCTCAAAACCATCTGAACTGTCAAACAAAGAATGTACAAATGACTCTGTCCTCAAAACCATCTGAACTGTCAAACAAAGAATGTACAATTGACTCTGTCCTCAAAACCATCTGAACTGTCAAACAAAGAATGTACAAATGACTCTGTCCTCAAAACCATCTGAACTGTCAAATAACGAATGTACAACTGACTCTGTCCTCAAAACCATCTGAACTGTCAAACAAAGAATGTACAAATGACTCTGTCCTCAAAACCACAGGAACTGTCAAACAAAGAATGTACAAATGACTCTGTCCTCAAAACCATCTGAACTGTCAAACAAAGAATGTACAAATGACTCTGTCCTCAAAACCACCTGAACTGTCAAACAAAGAATGTACAAATGACTCTGTCCTCAAAACCACATGAACTGTCAAACAAAGAATGTACAATTGACTCTGTCCTCAAAACCACCTGAACTGTCAAACAAAGAATGTACAATTGACTCTGTCCTCAAAACCATCTGAACTGTCAAACAAAGAATGTACAATTGACTCTGTCCTCAAAACCACCTGAACTGTCAAACAAAGAATGTACAATTGACTCTGTCCTCAAAACCACATTAACTGTCAAACAAAGAATGTACAATTGACTCTGTCCTCAAAACCACATGAACTGTCAAACAAAGAATGTACAAATGACTCTGTCCTCAAAACCATCTGCACTGTCAAACAAAGAATGTACAAATGACTCTGTCCTCAAAACCATCTGCACTGTCAAATAACGAATGTACAACTGACTCTGTCCTCAAAACCACATGAACTGTCAAACAAAGAATGTACAAATGACTATGTCCTCAAAACCATCTGAACTGTCAAACAGAGATCATGATCTCCCATCAAGACGTACCTTGGCCAGGCATTTTAAGCTGGTATGAGATGCAACCTGTAAACAACGACCACTTTTTATCTCATTTATGTGGGTGGTCCTTATAGACACATTTGATATGTTATAGTGTATTATGTATAGATGCTTTTTATGGAACTATAGTGTATAGTATGATACTTTATTTTGAGAGTAAAAAATGAGATACATTAAATAATGTTGTTTTATTTTAATTATTTGTTGCATTCTATTCTATTGTAACCCACGTGTTTGTAAGATGACGTGTAGGCTAGCACAAGCACCGGCATGTAAGCGTATTATAAGATGTCTCTTTTGTTTTCCTTTCTATTGGTGGATGGGGGTTAAAGTCGAAAAAATAGAGTAGGTCATATGGCGATTCTATGGCTGTTTATTTGTGGAGGAAGACCTAGGATGTCCCTCATTGACATTGCATTCCCGATGCGGACTGGCACCCAGGTAGAACCGGCGACCTTACATAAGCCAGCTAGATAGCTTCATCAGTTGAAAGAATTCGACACCAACAGTGGGGTTTGAACCTACAACACTGAGGGGTCAAGTGAAGGCAACGACCGTAACCATTCTGCCATGTATGCTCTGTATTACAAGATACTATGGATATTGTATGGTATTTAGAATGATCGAAATATTACAAAGCACCAGGTGACCCTTTAGATTGTTTGTTCCGTGTTATGCTTGTACTACCCGTTATATCACGATAACCACAGGAACTTGAAATTGTATCAATAAGTCACCAAAGGTCTCGTACCTCTATCCTAGGACACCCCCCTCTATTAAATTGTTTATCTATAAGCCAACAAAGGTCTCGTACCTCTATCCTAGGACATTATACATTAATAGAGGGGGTGTCATATGATAGAGGTACGAGACCGTTGGTGGATATTTAATAGAGGGGGTGTCCTAGGATAGAGATACGAGACCTTTGGTGGCTTATGGATACATTTCAAGTTCCTGTGCTATAACACATCATAGTTTATGGCTCACACATTTAAAAACCTGTGTTATGCGGTGTATGTAGTATTTCCGATTAACATGTTATACCTAAAAGTTTGTGATGATGACCATCGTTATCGTAAAGAGTTCGTTTATCAATATGATTTGATGAGAATAACATGACCGGGATTAGGATTACAATTGACGAGCCACAACGTACGCCATTACTTAATGTTTCTGGGAGCATGGTTCAATGAAGTATCAATGTAATTCATATCGTTATACGAAACGGCAAGTTAACTATCGTCTGCTTAAATTCTTGTTACACAGAGTAGAATATCTGCTATATCGCTAAGCCATTTGAGAGCCATATGTGTTAAGTTGAAACAAGAGACTACGGTGTCATACTCTGTCAAAAGCCTTAGAAATATCACAGAAAAGTATACATCTGGATTGTTCGTTGTCCGAAGATTAGTTTAAGCATTATTTATTTCAGTATTTGTACATGTAATTAAGAAATGAACATTTTACATATAATTTAACAGCAGTAGACTGAAAGGGATTAGAACGAAAGAAAACTTATATAGTTCTTCTCCCTAAAGATTCACATAGTTGGTGACAATTGTCTAACAATTGATACATAGTTTAATGTCCCGGAACAATTAGGTTTCTGAAAAGGTTCGAGTTGACAACATATCAACATGCAGCTGCTAGGTACCACACGAGCTAGGTACCATACGAGCTAGGTACCACACACGAGCTACCACACGAGCTAGGTACCACACACGAGCTAGGTACCTATACGAGCTAGGTACAACACGAGCTAGATACTACACACGAGCTAGGTACCACACGAGTTAGGTACCACACACGAGCTAGTACCACACGAGCTAGGTACCACACACGAGCTAGGTACCACACGAGCTAGGTACCATACGAGCTAGGTGCAACACGAGCTAGATACTACACACGAGCTAGGTACCACACGAGTTAGGTACCACACACGAGCTAGTACCACACGAGCTAGGTACCACACACGAGCTAGGTACCACACGAGCTAGGTACCACGAGAGCTAGGTACAACACGAGCTACTAGGAACCACACGAGAGCTAGGTACCACACGAGCTAGGTATCACACGAGCTAGGTACCACACGAGCGGCTAGGTACCACACGAGCTACTAGGTACTACACGAGCTAGTTACCACACGAGCTAGGTACCACACGAGCCAGGTACCTAACGAGCTAGGTACCAGTACCTAACTAGCTAGGTACCACACGAGCAGTATGACATACACCGTTTTTTTATTTCACTAATGTATTTTTATATTTCATTGGAAAGCATAAAATAATAATGAATAGTAAGCTCAAGCACAACGAATATTGCTACAGCACGTGCCAGTTCTATGCCCCACCAAGTATCTATACACAATGAACATTGCTACAGCACGTGCCAGTTCTATGCCCCACCATGTATCTATACACAATGAACATTGCTACAGCACGTGCCAGTTCTATGCCCCACCATGTATCTATACACAATGAACATTGCTACAACACGCGCTAGTTCTATGCCCCACCATGTATCTATACACAACGAACATTGCTACAGCACGCGCCAGTTCTATGCCCCACCCTGTATCTATACACAACGAACATTGCTACAACACGCGCCAGTTCTATGCCCCACCATGTATCTATGCACAATGAACATTGCTACAGCACGTGCCAGTTCTATCCCCCACCAAGTATCTATACACAACGAACATTGCTACAGCACGCGCCAGTTCTATCCCCCACCATGTATCTATACACAACGAACATTGCTACTGCACGTGCCAGTTCTATGCCCCACCATCTATCTATACACAACGAACATTGCTACAGCACGTGCCAGTTCTATCCCACACCATGTATCTATACACAATGAACATTGCTACAGCACGCGCCAGTTCTATGCCCCACCATGTATCTATACACAATGAACATTGCTACATCACGTGCCAGTTCTATGCCCCACCATGTATCTATACACAATGAACATTGCTACAGCACGCGCCAGTTTATGCCCCACCATGTATCTATGCACAATGACCATTGCTACAGCACGTGCCAGTTCTATGCCCCACCATGTATCTATACACAATGAACATTGCTACAGCACGCGCCAGTTCTATGCCCCAACATGTATCTATACACAACGAACATTGCTACAGCACGCGCCAGTTCTATCCCCCACCATGTATATATACACAATGAACATTGCTACAGCACGTGCCAGTTCTATGCCCCACCATGTATCTATACACAATGAACATTGCTACAGCATTTGCCAGTTCTATCCCCCACCATGTATCTATACACAATGAACATTGCTACAGCACGCGCCAGTTCTATGCCCCACCATATATCTATACACAACGAACATTGCTACACACGCGCCAGTTCTATGCCCCACCATGTATCTATACACAACGAACATTGCTACAGCACGCGCCAGTTCTATGCCCCACCATGTATCTATACACAACGAACATTGCTACAGCACGCGCCAGTTCTATGCCCCACCATGTATCTATGCACAATGAACATTGCTACAGCACGCGCCAGTTCTATGCCCCACCATGTATCTATCACAAGAACATTGCTACACACGCGCCAGTTCTATGCCCCACCATGTATCTATACACAACGAACATTGCTACAGCACGCGCCAGTTCTATCCCCCACCATGTATCTATACACAATGAACATTGCTACAGCACGTGCCAGTTCTATGCCCCACCATGTATCTATACACAATGAACATTGCTACAGCACGTGCCAGTTCTATCCCCCACCATGTATCTATACACAATGAACATTGCTACAGCACGCGCCAGTTCTATGCCCCACCATGTATCTATACACAATGAACATTGCTACAGCACGCGCCAGTTCTATGTCCCACCATGTATCTATGCACAACGAACATTGCTACTGCACGTGCCAGTTCTATGCCCCACCATCTATCTATACACAACGAACATTGCTACAGCACGGCCAGTTCTATCCCCACCATGTATTATACACAATGACATTGCTACAGCACGCGCCAGTTCTATGCCCACCATTATCTATACACAATGAACATTGCTACGCACGTGCAGTTCTATCCCCCACCACGTATCTATACACAACGAACATTGCTACAGCACGCGCCAGTTCTATCCCCCACCATGTATCTATACACAATGAACATTGCTACTGCACGTGTCAGTTCTATCCCACACCATGTATCTATACACAACGAACATTGCTACAGCACGCGCCAGTTCTATGCCCCACCATGTATCTATACACAATGAACATTGCTACAGCACGTGCCAGTTCTATCCCCCACCATGTATCTATACACAATGAACATTGCTACAGCACGCGCCAGTTCTATGCCCCACCATGTATCTATACACAATGAACATTGCTACAGCACGCGCCAGTTCTATCCCCCACCATGTATCTATACACAATGAACATTGCTACAGCACGCGCCAGTTCTATGCCCCACCATGTATCTATACACAACGAACATTGCTACAACACGCACCAGTTCTATGCCCCAACATGTATATATACACAATGAACATTGCTACAGCACGCGCCAGTTCTATGCCCCACCATGTATCTATACACAATGAACATTGCTACAGCACGCGCCAGTTCTATGCCCCACCATGTATCTATACACAATGAGCATTGCTACAGCACGCGCCAGTTCTATGCCCCACCATTATCTATACACAATGACATTGCTACGCACGTGCAGTTCTATCCCCCACCAGTATCTATACACAACGAACATTGCTACAGCACGCGCCAGTTCTATCCCCCACCATGTATCTATACACAATGAACATTGCTACTGCACGTGCCAGTTCTATCCCACACCATGTATCTATACACAACGAACATTGCTACAGCACGCGCCAGTTCTATCCCACACCATGTATCTATACACAATGAACATTGCTACAGCACGTGCCAGTTCTATCCCCCACCATGTATCTATACACAATGAACATTGCTACAGCACGCGCCAGTTCTATGCCCCACCATGTATCTATACACAATGAACATTGCTACAGCACGTGCCAGTTCTATGCCCCACCATGTATCTATACACAACGAACATTGCTACGCACGTGCCAGTTTATCCCACATGTATTATACACAATGAACATTGCTACACACGCGCCAGTTCTATCCCCACCATGTTCTATACACAACGAACATTGCTACAGCACGGCCAGTTCTATGCCCCACCATGTATCTATACACAATGAACATTGCTACAGCACGCGCCAGTTCTATCCCCCACCATGTATCTATACACAATGAACATTGCTACAGCACGTGCCAGTTCTATGCCCCACCATGTATCTATACACAACGAACATTGCTACAGCACGCGCCAGTTATATGCCCCAACATGTATATATACACAATGAACATTGCTACAGCACGCGCCAGTTCTATGCCGCAACATGTATATATACACAACGAACATTGCTACAGCACGCGCCAGTTCTATGCCCCACCATGTATCTATGCACAATGACCATTGCTACAGCACGTGCCAGTTCTATGCCCCACCATGTATCTATACACAATGAACATTGCTACAGCACGCGCCAGTTCTATGCCCCAACATGTATCTATACACAACGAACATTGCTACAGCACGCGCCAGTTCTATCCCCCACCATGTATATATACACAATGAACATTGCTACAGCACGTGCCAGTTCTATGCCCCACCATGTATCTATACACAATGAACATTGCTACAGCATTTGCCAGTTCTATCCCCCACCATGTATCTATACACAATGAACATTGCTACAGCACGCGCCAGTTCTATGCCCCACCATATATCTATACACAACGAACATTGCTACAACACGCGCCAGTTCTATGCCCCACAATGTATCTATACACAACGAACATTGCTACAGCACGCGCCAGTTCTATGCCCCACCATATATCTATACACAACGAACATTGCTACAACACGCGCCAGTTCTATGCCCCACCATGTATCTATGCACATTGAACATTGCTACAGCACGCGCCAGTTCTATGCCCCACCATGTATCTATGCACAACGAACATTGCTACAACACGCGCCAGTTATATGCCCCACCATGTATCTATGCACAATGAACATTGCTACAGCACGTGCCAGTTCTATCCCCCACCAAGTATCTATACACAACGAACATTGCTACAGCACGCGCCAGTTCTATCCCCCACCATGTATCTATACACAACGAACATTGCTACTGCACGTGCCAGTTCTATGCCCCACCATCTATCTATACACAACGAACATTGCTACAGCACGTGCCAGTTCTATCCCACACCATGTATCTATACACAATGAACATTGCTACAGCACGCGCCAGTTCTATGCCCCACCATGTATCTATACACAATGAACATTGCTACATCACGCGCCAGTTCTATGCCCCACCATGTATCTATACACAATGAACATTGCTAATGCACGTGCCAGTTCTATGCCCCACCATGTATCTATACACAACGAACATTGCTACAGCACGCGCCAGTTCTATGCCCCACCATGTATCTATACACAATGAACATTGCTACAGAACGTGCCAGTTCTATGCCCCACCATGTATCTATACACAATGAACATTGCTACATCACGTGCCAGTTCTATGCCCCACCATGTATCTATACACAATGAACATTGCTACAGCACGCGCCAGTTATATGCCCCAACATGTATATATACACAATGAACATTGCTACAGCACGCGCCAGTTCTATGCCGCAACATGTATATATACACAACGAACATTGCTACAGCACGCGCCAGTTCTATGCCCCACCATGTATCTATACACAATGAACATTGCTACAGCACGTGCCAGTTCTATGCCCCACCATGTATCTATACACAATGAACATTGCTACAGCACGCGCCAGTTCTATGCCCCACCATGTATCTATACACAACGAACATTGCTACAGCACGCGCCAGTTCTATCCCCACCATGTATTATACACAATGAACATTGCTACAGCACGGCCAGTTCTATCCCCACCATGTATCTATACACAATGAACATTGCTACAGCACGTGCCAGTTCTATCCCCCACCATGTATCTATACACAAGAACATTGCTACAGCACGCGCCAGTTCTATGCCCCACCATGTATCTATACACAACGAACATTGCTACAGCACGGCCAGTTCTATCCCCCACCATGTATTATCACAACAGACATTGCTACCACGCCAGTTCTATGCCCCACCATGTATCTATACACAACGAACATTGCTACAGCACGTGCCAGTTCTATCCCCCACCATGTATCTATACACAATGAACATTGCTACAGCACGTGCCAGTTCTATCCCACACCATGTATCTATACACAATGAACATTGCTACAGCACGTGCCAGTTCTATGCCCCACCATGTATATATACACAATGAACATTGCTACAGCACGTGCCAGTTCTATGCCCCACCATGTATCTATACACAGTGAACATTGCTACAGCACGCGCCAGTTCTATGCCCCACCAAGTATCTATACACAGTGAACATTGCTACAGCACGCGCCAGTTCTAACCCCCACCAAGTATCTATACACAACGAACATTGCTACAGCACACGCCAGTTCTATGCCCCACCATGTATCTATACACAATGAACATTGCTACAGCACGCGCCAGTTCTATCCCCCACCATGTATCTATACACAATGAACATTGCTACAGCACGTGCCAGTTATATGCCCCACCATGTATCTATACACAACGAACATTGCTACAGCACGCGCCAGTTCTATGCCCCACCATGTATCTATACACAATGAACATTGCTACAGCACGCGCCAGTTCTATCCCCCACCACCTATCTATACACAACGAACATTGCTACAGTACGCGCCAGTTATATCCCCCACCAAGTATCTATACACAATGAACATTGCTACAGCACGCGCCAGTTCTATGCCCCACCATGTATATATACACAGTGAAAATTGCTACAGCACGCGCCAGTTCTATCCCCCACCAAGTATCTATACACAACGAACATTGCTACAGCACGCGCCAGTTCTATGCCCCCACCATGTATCTATACACAATGAACATTGCTACAGCACGCGCCAGTTCTATCCCCCACCATGTATCTATACACAATGAACATTGCTACAGCACGTGTCAGTTCTATGCCCCACCATGTATCTATACACAACGAACATTGCTACAGCACGCGCCAGTTCTATCCCCCACCATGTATCTATACACAATGAACATTGCTACAGCACGTGCCAGTTCTATCCCCCACCATGTATCTATACACAATGAACATTGCTACAGCACGTGCCAGTTCTATGCCCCACCATGTATCTATACACAATGAACATTGCTACAGCACGTGCCAGTTCTATGCCCCACCATGTATCTATGCACAATGAACATTGCTACAGCACGTGCCAGTTCTATGCCCCACCATGTACCTATACACAATGAACATTGCTACAACACGCGCCAGGTCTATGCCCCACCATGTATCAATACACAACGAACATTGCTACAGCACGCGCCAGTTCTATGCCCCACCATGTATCTATACACAACGAACATTGCTACAACACGCGCCAGTTCTATGCCCCACCATGTATCTATACACAATGAACATTGCTACAGCACGCGCCAGTTCTATGCCCCACCATGTATCTATACACAACGAACATTGCTACAACACGCGCCAGTTCTATGCCCCACCATGTATCTATGCACAATGAACATTGCTACAGCACGCTCCAGTTCTATCCCCCACCATGTATCTATACACAATGAACATTGCTACAGCACGCGCCAGTTCTATGCCCAACCATGTATCTATACACAATGAACATTGCTACAGCATGCGCCAGTTCTATGCCCCACCATGTATCTATACACAACGAACATTGCTACTGCACGTGCCAGTTATGTCCCACACCATGTATCTATACACAATGAGCATTGCTACAGCACGCGCCAGTTCTATGCCCCACCATGTAGCTATACACGATGAACATTGCTACTGCACGTGCCAGTTCTATCCCCCACCAGGTATCTATACACAATGACCATTGCTACACCACGCGCCAGTTCTATGCCCCACCATGTATCTATACACAATGACCATTGCTACAGCACGTGCCAGTTCTATGCCCCACCATGTATCTATGCACAACGAACATTGCTACTGCACGTGCCAGTTCTATCCCCCACCATGTATCTATACACAATGAACATTGCTACAGCACGTGCCAGTTCTATGCCCCACCATGTATCTATACACAATGAACATTGCTACAGCACGCGCCAGTGCTATCCCCCACCATGTATCTATACACAATGAACATTGCTACTGCACGTGCCAGTTCTATGCCCCACCATATATCTATACACAACGAACATTGCTACTGCACGTGTCAGTTCTATCCCACGCCATGTATCTATACACAATGAACATTGCTACAGCACGTGCCAGTTCTATGCCCCACCATGTATCTATACACAATGAACATTGCTACAGCACGCGCCAGTTCTATCCCCCACCATGCATCTATACACAATGAACAATGCTACTGCATGTGCCAGTTCTATGCCCCACCATGTATCTATACACAACGAACATTGCTACAGCACGTGCCAGTTCTATGCCCCACCATGTATCTATACACAACGAACATTGCTACAGCACGCGCCAGTTCTATCCCCCACCAAGTATCCATACACAACGAACATTGCTACAGCACACGCCAGTTATATCCCCCACCAAGTATCTATACACAATGAACATTGCTACAGCACGCGCCAGTTCTATGCCCCACCATGTATCTATGCACAGTGAACATTGCTACAGCACGTGTCAGTTCTATGCCCCACCATGTATCTATACACAATGAACATTGCTACAGCACGCACCAGTTCTATCCCCCACCATGTATCTATACACAATGAACATTGCTACAGCACGCGCCAGTTCTATCCCCCACCATGTATCTATACACAACGAACATTGCTACAGCACGCGCCAGTTCTATCTCCCCACCATGTATCTATACACAACGAACATTGCTACAGCACGCGCCAGTTCTATCCCACACCATGTATCTATACACAACGAACATTGCTACACCACGCGCCAGTTCTACCCCCACCATGTATCTATACACAACGAACATTGTTACAGTACGCGCCAGTTCTACCCCCCACCATCTATCTATACACAACGAACATTGCTACAGCACGCGCCAGTTCTATCCCGCACCATGTATCTATACGCTATAGCACTGCCCGGATACTGCTATGACACTCCCCGGATACTGCTATAACACTCCCCGGATACTGCTATAACACTCCCCGGATACTGCTATAACACTCCCCGGAAACTGCTATACCATTCCCCAAATACTGCTATAACACTCCCCGGAAACTGTTATTACACTGCCCGGATACTGCTATAACACTCCCCGGATACTGCTATAACACTCCCCGGAAACTGTTCTAACACTCCCTTGGGAACTGCTATAACACTCCCCGGATACTGTTATAACACTGCCCGGATACTGTTATAGCACTCCGCGGAAACTGCTAGACACTCCCCGGATACTGCTATGACACTGCCCGGATACTGCTATAACACTCCCCGGAAACTGCTATGACACTCCCCAGAATTTGCTATAACACTCCCCGGATACTGCAATAACACTCCCCGGAAACTGTTCTAACACTCCCTTGGGAACTGCTATAACACTCCCCGGATACTGTTATAACACTGCCCGGATACTGTTATAGCACTCCGCGGAAACTGCTAGACACTCCCCGGATACTGCTATGACACTGCCCGGATACTGCTATAACACTCCCCGGAAACTGCTATGACACTCCCCAGAATTTGCTATAACACTCCCCGGATACTGCAATAACACTCCCCGGAAACTGTTCTAACACTCCCTTGGGAACTGCTATAACACTCCCCGGATACTGCTATGACACTCCCCGGAATCTGCTATAACACTCCCCGGAAACTGCTAGACACTCCCCGGATACTGCTATAACACTGCCCGGATACTGCTATAACACTCCCCGGAAACTGCTATGACACTCCCCGGAATCTGCTAAAACACTCCCCAGATACTTTTATAACACTCCCCGAAAACTGCTCTAACACTCCCCTGGAAACTGCTATAACACTCCCCGGAATCTGCTATAACACTCCCCGGAAACTGCTATGACACTCCCCGGATACTGCTATGACACTCCCCGGATACTGCTATAGCACTCCCCGGATACTGCTATAACACTCCCCGTAATCTGCTATAACACTCCCCGGATACTGCTATAGCACTCCCCGGATACTGCTATAACACTCCCCGTAATCTGCTATAACACTCCCCGGATACTGCTATAACACTCCCCGGATACTGCTATATAAAGTATGTGTTATATCAACTATTAGCATGATTATATAATATATGTGTTATATCAACTATTAGCATGATTATATAAAGTATGTGTCATATCAACTATTAGCGTGATTAATATATATACAGTATGCCTGTCTGTGCATCCTTTCAAAACACATGTGCGCATACAGGTGTCTCCTGTACAATGATCACCGAATCAGTGTGGATCTACACACATTATTGAAATAGCAAGACGCTCTGTAGTATAGTACACTCTCTTCAGACACCTTAAATATATATAGGGCCTACTACTTCTGTCTTGTAGTCTTAATTCTTCCACCCTTATTTGACGTTTTCCCAAAGGTCAAACAATGCTTATAATGTCACTTGGTGAGTTTCTATTGCTCTGTTATGATGCTTCCCATTCAATATCTGTGTGACTGTGACATTAGTGTACAAACCTGCATTGACCCAAGATCCATCTCTGCTACGGTTCTCCAGAGTATCTTCTTTTTTT
>CM026393.1:44385223-44588029 GCA_014843695.1 Archivesica marissinica
GAGTATCACCCAATCATCTTAGAGCACATAGCACTGTGTGAAATGGACCGAGGTTTTTTCAATCCACTTCCCTTCAAACTGTAGACACAGGTATGGAAACGTCCACACTCGTTTATACAAATCCATGTCCAACCACACAAATACAGGCTTAGGACTTGTGGGATCATTTGAATCATCAGTGAGAGCATTAAGGTGAGGTTGTATGACTGTAAAAGACCAGTAACTGAGTAGGCCACTCATGTGCTGGTGCATTTATCAAGAGAAGTGCATGGATCTTGTCTACATGCTTTGGGTCTTGAGTGGCTGAATTATAAACAGACACGGGCTGACACGGGCTGATCAACACTTTGGTCCGTTTGGGGAAAGTCATTGGAGGATTCTGGGTCTACATCATCAGTGTTTGTAAGTTCAGCTGTTGGCATTTCCTCATTTGTTTTTTTTCTAGCTGAATCATTATCGTCATATGCTTCCTTTGTAAATATCGAACACACAACCACACGATATCATTGATTTCAGATTCAAATCGTTCTTTCTGATTGTTTCCAAGTTTGATCCGCTGTAAACACATTTTTACTTCCATGTGATAAACACATACATAGACTGGACACAATTTACTACTAAAACTTGTATTGGGGCTTGTTAAAAACGGATGATGTTTTATAGTATTTTAAACAAAATAGGGTTTTGGCAGCCATATTGGATTTTATTTTAGTCATTTACACTAAAATATGTACCTGTATGTATCCTACAATAGATACAAAGTATACTATTTATGGGCTAAAAGTTGGACTTGGTAGTCAAACTCTTCCATTCCAATTATTTTAGTAGCCATATAGTGACGTTTTTCGGGCATCGGCGGCCATCTTGGATCTTAGGGGGGGAATGTATGAAAAAAGATGGAAACACCTTGTTTTCATTAATTTATGGTCCAAATTACTCAAAAAGTTTTATTAATTAAAATTTATATGAAAATTCCACGGAATTATTTAGTAACATATACTATATATACAATAGTATACTACCTATACGTATGGCATTCACTACTTACAATATGTTAAACATGGTTTTGAGATTCATCCACGTAAAGCAAACTGGTGTTCACAATTAAACCATTTATTCAGCATGTTTTGTATATGATTGGATGTTCCATGGAGTTGGTAATATTGATGTGGCCTTACAACAGTTAGACAGAGATTAAATGCCCAGTTTATACAAAATTGAAACCTGTGGTTAAGTGCCTCTAGTAGAGCAACGTTTTAGAGCATCTTTCAAATGCCAATTATACCTAGATATTTTTTAGTTTAGGCAAATTGTGTCAAGCAGCTGTTAATAGTCTCACATTCAGCATATTGAATCGGACAGGTGGTCTAAACCTGAAAGACACACTAATTGATGAAAGGACATGTATTACATGCAACAAACTGGAAGACGAGTATCATTTTATTATTTAGTGTAGATTGTTTTTAGATATCAGGCAATATTACCACGCATATATAAGTATGAACACATTAATTGGACTTATCACTTCAGAAATCAAGAATATAATTAAGTAACGTGGACTGTTTATTTATTATTTATTTTCTGTTAGAACCGTTTCTTTCATACGTAGCCCTACATCACCAGCTGTTTTTATGCTCATTGCGTTGGATATATATTCTATTAAATCTGAATCACGAACAGCCTACTAAAGTACTATTCCCTTGGGTCCTGGTACTATAGATATTGTATCAGCGTCAACAACACATATGAACCTGCGGCACAAACGATCGCTATCTCTAGTCCAATAATAAACATTAAGACAGGCTAGTCTCATAGTTCCATCTAGCCTGGGTGCCAGTCTGTCGATTGTTTACTTTTTAACTTCTGCAGAATGATAAGAAACTCAATACGGCCCAAAAGTAGCCTTGGTGTTAAACTATATTTATTTGACTGACCAGGCAAAATCTATCGACGCCTGTTCCCAGGCTAAGTTCCATCGATACATGCTGGTTCCTGTTCATCGTTATTTGTCCGATTAGCGCAGTGGTTAGCGGCTTCGCTTCGCACCAATGCAACATTGGTTCGATCCTCGGACCGGGAAGTATGTGAGATGGT
The DNA here is from genome assembly GCA_014843695.1 of Archivesica marissinica. NCBI lineage: Eukaryota > Metazoa > Mollusca > Bivalvia > Venerida > Vesicomyidae > Archivesica > Archivesica marissinica. The sequence continues at coordinate 44,387,318 of CM026393.1, forward strand.
ACGGTTGTCGCCATATCGGACAGGTGGGGTTTCTCCGTGTAGCCCGGTTTCCTCCAACACGAATGACCACATTTACGCTTTCATCCGCGACAACGAGAGTGATTAATATATGTTGTTAAAACTTGCTTCGCAATGGTTGTAAAATAAATATAAAGTTTAAACGTTAACCATTATCTGCAAGATGTACGTCTTGTTTAATGCGATCATTGACATCAAAGCGGGCTACACGTCTCTCTACATGCGATTCACTGCATTTATGTACACTGTTTTGTAATTATGTATATCTTTCAGTGCCAAGAGCAACCATAATTATGTTCATCCATATTTTGAACGCTGATCTTCACAAGGCTCGGTTGATTAGGAAGTTTAGTTCGAATTGCCTTCGTGAATCGAACGCTAAATGAGAATCAAACGTATCTTGAAATGTTATGTTTTATGCCACCTATCTTTTTATTTAATATTTATACAAATTTATTTTAGCTCGATTGCGAAAGTTCCTACAACTTATATTAATCACTCTCGAGACCCCATTCATGATGGAATCGATCGCTACGAGGGAAAGAGAAGAGGAAATTTGGAATTTAAATGCCTTGCCTAAGGGCACAATCGTAACGGCTCCAGCAGAGCTCGAACTCCGGGCCTTTCCCACCTGAAGTTTACGATATACTTCTGATATTATGTTTTTGTAACAGTATTTGGTCACTGAACATGTCATTATATTTTGAAATAATTTCATTAAAATAGTTGTTGTGTATCCCTGTATGTATAGTTTGCACATTATATGCACATAACTTCATACTATAGTTGCATGACAACAATTTAAACATGGCTGTTTTGTCGTTTCACCCCACTCAAGGACTGTGATCATATTTACTCGTATTCATAATTTTAAAATAAAATAATTAAGATATGGCTGTTATCCAAATAGTATTATTCCAAATATTTCCGGTTCTAATATACGAAATTGCATTGTGTGCGATGTCAGCAATATTAGTAAAACATGCTAAAACTTATGTACGCATATTAATTTCATTGCTGTTATGATTTGCTATGGAGAATTATAGAACGGAGCAGAATGAAAACATGACTAACCTAGTCAAAATAAGATTGTACTTTTCAACAATGTTCAAGTACATTAAAAATGTTCTCATGTATTAATACTGGTTAAAATCTCTGCATACATCATCGATCACTCGCCCACATGGTTAGCCGGCGGCAAAGGTAAATAACCTCAATCACCATCCTTGGATCGATGTGAATAGTTCCACATGTTTCGGAGCTGCGCACGCATATTCGACAAATCAATGATCAGTGTTGATGACGCTTCTGCGCAGATATCACAGGAAACACGCATTAAGACATTGGTCTATAAATATGTGTCCTTATTCTTTAAGCAGCCTCTACTACAGCTTTCCTACAAGTCAAGTTCATATCTCGACAGTCGAATAGTTGGTGAAAATGCGATTCCAGCTGTTATTTGCCGTTGCTTTGTTTGCTGCCATTGTTGCTGCATGTATTGTGGACGGAACTAAAGACTCTGACAAAACTAAGAAAGGTATGTACGAGTATATAAAGTTTGATTAATATACGTATTGTAGATATGTTGTATTCACAGCTATCACATATAGCAGAACGCGAACGCAAACAATTCTAAATTATCAAGAATAAAGCCAGGACGTTTACATGTTTGCTGTTTTCATATTTAAGTAAATAAAATATGAATGTGGTAGTTGAAACATGACTAAATGTAAATTTTCCTTTCGAATACAAATTGGAATCCAGTTAGGCATGTTTACTGTAAAATAATTATTATTATGTACTACTTGAGTGGGCGTAGTTAGAACATTTGTTTTACGTTTATTTATCGTCGTTACCGGTTGTCCATATGAGCGACGCCTCCTGAAGAGATTAGTCATTTTAGATGTTTGGAGGATAGCACAATGATACAGAAAGAGACCCATTCCAGAGTATTCTATGGTTCTTTTACGTGCACGTTGTACAGCAGATCAGCCGCCACGGAACGTGCCATCTGATCAGGCTCTATGATGTTTGCTATTCAGATGATATTGCTAAGACACTTGGCTATGTAGCAAACAACATAGATCCTGATCAGCATGCAGCGTTACACTGCAGCTGATCTGGATTTTATGTTGTTTGCAAAAGCCTTTAAATGTATCCAGAAAGAAATGCGTTAGGGTCAGACGGCGAACCTGCGATCCCTGTATTACCAGTCGAACGGGTTAACCACTGGACTACATACATATCCGTCTGTTATAACACATTGAAATGGTATGCTTTTATAAGTATAAAACCACGATATTTAAGCATATGTAAATATGATATAAATTCTTAGCATGCAGTTCATATTTGTTTAGTAAATTTTACAAACATTTAAATTCAATATTTTGTTAAACAATAAAATGTGTCTTGTTACATTATCAAATACCTTAACATAATTATATAAATTTGTTATGAACACGACACGTTTTTTAAATATGATACTATATGTCGCAAACCGCCGGCGAGCATTAATGGTGTGGGTTTCGAGATAGACAAAGAAAGAGGAAGCTCTTTATAAATGTCTATTATCCAGCCTTGTCAGCCTGTTATGCAAGCAATATATACAAATATACAGTTTCATGCAGCATACTTCACATAATTAACAATCACATAACAGATCATCAGGCATATATAATGACGCTAATTGCACGTGACGGATTCAAATAGTGGGGAAATGACAAGTGTATATTTGGGAATAAAATATCCGTATTCTAAGAGGTGGTTTAAAGATATTACGAAAATGCTCGAGCTGATGTAATTCAGTATGATTGTCTGTCGTAATTTATAAAACCGACGGAGCTGTAGGGAAGGGGGCCCGCTATTATGTTACAATTGAATTACAGTGCACGAATCAGGGTCATGCATCAATGAACGCAATGGTCCACGGTGTACTGGTTTTTTAATTTAATAATATTTTATTGCATTGTTTTCATACATTACAATTATATATACAATTCGGATTTATTATTATTGCTGTATACGATTTAATCTGGGGGTGGAAGCAAATGGGTTGGGCTACAAGTTATGACAACATTATGTACAACCCTCCCCATCACTTCAAACTAAATTAGCAATGCTGGATGAACAATTTCTGTTATGTATGTTCTCATGTAGAAACATATAACATATATACCATTAAGCCTCGTTATAAACATTTGTTAACTATTATAACAAATAAGGATTATTAACGAAAAATAATTGAAATAAAGTTCAATTAATTTATAATCAAGGTGTATCAAGAATGAACAACAAAGAGATATATAGTACATGTACCCCAAACCACGTGGTTAGTTCCGCCCCGCTCCATACTTACCAGCAAAACAAAGAGGACAACTAATTGATACGATGCGAATCGTCCAGTCGCTTTAATAATTCGTTGAACCTCCAAAAATAGTTTATTATGTTCTAAATTAGACAAATATTCGATTCCAAATATAAGTTTATTAGTACTTAATGGATGAAATCTGCCTGTGTTTCTGAAAAGATGTATGCGTTCCGTCCTGTATTTGTTGCATTAAAAAAAGTAGTGCTCAGGAGCTGTGATACCTTTGCCACATTCACAGTTAAGGATTATCTCGGAGGAAATTAGACATGTAGATGAGCATTTAAATTACAGCAAACGTTACGTATTCGTGCTTGATGAATAGATGAAGACACCCATACTATTTCTGCTAATAGTCTATTTATTGACACTGATATCGATAGACCCGTTACAATTATGTCTGCTTCATACTGCAATCGTTCAAGTCTTTCCTTTTCGTATCGTGTGCAGTTATCCCAAACCATTGATGACTATTCGAATTGTTTATTTGATTTAGTGAAGAACGATTTACTTTAAAGTTTAGCGCTCTCATTGATCCTAGCACTTTCGAAGCAAACGTTATTATGTTGTTTCTATGTTTGTGCCAAGATGCAGACGGTATTATGTTGTTTCTATGTTTGTGCCAATATGCAGACGTTATTATGTTGTGTCTATGTTTGTGCCAATATGCAGACGTTATTATGTTGTGTCTATGTTTGTGCCAAGATACAGACGTTATTATGTTGTGTCTATGTTTGTGCCAAGATACAGACGTTATTATGTTGTGTCTATGTTTGTGCCAATATGCAGACGTTATTATGTTGTGTCTATGTTTGTGCCAATATGCAGATGTTATTATGTTGTGTCTATGTTTGTGCCAATATGCAGACGTTATTATGTTGTGTCTATGTTTGTGCCAAGATACAGACGTTATTATGTTGTGTCTATGTTTGTGCCAATATGCAGACGTTATTATGTTGTGTCTATGTTTGTGCCAATATGCAGACGTTATTATGTTGTGTCTATGTTTGTGCCAAGATACAGACGTTATTATGTTGTGTCTATGTTTGTGCCAAGATACAGACGTTATTATGTTGTGTCTATGTTTGTGCCAATATGCAGACGTTATTATGTTGTGTCTATGTTTGTGCCAATATGCAGATGTTATTATGTTGTGTCTATGTTTGTGCCAATATGCAGACGTTATTATGTTGTGTCTATGTTTGTGCCAAGATACAGACGTTATTATGTTGTGTCTATGTTTGTGCCAATATGCAGACGTTATTATGTTGTGTCTATGTTTGTGCCAATATGCAGACGTTATTATGTTGTGTCTATGTTTGTGCCAAGATACAGACGTTATTATGTTGTGTCTATGTTTGTGCCAAGATACAGACGTTATTATGCTGTGTCTATGTTTGTGCCAAGATGCAGACGTTATTATGTTGTGTCTATGTTTGTGCCAATATGCAGACGTTATTATGTTGTGTCTATGTTTGTGCCAATATGCAGACGTTATTATGTTGTGTCTATGTTTGTGCCAATATGCAGACGTTATTATGTTGTGTCTATGTTTGTGCCAAGATACAGACGTTATTATGCTGTGTCTATGTTTGTGCCAAGATGCAGACGTTATTATGTTGTTTCTATGTTTGTGCCAAGATGCAGACGTTATTATGTTGTTTCTATGTTTGTGCCAAGATACAGACGTTATTATGTTGTGTCTATGTTTGTACCACGATGCATAAGTTATTATGTTGTTTCTATGTTTGTGCCAAGATGCAGACGGTATTATGTTGTGTCTATGTTTGTGCCAAGATGCAGACGGTATTATGTTGTGTCTATGTGTGTGCCAAGATGCAGACGGTATTATGTTGTGTCTATGTGTGTGCCAAGATGCAGACGGTATTATGTTGTGTCTATGTGTGTGCCAAGATGCAGACGGTATTATGTTGTGTCTATGTTTGTGCCAAGATGCAGACGTTATTATGTTGTGTCTATGTTTGTGCCAAGATGCAGACGGTATTATGTTGTGTCTATGTGTGTGCCAAGATGCAGACGGTATTATGTTGTGTCTATGTGTGTGCCAAGATGCAGACGGTATTATGTTGTGTCTATGTGTGTGCCAAGATGCAGACGGTATTATGTTGTGTCTATGTGTGTGCCAAGATGCAGACGGTATTATGTTGTGTCTATGTGTGTGCCAAGATGCAGACGGTATTATGTTGTGTCTATGTGTGTGCCAAGATGCAGACGGTATTATGTTGTGTCTATGTGTGTGCCAAGATGCAGACGGTATTATGTTGTGTCTATGTGTGTGCCAAGATGCAGACGGTATTATGTTGTGTCTATGTGTGTGCCAAGATGCAGACGGTATTATGTTGTGTCTATGTGTGTGCCAAGATGCAGACGGTATTATGTTGTGTCTATGTGTGTGCCAAGATGCAGACGGTATTATGTTGTGTCTATGTGTGTGCCAAGAACCGTCATTGCTTAAGCTTAACCCAATATGCATGTGAGTGTTGCCTGGTGTCCGGTCATCGTATACCCTAGTGCATTTTATTACTAAACACTCCAGAAAAAAGTTAATACAACATTTAAATGATGTTTATTTCCTAATTCGCTCCGCTTAAACGTAAATAAATCATTTATCCCATAATCAAGTAATTCTAGGGGGGAAAAAATCACAAACAAGATTTTAGGATGAGCCATTTGCATTACCATGTTAATCATTTATTAATATATACATGTATAAACATTCTCTTCAATTTTAAACCTGCGACCATAAAAATAACTCTGTGCGAATATTGATGCTTACAAACCTCACAACATAAATAAATCAGTGTGTGATGTAAAGTACACCATACTCTGTGTAAAAAGTATACATCTCGATATAAGACAGCCACGTAAATACGAAACTGTAGTGCCGGCTGCCCCAACCCACTCCCCTAATTATATTATATATAATATAATCTCCTCATCTTTTTCTATTATTTCTTTTTTTGTGGAGGAGGAGGAGGGGGAGGAGGTAGAAAGAAACCATGTAACTATCCAGTGTGAAAAGGCCTTCTTTGCTGCCCCGTGACTTTCCCAACGAGCAGTATAACAATAAATGGTATCATAAATTAAGAGGCTAAAAACTGTTAACATCTATTATATCATTTTTGTTTTCGGTTCAAATCGGTACCGCAACGTAGAGTAAACCTAATATAACCTGTCTGAACTAACAGTCTTAGAACTTAAATCACATACATTGTAATTGGGAGTAGCTAGGTGACAAAGTAAAAACATAAAGCTAAAGTCCGAAATTAATTTTCTAAGCCGCCATTTATGTAGATGCCATTCCTCTGACGATTCGTCTCTTTGTAATCAATCACTGGATATAAACGCTTGGTTAATCCTGGTAAAGCGCGTCGAACCTGTCGATAAATAAATTCCGATTTTAATAGAATTACCAGGTACCCCAAGATCTGCAACGATTAATACCCTCCACTTGCTGCCATTGCAAACAGAATATTTTCATAAAAAACAGAACCTTAATCTTTCGAGACTGTCGTATTCAATTCAGGGTGGGTGGGCGGGGGCCAATAAATTGACATGTATAGTGTAATGCAAACGACTTCGAATGGAGATAACTATCTACATTCCACTATTCATACTAACCGAAAATGCACGAAATAATCGTGCATATAAACACTACACTTGATTACACACCATTACCCGAATTACTGTAAACCTAGGATAAATATATATAATTTGATATGGCAAACATTACGTCTGAGTAAAAATATTACTCGAAAAGAGGGCCTGAAATGTTAAATATCAGAGCATTTATAAATTTACTAATATTAATATGGTTAAGGAGTCGTGTTACTTCTAGCGTGTTAACCACTGGATTACAGACCCGGCTGTATATATATATATAAATTGGTGTGTTTTATGTTTACCTATTGTCGCTACCGGTTGCCCATATGAACAACGCCTCCTCAAGAGATTAGTCATTTTAGATTTGTTGAGGATAGTGCAATGATACAGATATAGACCCATTCCAGTCTCATCTGGTTCTTTTACGTGCACGATGTAAAGCACCGATACGAGACCTCGGTTTAAAGTCCCAACTGAAAGATTATAATTCGGCACCCAATGGTGGTGTTAAGCAAGTCATTTGAAGACAACATTCTTAAGCATCGGTCACACTGAGACCACGCCATTTAGGCAGATATCAATATGATTGCCTAAGCCACATTAAACTATTCAGATATTCTATAAAATTGTATATTTGTTTCAAAAATTGCCTGTAAATACATATTCCAACCATATGCGGAGAGTAGAAAATAAATGGTCCCATACATGCATGTGCATCCGTGCAAATCTCTGTATCAACTGGTGGCATACATTATCAACAGATGACATACATTATCAACAGATGACATACATTATCAACAGATGACATACATTATCAACAGATGACATACATTATCAACTGATGGCATACATTATCAACAGATGACATACATTATCAACAGATGACATACATTATCAACTGATGGCATACATTATCAACAGATGACATACATTATCAACTGATGGCATACATTATCAACAGATGGCATACATTATCAACAGATGACATACATTATCGACAGATGGCATACATTATCAACAGATGGCATACATTATCAACAGATGGCATACATTATCAACTGGTGGCATACATTATCAACTGGTGGCATACATTATCAATTTGTGACATACATTATCAACTGATTGCATACATTATCAACTGGTGGCATACATTATCAACAGATGACATACATTATCAACTGGTGGCATACATTATCAACTGGTGGCATACATTATCAACAGATGACATACATTATCAACAGATGGCATACATTATCAACAGATGACATACATTATCAACAGATGACATACATTATCAACAGATGACATACATTATCAACAGATGACATACATTATCAACAGATGGCATACATTATCAACAGATGGCATACATTATCAACTGGTGGCATACATTATCAACTGGTGGCATACATTATCAATTTGTGACATACATTATCAACTGATTGCATACATTATCAACTGGTGGCATACATTATCAACAGATGACATACATTATCAACTGGTGGCATACATTATCAACTGGTGGCATACATTATCAACAGATGACATACATTATCAATTTGTGGCATACATTATCAACAGATGGCATACATTATCAACAGATGGCATACATTATCAACAGATGACAGACATTATCAATTTATGGCATGTATTGTCAACGGGTGGCATACATTATCAACTGGTGGCATACATTATCAACTGGTGACATGCATTATCAACTGGTGGCATACATTATCAGCTGGTGGCATACATTATCAACGGGTGGCATAGATTATCAACGGGTGGCATACATTATCAACGGGTGGCATACATTATCAACAGATGACATACATTATCAACTTGTGGCATACATTATCAACGGGTGTCATACATTATCAACTGGTGGCATACATTATCAACTGGTGGCATACATTATCAACGGGTGTGATACATTATCAACTGGTGGCATACATTATCAACTTGTGGCATACATTATCAACGGGTGGCATACTAGTATGTAGCTAACGTCCTGTTCCTCCGTACGAACAGAACGTTATCGAGGGTGTATTTAACTTTCAGTGCGCAAAAATGCATCGATTAGTAGGGATCATAAAGCCAAGCAGAAAAATGGAAACGGAAAATTGAAATTTAATGACGAAGAGGAGGTGACGATAGAAGTTGATGGTGTAAAGAATAAAGTGCACATGAAGAAGACGGATATAAACCCCGCAAAGCCAACACGAGATGGACAGGTAAACAATTATAACGCGAGATGGACAGGTAAACAATTATAACACGAGATGGACAGGTAAACAATTATAACACGAGATGGACAGGTAAACAATTATAACACGAGATGGACAGGTAAACAATTATAACACGAGATGGACAGGTAAACAATTACAACACGAGATGGACAGGTAAACAATTACAACACGAGATGGACAGGTAAACAATTACGACACGAAATGGACAGGTAAACAATTACAAAAGATATGGTTAGTACAATTTGCAATCACATGGTTTACGTGTGTATTTGTATACCGCATATAAATGTCGAAGGACCAGCTCACTACAAGTAGTGTGTATGTCAGACATATCGACAAACTCTTGACAAAGTTGAAATAATTATTTAGTTTAGAAAAATGTATTTTAGCTCGATTGCGAAACAAGTTCTTACAATTTATATTAATCACTCTCGAGACCTCATTACTGATGGAATACATCGCTAGGGGAGGGAGAAGACGCAACGTGTAATTTAAATGCCTTGCCAAAGGGCACACTATTTTCGGCTCCAGCGGAGTTATTTCGCACCTGAAGCGAACGTGCTACCACTGCGCTATCACGACTATCACCACAAAAACAAAACACATAATTCGAACTTCTAATGACACACAAGTAACAATAACAATTTGGAAGAACATGCTAGCTGAACGTTGAGGCGAGTGTGACGTCATTTACCAAATTCATTTCACTATTAAATGCATACAAGCTATTAACGGGTATGTAATGTCTTTTATCATAGAGCATATATAATGCAACGGTTAATTATATTCCATTTACACTGAGACGTTGGAATGACTCCACGTCACACCAGGCAGGCTGGTGGCAGCTTTAAACACTGTGTTGTGTCGAGAGGCGCTCCGTGTGTTATAGTTCTGCCTATCGTTTCGAAAATAACAAAATTTATCATCAACTATGGTATGAATGATATTAACCACATTTATATTGCAATGCCACAACTATGGTATGAATGATACTAACCACATTTATATTGCAATGCCACAACTATGGTATGAATGATGCTAACCACATTTATATTGCAATGCCACAACTATGGTATGAATGATATTAACCACATTTATATTGCAATGCCACAACTATGGTATGAATGATGCTAACCACATTTATATTGCAATGCCACAACTATGGTATGAATGATACTAACCACATTTATATTGCAATGCCACAACTATGGTATGAATGATATTAACCACATTTATATTGCAATGCCACAACTATGGTATGAATGATGCTAACCACATTTATATTGCAATGCCACAACTATGGTATGAATGATACTAACCACATTTATATTGCAATGCCACAACTATGGTATGAATGATATTAACCACATTTATATTGCAATGCCACAACTATGGTCATTACAGATCTGGTTTATTATAGGCTATTTCAAACATGTATGTTCCGAGGCTAGATTACTCGTACTCGTTTGTTTGATACCCAAAACAAATTACAATAGTCGTAACTGTTCATTCTTACATTCTTCGAGCCAAATGTCCGTTGTCGAGTAGTAAAGGTCGCTGACATGTATACCAATGTAACATATCGTTACTGGTAGTCACGGGTTCGAGCCATGTACAGACCGTGTCTCTTTATATGAAAAGATTGGCAGTTTCTTACGGAGGTTTGTGCACAAAGTACTTGTTAACCGCTGGAGTCTGCCAAGAAAATGCGATGTTAGATAAACTGCCTGTCGCTCATATGGGTACCCGGTAGTGATGATAAAGAAACATAACTCCGACCAAATAATCAAAACATGTAGAAATAGTTGAATGTGTTGTGCATGACGTATTAGTTTGACGTAATTCTGTTTATGACGTCATCGTCCTCAATGCGTAAACAACATAGCCTAATACCGCACACCTACTGGCAACGACACAGGTTTCTATCCAGTTCCGCCCATGTGGAATTTCGTTATCCTTAGCTCCACGTGACAGTAACTATTGTCTTTAGCTCCACGTGACAGTTGTCTTTAACTCTCATATAACAATCACATATTACTGTTTTATATCGTCTCGTAATCATTAGTTTTTCTAAAAGCAAAAGTAGAACATTATTTATTATGTAAAACTGAACAAATCTGAATCGCGAACACAATGTATATTTTCAACATGTATTTGAGTTTCGCTCGACGATTGATCTAGTTTATGAATGACGTAATTGAATTACGAATTGCGTCATCCAAACATCACTAAATCATTAAATTGTCTCCTTTGGCTGATAAGTCTTCATAATAACACGGGCGTATTAAATTTGGTGTGCAAGATGTACACCAAAGTATCCAGCAGTATGCATGTGTATGGGACAAGGATGTTCCACCTTTGTCGAGGACCTGCCGAATATCATTGCCCCAACCAGTGCATATGAAGGATACACTTAGCATATTGCAATGACGCTCCCACCCGATGGATTGGTCATTTGTGTATTATGTATTTACATAACTATGTGTGTACTTGTTTATGTAATGTGTTGCTATTAATTACCTACGGCTGCCAAAACCTTATTGCTGTGTTACTCACACGTGTATGCATTGTCCGTGTGTCATATGAGCATTGCCAACTAAGAGTACTGCCTTCCAGGAAGCGGCTGTATACCATGGTAAAACTGACGATGGAGATGTTGTGTGTCGAGAAGAATGCAGGGATGAAAGTAATTGCGATATGGTAAGGTGTACATACCAGATGATGGTATGAGGATTGCAGGGAGAGATACGTCTATATAGCATGATTTCGATTAGTTCGAGGAGTTGTATCGTCCGAAAAATCCAGCGAATGTCATACTGAATTATTTGATTGATGAACGATATACTCCGACTTAAGCATCGTAGTTTTCAACAACGCAGTGATTGATTAAAACCTTTGTCACTGAAGAACATCGTTGTTCATTGTTGTTTTATTACGGGGTTTAAAGTCGTATCGACAGCTTATATCATATGTCAGCTCTCCAGTACTGTGGAGGAAAACCCCGAATGCCACTCAGAGTTTCAGACACAGATATGCACCCGAATAGAGCCATCGGACCATCAGTAACCAAGCTGGACGACACCCTCACATGAAATAATTCGATAGTCCCAGTGCGATTCGAACATAAAGCAGTGCGGGGCAAGTGATGTGCTAATACATAGTGTAGTCACGGATACCTTGGTAGTTAATATACCTGTACAACGGGTGTGTTTACGTTTATTTATTGTCGCTAGAATGTTGACGGGCTGTTGACAATTGTTGGTTATCTAGAATAACGTGTGCCTATAGTATACCATCCATGTTGGTTATCTAGATTAACGTGTGCCTATAGTATACCATCCATGTTGGTTATCTAGATTAACGTGTGCCTATAGTATACCATCCATGTTGGTTATCTAGATTAACGTGTGCCTATAGTACCATCCATGTTGGTTATCTAGAATAACGTGTGCCTATAGTATACCATCCATGTTGGTTATCTAGATTAACGTGTGCCTATAGTATACCATTCATGTTGGTTATCTAGAATAACGTGTGCCTATAGTATACCATCCATGTTGGTTATCTAGAATAACGTGTGCCTATAGTATACCATTCATGTTGGTTATCTAGAATAACGTGTGCCTATAGTATACCATCCATGTTGGTTATCTAGATTAACGTGTGCCTATAGTATACCATCCATGTTGGTTATCTAGATTAACGTGTGCCTATAGTATACCATCCATGTTGGTTATCTAGAATAACGTGTGCCTATCATTAACATGGTATATATATTAGCATGGACGTAGACACTATTGTCGTATGCATGATATTGATCTAGTTCTTTGTACATTGTTTTTACTTAGTCGTGTTTAGTGGAAGGAGATGAAGCCACGGTGTTTGTACATGGAAATAAAGCTCTTGTGATTACCGGGGGATCAGGAGAAACCGACTTCGCTATCCCACTGCCAGTGCCGAGTACGACTTTGATAACAATTTTTCGTATCTAAATAATTAGAATAGCATGACTTGTTTGAACATTAATCATATTATTGTATTTTATTTTAAATTTGGATTTAAAGTGGCATCAACTGTTTAGGTCGTATGGCCACTTTCCAATTATGTTTAATCATATGTTATTGCAAATCAATAGTAAATATGTCATACACATAAAGGTACAATACATAGCATGAACATTAGACAACCAGAAAGTCAAGCTAACGTTTCATTTAATTGACTTTCCAATTACTATGATGGCGGAGAACCCAGTGTGCCTAACAGAGAAGTATTTCAGGCACGGATGACACCCGGGTAGAACCAACGACCTCTCGAATGTCAACTGGATATGGAGGGGGGGTGAGTGTATGGAGGAAGGGAAGCGAGAACGAGATAGAGCGAGCGAGATTGGGGCATAGAGGTAGTGATATTACAATTCAAACTGTCTATGAATAAAACACTAGCTTACTAAAATGATTAGTACTATCTGAGCTGAGGCATTATGTGGTTTCTATTCTTTAATTGATTCCATTTGCCAACACAGTACATCTGCCCAACGTTTCTCTGAGAGGTAAATCCATCCATTTGGCATCAACTACAAATGTCTTGGTGTGCCTTCATGCCGTGCGGGGTACACGACAAGCCACACATCTAGGGTTCTAGATGTCTTAGGAACTTGGTGTGCCTTCATGCCGTGCGGGGTACAAGACAAGCCACACATCTAGGGTTCTAGATGTCTTAGGAACTTGGTGTGCCTTCATGCCGTGCGGGGTACAAGACAAGCCACACATCTAGGGTTCTAGATGTATTAGGAACTTGGTGTGCCTTCATGCCGTGCGGGGTACAAGACAAGCCACACATCTAGGGTTCTAGATGTCTTAGGAACTTGGTGTGCCTTCATGCCGTGCGGGGTACACGACATGACAAACATCTAGGGTTCTAGATGACTTAGGAACTTGGTGTGCCTTCATGCCAGCAGAACGTTATATATTTGAAAGAACAACAATAGTCTATTCTCAACTCCAGTCAATATGATCGTCCCATATAGAAACACTGTGTAATGCGCCATAAAGCAAACCATATCTACCTGTATATAGTATACTATATATAGAAACACTGATGATGAAATTTAGAAATTAAGAAACCCATGTGATCTTGTTATATATATATATGTATTTAAATGTACCTGATAAAGAATTAGAACTGTGATTTGCTTAATTGTGATAAATTACGAACATATAAAACTTACAAGCATTGTTTAAGTACCGAGTTGTGTTGTAAATTACAAAGAGACCACCGTCGTAAATTACGTTATTGTAGCTTACCATTAACAATAGATCGATCGTTATGCTGCATGAACAGTTCCATTATATAATAGAATATGTAAATTGTGCAATAATGGTTCAGTCGAAGATGAAAAACACTTCGTTGTAGACTGTGATTTATATTCCGATATAAGAGTAACATTTTTTGAAATACATGTATATACTTGTAATATATATATTTAAATGTAGTATATATATGTGTTTCTATATTCCACACATAGATATTACACGTAGGCGCAAACGAGCGTCTCGTTTCCTGAGGTCACTTCAAAGTGAACTAACAAGCGCTGGTGTCGTGAAACTTATTGCCTTTCCTGATTCCGAATTCATGGCCGTGTGAGTAGTGTTAATTGATTAATCTTTCTTTTTCCTTAAATCCTGTCGGTAATCTCGGTAATTATGAATTGCAAGTCAACGTCCTCTAATATATGTTGATGATCAGAATGGATATGCTATTTTCTTGGATTTACTTCAAAATATTCATTTAAGCGTTAAACCATTTTCTTTTTAACATCTTCAATTATTTACACAATATTACTAGACATTGCTTAAGGTAAAATTAAACTATAACATACGTAAACATACATATATATATATATATATCTCTAATGTTACAGTACTGTAGCTATGTTCCCATGTATATCAATGTTTACATAAACAGATATATCTCTAATGTTACAGTACTGTAGCTATGTTCCCATGTATATCAATGTTTACATAAACAGATATATCTCTATAATGTTACAGTACTGTAGCTATGTTCCCGGGTATATCAATGTTTACATAAACAGATATATCTCTATAATGTTACAGTACGGTAGCTATGTTCCCGGGTATATCAATGTTTACATAAACAGATATATCTCTATAATGTTATAGTACTGTAGCTATGTTTCCGAGTATATCAATGCTTACATAAACAGATATATCTCTATAATGTTATAGTACGGTAGCTATGTTCCCGAGTATATCAATGCTTACATAAACAGATATATCTCTATAATGTTATAGTACTGTAGCTATGTTTCCGAGTATATCAATGCTTACATAAACAGATATATCTCTATAATGTTATAGTACTGTAGCTATGTTCCCGGGTATATCAATGTTTACATAAACAGATATATCTCTATAATGTTATAGTACTGTAGCTATGTTTCCGAGTATATCAATGCTTACATAAACAGATATATCTCTATAATGTTATAGTACTGTAGCTATGTTTCCGAGTATATCAATGCTTACATAAACAGATATATCTCTATAATGTTATAGTACTGTAGCTATGTTCCCGAGTATACCAATGCTTACATAAACAGGGTATATCAATGTGTATTATACATCATGAATAGGTTTCACGTATGTTCAGTGTTCTAATTCATTTCAGTCTATTGCTGTTAATTTATATGTAAAATGATCATTCTCTTAATATGTACTTGTAAAATACTGAAATAAATAATATTTAAACTAATTGAAAGAATTTGACAATATATATATTGCGACTCTACATATAAGATAGTTTAGACATAATTATAAAGTGTAGTATTTATGTGTAGTGTTTCTATGGCAACGTCGTCATTTCTATGAAAACTCAAGTATAAAAGAAGTTGTTTTGAAAATCGCAATACATTTTACAATATCTAAAATGACTGATCACTTCAGGAGGCGTCGCTCATATGGGCAACCGGTAGCGACGGAAAATAAACGTAAAACACACACACATCGCAAAATTAAACGACATTTTACAACATCTAAAATGACTAATCTCTTCAGGAGGCGTCGCTCATATGGGCAACCAGTAGCGGCGATAAATAAGCGTAAAGCACACACATCGCAAAAATAAACGACATTTTACAAAATAGAGATTTTACGTTT
This sequence comes from Archivesica marissinica, assembly GCA_014843695.1. Classification (NCBI taxonomy): domain Eukaryota; kingdom Metazoa; phylum Mollusca; class Bivalvia; order Venerida; family Vesicomyidae; genus Archivesica; species Archivesica marissinica. The sequence goes on from CM026393.1 coordinate 44,403,748, forward strand.
CAGTTTTATGACACTCAATTCAAACAACATGGTGGATGCAACGAATGACGTCGAGTATTTCCTGACTCTCATCGCAAACGAGGTATGTGTAACAAAATCATGTAATAAAACGGGTTTATAATCTGTGAGTTATAGTGCACTATCTGTGATAGCTCCATTTATATTGTTATACAATCTATTTCCATGGATACGTTCTCGTTCTCTATATTATGTTAGGGTAGTATGTTCCAATGTGTGATTCTTTAATAGAGGGGTTTCCAAAAATGGCTAATGATAGCTTGACTTTGAGAAGGGTCGTTCGGGGTAAAGGTTACGACTAGAGTTCTTGCAAGGCAGTGTGCGAGGGGGCATGTTAGCGCTAGTTTATGGGGTAATGCCCTTGAATAAGCTACCTAAAGATATATAGATGGTGGACTAGGGAGTATCGTGTGAAGTGTGAATATCGTGTACTGAACGTATTACGTCCATGGGAACTTGCGATTTCCATAGCGTTGGATAAACAGCTTGGTATAGAATAATGCAAGAGCTTTTGGGTAACGAGATTACTAGAACTGCTAGGATAACGACGGGGTTCATAAGCCCGCGGTGTCATGTTAGGGTGTCACGTGATATGTTGTCACGTGTCGTAGTGTGACATAATTATGTATGGAACATAGTCGTAGCAATTAACACGTTATAGCTACAGACTAATACATTACTTTAAACATTGAAGATGATTTGTTTAAAGTCAAATATGTGTTTAAAATGAGTGTCACGATTTCTAAAACGGTCCTTGAAATGTATGTATGTATGTATGTTCCATTAATGTCAAACCACTTGCGGGGACCTAGACATGTTTTCCTGGGGAGGCTTAGCGGACCGAAGCGGTTAACCATTACTAAGCAATATGCCCAATGACACTACATAAGTGGCCTGACCGAGTATCGAACCCGGGACCGTTCTATTCCAAATCCGACTTTCTACCACTGGACCACGGACACCATGTAATTGTGCTAGTCATAAAACCAGTATTACATAAGCTTCCCAGTGAAGAAATACAACCAATTACAATTAAAATGTACTCGGACAAATATCACATTTTAACATTCATATGAAAAGAAAATATATGCGAACAAGAATGTTGTATATGAGGAATTATCTAGCGGTGTGTCCATTTCCTCATAATCTATAGGAATGCGACCAAGAATGTTGTATATGAGGAATTATCTAGCGGGGTGTCCAGTTCCTCATAATCTATAGGAATGCGACCAAGAATGTTGTAATTATCTAGCGGTGTGTCCAGTTCCTCATAATCTATAGGAATGCGACCAAGAATGTTGTATATGAGGAATTATCTAGCGGGGTGTCCAGTTCCTCATAATCTATAGGAATGCGACCAAGAATGTTGTAATTATCTAGCGGTGTGTCCAGTTCCTCATAATCTATAGGAATGCGACCAAGAATGTTGTATATGAGGAATTATCTAGCGGGGTGTCCAGTTCCTCATAATCTATAGGAATGCGACCAAGAATGTTGTAATTATCTAGCGGTGTGTCCAGTTCCTCATAATCTATAGGAATGCGACCAAGAATGTTGTATATGAGGAATTATCTAGCGGGGTGTCCAGTTCCTCATAATCTATAGGAATGCGACCAAGAATGTTGTAATTATCTAGCGGTGTGTCCAGTTCCTCATAATCTATAGGAATGCGACCAAGAATGTTGTATATGAGGAATTATCTAGCGGTGTGTCCATGTCCTCATAATCTATAGGAATGCGACCAAGAATGTTGTATATGAGGAATTATCTAGCGGTGTGTCCATGTCCTCATAATCTATAGGAATGCGACCAAGAATGTTGTATATGAGGAATTATCTAGCGGTGTGTCCATTTCCTCATAATCTCTAGGAATGCGACCAAGAATGTTGTATATGAGGAATTATCTAGCGGTGTGTCCATGTCCTCATAATCTATAGGAATGCGACCAAGAATGTTGTATATGAGGAATTATCTAGCGGTGTGTCCATGTCCTCATAATCTATAGGAATGCGACCAAGAATGTTGTATATGAGGAATTATCTAGCGGTGTGTCCATTTCCTCATAATCTCTAGGAATGCGACCAAGAATGTTGTATATGAGGAATTATCTAGTGGTGTGTCCATGTCCTCATAATCTATAGGAATGCGACCAAGAATGTTGTATATGAGGAATTATCTAGCGGTGTGTCCATTTCCTCATAATCTATAGGAATGCGACCAAGAATGTTGTATATGAGGAAGTATCTAGCGGTGTGTCCATTTCCTCATAATCTATAGGAATGCGACCAAGAATGTTGTATATGAGGAATTATCTAGCGGTGTGTCCATTTCCTCATAATCTATAGGAATCATTGCAACAACAACATTTACTTTAATTCAACGTCAGACTACACTGTAGCAACATGACACAAAATGTAAATACAATATTATACAAACAAAATTGCATTTGTTAAAGTTGAAATGTACGTCATATATGCGGATAATTACAGACAAGCATGTCTGATTGTCATTTTGACAGGAGACATTTATAGTCCAGCGTTTGATATGAATGCTTAGAGAATAGTATCCCGAATTTAACAGAACGTTGTTCCTCTTTCTGCGCGGTCACTTGCATTCTATTCAGGTCAATCGTAATTTATATAAAGTGCACATTAGCATCATCGATCGTTTCACGGGTGGTATGTCAATAGTGGCGAAATAAATAGTTAAAGTTAGACAATAGCGAATAACTGATTTTGCGTACATCATTTTTAGCATCCATTGCACGCATATAAAGGGACACTCGAATACAGCATATACCACTCGGACAGAGCACTGGCTGGACACTCGCATACAACACTGGACACTCACATACTGCGCGGAACACTCACAACATTCACATACTGCTCGAAACACTCACATACTGCGCGGAACACTCACATACTGTGCGGAACACTCACATACTGCGCGGAACACTCACATACTGTGCGGAACACTCACATACTGCGCGGAACACTCATAGACAGCACGTCACGATTTCAACTAATGAACCATTCCAGGAATTCATATTTCCAGATTAACTATTTGCTATTGTGTTACATAATAGTATGTAATGTATGATATTACTGTAATATTATATTTGTAGATGACACTACATTATCAGAGCCTTAAAGACTATGGACTAACGATGACGCGTGGAGTTGGTGGAGCAAGTGGACCTCTCGATATAGCCATTCAGATAGTTCATATAGAGTTCCCTCAATACGATGTACGTATTACCTTAAACGTCGGTATTGTCATTAACAGTTAGTTCATATAGAGTTCCCTCATTACGATGTACGTATTACCTTAAACTTCGGTATTGTCATTAACAGTTAGTTCATATAGAGCCCCCCCCCCCAATACGATGTACGTATTACCTTAAACTTCGGTATTGTCATTAACAGTTAGTTCCCCATACGGTGTACGTATTACCGTATACTTTGATATTTTCATTCGGAACAGACAGAAACAAGTTGTTTATAATGCTCAGTAAATGTATGTCTAAGCACTATAGATTAGCACAGTGTATAATGTATAAACACGTGCATATTGAGCTTAATGTTGATACGGTTGTCAGTGGAATTAACGATCCATATGGTTTCAGTGATATTAGATGAGGAGTGTTGAGCTGAAATTGGAAGCATTACAGTAGCGATAATAAATATTAATTAAAAATGATTTACATTTTACTGGTTTCCTGATGTGGGTAACTATAACTAATTGTGAGGTTTTACTGGTATCATGTTGTGTGAAACTATAGCTAATTGTGAGGTTTTACTGGTTTCGTGTTGTGGGAAACTATAACTAATTGTGAGGTTTTACTGGTTTCGTGTTGTGGGAAACTATAACTAATTGTGAGGTTTTACTGGTTTCGTGTTGTGGGAAACTATAACTAATTGTGAGGTTTTACTGGTTTCGTGTTGTGTGAAACTATAACTAATTGTGAGGTTTTACTGGTTTCGTGTTGTGTGAAACTATAACTAATTGTGAGGTTTTACTGGTTTCGTGTTGTGGGAAACTATAACTAATTGTGAGGTTTTACTGGTTTCGTGTTGTGGGAAACTATAACTAATTGTGAGGTTTTACTGGTTTCGTGTTGTGGGAAACTAACTAATTGTGAGGTTTTACTGGTTTCGTGATGTGTGAAACTATAACTAATTGCGAGGTTTTACTGGTTTCGTGTTGTGGGAAACTATAACTAATTGTGAGGTTTTACTGGTTTCGTGTTGTGGGAAACTATAACTAATTGTGAGGTTTTACTGGTTTCGTGTTGTGGGAAACTATAACTAATTGTGAGGTTTTACTGGTTTCGTGTTGTGTGAAACTATAGCTAATTGTGAGGTTTTACTGGTTTCGTGTTGTGTGAAACTATAACTAATTGTGAGGTTTTACTGGTTTCGTGTTGTGGGAAACTATAGCTAATTGTGAGGTTTTACTGGTTTCGTGTTGTGGGAAACTATAACTAATTGTGAGGTTTCACTGGTATCGTGTTGTGGGAAACTATAACTAATTGTGAGGTTTTACTGGTATCGTGTTGTGTGAAACTATAATTAATTGTGAGGTTTTACTGGTTTCGTGTTGTGTGAAACTATGACTAATTGTGAGGTTTTACTGGTATCGTGTTGTGTGAAACTATAACTAATTGTGAGGTTTTACTGGTTTCGTGTTGTGGGAAACTATAACTAATTGTGAGGTTTTACTGGTTTCGTGTTGTGGGAAACTATAACTAATTGTGAGGTTTTACTGGTTTCGTGTTGTGGGAAACTATAGCTAATTGTGAGGTTTTACTGGTTTCGTGTTGTGGGAAACTATAACTAATTGTGAGGTTTTACTGGTTTCGTGTTGTGTGAAACTATAACTAATTGTGAGGTTTTACTGGTTTCGTGTTGTGTGAAACTATAACTAATTGTGAGGTTTTACTGGTTTCGTGTTGTGTGAAACTATAACTAATTGTGAGGTTTTACTGGTTTCGTGTTGTGTGAAACTATAACTAATTGTGAGGTTTTACTGGTTTCGTGTTGTGTGAAACTATAACTAATTGTGAAGTTTTACTGGTTTCGTGTTGTGTGAAACTATAGCTAATTGTGAGGTTTTACTGGTTTCGTGTTGTGTGAAACTATAACTAATTGTGAGGTTTTACTGGTTTCGTGTTGTGTGAAACTATAACTAATTGTGAGGTTTTACTGGTTTCGTGTTGTGGGAAACTATAACTAATTGTGAGGTTTTACTGGTATCGTGATGTGGGAAATTAAAACTAATACTGGCTAATTTAATGTGTTTGATGTTTGATGATAAAGACGCACGTACACAGCACGCACACAGCACGCACACATCACGTACACAGCACGCACACAGCTCCCACACAGCACGCACACAGCACGCTCACAGCACGTACACAGCACGCACACAGCACGCTCACAGCTTATATGAGGTGGTATGGAGATTATCCAGCTATTATTGGTGAAGGAAGACCCTGGTTGCTTCTCAGAGCCACGAGAGCCGGTCACACACTATTTGTTCTTCTATACCTATATAATACACATAGCACCGTATATATACCCTCCTAAATAGCGTGACAGGCTCTTGTGCTCCGAGCAGTATTTCAGACACGGGCCGACATCCCGATAGAACCACTGATCTTCCACAAAACAGCTGCATAGATTCCTCACGTGAAAGTATTCGAAACCCATAATGGGATTCTATACTACAGCTGCATAGATTCCTCACGTGAAAGTATTCGAAACCCATAATGGGATTCTATACTACAGCTGCATAGATTCCTCACGTGAAAGTATTCGAAACCCATAATGGGATTCTATACTACAGCTGCATAGATTCCTCACGTGAAAGTATTCGAAACCCATAATGGGATTCTATACTACAGCTGCATAGATTCCTCACGTGAAAGTATTCGAAACCCATAATGGGATTCTATGCTACAGCTGCATAGATTCCTCACGTGACAGTATTCGAAACCCATAATGGGATTCTATACTACAGCTGCATATATTCCTCACATGAAAGTATTCGAAACCCACAATGGGATTATATTCTACAGCTGTGAATGTCAAGGTGATTTAATGTCAACGACTTTAACAATTCGGCCTCAGAATTCCCATTTGTTATTGTAAACTTTGCAATTATTGTCAAGACACACTGCAGAAAGAATGCATAAAGACAATTATTAAATGTGATTTATATTAAAAAACATAATCCATCGACTTTGCTGTTTATAGTTTCAATCTGTTCGTTAACGGTATAAATAGTGGTATGCGCTATACGCATGTTAAATGTATTGTATTACGTGACATATATATTATTATATATGTGTATGTTTATAACGATGTACCATGTACAAGAATTTAGTATTGATATGAACACATACAATCGTATTATTTGGCCATAAAAATTATACAAAATTTAATTTACTATGAAAGATAAAAAATGAAATGTCTGCTCCAAATTGCTACAATACTTCAATACTACATCAATGCTATATTTCAGAGCAACACCCAAACGTTTGTCAATTTTGCTTGGTCAAGCGACAATGTTGTTGGTGACAGTGTATTATATAACGCTTTCAACATTGGGACTACTTCGGGAGATGGCATGCTGTATGACTTTAAGGACTGGATTGCGAACACTTACACAACTAGTATTGCATATGACCATGCAACTGCATTAACGGGGTAAATATACATTGGCATTAGTTATAATGTGTTAGTGTTTGCAGGAACACAGTCAGTTAAAATTAATAGTAGTGTTGTGCACATTGAATTAATATTCATTTCCAGTCAGTTATTGTAATTTATGTTATGGTATAATGATGACGTTTGAGATGGATGAAGTCGCTGTGGATGTGTACTATAGAGCAACTATTGATAGCATCACGACTAACATATAGCGCATCAGTTGTCATGGTAACACGCAGGACTTGTAATCCAGGGATGGACCGTAGACTAGCTAATATGTTAATATGATTTATAATGAATTTGTAAGGCGAAGTCGTGTATCATTGCTTTACATTGAAAAGAACAACATGAGCCCATGGATTTCGAAAATGTCTGTATCATTACACTATCGTTCACACTCGTAAATGACTAATCTACTCAGGGGGTGCCGCTCATGTGGGTGGGTAACCTGTAGTGACAATAAATATCCAATACAGGATGATTCTAACACAGCCATGAAAACATACAACAAATGGGAAAGAAAAAGTGAATATTTAAAATATGCTACATCATATTCACACTCCTTTATGCTGATGACATTGTTTTATTAGATATGTTTTATTAGCTATATTAAGATGAGCATGATTTACAAATGTTGCTGAACGATTGGTGTTGACTTACTGATATGTCAATTAATGCAGGGGAAAATAATATAGTGCACTTCCGTCCATATAGTCAGACAAAGTCTGAATACATATATAAATGTGGATAATGGACTGTACGATTAGCGCAGTGGTTAGCGCGCTCGCTTCTCACCAATGCAGCCAGGGTTCGGTCCTCTGGTCTGGAAGAATGTTACGGTGGTTGCCAGATCAGACGGGTTGGGTTTTCTCCGGGTACTCCGGTGTCCTCCCACACGAATGACCACACTATATTAGTTTTTCATCTACGCCAACGTGAGTAAGCTTGTTTCGCAAGTCGTGCGTTAGAATTATTGATAGCTAAATGTAAAATTACTTGAGGGGTACAGAATAATGTAATCACCAAACTATACGACACTATTGACGGGCCTGTAATTGCTTATGGTGCCTCACTATATGGGTTTAAAACCTTTCCTTGTATAAATGCCGTCCAAAACCGTGCTATGTCGGTAAGCACATCGGTATGAACACATACAAAGCATATCGGTATATCTCTATAAATAGCATTACTGGTACTACTGAATGATGTGGCAACACATTAAGAACGTACTGTAAATTTAAGCAGCTATTTCAACCTGGCGAATAGTTTCAATCTTTATTATAGTCTCGTAGCATATTATGAAACAAAAGCATGAACAATACTCAACAGTACATAGCCATTAAATGTTAATGAATTATATGAGACATATATCACACTAATATATATCACACAATATCACATACAATCATTATTGTTATATACAAGGTAAAGTTGAGCAGTAGCCGTTAATTGTGATATCTAACAAGATCCTACTAATTAAAAATGTTAATTTCGTACATGTACGCGTAGGATTTGATGTAATACTCTCGCCTTTTGCCAGCAGTCTAATATTAATAATAATGGTATGCAAGTACAATGGTATGACGCCACGACAGGTATCCAATTACCGCTAAACAATAATGTTGCTAAATATAGCAAATGTTCAAATCATCTTTAGCAGATAAACCTGTTCTATTACTAATCGATAGTAAATAGAGGATATTTGTTTATTTTGAGTGAATATGAAGCGAGACAATTTTCATATTTGAAATTTTCTCACCACTCAGTGAGATATATTCCATATTCACTCAAAACAAACAAATTTTCTTTTTATTGTATGCTAATTGGCTAATTTTGCGCGGATGAATACATTGACGACTATACGTCGTGAGTCGATACACAAATATGCCGCCATCTTGAATTTAAAGTTGAATCGAGGCAAAATACATGAAAACATTTATTGTTACAATTTGCAGTGACAAAATTCGAAACATTGTCAGTTGTATTTCGCTTTTGATTTGTTTCATAACAAAAACAATAATACAGGTAAATAGTGTTATTGAAGTCAGTTAAACGGTGAAAATTAAATGGCACGTGTGAAACGGTGCAAGAATAGTGTATTGGGAAGGGTGATAACAAATAAAGAAGTCCGGCAAAATACAGTGATATACTGATATGCAGTGAGATGTGGATTATATCTCACTGATAGAACACTGTATTACATCAATTAGCATAAAATAAATATATTTGTCTTTGACAGGTATGATCTAAGCACGATGGTAACATATTACGACGGTACAACAGCCGTTTCACACACGCTTGCAGGTAAGACATAATACTTTGAGATTAGTAGACACGTTCCGACTGTACACCCTATGTGCCCGGTCTTGCAGGTACGACATACTACTTTGAGATTAGTATACACGTTCCGACTGTACACCCTATGTGCCCGGTCTTGCAGGTACGACATACTACTTTGAGATTAGTAGACACGTTCCGACTGTACACACTATGTTCCCGGTCTTGCAGGTACGACATAATACTTTGAGTTTAGTAGACACGTTCCGACTGTACACCCTATGTGCACGGTCTTACAGGTACGACATACGACTATGAAACTAGTATATAATTTTAAATTACTTGTGACTAGCTATTGTTATGTATTTCAGGAATAGCATGGGTTGGTTCTCTTTGTGAATCTAGATATGCAAGCGTGGGTTATCATACGTCTGCGATAGAGTTAACCAGTGCGTTTTCTAGATTGATCAGTCACGAATTAGGGCACGGGTAAGGATATGAGAATGTAATAAGCTTTTTGATCGTGTTTATTTTATCGGAATGTCATATAGCAAATCTGTATGTGTTGTACACGGCTTGCTGGATTGTTCTTTCAGTTTATTTGATTCCGTTTCGAGTTTATAATATTTCATTCCGAGATCATTAAACTCCCGACGCAAGACGTCCGACGCAAGGCGTCTGGTTCATTGTTTCGTACCTGTATCTTTTTATAAAAAGTTTACCATACTACTCGTCTTACTTTTAAGACCTATCTTCATAATTGTGCTTTTCTATCTACGCTAGTTATACGAGCAATGCCCTGGGAACATAATGTTCGAAGGAGAACCAAGTAGCAGCTGGAATGTACCCAAGGATGCCCCAAATAAGATTGCAGTATACTAAATAAATAAGTAGAATGGCGACATAATATTTAGATTCATAGATGTATTAGAAAATACGATTTCAATATTTCAGAATTGGATCTCAACATGACGGTACGGATGGGTGTGATAATTTTAAAAACATTATGGCGACGGGATTGTTCTATGAATCAACATCGACACAAGATGATTATTATAAATTTTCTAGTTGCTCTGCGAACTATATCAACAACCATCTCTCAAAGTAAGCATCAGTTGCACAGTCAATTTACCAATAGAGCAACGATATACCATTTTCTAGATCAATTTGTTTAAAGAAATTGGACCGGCCTAGATTACGGACAATTCTCGTAGATGCACTTACAAAAATGGATGGGTTTTACTTTTATATTACCTGTCAATAGTAGTATTGAGGTCCAGGTAGAGTTATCGATAATTACTTGTTGAAAACTTATAATTTGATTTGAATGTTAAATATTGTCATTTAATCACAAATTATTTGGAAAAATAAATATGAGTATAATTCCAGCAAACGTTTATTAAAATCCTAAGATTTTGACATAATAGTATTTAATTGGTTTAATATAATGTCATTCCCATTTGTATCCCATGTATGTCATTTCATCTGGGTTTGGTAACCACATATACAAAATGTTGGCCACTCACTATGGAAGTAGTTTCCACCTATGCCATGTAACATTACCATGTCGAGCATCAGTATTTTCTGGATGTAACGAGGACCATTCCATGCGCCATAGTTAAATAGCATGCCACCCAACTGCTGCTCGTTTGTTTCACTGGACGATGCATGGGGCGCAAGCACAATATGGACATTCATATGCACCCCCCATAAATATTTGCTATACAATGAATCTGTCGGGGCCTAAAAACATGCACTGCAAATAGCATAGCCAGTTAGAACAGTTACAAGTGAGTTTATCATGTAGCACGAGGAAAGCAATCATAAGTAAGAGATACTGTTTCTATCGCGTACAGCACTTTAATCACATACTAGTTTGGTAGGCGTTGCTGTATTTTATCTTCGGATTTGAACAAGATAAAGAGTATGAAGCGATCTCTTTAATACAACAATTTATATGTTATACTATATTTCGGGTTTTACGCCTGCATCAGCACCATTTTGGGCTATATCGCCGGCGGGCAGTTTACCTAACAACACCTTTCCTGGACAGGCTCAGCGGTTAACCAGTACTTGGGTGCACCAACCTCCGTAAGAAACTGCCAACTTTTTCATATAGATGAGACACGGTCTGAGCGGGGCTCGAACCCGTGACCATCAGTGATGATAGGTTACAGTGGTATACAAGTCAGCGATAATACAACAAATGTAAGAGAAAATATGAACATGAATTACGTGTATTATATAGTATCCCCTCTCTGTACGTTATCTTAGATATATCATACCTTACATCGTATACTTCCAGCATCTATTCAGCTTATTTCGTCAGTACGTGTCTGTCGGATCCAACACAAATTTTCTTGGATAGTTTCTGTTCCGGCGTCTCTGGCAGCCATACTGGCGTTACGACACAATGTCAATTGAAGTATGGCTCGAATAGTGTTCCGTACACCGGGGTAAGATGTGCTTTATGTTATGTGACAAGAAAGTAATACTGTATTCATAAATAAGAAATGTTTGCATTCCTTTAACTCTTTCACCGCCAATGTCGCATAAAAGCGACTTTGTAAAAAAAAGTAGAGAACCCGGACAGAACAGAACATGCCGTCTGATCAGGCTATATGCCGATTGCTCTTCAGACAGTGTAGCTGAAGCACCTGTCCGAATAGCAAACAACATAAATCCTGATTACGCCACGGCTGATCTGGATCTATGTTGTTTGCACATGTTTTGAATTTATTCGGCGCTGAAAGAGTTAATGACTAATAATACAACATGTCATGTGTCAGTCTACGACATATACGAGAGTGGAATGGATGTTCCATCGAGGATCACCGCATCTTAGTGACGCATGTACCTGTACCTAAGGACATAACACATCCCATATGTTACTGTATCGTTCCCATTATACAAAATTATCATTACCCTTAAAGGGATGGAACATATATATATATGCAGTATGAAGCATCTTATACGTATAAATGCACCTGGTATTATATACCATGTCTACCCTCAACTGTCGCTGGCACACATTCTTGTGTGAGCGACAGTCGGAGATATGAACACCGAACACACACTGAGATTACAGCAGCCCTCATAGCCCTCTAAACATCTAGTTATAATAATTACGATCGGCCAAAACCACCACTTTTAGATGATGTGTATTGTAACCATCTTAGAAAACTTAGCCGCCCAAATGCATTTATGCGGGGGCCACTTTAAATAAACTTAGCTATCAGTCAGTCGGTCATTTATTATTGAATTTAATTAACAAGTCTTCGTAAAACGAGACAAATGAGCCTCTGGCTGTAGCTCGATGGTAGATTTCGGAATTGCGACGCCATGTTGGATGCTTATTTTGTTTACAGAGCTTATTAATACATACAGTGCTCATTTGTATAGTCATTACACTAGTGAAATACGAAACATATGTAATGGCGATATTACCCGTCATGCAGGGCAAATTATGTTAAACAATATGCAATGGCGATATTACCCGTCATGCAGGGCAAATTATGTTATACAATATGCAATGGCGATATTACCCGTCATGCAGGGCAAATTATGTTATACAATATGTGATGGCGATATTACCCGGCTGAAGGGTAAATTATGTTATACAATATGTGATGGCTGTATTACCCGTCATGCAGGGCAAATTATGTTATACAATATGTGATGGCGATATTACCCGTCTGAAGGGTAAATTATGTTATACACTATGTGATGGCGATATTACCCGTCATGCAGGGCAAATTATGTTATACAACATGCAATGGCGATATTACCCGTCTGCAGGGAAAATTATGTTATACACTATGTGATGGCGATATTACCCGGCTGAAGGGTAAATTATGTTAAACAATATGCAATGGCGATATTACCTGTCTGTAGGGTAAATTATGTTATACACTATGTGATGGCGATATTACTCGGCTGAAGGGTAAATTATGTTAAACAATATGCAATGGCGATATTACCTGTCTGTAGGGTAAATTATGTTATACACTATGTGATGGCGATATTACTCGGCTGAAGGGTAAATTATGTTAAACAATATGCAATGGCGATATTACCTGTCTGTAGGGTAAATTATGTTATACACTATGTGATGGCGATATTACTCGGCTGAAGGGTAAATTATGTTAAACAATATGCAATGGCGATATTACCTGTCTGTAGGGTAAATTATGTTATACACTATGTGATGGCGATATTACTCGGCTGAAGGGTAAATTATGTTAAACAATATGCAATGGCGATATTACCTGTCTGCAGGGCAAATTATGTTATACACTATGTGATGGCGATATTACCCGGCTGAAGGACAAATTATGTTATACAATATGTGATGGCGATATTACCCGGCTGAAGGACAAATTATGTTATACAATATGTGATGGCGATATTACCCGTATGCAGGGCAAATTATGTTATACAATATGCAATGGCGATATTACCCGTCATGCAGGGCAAATTATGTTATACAATATGTGATGGCTGTATTACCCGTCATGCAGGGCAAATTATGTTATACACTATGTGATGGCGATATTACCCGTATGCAGGGCAAATTATGTTATACAATATGCAATGACGATATTACCCGTCTGCAGGGCAAATAATGTTATACAATATGTGATGGCTGTATTACTCGTCTGCAGAGCAAATTATGCTATACAATATGTGATGGCTGTATTACCCGTCTGCAGAGCAAATTATGTTATACACTATGTGATGGCGATATTACCCGTATGCAGAGCAAATTATGTTATGCAGTATGTGATGGCTGTATTACCCGTCTGCAGAGAAAATTATGTTATACAATATGTGATGACGATATTACCCGGCTGCAGGGCATATAATGTTATACACTATGTGATGGCGATATTACCCGTTTGCAGGGCATATAATGTTATACACTATGTGATGTCGATATTACCCGTCTACAGAGCAAATTATGTTATACAATATGCAATGGCGATATTACCCGTCTGCAGAGCAAATTATGTTATACAATATGTGATGGCTGTATTACCCGTCTGCAGGGTACAGTGTGTTATACAATATTTGATGGCGATATTACCCGTCTGCAGGGCAAATTATGTTATACAATATGTGATGGCTGTATTACCCGTCTGCAGAGCAAATTATGTTATACAATATGTGATGGCGATATGACCCGTCTGCAGGGCAAATTATGTTATACACTATGTGATGGCGATATTACCCGTCTGAAGGGCAAATTATGTTATACAATATGTGATGGCTGTATTACCCGGCTGCAGGGCACAGTGTGTTATACAATATGTGATGGCGATATTACCCGTCTGAAGGGTAAATTATGTTATACAATATGTGATGGCGATATTACCCGACTGAAGGACAAATTATGTTATACAATATGTGATGGCGATATTACCCGTCTGCAGGGCAAATAATGATATACAATATGCAATGGCGATATTACCCGTCTGCAGGGCAAATTATGTTATACACTATGTGATGGCGATATTACCCGTCTGCAGGGCAAATTATGTTATACAATATGCAATGGCGATATTACCCGTCATGCAGGGCAAATTATGTTATACAATATGTGATGGCTGTATTACCCGTCATGCAGGGCAAATTATGTTATACACTATGTGATGGCGATATTACCCGTCTGCAGGGCATACTAATGTTATACACTATGTGATGGCGATATTACCCGTATGCAGGGCAAATTATGTTATACACTATGTGATGGCGATATTACCCGTCTGCAGGGCAAATTATGTTATACAATATGTGATGGCTGTATTACCCGTCTGCAGAGCAAATTATGTTATACACTATGTGATGGCGATATTACCCGTATGCAGAGCAAATTATGTTATACAGTATGTGATGGCTGTATTACCCGTCTGCAGAGCAAATTATGTTATACAATATGTGATGACGATATTACCCGGCTGCAGGGCATATAATGTTATACACTATGTGATGGCGATATTACCCGTCTGCAGGGCATATAATGTTATACACTATGTGATGGTGATATTACCCGTCTGCAGAGCAAATTATGTTATACAATATGCAATGGCGATATTACCCGTCTGCAGGGCATATAATGTTATACACTATGTGATGGCGATATTACCCGTCTGCAGAGCAAATTATGTTATACAATATGTGATGGCTGTATTACCCGTCTGCAGGGCACAGTGTGTTATACAATATATGATGGCGATATTACCCGTCTGCAGGGCAAATTATGTTATACAATATGTGATGGCGATATTATCCGTCTGCAGGGCAAATTATGTTATACAATATGTGATGGCGATATTACCCGTCTGAAGGGTAAATTATGTTATGCAATATGTGATGGCTGTATTACCCGTCTGCAGGGCACAGTTTGTTATACAATATGTGATGGCGATATTACCCGTCTGCAGGGCAAATAATGTTATACAATATGTGATGGCTGTATTACCCGTCTGCAGGGCAAATAATGTCATACAATATGTGATGGCTGTATTACCCGACTGCAGGGCACAGTGTGTTATACAATATGTGATGGCTGTATTACAGTGAATATAAGTAAAGACATGTGGTACATGTGTATTTGATATTTCAGAGTGTTCTGGGCACTGCAGGCAATTATTACGTGAAACAATGTGTGAAGGATTCGACAACCGGAGTAAACGCATTGTACTGTCTATCAACCAGCGGATCTTATTCTTCAGCGCAGGTTGCTGATGGCACACTGTGTGTCTCTCCTGACGGATCATTGGCCGATCATGTATGATATCTTTCTTAATGTACAAATATACTCGACAAAAACGTTCTGCAACAAAACATATTGTATTCTGTAATAGTGCCACTCCTCATTGAAAACACCAGCCGGCAGATTTTCCGTTATGGAATGAGAGCCCACTCCTGTTGCAGAATGTTGGGCAGGTCGGCAAGTCCTGTCTGTCTTGTAATGCTTTTATATACAGCATGCCCAGAAATGTCCCATGCGTGTTCAAATCTTGCAAGATCTGGTGATATTTGTTGCCACTGCATCCGCTGACTGGTAGTTATTTGCACTGACAGTTATCGTTTGGGGAAGACAATAAACTAATCAATCTAATTTGAGGGAACAAGCCAAGTCGTTATTATATTTCTTCATAATTATTCCCTTTTCTAGCGCTTTAATGAAACATTATGCGAGACTAACGGTATTGATCAAAGCAATGCGATTGTGCAACTTTTGACAATATACCCTAGGCAGCATTGAACAATAAACATGTTATGATTCGATTTTCATTCTGCATTTAATAATTTGATCACGTTGATCACGTTGATCACGTTGATGTGTACTTTTATTAGATAAATTAATTGTGTCCGAGCGTTAAGTTACAACATTAAACATGTTTTGTTGCAGAACTTTTGTGGTCGAGTATATGTAAATGATTGTAGAGTAAAACAATGTGTTAGTGGTCACCTGCATTAAGCACCAGTTTCCATATTTGCTGTTTTATTATACATTTGGCCTATACGTGTTGACCTGACATCTATTACGTGGGCCCAGCAGAATGTGTATACTGTAATAGACACGGATTGTAATAGTCAGCTATGCAATCGGTTACACGTGCACTTATGCAGTGTATTTAATGTGTAAAATTGAATATCGTAGCACTTACATACACATAAATGACTATACTATTTTCAAACAAGTCTCTTACAAATGTTGGCAGATATATTTCCCATGTGTGTAGTGTTCATGAATGAATTCTATTTTTCCAGGTATGTTTTCAAGGTTATTGCGTATCGCCGCCAACTATTTGCTAACTGACAGATACATCCCCCAGACAGGATTTTACCGGATATGAAATGGATTGTGAAAATTACACACTAAATAAAGATATGCATTGACGTTATTGTTTCTGAATTGATCTGTTTACGTACTGAGAATTAATCTTCCAGCTCCGAAGTTAAATGTGACCCCGAGAACAAACCTATTTGATATTCAGACCAATCATTATATTGACACTACTAACATTGTTATCCAACTCGGAAAAATGTTGATAGCGTTGTGCGAGATACATTCACTGAATGTAGCCGTATGGTACAGGGCAACACCAACAGCAACTCATGATAATTCTGACAATTAACACATGTACAGATTGTACAACAACAAATAAATTGCCTATTAAATACATAGTAAAAAGTAGAAACATACAGTATGTTCATTTATAGTTCCAATCTTTCATTTCTTCTGATACCACATCCACTGTGAAGAGGTATTCAAATCAAACTGAAAAACAGCAAATGTAATGATGAGCATTGGCACCGGGTCACATGTTAAAGGCGTCACTGTGTTTGCACACTGTATTCCTCCGCCAAATATCACAGTATATCCCACCTTCAGTTTGTATTCCTGACTTCTTATATCACTTATTTTCTCCACAATCAGTTAGTCTGAAGTCTTCTCAAGTCACCTAATTTCTCAAAAAATGCATATTTTGCACCCAAACATGCACTATATTAGTTATTAGGACAACACTCGAACTCGGATGCACTTCCGCCTATTTACGTATATACAACCTAAGCAAACTGCACATGCAAGGGATCAAACGAGAGTAGTATTTTAACGTAACAATTTTAAATTCACATTAGATGAGCATACTATTGATATGACTGGTTATTTTGGTTATTTGAAAGCGCCTAAAGATGTAGTGGAACAACCCACTAAAGTAATGTACCTCCTTTTTTGAAAGCGCCTAGACATGTAATGGAACAATCCACGAAAGTAATGTACCTCCTTTTTTGAAAGCGACTAAAGATGTAGTGGAACAACCCACGAAAGTAATGTACCTCCTTTTTACCAAATCGAATATCGCCGATTTAACAATTGATTTAACACTAAAACTATTTGATCACACAACCTTGCCTAGTGCTATCAAGCTCAAATTGATAGCCTGTGCATTCCTATTACATGTATATTTTGTATATACAATAAGGGAGTCAATTTATTAATAGAGACTTCAATTTCATAACTAATAAGTAACCGTTTTCAACCTTACTAAATTTCGAAGAGTTTATACATTTATAATTTAGAAATTTTGTTTGTTACAATTAAACACATCAAATACTTCATATCTTTACACAGATAAGTACTGCCATTCACACTAGATAGTTATTATGCAACATCTATATGTGTGTGTTTTAAGTTTATTTATCGTCGCTACCGGTTGCCCATAATTATGAGCGACGCCTCCTGAAGAGATTAGTCATTTCAGATGTGTGGAGGATAGTGCAATGATACAGGCAGAGACTCATTCCAGAATCCCCTCGGGTTCTTTTACGTGCACGGTGCAAAGCACCGACACGAGACCTCGGTTTAACGTCCCATCTGAAATACTGTTAATTTTATTAGGGTCAGACGGGGGATCGAACCTGCGATCCCTGGATTACCAGTCCAGCCTGCTACCACTGGACTACAGATCTGTCTGTGTAACATCAATATTACTCATCTGTGTCAAGCAGTATAAACATTAATTGTTTGTTCTGTTGCATCATATTTGGATTCATAAAAAACGTGTCTGCCAGGCGCCTGCCACAGGGATGTACGCCACGGGCATTCTTGGTCCATGCAGATACAAAATTCACCCATTGGCTACCCCATCTGGTTAGGTGTGCGTTCGAATCCAGCACTAGCTTATATACCCCGAGATTCTGGATGGATTACGCTAATCCAGAATCTGAAACAGGTTAAATAAATAAGAATTAAACTTTTCATAAAATTTAAATTGTGAATTGGATCTTTTAATTATAGCCCGACCCGCCACAGTACCTCAGGCCAAGCGAGTTCCCCAACTACATATACTACAACAACAACGGTAGACCCACACAACGACACAATTAAGCCGGGTCGGCACTAGTCTTGCATAATTATATGGAGTTCATGCTAGGTTTTTTATAAAACCTACTCAAGCTAAGAGAAGTACAGGGATGCATATGAGTTACGGCGAATTAGGCCCTTCATCGATAATACTCATGACTAGACTAATTTCAATCTGGAAGACATAACGAGTACAACACGATACAGACACAGCGTGTTGTTGTATTCATGCATTTGCATTTTGAAAGTTGCATGCTTAGACCAAGACAATGTGTACAATTCTCCACAAACAATACTTCAACATAAATAGTTTCATTGCAACATTATTGTGCTTAAGAAATGTTAATATTAAAGTATAACAATATTAGATATGTCCAACTAACATTGGCATCAGTGATATTCGTGGTGGTACAATATGTGAAGCCATCTAGCAACACTACAAGAGCATGAGAAGGGAGCCCACCTCATACCAATATGTGAAGCCATCTAGCAACACTACAAGAGCATGAGAAGGGAGCCCACCTCATACAATATGTGAAGCCATCTAGCAACACTACAAGAGCATGAGAAGGGAGCCCACCTCATACCAATATGTGAAGCCATCTAGCAACACTACAAGAGCATGAGAAGGGAGCCCACCTCATACAATATGTGAAGCCATCTAGCAACACTACAAGAGCATGAGAAGGGAGCCCACCTCATACCAATATGTGAAGCCATCTAGCAACACTACAAGAGCATGAGAAGGGAGCCCACCTCATACCAATATGTGAAGCCATCTAGCAACACTACAAGAGCATGAGAAGGGAGCCCACCTCATACAATATGTGAAGCCATCTAGCAACACTACAAGAGCATGAGAAGGGAGCCCACCTCATACCAATATGTGAAGCCATCTAGCAACACTACAAGAGCATGAGAAGGGAGCCCACCTCATACAATATGTGAAGCCATCTAGCAACACTACAAAAGCACGAGAAGGGAGCCCACCTCATACAATATGTGAAGCCATCTAGCAACACTACAATAGCACGAGAAGGGATCCCATCTCATACAATATGTGAAGCCATCTAGCAACACTACAAGAGCACGAGAAGGGAGCCCACCTCATACAATATGTGAAGCCATCTAGCAACACTACAAGAGCACGAGAAGGGAGCCCACCTCATACCAATATGTGAAGCCATCTAGCAACACTACAAGAGCACGAGAAGGGAGCCCACCTCATACAATATGTGAAGCCATCTAGCAACACTACAAGAGCACGAGAAGGGAGCCCACCTCATACAATATGTGAAGCCATCTAGCAACACTACAACGTCATTCTTACATGAGAGAGTTATCGGTACAAAGTACATAATTCAACTCGAGTAGTAAATTAAGGGCTTGCGGCTGTCTCCAGCCCCACATACAACGTCATTCTTACATGAGAGAGTTATCGGTACAAAGTACATAATTCAACTCGAGTAGTAAATTAAGGGCTTGCGGCTGTCTCCAGCCCCACATACAACGTCATTCTTACATGAGAGAGTTATCGGTACAAAGTACATAATTCAACTCGAGTAGTAAATTAAGGGCTTGCGGCTGTCTCCAGCCCCACATACAACGTCATTCTTACATGAGAGAGTTATCGGTACAAAGTACATAATTCAACTCGAGTAGTAAATTAAGGGCTTGCGGCTGTCTCCAGCCCCACATGCAACGTCATTCTTACATGAGAGAGTTATCGGTACAAAGTACATAATTCAACTCGAGTAGTAAATTAAGGGCTTGCGGCTCTCTCCAGCCCACATACAACGTCATTCTTACATGAGAGAGTTATCCGCATGCTCATGCTCTGACATTCACGAAATAGTCGATTACATTTACATTTGACGATGATCTTGACTTTCTCATCGTAGACGCTATCAAAGCGTTCACCTATTATGTTTGGTTTGTCCCTCTTTAGTCCTACATCACTCATGTCTTTTTATTCAATCTCTATCTCTATCATCGCCCTCTAAGCTGCACCTACATACACACATCACATCGTGTACATGTTATGCCATATATAACAATATGAAGCCTATAATCTGTAATCCGTTGGCCCAACGATTTCGAATGTATGTTTGTCATTCACATCCTGGATATTGGTTGTAGAAATGGCACCACACATGTTACACTGTTCATTGCAGCCAACTGCTGTGTTACGATTTGATAGACTGTACGATAACGACATGGAATAATGTCATACTTCAGAAGATATTCCATTCTGAGAGTGAACGTCAACTACATGTAGCCAAGTGGATACGAACACTCGATAGCACGCGATCGAACGGCTGTAATGACAAGGACAGTGGGCTCCCAGCAGCACATATTCAGTGCAATATGGTACATGCGAAAACAACGTCTGAAATGGCGTCATGACGTCATTATCCAGTTTATTCAAAGCTGATAAAAACTGAAGTACCTGATCCTTTATCATTTATGTTTTCTTGTGGAATGCTTCTTTAGCCGAACATTTGGACATTGCGAAACTATGACATATATAGCATTACAATAGTTTTAGAACAATACACACATATATATATAATCATATTAACAAACATAAATTGAGGTTCCGTGGGTATGTGCTACATACTATAATGCATATTTACCTTAACATAACTTTACAGCCGTTCGTACTTACATAGAAACGTATGTATGCATATTTACCATAACATAACTTTATAGCCGTTCGTACTTACATAGAAACGTAATGTATGCATATTTACCTTAATATAACTTTATAGCCGTTCGTACTTACATAGAAACGTATGTATGCATATTTACCTTAATATAACTTTATAGCCGTTCGTACTTTCATAGAAACGTAATGTATTCATATTTACCGTAACATAACTTTACAGCCGTTCGTACTTACATAGAACCGTTATGTATGCATATTTACCTTAATATACCTTTATAGCCGTTCGTACTTACATAACATTGTTATTTATGTTTATTTCCGGTAGGCAGTATTAAACATAAATCATAGAATTCTAATGTTATGTTTATTTCCGGTAGGCAGTATTAAACATAAATCATAGAATTCTAATGTTATGTTTATTTCCCTTAGTACACTATTTAACCATTCATAATTGTATACACTTGTTGTTTACGTACTTCTATACATATTTCACATGGAATAAACTATCTATCAGTTCATATTTACATATAAACCTTATGTTATGTCGTTTTCCTTTGGACTTTATTTGGAAAAAAGCGGAACTGTTATTTGATATACAACATAGTTCTCTTAGTCTGTACTAGACATGTGAATAACTGATACGTACATATAATTATTGTAACTAATGTTATATCGATATGGTTCGCCATATTTTTCTAACAATCCACACGATATATGTATAATTATGTATAGATTTAATCACTCCATTAGAACAGTCAAAGTTGAAGATACAAATCTAAATGTAGCAACGTGAAAGTCGTGATAGCGCAGTGGATGCGCGTTCGCTTCAGGTGCGAAAGGTCCGGAGTTAGGCAAGGCATTTAAATTCCACGTTGCCTCTTCTCTCTCCCTCGTGGCGATGGATTCCATCAGGAATGAGGTCTCGAGAGTGATTTGTTGAAATAACTTGTTTCGCAATCGAGCTAAAATTAATGTGTATGAACTAAATGTATCAAATGTGTTCATATATTCACTATCGACAGAAGTTTATCTGTAAAGATATAATATAGCAACTTCAATCCGTTATGATAACTCTACATTATGATGTCTCCATTCACACACAGGTCAATTGTATACAAATAGTACATGACGATGACGAAGAAGACTGGTTTATTAAGATACAGTCAGTTTATGGTCTACAAACACATTCATATAATAATAATTACTAATCTTGCATTTATACTGTTCCGACATACATTGCTCCTATTTAAGGAATGAATCACAGGTTAATAGTTTCCATCGGGGTATGAACTACATTGGGAGTGCTTAAAGTGTGTGGAAACCAAAGTCACCCACGCTAACTTTAAACACGGCCAATGTAGTTCATACCCCGATGGAAACTATTAACCCGCGATTCACTATTTATATTAATTATTCTTTTCAATGACACAAAGAAAATATAGCACACTTTACATATGTTTACATATATATATCACAATGATCACTCGATTTGACCATTTTAGTGTTCCCTATTAATTGTAGGTTTGTATGAGTTCAAATGTAACACTTTAATATTTCTTTAAATTGTGTTTTACATTCTACACATATGTTGGGTGATAAGTAGATGCCGCTTAAAGAACGTTTATATGCATGTATACTATAATATGCTTTCATACTTCATACATAATCAGTGACACCGCTTATGGTCAAAATAGGAATACCGACCAAATACATGTAGCCAAGGTATATAAATAGTATATACTTGCCTGTTAATAATAAATAGAATTACATACATCGTCGTGTAGCGTCATTGCTTTTTTTAACGTACTTGCATTGGTTAATCAACTCCTTGTTTGCTGTCGAAGTATTGCATATAGTGAACATATAAGGATAACGTGCTATTCATCTTCCACCTCGCTATTATGGCACAACATACAAGTTCGTTCAACTTCATTACGCTCTATTCTCTGTCTAGAGCTTCTATTTGCAAATTATGAGCCGATGTTGTTAGCCTAGCGAGAGGAGTACTAAGACTTCTACTTACTATATTAATACGGTACGTTTCTATGCCAAACTCATGCTTAATGAGTTCAAATATTAATTTGTGACAAAATAATGTTCGTTGACAATACTAGGATTATTCCAAACATATGCAAAACTGTACATTTCGAATAATTGTTTAACACCAATTTGATTTATCTTCTATAACATCCTGATTTATATCCCCTAACATCCTGCTGTACAGAGCTATCCGCCATCGTTAAAATTAAAGTATTGGTTGTTTTAATCTTAAACCAATATTGTATTATTCGTACGTATCTGTTCATATGTAGTGGGTACCTTCCCAGCTCCCCATATACCGCTGCATTACTAGTACCCTGTTTTACTCCTAGTAATGTTTTACAAAATTTCAAATGCAAACGTTCATTGTTTCGTTATTTACTTGAACCCTGTTACTTCGCAACCAACGAGTCGAATAGTTGTAATGCAATATTTGGCTTCGTGTTGTACATGTATATACGATGTCCCTAATATGGGTGTTATTAGTACAATTTTCAATTTCAATACAGTACCTTATCATTCAATACCGTACCATTCAATACAATATCGTACCATTCAATACAATATCGTACCATTCAATACAATATCGTACCATTCAATACAATATCGTACCATTCAATACAATATCGTACCATTCAATACAATATCGTACCATTCAATACAATATCGTACCATTCAATACAATATCGTATCATTCAATACAATATCGTACCATTCAATACAATATCGTATCATTCAATACAATATCGTATCATTCAATACAATATCGTACCATTCAATACAATATCGTATCATTCAATACAATATCGTACCATTCAATACAATATCGTATCATTCAATACAATATCGTACCATTCAATACAATATCGTACCATTCAATACAATATCGTACCATTCAATACAATATCGTATCATTCAATACAATATCGTACCATTCAATACAATATCGTATCATTCAATACAATATCGTACCATTCAATACAATATCGTACCATTCAATACAATATCGTATCATTCAATACAATATCGTACCATTCAATACAATATCGTACCATTCAATACAATATCGTACCATTCAATACAATATCGTACCATTCAATACAATATCGTACCATTCAATACAATATCGTACCATTCAATACAATATCGTACCATTCAATACAATATCGTACCATTCAATACAATATCGTACCATTCAATACAATATCGTACCATTCAATACAATATCGTACCATTAAAATGCTGGACATTTTCACAATGTCTTGATGTTATTTGGGGTGATTTTTAATCCATGAATACGAGTGTGATATGTAACAATTGCTAACACCATCCCTACACACTACCCATAATGCAATACATAACCCTCGCCCTTAGCCTAACGCTAACCCTATACCTACACCCTACCCATAATGCAATACATAACCCTCGCCCTTAGCCTAACGCTAACCCCATACCTACACCCTACCCATAATGCAATACATAACCCTCGCCCATAGCCTAACGCTAACCCCATCCCTACACCCTACCCATAATGCAATACATAACCCTCGCCCTTAGCCTAACGCTAACCCCATCCCTACACCCTACCCATAATGCAATACATAACACTCGCCCTTAGCCTAACGCTAACCCCATACCTACACACTACCCATAATGCAATACATAACACTCGCCCATAGCCTAACGCTAACCCCATACCTACACACTACCCATAATGCAATACATAACCCTCGCCCTTAGCCTAACGCTAACCCCATACATACACACTACCCATAATGCCATACATAACCCTCGCCCTTAGACTAACGCTAACCCCATACCTACACCCTACCCATAATGCCATACATAACCCTCGCCCTTAGCCTAACGCTAACCCCATACATACACCCTACCCATAATGCCATACATAACCCTCGCCCTTAGCCTAACGCTAACCCCATACCTACACCCTACCCATAATGCAATACATAACCCTCGCCCTTAGCCTAACGCTAACCCCATACCTACACCCTACCCATAATGCCATACATAACCCTCGCCCTTAGCCTAACGCTAACCCCATACCTACACACTACCCATAATGCAATACATAACCCTCGCCCTTAGCCTAACGCTAACCCTATACCTACACCCTACCCAAAATGCAATAGATAACCCTCGCCCTTAGCCTAACACTAACCCCATCCCTACACCCTACCCATAATGCAATACATAACCCTCGCCCTTAGCCTAACGCAAACCCCATACCTACACCCTACCCATAATGCAATACATAAACCTCGCCCTTAGCCTAACTCTAACCCATCCCTACACCCTACCCATAATGCAATAGATAACCCTCGCCCTTAGCCTAAAGATAACCCCATCCCTACACCCTACCCATAATGCAATACATAATCCTCGCCCTTAGCCTAACTCTAACCCCATACCTACACCCTACCCATAATGCCATACATAACCCTTGCCCTTAGACTAACGCTAACCCCATACCTACACCCTACCCATAATGCCATACATAACCCTCGCCCTTAGCCTAACGCTAACCCCATACATACACCCTACCCATAATGCCATACATAACCCTCGCCCTTAGCCTAGCGCTAACCCCATACCTACACCCTACCCATAATGCAATACATAACCCTCGCCCTTAGCCTAACGCTAACCCCATACCTACACCCTACCCATAATGCCATACATAACCCTCGCCCTTAGCCTAACGCTAACCCCATACCTACACACTACCCATAATGCAATACATAACCCTCGCCCTTAGCCTAACGCTAACCCCATACCTACACCCTACCCATAATGCAATAGATAACCCTCGCCCTTAGCCTAACGCTAACCCCATACCTACACCCTACCCATAATGCAATACATAACCCTCGCCCTTAGCCTAACGCTAACCCCATACATCCACACTACCCATAATGCAATACATAACCCTCGCCCGTAGCCTAACGCTAACCCCATCCCTACACCCTACCCATAATGCAATACATAACACTCGCCCTTAGCCTAACGCTAACCCTATACCTACACCCTACCCATAATGCAATACATAACCCTCGCCCTTAGCCTAACGCTAACCCCATACCTACACCCTACCCATAATGCAATACATAACCCTCGCCCTTAGCCTAACGCTAACCCCATCCCTACACTCTACCCATAATGCAATAGATAACCATCGCCCTTAGCCTAACGCTAACCCTATACCTACACCCTACCCATAATGCAATAGATAACCCTCGCCCTTAGCCTAACTCTAACCCCATACCTACACCCCACCCATAATGCAATACATAATCCTCGCCCTTAGCCTAACGCTAACCCCATCCCTACACCCTACCCATAATGCAATACATAACCCTCGCCCTTAGCCTAACGCAAACCCTATACCTACACCCTACCCATAATGCAATACATAAACCTCGCCCTTAGCCTAACTCTAACCCCATCCCTACACCCTACCCATAATGCAATAGATAACCCTCGCCCTTAGCCTAACGATAACCCCATCCCTACACCCTACCCATAATGCAATACATAATCCTCGCCCTTAGCCTAACTCTAACCCCATACCTACACCCTACCCATAATGCCATACATAACCCTTGCCCTTAGACTAACGCTAACCCCATACCTACACCCTACCCATAATGCCATACATAACCCTCGCCCTTAGCCTAACGCTAACCCCATACATACACCCTACCCATAATGCCATACATAACCCTCGCCCTTAGCCTAGCGCTAACCCCATACCTACACCCTACCCATAATGCAATACATAACCCTCGCCCTTAGCCTAACGCTAACCCCATACCTACACCCTACCCATAATGCCATACATAACCCTCGCCCTTAGCCTAACGCTAACCCCATACCTACACACTACCCATAATGCAATACATAACCCTCGCCCTTAGCCTAACGCTAACCCCATCCCTACACTCTACCCATAATGCAATAGATAACCCTCGCCCTTAGCCTAACGCTAACCCTATACCTATACCCCACCCATAATGCAATACATAATCCTCGCCCTTAGCCTAACGCTAACCCCATACCTACACCCTACCCATAATGCCATACATAACCCTCGCCCTTAGCCTAACGCTAACCCCATCCCTACACCCTACCCATAATGCAATAGATAACCCTCGCCCTTAGCCTAACGCTAACCCCATACCTACACCCTACCCATAATGCAATACATAACCCTCGCCCTTAGCCTAACGCTAACCCCATACCTACACACTACCCATAATGCAATACATAACCCTCGCCCGTAGCCTAACGCTAACCCCATCCCTACACCCTACCCATAATGCAATACATAACACTCGCCCTTAGCCTAACGCTAACCCTATACCTACACCCTACCCATAATGCAATACATAACCCTCGCCCTTAGCCTAACGCTAACCCCATACCTACACCCTACCCATAATGCAATACATAACCCTCGCCCTTAGCCTAACGCTAACCCCATCCCTACACTCTACCCATAATGCAATAGATAACCCACGCCCTTAGCCTAACGCTAACCCTATACCTACACCCTACCCATAATGCAATAGATAACCCTCGCCCTTAGCCTAACTCTAACCCCATACCTACACCCCACCCATAATGCAATACATAATCCTCGTCCTTAGCCTAACGCTAACCCCATACCTACACCCTACCCATAATGCCATACATAACCCTCGCCCTTAGCCTAACGCTAACCCCATCCCTACACCCTACCCATAATGCAATACATAACCCTCGCCCTTAGCCTAACGCTAACCCCATCCCTACACCCTACCCATAATGCAATACATAACCCTCGCCCTTAGCCTAACGCTAACCCCATACCTACACACTACCCATAATGCAATACATAACCCTCGCCCGTAGCCTAACGCTAACCCCATCCCTACACCCTAACCATAATGCAATACATAACCCTCGCCCTTAGCCTAACGCTAACCCCATACCTACACCCTACCCATAATGCAATACATAACCCTCGCCCTTAGCCTAACGCTAACCCCATCCCTACACACTACCCATAATGCAATACATAACCTTCGCACTTAGCCTAACGCTAACCCTATACCTATACCCTACCCATAATGCAATACATAATCCTCGCCCTTAGCCTAACGCTAACCCCATACCTACACACTACCCATAATGCAATACATAATCCTCGCCTTTAGCCTAACGCTAACACCATCCCTACACCCTACCCATAATGCAATACATAACCCTCGCCCTTAGCCTAACGCTAACCCCATCCCTACACCCTACCCATAATGCAATACATAACCCTCGCCCTTAGCCTAACGCTAACCCCATACCTACACCCTACCCAAAATGCATTACATAACCCTCGCCCTTAGCCTAACGCTAACCCCATACCTACACCCTACCCATAATGCAATACATAACCCTCGCCCTTAACCTAACTCTAACCCCATCCCTACACCCTACCCATAATGCAATACATAACCCTCGCCCTTAGCCTAACGCTAACCCCATACCTACACCCTACCCATAATGCAATACATAACCCTCGCCCTTAGCCTAACGCTAACCCCATACCTACACACTACCCATAATGCAATACATAACCCTCGCCCTTAGCCTAACGCTAACCCTATACCTACACCCTACCCATAATGCAATACATAACCCTCGCCCTTAGCCTAACGCTAACCCTATACCTACACACTACCCATAATGCAATACATAATCCTCGCCCTTAGCCTAACGCTAACCCCATACCTACACACTACCCATAATGCAATACATAACCCTCGCCCTTAGCCTAACGCTAACCCTATACCTACACCCTACCCATAATGCAATACATAACCCTCGCCCTTAGCCTAACGCTAACCCTATACCTACACACTACCCATAATGCAATACATAATCCTCGCCCTTAGCCTAACGCTAACCCCATACATACACACTACCCATAATGCAATACATAACCCTCGCCCTTAGCCTAACGCTAACCCCATACCTACACCCTACCCATAATGCAATACATAACCCTCGCCCTTAACCTAACTCTAACCCCATCCCTACACCCTACCCATAATGCCATACATAACCCTCGCCCTTAGCCTAACGCTAACCCCATACCTACACACTACCCATAATGCAATACATAACCCTCGCCCTTAGCCTAGCGCTAACCCCATACCTACACCCTACCCATAATGCAATACATAACCCTCGCCCTTAGCCTAACGCTAACCCCATCCCTACACCCTACCCATAATGCAATACATAACCCTCGCCCTTAGCCTAACGCTAACCCCATCCCTACACACTACCCATAATGCAATACATAACCTTCGCACTTAGCCTAACGCTAACCCTATACCTACACCATACCCATAGTGCAATACATAACCCTCGCCCTTAGCCTAACGCTAACCCCATCCCTACACCCTACCCTTAATGCAATACATAACCCTCGCCCTTAGCCTAACGCTAACCCCATACCTACACCCTACCCATAATGCAATACATAATCCTCGCCCTTAGCCTAACGCTAACCCCATACCTACACACTACCCATAATGCAATACATAATCCTCGCCCTTAGCCTAACGCTAACCCCATACATACACACTACCCATAATGCAATACATAACCCTCGCCCTTAGCCTAACGCTAACCCCATCCCTACACCCTACCCATAATGCAATACATAACCCTCGCCCTTAGCCTAACTCTAACCCCATACATACACACTACCCATAATGCAATACATAACCCTCGCCCTTAGCCTAACGCTAACCCCATACCTACACCCTACCCATAATGCAATACATAACCCTCGCCCTTAGTCTAATGCTAACACCATCCCTACACCCTACCCATAAACCCAAACCCTAGCCATAACCTGGTGACCTACAGATACTAGTCATAGTTGAGCAAGTACCTTAAACAGTTAGTTTATACAAATTTATTTTAGCTCGATTAACTTATGTTAATCACTCTGGAGACCTCATTCCTGATTGAATCCATCGCCACGAGGGAGAAAGAGGCAACGTGGAATTTAAATGCCTTGCCTAAGGTGCCCATCGTAACGGCTCCAGCGGGGCTCGAACTCCGGACCTTTCGCACCTGAATCGAACGCGCATCCACTGCGCTATCACGACTTCCTCATAAGTAGCAAGTACCTGATCAAATGGATGAAGATAAAGAGATGTTGATTCAAACTCGCCATTATCAAATAATATCTCTAATCTCAACAAGTGTATAACAAGTGAGATATACATGTAGAATAGGTGTACTTGGAAAACGCATCAAATGAAATAGCATCTAAACAAAATGGCGATTCAATTGAAAGGGATTACTTTCATAGGTTTAAGTTATTGTAAGTATACATATACGCGGTAGTTTGTTTCTTTGAAGGTTTAAAGCGTTGGTATATGTCGACTCTCCCGCTATGCTTGGTGGTGGAAGACTTGAAAGAATTTGACTCCATCAAATACATCAACCAATGTGCCAATCTGGTTTTAATTATGAAGACGCCGGACATTTGTAAGTCTCAAGCCATTCTCTCACATTAAAATATCGATTTATTTAGAGTTACGCACCAATTTCAGCCGCTAAACACACGGATAGTATTATTAGGATTTGAAACATGTGTTCATCTATCCACTCATATATAAGACAAACTCAACGCTTTTAGTTATAACAAATATAATACATTAAATGATATTTTGTTTGAGATTCAGGGTGGAATAAATATATTAGGTTATATGGTTATGTTATTGGTGGTGGAAGATACAGTGGTGGGTCCGAGCAGCACTTCATGCAAGGTCAGTACCTGGGTCGAACCACTGATCGTCTTCAAGCCAGCTGGATAACTTCCTCACATGAACTAAATCGACAGCCTCAGTGTGATTCGAACCTAGAGCGGTATGGGTTAAGTGATTTGATGACCGAAACTACTCCACCATGGAGGTCCCTTGCTGAGGAAGGTAATAGAGATAAATGTCCCTGTTTCAGTTGTAGTTGGTTACCCAGGTGACACAAGGTGCGGCCCTGATTGGACGGTTGTGGGGGACAACTTTTGCTATAGACAGAGTAATGTCCGGATGACCTGGTACAACGCCGACAAGGAATGTAAGAAGATGGACTCAACATTGGTCAGGCTATACGACCAGAACATCGTCGTATGTATATATATATATATTTGTTGAGGGTTCATTGCGATACTGAAGATGTGTTTGCGTTTATTTATCGTCGCTACCGGTTGCCATGAGTGCCACCTACTGAACAGATTAGTCATTTTAGATATGTATTTGGGGTTGGTGTGCTTTATGTTTATTTATCGTCGCTACCGGTTGTCCATCTGACCGACGCCTCCATCATGAAGAGATTAGTCATTTTAAATGTTGGAGGATAGTGCTATGATACCGACAGGGAAACATTCCAGAATCTCCTCCGGGTTTTTTACATGCATGATGTACAGCACCGACACGAGACCTCGGTCTAAAGTCCAATCTGAAAGTCTGTTAATTTATTGGGTCAGACGTGTGATCGAACCCGAGATCCCTCGATTCCCAATCCATCGTATTAACTACTGGACTACGTATCGGTCTGTGGTGGTGGGGTGTTACTGCAATGATACAAATATAGTCCCATTCCAGATGCTCATCTAGTTCTTTTATTCAGTTTAATGACTTTTGTATACACGGAAACACGGTTTGGACACCGTCTTGACCCAGATTCTTATAAACAGGTAAACAAACAGTAAAACCGTTCATTATAAAATCACTGGTTTAGCGTATTTTTGGCAATATACTACCTTCCATATACTCTGTTTACTTTGGTAGGTTGTTTTGTAACTGTATTAGATCCGTATTTATATAACTACTGATAACAGAAGTGAATATTAGAGAGTAAACACGAATTCACGTACTAGTTTCGTCTAAAAAAAACCTTTAGTCTAACGATGATTTCGGGTAGTAGCCTAACTTATTCATCCACATATACTGGGTACTCCAAGCACACATTACTGAGTATGAGAGGGTGACGCTTGTCGGGGACCGTTGATAAACATCTCATTTGAGACACAGAATGTTGAAAATAACCACATACTAAGGTCAAAAACAGTCCCGAGTGGTACAGTGGCCAGCCGCTCAGCAAAAATGGTAAGGCTGGGCTGGACGTAATAGTATCTATCTATCTATCTGCCTTCCTGCCTGCCTGCCTGCCTGCCTTGCCTGCCTGCCTCCTGCCTGCCTGCCTGCCTGCCTGCCTGCCTGCCTGCCTGCCTGCCTGCCTGCCTGCCTGCCTGCCTGCCTGCCTGTCTGCCTTTAATGTCGAACCCCTTGCGGGGATGTAGACATGTTGCGCATCAAAAACCGCAAAGAAGTTACAAGTATGAATAGTTAAAAGCATAATTTAAGAAAGTAATGAAAATAAGTTGTGGTAAAAGTTTAAAAGCAGCTGCGCAGAACAACTAGGCACGGCATGGTCAATATGGCAAACTGCCGTATTGAATTGCTCTATGGTAGGGAGATGGACAATGTCAGGAGGGATGTGGTTCCAATGGTAGATTGTTCTTGGAAAAAAGGAAAACTTGTAGTAGTCTGTAGTTGCTGTAATTAACCTATAGCTTATGGAATGGCAATGGCAAGCAGGACGGGAGAGGGGAACTAGGTAATTTTCAATGGGAATAGCAACAAGATCATTATGAATTTTATACAGAAGGGATAACCTATTGTCAATACGCCGTTGATCTAGTTTGCGTAGATTTAGGGAATGTAGCATGTCTGTAACACTAGAGGTACGATAGAAGTTAGCCTTTATCCAATGCGGTGTTGTCTCGTATACCGCTGGACACATTCATATGGTCTATCAATGTTTGGGTATGGGGCAACCAGATCTCGGAGCCATATTCAAGCTGGGGTCTCACTACTGTCTGGTAAGCCATGTACTTAAGGGGTTCGGATTTGACCTGGAGGTTTCTACGTAGGAATCCTAATGTTTGGTTTGCTTTCTTAGTTGACCTTTTAGGTATTTGGCTGAGGTGACCTACTACTCAAGTAGGACTCCATGGAGTTCATGTTGACTGGGAATAGGATGTTTCCTTCTGGTGACGTGGATAACTTGACATTTGGAGGGGTTAAAGTCCATGTCCCACTCCAGAGGTAACCAAGTCATTGATTAGCATTACTAATTGGGTCACGCATGACCGTTTTTCTCTAAAACCATGCTGCAAATGGTACATAATACTATGGTTAGTGAAGTGTTTTACTATCGAGGAGGAAACTAAGTATATGTTCTAGAACCTTGCATAGAACACATGTCAGTGAGATAGGCCTATAGTTGGCGGGGTGTGACTTTTTTGTAAATGGGAGCAACATTTGCTGACTTCCACTGGGCCGGCAGTGATCCTTCGTTGAGGGGAGGGAGGCCATTCCAATGCCATGGGTTAATATAGTTAATATGGTGCGTGTGACCTAAATGTTACTAAATTAATGCATTCACTTACTTATGTACATTGTATGTTTTATTGATGCCAAGCACCTTGTGGGGACCTTGACATGTTTGTTTGGGACAGGCTTAGCAGACTTAAGTCACTAACCAGTACTGAGATGCCTCACTCAATGACACTATATGTGCCCCAAACTAGTATCAAACCCGGGACCCTTTGAATCCAAATAAGACACTCTACCACTGTACCACTGGACAATGGACGAAACATTAAGTAATTCTCTGAACCATATATCCCATATACATTCGTAGGAACAGATATTGCGCCTAACTACTGGTAAATTTCAAGATTATGTGACACTCGGGTGTGTCATTCCTATACGAGTAATGCATATTTATGTTTGTTTACCTGTTAGTCTCGTTTTGGCGAAAGTAGGTCAAAACGGTGCGCACTATATCATAAGCCAAACCATGTTTCCGTGTATTAGCCATTGTAGTAGCCCCCGCGAGGAGATCGGCCATACGATCGGTGTATTATAAATACAGCGTTGTAACAATTGGACAACTGATCCAGCAACAATTGTTTATGCATCAGCTTACCTACACTAGTTTTGCTACATACCTCGATTGATGGTTACATTCAAACTGGAGAAGACACAGGCAACTATTACACCATTTTAGTACAATGTTGGCTCCCATACTTAATGCCCTTAAATCACGGGGTGGATTTCTATTTTTCAGAAAGGGCATTTACGTACACAGTGGTATAGTTTGCATAAGAGATACCCTGTAGTATATTTACTAATAACTGTAGTACATTTAGTATTATTTACATAAGAGACACCCTGTAATATATTTACTAATGACTGTAATACACTTAGTATTATTTACATAAGAGACACCCTGTAGTATATATACATAAAAGATACACCCTGTAGTATACACTCAACAACATTCCCAATCGGTCACCTCAATATATGTACTTATAAAACCACAATAAACTTAATTTCGTGAATTTATTGATCGCATAAGGAAGCGGAATGCATTACAAATGAACACATACTTATAATTTCATTTCCAACAAACAGATGGATCTGTAGTCCAGTGGCAACACGCTGGACTGGTAATCCAGGGATCGCAGGTTCGATCCCCCGTCTGACCTTGATAAAATTAACAGTCTTTCAGATGGGACGTTTAACCGAAGTTTCGTGTCGGTGCCTTACACCGTGCACGTAAAAGAACCAGCAGAGACTCTGGTATAGGTCTCTGTCTGTATCATTGCACTATCCTCCAAAATCTAAAATTACTAATATCTTCAAGAGGCGTCGCTCATATGTGCAACCGATAGCGACGATAAATAAACGTAAAACACACACACACACACACATTTCAAATAAATAAAGGGTTGACATCTTCCGTAGGAATCAATAAGCAGTCCAGATAATTCAAGTCACAACAACATGTTCATTTACGGCTGTGATATGTTAATATCGTGTGTGCCCTCCGTCGGCAGCAAGTACGGCCCGACAACGACTTCTCACTGATACAATATATCTGTGAAGATACTGCTGACGGATATTCCCCAAACCCGATTGACGCCACGCTCCAATTGCCGTACATTCAGCTGCTGATGATGGGCACGTACCTTTTGTTTTAGTACGTCCCAGACATGCTATATTGGGTTTAGGTCAGGACTTTTAGCAGGGAAAGGAATAGCTCGTATGTTATTGACATGTAACATTGTCAATGATACGGAGCGTTGTCTTGACCGAGTTGCATGCCACGGTTTGCAGCAGTGTGTGGTATAAGAACAGGTTGAACGATGTCCGTCTGGTATCGTCGTGCATTCATGTTGCCTTGTATGGACACGATGTCCGTCTAGTATCGTCGTGCATTCATGTTGCCTTGTATGGACATGATGTCCGTCTGGTATCGCCGTGCATTCATGTTGCCTTGTATGGACACGATGTCCATCTGGTATCGTCGTGCATTCATGTTGCCTTGTATGGACACGATCTCCGTCTGGTATCGTCGTGCATTCATGTTGCCTTGTATGGACACGATGTCCGTCTGGTATCGTCGTGCATTCATGTTGCCTTGTATGGACACGATGTCCATCTGGTATCGTCGTGCATTCATGTTGCCTTGTATGGACACGATGTCCGTCTGGTATCGTCGTGCATTCATGTTGCCTTGTATGGACACGAGGTCCGTCTGGTATCGTCGTGCATTCATGTTGCCTTGTATGGACACGATCTGTGTCTGGTATCGTCGTGCATTCATGTTTCCTTGTATGGACACGATCTGTGTCTGGTATCGTCGTGCATTCATGTTGCCCTGTATGGACACGATCTGTGTCTGGTATCGTCGTGCATTCATGTTGCCTTGTATGGACACGATCTGTGTCTG
The DNA here is from genome assembly GCA_014843695.1 of Archivesica marissinica. Classification (NCBI taxonomy): domain Eukaryota; kingdom Metazoa; phylum Mollusca; class Bivalvia; order Venerida; family Vesicomyidae; genus Archivesica; species Archivesica marissinica. Next base: position 44,440,220 of record CM026393.1, read on the forward strand.
GTATCGTCGTGCATTCATGTTGCCTTGTATGGACACGATATGTGTCTGGTATCGTCGTGCATTCATGTTGCCTTGTATGGACACGATGTCCGTCTGGTATCGTCGTGCATTCATGTTGATACAGTGTAGTATATTCAATAATGAGTGTAGTACATTTAGTAGTATTTACATAAGAGACACAGTGTAGTATATATAATAATGAGTGTAGTACATTTAGTAGTATTTACATAAGAGACACAGTGTAGTATATATAATAATGAGTGTAGTACATTTAGTAGTATTTACATAAGAGATACACTGTAGTATATTTACTAAGTACTGTAGTACATTTAGTACTATTTACATAAGAGATACACTGTAGTATAGTTACTAAGTACGGTAGTACATTCAGTACTATTTACATAAGAGATACACTGTAGTATATTTACTAAGTACTGTAGTACATTTAGTATTTATTAGAGACACGCTGTAGTATATAGTTTCATAAGAAGCACAGTGTAGTATATGTAGATAAACGACGCACTGTAGTATATTTATATGAGGGAAATACTGCACTATATTTACATAAGATATTTACAGACTGTGGTACGATTTACATAAGCGGCATATTATTGTATATTTACATAAGAGGTACAATGTTGTATATTTACACAAGAGAGATAGAGTAGTAAAATTGAAGCACACTATAGTATATGTACATGAAACACAGACTGCAGTATTGTTTGCATTAAAAAAGACACACTGTAGTATATATATACATAGGACACACACATATAAAAGTAACACACAGTAGTACAATTACATCACAGATGCTTCACTATTCATTTCACCACAGATGCTTCACTATTCATTTCATCACAGATGATTCACTATTCATTTCACCACAGAGGCTTCACTATTCATTTCATCACAGAGGATACACTATTCATTTCATCACAGATGCTTCACTATTCATTTCACCACAGAGGTGAAGGCTTCACTATTCATTTCATCACAGAAGCTTCACTATTCATTTCACCACAGAAGCTTCACTATTCATTTCACCACAGAGGCTTCACTATTCATTTCATCACAGATGCTTCCCTATTCATTTCACCACAGAGGTGAAGGCTTCACTATTCATTTCATCACAGAAGCTTCACTATTCATTTCACCACAGATGCTTCACTATTCATTTCATCACAGAAGCTTCACTATTCATTTCACCACAGAGGCTTCACTATTCATTTCATCACAGAGGCTTCACTATTCATTTCACCACAGAGGCCTCACTATTCACTTCATCACAGAGGCTTCACTATTCATTTCACCACAGAGGCTTCACTATTCATTTCATCACAGAGGCTTCACTATTCATTTCACCACAGAGGCTTCACTATTCATTTCATCACAGAGGCTTCACTATTCATTTCACCACAGAGGCTTCACTATTCATTTCATCTCAGAGGCTTCACTATTCATTTCACCAGAGGCTTCACTATTCATTTCATCACAGATGATTCACTATTCATATCACCACAGATGCTTCACTATTCATTTCATCACAGATGATTCACTATTCATTTCACCACAGATGCTTCACTATTCATTTCATCACAGAAGCTTCACTATTCATTTCACCACAGATGCTTCACTATTCATTTCATCACAGAAGCTTCACTATTCATTTCACCACAGAGGCTTCACTATTCATTTCATCACAGAGGCTTCACTATTCATTTCACCACAGAGGCTTCACTATTCATTTCATCACAGAAGCTTCACTATTCATTTCACCACATAGGCTTCACTATTCATTTCATCACAGATGATTCACTATTCATTTCATCACAGAAGCTTCACTATTCATTTCACCACAGAGGCTTCACTATTCATTTCATCACAGAGGCTTCACTATTCATTTCACCACAGAGGCTTCACTATTCATTTCATCACAGAAGCTTCACTATTCATTTCACCACATAGGCTTCACTATTCATTTCATCACAGATGATTCACTATTCATTTCATCACAGAAGCTTCACTATTCATTTCACCACAGAGGCTTCACTATTCATTTCATCACAGAGGCTTCACTATTCATTTCACCACAGAGGCTTCACTATTCATTTCATCACAGATGATTCACTATTCATATCACCACAGAGGCTTCACTATTCATTTCATCACAGATGATTCACTATTCATATCACCACAGAGGCTTCACTATTCATTTCATCACAGATGATTCACTATTCATTTCACCACAGAGGCTTCACTATTCATTTCACCACAGATGCTTCACTATTCATTTCATCACAGAAGCTTCACTATTCATTTCACCACAGAGGCTTCACTATTCATTTCATCACAGAGGCTTCACTATTCATTTCACCACAGAGGCTTCACTATTCATTTCATCACAGAGGCTTCACTATTCATTTCACCACAGAGGCTTCACTATTCATTTCATCACAGATGATTCACTATTCATATCACCACAGAGGCTTCACTATTCATTTCATCACAGATGATTCACTATTCATTTCACCACAGAGGCTTCACTATTCATTTCACCACAGAGGTGAAGGCTTCACTATTCATTTAAGGTCGCCACCGCATCAATGCATTTGGACGACTCTAATCAAAACCATAACTCATCATTGTATCATATCAATTCAAATAAATGTTGTATGTTATGGCAGAAACGTATCACCATGTTACAGTAATTTCACAAAACGAATTCATTAATGGACAACTCTTCAAATATGCTGTTCGATTAGCGTAGTGGTTAGCGCGCTCGCTGCTCACCAATTCAACCCGTGTTCGATCCTCGGACCGGGAAGTATGTGAGATGTTACTGCGGTCGCCAGATCGGACAGGTGGGTTTTCTACTGGTACTCTGGTTTCCTCCCACATGAATGACCACATATACGCTTTCATCCGCGCCAACGAGAGTGATTAATATAAGTTGTTAAAACCTGCTTCGCAATCCTTGTAAAATAAATAAAGTTTAAACTCTGCAAGCTTTTACATAATTATTCTCCGAGCTATTATTATTTCTACTAATTTGCTGCTTGGCACATTATAATGTTATTTGGTTTCTTGACAGGGCATGTGAGTACATGTGTATAGTGCCGAGTACATGTGCATAGTGCCGAGTACATGTGTATAGTGCCGAGTACATGTGCATAGTGCCGAGTACATGTGTATAGTGCCGAGTACATGTGTATAGTGCCGAGTACATGTGTATAGTGCCGAGTACATGCGTATAGTGCCGAGTACGTGTGTATAGTGCCGAGTACGTGTGTATAGTGCCGAGTACATGTGCATAGTGCCGAGTACATGTGTATAGTGCCGAGTACGTGTGTATAGTGCCGAGTACATGTGTATAGTGCCGAGTACATGTGTATAGTGCCGAGTATATGTGTATAGTGCCGAGTACATGTGTATAGTGCCGAGTACATGTGTATAGTGCCGAGTACATGTGTATAGTGCCGAGTACATGTGTATAGTGCCGAGTACATGTGTATAGTGCCGAGTACATGTGTATAGTGCCGAGTACATGTGTATAGTGCCGAGTACATGTGTATAGTGCCGAGTACATGTGTATAGTGCCGAGTACATGTGCATAGTGCCGAGTACATGTGCATAGTGCCGAGTACATGTGCATAGTGCCGAGTACATGTGTATAGTGCCGAGTACATGTGCATAGTGCCGAGTACATGTGTATAGTGCCGAGTACATGTGTATAGTGCCGAGTACATGTGTATAGTGCCGAGTACATGTGTATAGTGCCGAGTACATGTGCATAGTGCCGAGTACATGTGTATAGTGCCGAGTACATGTGTATAGTGCCGAGTACATGTGCATAGTGCCGAGTACATGTGTATAGTGCCGAGTACATGTGTATAGTGCCGAGTACATGTGCATAGTGCCGAGTACATGCGTATAGTGCCGAGTACATGTGCATAGTGCCGAGTACATGTGCATAGTGCCGAGTACATGTGCATAGTGCCGAGTACATGTGTATAGTGCCGAGTACATATGCATAGTGCCGAGTACGTGTGTATAGTGCCGAGTACATGTATATTGTGCCGATTACGTGTGTATAGTGCCGAGTACATGTATATTGTGCAGTGTACGTGTGCATAGTGCCGAGTACATGTGCATAGTGCCGAGTACATGTGTATAGTGCCGAGTACATGTGTATAGTGCCGAGTACATGTGTATAGTGCCGAGTACATGTGCATAGTGCCGAGTATATGTGTATAGTGCCGAGTGTATAGTGCCGAGAACATGTGCATAGTGCCGAGTACATGTGTATTGTGCCGTGTACGTGTGCATAGTGCCGAGTACATGTGCATAGTGCCGAGTACATGTGCATAGTGCTGAGTACATGTGTATAATGCCGAGTAGGTGTGTATAGTGCCGAGTACATGTGTATAGTACATGTGTATAGTGCCGAGTACATGTGAATAGTGCCGAGTACATGTGTATAGTGCCGAGTACATGTGTATAGTGCCGAGTACGTGTGTATAGTGCCGAGAACATGTGCATAGTACATGTGTATAGTGCCGAGTACATGTGTATAGTGCCGAGTACATGTGTATAGTGCCGAGTACATGTGAATAGTGCCGAGTACATGTGAATAGTGCCGAGTACATGTGTATAGTACCGAGTACATGTGTATAGTGCCGAGTACATGTGTATAGTGCCGCGTACGTGTGTATAGTGCGGAGTACATGCGTATAGTGCCGAGTACATGTGTATAGTGCCGAGTACGTGTGTATAGTGTGGAGTACATGCGTATAGTGCCGAGTACATGCGTATAGTGCCGAGTACATGTGCATAGTGCCGAGTACATGTGTATAGTGCCGAGTACATGTGTATAGTGCCGAGTACATATGTATAGTGCCGAGTACATGTGTATAGTGCCGAGTACATGTGTATAGTGCCGGTCAGGGGTGATAGTCCCGAGCCACAGTACTATATACTCATATACTTCAACAAACCAAACAACAGCTGTATTACATTAACAAGGCGTAACCAATGTTTTAGCCATTGTATATAATTATGTTCTGCTCTTCCGAAATGGTGGAAATAAAAGTATATATCAATTATTTTCCAGAAACAAAAGTTTCAGTGTGTGTACATGTAAGCATAATGTTCCATAGCAAAGTAACTGTGTGCGATCATTTTGCAGAACGATATACAAGGCCTGGTAATGACAAGTCAGAACACAAGGTGGTGGACGGGCCTCAATGATCTAGTGGACCCTAACGTGTGGTTGTTTGATCGCGGCTCATACGCCGTCAGTGCAGACATAAGTACAATGTAAGTGACCGCCCCACCATATGCAATCAGATACAACAACTCGTATGTAATGCGACACGTAGATACAGCGTAACGTGAAATAATACGTCAACTGTGCTTATTTCAATCGATGTTCGTCTTTACTTGTATATCAACAGATTATATTTACATGTTTATCACATAACTTTGCTGTATTCAGTGTCATACAGCCATCACATATTTTCGTTGAGGTAATTTAAATGCTTTGCATAATGGCGCAATCGTAATAGCAACATTAAATAGTCCTCATTAACGAGAATTAGCATACAGCTGGACGCTAACAACAGGCCTTTCAAACCTGAATGGAAACCACTACCATTGGTCGGATATGCCACAGAATATGCTTCTATTTCATACACAGTAACTGGATTCATGAGCCGGACGACTGCAATCATCTACAGAACTGTGCAGCTCTCAACATACAAGGTAGCGTTAGTGATGAAAGATGTGGTGACAGGAATAGTTACATCTGCGAATATCACAATCCTGGTAAGTTTATAGTTTATAAACAAACTATTTTAGCTAGATTGTTAAATAAATTCTTACAACGTTAGATTAATCGCTCTCGAAACCTCATTCCTGGTGACTCAGGGAGAGGAGGACATGTGGAATGTGAATGCCTTGCCTGATAGCACACGCCTACCGGCTTCAGCTGTACTGAATATGTTTCCGTGGTATTCCTGTTGGTGACTTCAACGCGAATAATGCGAATACTGACAGCAAATAGCACGCACGGAATATTTCTTTGCACATATATACAACATACATCAAACTGCCAAAGGTTGCATAAATTGCCCCCGCCCCCTGCTAGCGTTTCGTCTCACGCGGGACTGCTCTAGTTCGCGGTTAGTTGACGATGGCTTACGAATGTCACTTTTACGATTGTCGTGGGTTTCCTTGCAATTCTAACGCAATGGAATTGCAAGAGGAGTCAGTAACGTGTCACCTAGGTATAATATTAATATAACAAGTTACCTATACATTTTAACGGCAAGTAGTTAATGTCATCAAAATGAAGCAATAAGTTATCCCCAATTTGTACTGTCAACCTAAACACAATCCTTCTCGGTGACACTTCTAAGGATCTAGCAATCAACACCGTAATTTTCTCAGCTGTACACGAATACATTATTGGCAGTGAACGGTTCTGAGAAGATGGATGCTCTCTAACATGTTTATATGCGGATTCCAATTCAGATTATGTCGTCATTGCCAGATCAACCGAATTATTTATTTATTCAACTAACTAATCTTTATATTAATCTCTTCTTCTTTTCATGCTCAGATTGGATATGTTATGTTCTTGGACTTCAAATATTCATTTAGGTGTTAACCATTTTCTTGTTAACAACCTCAACTATTTACACATTAATATTATCAATAGTGTATCGTAAACCTTGTTTAGCATATATCGTGATTAGGATTCACGTATTTGCAGTGTTAAATATATTATGCTCCGACCTTATATAACAACCAATTGTTAGGGAGAAGAACTATATAAGTTTTCTTTCGTTCTAATCCCTTTCAGTCTATTGCTGTTAATTTATATGTAAAATGTTAATTATGTTATGTACATGTAAAATACTGAAATAAATAATGTTTAAACTAAAATGAAGCAACATGGAGCGCTTGTGTTGTATTCGTTTGTGTCAATAGCTATATTAGAAGCTATGCCACATTGATTTGAACTACGCTAGTGTTTGCATCTTGTCACATTAAGCTCCAAAACAAATTAGCATACAGTCAAACCTGTGTTAGTGATCACCTTTATTAAGCAGCCAACCTGTATTAAGCAGCCAGTTTGTAGAATCCCAAAATAGTGTTTAACTATATATGTGACTTCTATTAAGCATCCACCTGTGCTAAGCAGCAACTTTCTGTAATCCCATTGGCTGGCTGCTTAACACAGGTTTGACTGTACATGTAATACGTGTGATTTCAAAAATAATGAAGCCTTTTCTAAAAAAAGTATGGTTAGTTGAATATTAGTATAGAACAGAACAGAACAGAACATTTATTTAGGCACACAGATTACAAACATGACATTTTGTAATAACATGCGAACTAATAATAATTTCGAAATACCGTACAAGGGTAATGGACATGTGTTATGGTAAACCTGTGAAATTGGGATTATCATAGTTTATACAAATTTATTTTAGTTCGATTGCGAAACAAGTTCTTTCAACTTATGTTTAATCACTCTCGAGACCTCATTCCTGATGGAATCCATCGCCACGAGGGAGAGAGAAGAGGCAACGTGGAATTTAAATGCCTTGTCTAAGGGCATAATCGTAACGGCTCCAGCGGGGCTCGAACTCCGGACCTTTCGCACCTGAAGCGAACGCGCATCCACTGCGCTATCACGACTTCCACATTGGGATTATTAATCAAATGAAAGGTGTATTTATGGTAAGGGGAGTGTGGTTTTAATGCCATTTGAATGTTGCATAACATGGTTCTGTTTGTCAGTATTGCTGCCAAATTCTATTGCAATTGTATCATCCATTTCAAAGATATAATTTAAAAACAGGGCTGAACATGTTGCATTTAGGACACTTTGAACGTCACATTTCATCATCCTGAATGTTTAAACTTTATTTATTTTACAACGATTGCGAAGCAAGTTCTAACAACTTATATTAATCACTCTCGTTGGCGCGGATGAAAGCGTAAATGTAGTCATTCGTGTGGGAGGAAACCGGAGTACCCGGAGAAAACCCACATGTCCGATCTGGCGAAAACCGTACCATCTCATATACTTCCCTGTCCGAGGATCGAACCAGGGTTGCATTGACGAGAAGCGAGCGCGCTAACCACTGCGCTAATCGGACAGCCTGAATGTTGAATATATAACTTAAATAATCTCTGTACATTTTGATGTTTTCTAATACATGGTTATCAACTTTTGTAAATGTGTTTTATGAGAATAATCGTACATTTAGGCTCCATACATCGCTTAGCAAGTTGAACACTCAGCAACATTTTGCTGAGAGAAAATCATGCTTTCAAAATAGACACCTTGTAATATTGAATTGTCAAGTTTACAATGATGTACGACAATATTTATTCGCAAAATATCGTGTAATATCAATTTCTACTTAATGTCCTACTATTGTTTCCTGTTATAATTCAAACTAATTCGTAATTGTGCCAAACCCTGTTTTATTATTCTACAGAGGCGTCAGTTTTTATTACATTAATATTTTTTTTAATTTGTGAATAATTTCATTATTTCATTATACACTGAACCGAATTTCTAAACGTCCACCTGATGTTGTATAACAGTTGAAGACACTCAACAAGTAAAGACCATAGTAGAATGCCGTCTGTTGAAAAGTCGTGCAACCTGGAAACACAATGGAGATGATTTAGAATGATATTAAAATATGACATTGTATGATTCATTACAAAATGTACTTGAAATATCGAATTTAATTACAACACTGTTCATACCTGTCTGATAGAAGTGCCTGTATCAAGCATATCGATGGCTCGCCCGCGTTTCCTCAATGGTCATTCTCGCCATATTTTCTGTTTTTTTCGGTTACGGGTCGCACATAGAATAAATTGCAATCAAATTGAGCACTCACCATGCCGTGCACGTGGTCCTCATACCAAAACTTAGGATTCCAAGCTTCCATTCCGCTTGGTCAGCAATGACAATAAATTGGTGTTTTCTTAGTGTACATTGATAGAGTATGGTGGATAACAATAGACTACCAATATTTGGACTAATACACAGACCTGTTACCCTAAACTCACAATTTATTAGGTGGACGTTTAGAAATTCGGTTCAGTGTATTTCTAATTGCATTTTTTTATATCTCGTCTGTAATATCTCTGCTAATCATATTCCCTATGATCTGATCAAAGCGAAGTTAGATTTCATATGACCAATTCTTATTCAGTGCGCAATAATACCTATTTTGTCTCTCAGTGTGTTATCATTCTCAATGTTGACATTTAATTTGTAGTGTATGTGTTTTACGCTTATTTATCGTCGCTACCGGTTGCCCATATTAGCGACGCCTCCTGAAGAGATTAGTCATTTTAGATTTGTGGAGGATCGTGCAATGATACAGACAGAGACCCATTCTAGAGTATATTCTGGTTCGTTTACGTGCACGGTGTACAGCACCGACACAAGACCTCGGTTTAACGTCCCATCTGAAAGACTTAATTTGTAGATGTGTCGGATATATAAAAACGGTGTTATATGCAAAAAAAATGTCTGATATGTAAAACCTTGTCGGAAGTGTAAAACGTCGCCAGCTGTCAGATATGTAAAACCTTGTCGGAAGTGTAAAACGTCGCCAGCTGTCAGATATGTAAATCCTTGTCGGAAGTGTAAAACGTCGCCAGCTGTCAGATATGTAAAACCTTGTCTGAAGTGTAAAACGTCGCCAGCTGTCAGATATGTAAATCCTTGTCGGAAGTGTAAAACGTCGCCAGCTGTCAGATATGTAAAACCTTGTCGGAAGTGTAAAACGTCGCCAGCTGTCAGATATGTAAAACCTTGTCGGAAGTGTAAAACGTCGCCAGCTGTCAGATATGTAAATCCTTGTCGGAAGTGTAAAACGTCGCCAGCTGTCAGATATGTAAAACCTTGTCGGAAGTGTAAAACGTCGCCAGCTGTCAGATATGTAAATCCTTGTCGGAAGAATAAAACGTCGCCAGCTGTCAGATATGTAAAATATTGTGGAAGTGTAAAACGTCGCCAGCTGTCAGATATGTAAAACCTTGTCGGAAGTGTAAAACGTCGCCAGCTGTCAGATTTGTAAAACCTTGTCGGAAGTGTAAAACGTCGCCAGCTGTCAGATATGTAAAACATTGTCGGAAGTGTAAAACATCGCCAGCTGTCCAGATATGTAAAACCTTGTCGGAAGTGTAAAACGTCGCCAGCTGTCAGATATGTAAAACCTTGTCGGAAGTGTAAAACGTCGCCAGCTGTCAGATATGTAAAACATTGTCGGAAGTGTAAAACGTCGCCAGCTGTCCAGATATGTAAAACGGTGTCGGAAGTGTAAAACGTCGCCAGCTGTCAAATATGTAAAATCTTGTCGGAAGTGTAAAACGTCGACAGCTGTCAGATATGTAAATCCTTGTCGGAAGTGTAAAACGTCGCCAGCTGTCAGATATGTAAATCCTTGTCGGAAGTGTAAAACGTCGCCAGCTGTCAGATATGTAAAACCTTGTCGGAAGTGTAAAACGTCGCCAGATGTCAGATATGTAAAACCTTGTCGGAAGTTAAAACGTCGCCAGCTGTCAGATATGTAAAACCTTGTCGGAAGTGTAAAACGTCGCCAGCTTCAGATAGTAAACCTGTCAGTGTAAAACGTCGCCAGCTGTCAGATATGTAAAACCTTGTCGGAAGTGTAAAACGTCGCCAGCTGTCAGATATGTAAAACCTTGTCGGAAGTGTAAAACGTCGCCAGCTGTCAGATATGTAAATCCTTGTCGGAAGAATAAAACGTCGCCAGCTGTCAGATATGTAAAATATTGTGGAAGTGTAAAACGTCGCCAGCTGTCAGATATGTAAAACCTTGTCGGAAGTGTAAAACGTCGCCAGATGTCAGATATGTAAAACCTTGTCGGAAGTATAAAACGTCGCCAGCTGTCAGATATGTAAAACCTTGTCGGAAGTGTAAAACGTCGCCAGCTGTCAGATATGTAAATCCTTGTCGGAAGTATAAAACGTCGCCAGCTGTCAGATATGTAAAATATTGTGGTAGTGTAAAACGTCGCCAGCTGTCAGATATGTAAAACCTTGTCGGAAGTGTAAAACGTCGCCAGCTGTCAGATATGTAAAACCTTGTCGGAAGTGTAAAACGTCGCCAGCTGTCAGATATGTAAAACATTGTCGGAAGTGTAAAACATCGCCAGCTGTCCAGATATGTAAAACCTTGTCGGAAGTGTAAAACGTCGCCAGCTGTCAGATATGTAAAACATTGTCGGAAGTGTAAAACGTCGCCAGCTGTCCAGATATGTAAAACCGTGTCGGAAGTGTAAAACATCGCCAGCTGTCAAATATGTAAAACCTTGTCGGAAGTGTAAAACGTCGCCAGCTGTCAGATATGTAAAACCTTGTCGGAAGTGTAAAACGTCGCCAGCTGTCAGATATGTAAATCCTTGTCGGAAGTGTAAAACGTCGCCAGCTGTCAAATATGTAAAATATTGTGGAAGTGTAAAACGTCGCCAGCTGTCAGATATGTAAAACCTTGTCGGAAGTGTAAAACGTCGCCAGCTGTCAGATATGTAAAACCTTGTCGGAAGTGTAAAACGTCGCCAGCTGTCAGATATGTAAAACCTTGTCGGAAGTGTAAAACGTCGCCAGCTGTCAGATATGTAAAACCTTGTCGGAAGTGTAAAACGTCGCCAGCTGTCAGATATGTAAAACATTGTCGGAAGTGTAAAACGTCGCCAGCTGTCCAGATATGTAAAACCGTGTCGGAAGTGTAAAACGTCGCCAGCTGTCAGATATGTAAAACCTTGTCGGAAGTGTAAAACGTCGCCAGCTGTCAGATATGTAAAACCTTGTCGGAAGTGTAAAACGTCGCCAGCTGTCAGATATGTAAAACCTTGTCGGAAGTGTAAAACTTCGCCAGCTGTCAGATATGTAAATCCTTGTCGGAAGTGTAAAACGTCGCCAGCTGTCAGATATGTAAATCCTTGTCGGAAGTGTAAAGCGTCGCCAGCTGTCAGATATGTAAAATATTGTGGAAGTGTAAAACGTCGCCAGCTGTCAGATATGTAAAACATTGTCGGAAGTGTAAAACGTCGCTAGCTGTCAGATATGTAAAACCTTGTCGGAAGTGTAAAACGTCGCCAGCTGTCAGATATGTAAAAAATTATGTCCGATATGTAAAAACAACATTTGCCGCTATGTGTACATACGTGTCAGAAATGTCAATTTTCCGTAAAATGTCACCAAAAATCTATAAAACATATAACGGCCAACTACACTTTGATTTCATTTTAATTGAAATCACGCATAACATTGTGTTTCTGTCGAAAACCTTTGTTTCAGATGGATCAGCCTGTCTAGATCGTTGGTTTAACTATAGTAGTGGTTGCTACCTATTTCCGGTTGTATTGAACGACCGATATAGCATGCTAACATGGGAACAAGCCAAGCTGAAATGCTCCACAGTTCTGAAAGGCTCATCTGTCGCCTCATCAACTGGTCATCTCCTGTATATCGAGTCCCAAGATGAACTGGTAGGATTATATCTTTCTTCCTATACCTTTATTTATCTTTGCCCCCTGGTTAATCGGGGTGACGCCTCCATATGTATATTAGTCATGTTAGTTGTTTACTTGGATCGTATTTTATTGCTCGATTCGTTTTACACATATGTGAATACAAAACATGACAAATTAAATAAAGACAAACGGGTCCGTCTACAAGTTCTAGCAACATTAGTTACGGCCCTTCCCGAGAAGTTGTTTGTGTTGGGGGATAGTGCAAGATTAGTGGATATATGTGTTTGTTAGTGGATATATGTGTTTGTTAGTGGATATAATGCGTTTGTTAGTGGATATATGCGCTTGTTAGTGGATATATGCGCTTATTAGTGGATATATGCGTTTGTTAGTGGATATATGTGTTTGTTAGTGGATATATGTGTTTGTTAGTGGATATAATGCGTTTGTTAGTGGATATATGCGTTTGTTAGTGGATATATGCGCTTGTTAGTGGATATATGTGTTTGTTAGTGGATATATGTGTTTGTTAGTGGATATATGCGTTTGTTAGTGGATATATGTATTTGTTAGTGGATATATGCGTTTGTTAGTGGATATATGCGTTTGTTAGTGGATATATGCGCTTGTTAGTGGATATATGTGTTTGTTAGTGGATATATGTGTTTGTTAGTGGATATATGCGTTTGTTAGTGGATATATGTATTTGTTAGTGGATATATGCGTTTGTTAGTGGATATATGCGTTTGTTAGTGGATATATGCGTTTGTTAGTAGATATATGCGTTTGTTAGTGGATATAATGCGTTTGTTAGTGGATATATGCGTTTGTTAGTGGATATATGCGCTTGTTAGTGGATATATGCGCTTGTTAGTGGATATATGCGTTTGTTAGTGGATATATGTGTTTGTTAGTGGATATATGCGCTTGTTAGTGGATATATGCGTTTGTTAGTGGATATATGTGTTTGTTAGTGGATATATGCGCTTGTTAGTGGATATATGTGTTTGTTAGTGGATATATGCGTTTGTTAGTGGATATATGTGTTTGTTAGTGGATATATGCGCTTGTTAGTGGATATATGCGTTTGTTAGTGGATATATGTGTTTGTTAGTGGATATATGCGCTTGTTAGTGGATATATGTGTTTGTTAGTGGATATATGCGTTTGTTAGTGGATATATGCGTTTGTTAGTGGATATATGTATTTGTTAGTGGATATATGTGTTTGTTAGTGGATATATGCGTTTGTTAGTGGATATATGTGTTTGTTAGTGGATATATGCGTTTGTTAGTGGATATATGTGTTTGTTAGTGGATATATGTGTTTGTTAGTGGATATATGTGTTTGTTAGTGGATATATGCGTTTGTTAGTGGATATATGTGTTTGTTAGTGGATATATGCGTTTGTTAGTGGATATATGCGTTTGTTAGTGGATATATGCGCTTGTTAGTGGATATATGTGTTTGTTAGTGGATATATGTGTTTGTTAGTGGATATATGCGTTTGTTAGTGGATATATGTGTTTGTTAGTGGATATATGCGTTTGTTAGTGGATATATGCGTTTGTTAGTGGATATATGCGCTTGTTAGTGGATATATGTGTTTGTTAGTGGATATATGTGTTTGTTAGTGGATATATGCGTTTGTTAGTGGATATATGTGTTTGTTAGTGGATATATGCGTTTGTTAGTGGATATATGCGTTTGTTAGTGGATATATGCGCTTGTTAGTGGATATATGTGTTTGTTAGTGGATATATGTGTTTGTTAGTGGATATATGCGTTTGTTAGTGGATATATGTGTTTGTTAGTGGATATATGCGTTTGTTAGTGGATATATGCGTTTGTTAGTGGATATATGCGCTTGTTAGTGGATATATGTGTTTGTTAGTGGATATATGTGTTTGTTAGTGGATATATGCGTTTGTTAGTGGATATATGTGTTTGTTAGTGGATATATGCGTTTGTTAGTGGATATATGCGTTTGTTAGTGGATATATGCGTTTGTTAGTGGATATATGCGTTTGTTAGTGGATATATGCGTTTGTTAGTGGATATATGTGTTTGTTAGTGGATATATGTGTTTGTTAGTGGATATATGTGTTTGTTAGTGGATATATGCGTTTGTTAGTGGATATATGCGCTTGTTAGTGGATATATGTGTTTGTTAGTGGATATATGTGTTTGTTAGTGGATATATGTGTTTGTTAGTGGATATATGCGTTTGTTAGTGGATATATGCGCTTGTTAGTGGATATATGTGTTTGTTAGTGGATATATGTGTTTGTTAGTGGATATATGTGTTTGTTAGTGGATATATGCGTTTGTTAGTGGATATATGCGCTTGTTAGTGGATATATGTGTTTGTTAGTGGATATATGTGTTTGTTAGTGGATATATGTGTTTGTTAGTGGATATATGCGTTTGTTAGTGGATATATGCGCTTGTTAGTGGATATATGTGTTTGTTAGTGGATATATGTGTTTGTTAGTGGATATATGTGTTTGTTAGTGGATATATGCGTTTGTTAGTGGATATATGCGCTTGTTAGTGGATATATGTATTTGTTAGTGGGTATATGTGTTTGTTAGTGGATATATGCGCTTGTTAGTGGATATATGTGTTTGTTAGTGGATATATGCGTTTGTTAGTGGATATATGTGTTTGTTAGTGGATATATGCGTTTGTTAGTGGATATATGCGTTTGTTAGTGGATATATGTGTTTGTTAGTGGATATATGTGTTTGTTAGTGGATATATGTGTTTGTTAGTGGATATATGTGTTTGTTAGTGGATATATGTGTTTGTTAGTGGATATATGCGTTTGTTAGTGGATATATGCGCTTGTTAGTGAATATATGTGTTTGTTAGTGGATATATGTGTTTGTTAGTGGATATATGCGCTTGTTAGTGGATATATGCGTTTGTTAGTGGATATATGTGTTTGTTAGTGGATATATGCGTTTGTTAGTTGATATATGTGCTTGTTAGTGGATATATGTGCTTGTTAGTGGATATATGTGTTTGTTAGTGGATATATGTGCTTGTTAGTGGAGGATATATGTGCTTGTTATATATATAGCCAAGTGTGGCGTCCTTTGTCCCATGGTATATATAGCCAAGTGTGGCGTCCTTTGTCCCGTGGTATATATAGCCACGTGTGGCGTCCTTTGTCCCATGGTATATATAGCCAAGTGTGGCGTCCTTTGTCCCATGGTATATATAGCCAAGTGTGGCGTCTTTTGTCCCGTGGTATATATAGCCACGTGTGGCGTCCTTTGTCCCATGGTATATATAGCCAAGTGTGGCGTCCTTTATCCCGTGGTATATATAGTCACGTGTGGCGTCCTTTGTCCCATGGTATATATAGCCAAGTGTGGCGTCCTTTGTCCCGTGGTATATATAGCCACGTGTGGCGTCTTTTGTCCCGTGGTATATATAGCCACGTGTGGCGTCCTTTGTCCCATGGTATATATAGCCAAGTGTGGCGTCCTTTGTCCCGTGGTATATATAGCCACGTGTGGCGTCCGTTGTCCCATGGTATATATAGCCAAGTGTGGCGTCCTTTGTCCCGTGGTATATATAGCCACGTGTGGCGTCCTTTGTCCCGTGGTATATATAGCAAAGTGTGGCGTCCTTTGTCCCGTGGTATATATAGCCACGTGTGGCGTCCTTTGTCCCGTGGTATATATATCCACGTGTGACGTCCTTTGTCCCGTTTTATATATAGCCACGTGTGGCGTCCTTTGTCCCGTGGTATATATAGCCACGTGTGACGTCCTTTGTCCGGTGGTGTATATATAGCAATGTGTGGTGTCCTTTGTCCCGTGGTATATATAGCCACGTGTGACGTCCTTTGTCCGGTGGTATATATAGCCGCGTGTGACGTCCTTTGTCCGGTGGTATATATAGCCACGTGTGGCGTCCTTTGTCCCGTGGTATATATAGCCACGTGTGGCGTCCTTTGTCCCGTGGTATATATAGCCACGTGTGACGTCCTTTGTCCGGTGGTATATATAGCCACGTGTGGCGTCCTTTGTCCCGTGGTATATATAGCCACGTGTGACGTCCTTTGTCCCGTGGTATATATAGCCACGTGTGGCGTCCTTTGTCCCGTGGTATATATAGCCACGTGTGGCGTCCTTTGTCCGGTGGTATATATAGCCACGTGTGACGTCCTTTGTCCGGTGGTATATATAGCCACGTGTGGCGTCCTTTGTCCGGTGGTATATATAGCCACGTGTGGCGTCCTTTGTCCGGTGGTATATATAGCCACGTGTGACGTCCTTTGTCCGGTGGTATATATAGCCACGTGTGGCGTCCTTTGTCCGGTGGTAGAGCGTCTGATTTGTCATCGAAGGGGACCGGGTATTCTTTTCTACATTCCACTCCGATATAATATTATAAGGGAGACACTCATTAATAAACACCATGTATACGTTTCTACATCATATTGCTGTAGTCGTAATCGTAATCGTAATTGGCTTAGTTTGCAATTGTCTTACAGCAATACATCAGACGTCAGATGCCTCTAGTATCTCTGACGTCACAGCTGTGGTGGATAGGACTAACAGACTCGCAAGCTGAGGGGCAATTCAAATGGATAGATGGAACCCCAGTGGATACAAGCCTCGTGTATGTAGGGAATAACACTATTTAGACATTATGAAATAAAAAAGAAAAAATTACACCATTCGAACTAAGTCGTTGTGACGTATCGATATTTAAAGGGTAATGATACACGTCAATCCTCAACTGAGAGGGGGCTCCTTTAATCCCTCACTTACCGTTTCTCCGAGGGCTCGCAAACCTATATCAAATAGAAATACACACCATTGATTCCAATCCGACTTACCTTTCTTGTTTTCAAATCCACTATGATTCTGTTCATGAAATAATAATCATTTGCTCAAAACATGAAGGAAAAACTACAACATAGATTCATGAAATGCATTGTTATTAAATTATCACTTTCATTAACATTAGTTTAGTTTATATAAATTTAAATTAGCCCGACTGCGTAACAAGTTCTTACAACTTATATTAATCACTATCGATACCTCATTACTGATGGAATCCATCGCCACGAGGGAGAGAGAAGTGGAAATGTGGAATGTATATGCTAGGTGGCTGCATCTACCCTAAAACAATTGCTACAAAAGGTTTCTCAACGGTTTTCTATAGTATCAGGTGTGCTTAATAACATACTAAAAGTCTACCAAAATCTGACCACTAAAAAGGTATAATTTTCAAGATGGCGTCCAAGATGGCCGCTAAATCGAAGGGCACAATCGTAACGGCTTCAGCGTGGCGCGAACTAGGGCCGTTCGCACCTGAAGCGAACTCCTAACCACTGACCTAGCGCAACTTCCACAACATATTAACATTCATACCATAACTGTTCTTATATGACTTATCAAAGGTTATTGTTTCGGCAATTAATAATCACACCTATACTAGAGCACCTACAAGTAGACTTTCCCATCGATCTATCACACCTATACTAGAGCACATACTAGTAGACTAGTAGACTTTCCCATCGATCAATCACACCTATACTAGAGCACATACTAGTAGACTTTCCCATCGATCTATCACACCTATACTAGAGCACATACTAGTAGACTAGTAGACTTTCCCATCGATCTATCACACCTATACTAGAGCACATACTAGTAGACTTTCCCATCGATCTATCACACCTATACTAGAGCACCTACTAGTAGACTTTCCCATCGATCTATCACACCTATACTAGAGCACATACTAGTAGACTAGTAGACTTTCCCATCGATCAATCACACCTATACTAGAGCACATACTAGTAGACTTTCCCATCGATCAATCACACCTATACTAGAGCACATACTAGTAGACTTTCCCATCGATCTATCACACCTATACTAGAGCACATACTAGTAGACTTTCCCATCGACCAATCACACCTATACTAGAGCACATACTAGTAGACTTTCCCATCGACCAATCACACCTATACTAGAGCACATACTAGTAGACTTTCCCATCGACCAATCACACCTATACTAGAGCACATACTAGTAGACTAGTAGACTTTCCCATCGACCAATCACACCTATACTAGAGCACATACTAGTAGACTTTCCCATCGACCAATCACACCTATACTAGAGCACATACTAGTAGACTTTCCCATCGATCTATCACACCTATATTAGAGCACATACTAGTAGACTAGTAGACTTTCCCATCGATCAATCACACCTATACTAGAGCACATACTAGTAGACTTTCCCATCGATCAATCACACCTATACTAGAGCACATACCAGTAGACTTTCCCATCGATCAATCACACCTATACTAGAGCACATACTAGTAGACTTTCCCATCGATCAATCACACCTATATTAGAGCACATACTAGTAGACTTTCCCATCGACCAATCACACCTATACTAGAGCACATACTAGTAGACTTTCCCATCGACCAATCACACCTATACTAGAGCACATACTAGTAGACTTTCCCATCGACCAATCACACCTATACTAGAGCACATACTATTAGACTTTCCCATCGACCAATCAAACCTATACTAGAGCACATACTAGTAGACTTTCCCATCGACCAATCACACCTATACTAGAGCACATACTAGTAGACTAGTAGACTTTCCCATCGACCAATCACACCTATACTAGAGCACATACTAGTAGACTTTCCCATCGACCAATCACACCTATACTAGAGCACATACTAGTAGACTTTCCCATCGATCAATCACACCTATACTAGAGCACATACTAGTAGACTTTCCCATCGATCTATCACACCTATATTAGAGCACATACTAGTAGACTAGTAGACTTTCCCATCGATCAATCACACCTATACTAGAGCACATACCAGTAGACTTTCCCATCGATCAATCACACCTATACTAGAGCACATACTAGTAGACTTTCCCATCGATCAATCACACCTATACTAGAGCACATACTAGTAGACTTTCCCATCGACCAATCACACCTATACTAGAGCACATACTAGTAGACTTTCCCATCGACCAATCATACCTATACTAGAGCACATACTAGTAGACTTTCCCATCGATCTATCACACCTATACTAGAGCACATACTAGTAGACTTTCCCATCGATCTATCACACCTATACTAGAGCACATACTAGTAGACTAGTAGATTTTCCCATCGATCAATCACACCTATACTAGAGCACATACTAGTAGACTTTCCCATCGATCTATCACACCTATACTAGAGCACATACTAGTAGACTTTCCCATCGATCTATCACACCTATACTAGAGCACATACTAGTAGACTTTCCCATCAACCAATCACACCTATACTAGAGCACATACTAGTAGACTTTCCCATCGATCTATCACACCTATACTAGAGCACATACTAGTAGACTTTCCCATCGATCTATCACACCTATATTAGAGCACATACTAGTAGACTAGTAGACTTTCCCATCGACCAATCACACCTATACTAGAGCACATACTAGTAGACTTTCCCATCGACCAATCACACCTATACTAGAGCACATACTAGTAGACTTTCCCATCGACCAATCACACCTATACTAGAGCACATACTAGTAGACTTTCCCATCGACCAATCACACCTATACTAGAGCACATACTAGTAGACTTTCCCATCGATCTATCACACCTATACTAGAGCACATACTAGTAGACTTTCCCATCGATCTATCACACCTATACTAGAGCACATACACTAGTAGACTTTCCCATCGATCAATCACACCTATACTAGAGCACATACTAGTAGACTTTCCCATCGATCAATCACACCTATACTAGAGCACATACTAGTAGACTTTCCCATCGATCAATCACACCTATACTAGAGCACATACTAGTAGACTTTCCCATCGACCAATCACACCTATACTAGAGCACATACTAGTAGACTTTCCCATCGACCAATCACACCTATACTAGAGCACATACTAGTAGACTTTCCCATCGACCAATCACACCTATACTAGAGCACATACTAGTAGACTTTCCCATCGACCAATCACACCTATACTAGAGCACATACTAGTAGACTTTCCCATCGATCTATCACACCTATACTAGAGCACATACTAGTAGACTTTCCCATCGATCTATCACACCTATACTAGAGCACATACTAGTAGACTAGTAGACTTTCCCATCGATCAATCACACCTATACTAGAGCACATACTAGTAGACTTTCCCATCGATCTATCACACCTATACTAGAGCACATACTAGTAGACTTTCCCATCGATCTATCACACCTATACTAGAGCACATACTAGTAGACTTTCCCATCGACCAATCACACCTATACTAGAGCACATACTAGTAGACTTTCCCATCAACCAATCACACCTATACTAGAGCACATACTAGTAGACTTTCCCATCGATCTATCACACCTATACTAGAGCACATACTAGTAGACTAGTAGACTTTCCCATCGATCAATCACACCTATACTAGAGCACATACTAGTAGACTTTCCCATCGATCTATCACACCTATACTAGAGCACATACTAGTAGACTTTCCCATCAACCAATCACACCTATACTAGAGCACATACTAGTAGACTTTCCCATCGATCTATCACACCTATACTAGAGCACATACAAGTAGACTTTCCCATCGACCAATCACACCTATACTAGAGCACATACTAGTAGACTTTCCCATCGATCTATCACACCTATACTAGAGCACATACTAGTAGACTTTCCCATCGATCTATCACACCTATACTAGAGCACCTACTAGTAGACTTTCCCATCGATCTATCACACCTATACTAGAGCACCTACTAGTAGACTTTCCCATCGATCTATCACACCTATACTAGAGCACATACTAGTAGACTTTCCCATCGATCTATCACACCTATACTAGAGCACATACTAGTAGACTTTCCCATCGATCTATCACACCTATACTAGAGCACATACTAGTAGACTTTCCCATCGATCAATCACACCTATACTAGAGCACATACTAGTAGACTTTCCCATCGATCTATCACACCTATACTAGAGCACCTACTAGTAGACTTTCCCATCGATCTATCACACCTATACTAGAGCACATACTAGTAGACTTTCCCATCGATCAATCACACCTATACTAGAGCACATAGTAATAGACTTTTCCATCAACCAATCACACCTATACTAGAGCACCTACTAGTAGACTTTCCCATCGATCTATCACACCTATACTAGAGCACATACTAGTAGACTTTCCCATCGATCTATCACACCTATACTAGAGCACCTACTAGTAGACTTTCCCATCGATCTATCACACCTATACTAGAGCACATACTAGTAGACTTTCCCATCGATCTATCACACCTATACTAGAGCACATACTAGTAGACTTTCCCATCGACCAATCACACCTATACTAGAGCACATACTAGTAGACTTTCCCATCGATCTATCACACCTATACTAGAGCACCTACTAGTAGACTTTCCCATCGATCTATCACACCTATACTAGAGCACATACTAGTAGACTTTCCCATCGACCAATCACACCTATACTAGAGCACATACTAGTAGACTTTCCCATCGACCAATCACACCTATACTAGAGCACATACTAGTAGACTTTCCCATCGACCAATCACACCTATACTAGAGCACATACTAGTAGACTTTCCCATCGACCAATCATACCTATACTAGAGCACATACTAGTAGACTTTCCCATCGATCTATCACACCTATACTAGAGCACATACTAGTAGACTTTCCCATCGATCTATCACACCTATACTAGAGCACATACTAGTAGACTAGTAGACTTTCCCATCGATCAATCACACCTATACTAGAGCACATACTAGTAGACTTTCCCATCGATCTATCACACCTATACTAGAGCACATACTAGTAGACTTTCCCATCGATCTATCACACCTATACTAGAGCACATACTAGTAGACTTTCCCATCGATCTATCACACCTATACTAGAGCACATACTAGTAGACTTTCCCATCGACCAATCACACCTATACTAGAGCACATACTAGTAGACTTTCCCATCAACCAATCACACCTATACTAGAGCACATACTAGTAGACTTTCCCATCGATCTATCACACCTATACTAGAGCACATACTAGTAGACTAGTAGACTTTCCCATCGATCAATCACACCTATACTAGAGCACATACTAGTAGACTTTCCCATCGATCTATCACACCTATACTAGAGCACATACTAGTAGACTTTCCCATCAACCAATCACACCTATACTAGAGCACATACTAGTAGACTTTCCCATCGATCTATCACACCTATACTAGAGCACATACAAGTAGACTTTCCCATCGACCAATCACACCTATACTAGAGCACATACTAGTAGACTTTCCCATCGATCTATCACACCTATACTAGAGCACATACTAGTAGACTTTCCCATCGATCTATCACACCTATACTAGAGCACCTACTAGTAGACTTTCCCATCGATCTATCACACCTATACTAGAGCACCTACTAGTAGACTTTCCCATCGATCTATCACACCTATACTAGAGCACATACTAGTAGACTTTCCCATCGATCTATCACACCTATACTAGAGCACCTACTAGTAGACTTTCCCATCGATCTATCACACCTATACTAGAGCACATACTAGTAGACTAGTAGACTTTCCCATCGATCTATCACACCTATACTAGAGCACATACTAGTAGACTTTCCCATCGACCAATCACACCTATACTAGAGCACATACTAGTAGACTTTCCCATCGATCTATCACACCTATACTAGAGCACCTACTAGTAGACTTTCCCATCGATCTATCACACCTATACTAGAGCACATACTAGTAGACTTTTCCATCGATCAATCACACCTATACTAGAGCACATAGTAATAGACTTTTCCATCAACCAATCACACCTATACTAGAGCACCTACTAGTAGACTTTCCCATCGATCTATCACACCTATACTAGAGCACATATTAGTAGACTTTCCCATCGACCAATCACACCTATACTAGAGCACATACTAGTAGACTTTCCCATCGATCTATCACACCTATACTAGAGCACCTACTAGTAGACTTTCCCATCGATCTATCACACCTATACTAGAGCACATACTAGTAGACTTTCCCATCGATCTATCACACCTATACTAGAGCACATACTAGTAGACTTTCCCATCGACCAATCACACCTATACTAGAGCACATACTAGTAGACTTTCCCATCGATCTATCACACCTATACTAGAGCACCTACTAGTAGACTTTCCCATCGATCTATCACACCTATACTAGAGCACATACTAGTAGACTTTCCCATCGATCTATTACACCTATACTAGAGCACATACTAGTAGACTTTCCCATCGATCAATCACACCTATACTAGAGCACATAGTAGTAGACTTTCCCATCAACCAATCACACCTATACTAGAGCACCTACTAGTAGACTTTCCCATCGATCTATCACACCTATACTAGAGCACATACTAGTAGACTTTCCCATCGATCTATCACACCTATACTAGAGCACATACTAGTAGACTTTCCCATCGATCTATCACACCTATACTAGAGCACATACTAGTAGACCTTCCCATCGATCTATCACACCTATACTAGAGCACATACTAGTAGACTTTCCCATCGATCTATCACACCTATACTAGAGCACAAACTAGTAGACTAGTAGACTTTCCCATCGATCTATCACACCTATACTAGAGCACATACTAGTAGACTTTCCCATCGATCTATCACACCTATACTAGAGCACATACTAGTAGACTAGTAGACTTTCCCATCGATCAATCACACCTATACTAGAGCACATACTAGTAGACTTTCCCATCGATCTATCACACCTATACTAGAGCACATACTAGTAGACTTTCCCATCGATCTATCACACCTATACTAGAGCACCTACTAGTAGACTTTCCCATCGATCTATCACACCTATACTAGAGCACATACTAGTAGACTTTCCCATCGATCTATCACACCTATACTAGAGCACATACTAGTAGACTTTCCCATCGATCTATCACACCTATACTAGAGCACATACTAGTAGACTTTCCCATCGATCTATCACACCTATACTAGAGCACCTACTAGTAGACTAGTAGACTTTCCCATCGATCTATCACACCTATACTAGAGCACATACTAGTAGACTTTCCCATCGATCAATCACACCTATACTAGAGCACATACTAGTAGACTTTCCCATCGATCTATCACACCTATACTAGAGCACATACTAGTAGACTTTCCCATCGATCTATCACACCTATACTAGAGCACATACTAGTAGACTTTCCCATCGATCTATCACACCTATACTAGAGCACATACTAGTAGACTTTCCCATCGATCTATCACACCTATACTAGAGCACATACTAGTAGACTTTCCCATCGATCTATCACACCTATACTAGAGCACATACTAGTAGACTTTCCCATCGATCTATCACACCTATACTAGAGCACATACTAGTAGACTTTCCCATCGATCTATCACACCTATACTAGAGCACATACTAGTAGACTTTCCCATCGATCTATCACACCTATTCTAGAGCACATACTAGTAGACTTTCCCATCGATCTATCACACCTATACTAGAGCACATACTAGTAGACTTTCCCATCGATCTATCACACCTATTCTAGAGCACATACTAGTAGACTTTCCCATCGATTAATCACACCTATTCTAGAGCACATACTAGTAGACTTTCCCATCGATCTATCACACCTATTCTAGAGCACATACTAGTAGACTTTCCCATCGATCTATCACACCTATACTAGAGCACATACTAGTAGACTTTCCCATCGATCTATCACACCTATACTAGAGCACATACTAGTAGACTTTCCCATCGATTAATCACACCTATTCTAGAGCACATACTAGTAGACTTTCCCATCGATCTATCACACCTATACTAGAGCACATACTAGTAGACTTTCCCATCGACCAATCACACCTATACTAGAGCACATACTAGTAGACTTTCCCATCGATCTATCACACCTATACTAGAGCACCTACTAGTAGACTTTCCCATCGATCTATCACACCTATACTAGAGCACATACTAGTAGACTTTCCCATCGATCAATCACACCTATACTAGAGCACATAGTAATAGACTTTCCATCAACCAATCACACCTATACTAGAGCACCTACTAGTAGACTTTCCCATCGATCTATCACACCTATACTAGAGCACATACTAGTAGACTTTCCCATCGATCTATCACACCTATACTAGAGCACCTACTAGTAGACTTTCCCATCGATCTATCACACCTATACTAGAGCACATACTAGTAGACTTTCCCATCGATCTATCACACCTATACTAGAGCACATACTAGTAGACTTTCCCATCGACCAATCACACCTATACTAGAGCACATACTAGTAGACTTTCCCATCGATCTATCACACCTATACTAGAGCACCTACTAGTAGACTTTCCCATCGATCTATCACACCTATACTAGAGCACATACTAGTAGACTTTCCCATCGATCTATTACACCTATACTAGAGCACATACTAGTAGACTTTCCCATCGATCAATCACACCTATACTAGAGCACATAGTAGTAGACTTTCCCATCAACCAATCACACCTATACTAGAGCACCTACTAGTAGACTTTCCCATCGATCTATCACACCTATACTAGAGCACATACTAGTAGACTTTCCCATCGATCTATCACACCTATACTAGAGCACATCACTAGTAGACTTTCCCATCGATCTATCACACCTATACTAGAGCACATACTAGTAGACTTTCCCATCGATCTATCACACCTATACTAGAGCACATACTAGTAGACTTTCCCATCGATCTATCACACCTATACTAGAGCACATACTAGTAGACTAGTAGACTTTCCCATCGATCTATCACACCTATACTAGAGCACATACTAGTAGACTTTCCCATCGATCTATCACACCTATACTAGAGCACATACTAGTAGACTAGTAGACTTTCCCATCGATCTATCACACCTATACTAGAGCACATACTAGTAGACTTTCCCATCGATCTATCACACCTATACTAGAGCACCTACTAGTAGACTTTCCCATCGATCTATCACACCTATACTAGAGCACATACTAGTAGACTTTCCCATCGATCTATCACACCTATACTAGAGCACATACTAGTAGACTAGTAGACTTTCCCATCGATCTATCACACCTATACTAGAGCACATACTAGTAGACTTTCCCATCGATCTATCACACCTATACTAGAGCACATACTAGTAGACTAGTAGACTTTCCCATCGATCTATCACACCTATACTAGAGCACATACTAGTAGACTTTCCCATCGATCAATCACACCTATACTAGAGCACATACTAGTAGACTTTCCCATCGATCTATCACACCTATACTAGAGCACATACTAGTAGACTTTC
The DNA here is from genome assembly GCA_014843695.1 of Archivesica marissinica. Lineage (NCBI taxonomy): Eukaryota > Metazoa > Mollusca > Bivalvia > Venerida > Vesicomyidae > Archivesica > Archivesica marissinica. The sequence continues at coordinate 44,467,297 of CM026393.1, forward strand.
CCATCGATCTATCACACCTATACTAGAGCACATACTAGTAGACTTTCCCATCGATCTATCACACCTATACTAGAGCACATACTAGTAGACTTTCCCATCGATCTATCACACCTATACTAGAGCACATACTAGTAGACTTTCCCAACGATCTATCACACCTATACTAGAGCACATACTAGTAGACTTTCCCATCGATCTATCACACCTATACTAGAGCACATACTAGTAGACTTTCCCATCGATCTATCACACCTATACTAGAGCACATACTAGTAGACTTTCCCATCGATCTATCACACCTATACTAGAGCACATACTAGTAGACTTTCCCATCGATTAATCACACCTATACTAGAGCACATGTCCTACTATTCTGGTAATGTGTTTCACTTGTACCGACTGTCACTAACTCTTACATGAGCTTATCTTAAAGGAAGCTTATCAACAAGAGTAATGTTAATCTTCAACAGGCCAATCACTAATGCTGTTAGCATTTGTGGCCCAACCCAGTGGCTAATTAGGTAGTGTAATTTGATTGTAATGAGAGACATCGGTCAGTTACTGCCCTTGAATACTCTCTAAAAGTATGTAGGCCCTCTACGTTGCTTCCTCGGTTTTTATCATTCTTCCCTTTGCGCTACATGCCATCAATTTTCTTCCACTTTCTCATTATTATTATTATTATATACCAAACTTATATAGCGCTCTTTTCATCTAAATATAAAACGTTCAAAAGCGCTTTACAGCCTAAAATATCACACATATTGATAAAAACTTCCACATACAATGAGATAAAACAAGACAAAATTAGCAAACACAATTACAATGGATTCTAAATATGCTATAAAATATTAGGATCTAAAATTATAACAATTAAAATATAGGTAATAATTAAATAAAATGTGTTCATTTGCAGTCTTAATCCTGATTGAACACAGACACAGTTCGATATTTATGTTCCATATGAACATTTAAAAAGGTGTGTCTTCAAAGCCTTCTTGAAAGAACACAATGTTGTTGCACTTCTAAGATTTGATGGAAGAGAATTCCAAAGTTTTGAGGCAGCAGTCATGAAACGTCTATCTCCGTATGTGACAGTCCGACTTCTTGGTAACACAAGAGTAGCTGCTTCATTTTTAGACCGTAAGTCTCTCCTTGGTATATAAACCTCACCTCTTATCTCATAATTAGTATGTTACTATATCTCGACAGATATTCTATATTATATCCAATTATTTTTTATCAATTAATAAATATGATTTGGATAAAATTAACATTAATATCATAACGCAACATCCGGTTAGGGAACAACTGCAACAACAAAGGATTCCGACTGAAAGGACCGCTATACATTTAGGGGTAAATCGGTAAAAGAACCAGAGGAGATTCTGGAATGGGTCTATGTCTGTATCACTATCACTATCACTATCCTCCAAAATCTAAACTGACTAATCTCTCCAGGAGGCGTCGCTCATATGGGCAACCGGTAGCGACGATAAATAAACGTAAAAAAATAAAAACACTCAAATCAAACTAAAACATAACAATCAATGAGGTGAACGAATTATTGAAAATCGCACTACAAATAATGAAGTCATAACATGTTGCTTATCTTAAATATAAATATATGGAGGCGGCCATCTTGGATTAACAATTTCACTTTACTCTTTACATAAATCAAAGTACATGCATGCTCATTTTATCAGGACGAATAGTTAGTTTAGCATTTCTATTAAAAACTGCTTGTGTAGCAATGTATATTATATTGTCTAGTAAGTTCACATATGTTTATATCAGTTTGATGTTGTTTCATTAGCTTGGCGTGCAGGAAGTCAATTTGTTATATAAATATGACAACCTACATATATTCAAGATTTTTTGAACAATGTATCAAGTTTACAATTTCCGATAACTTTAAAGTGTGTCGAAGTGTTTTCCTTCAACGATATTGCAATAACATGTGTTACTGACTTGTTTGCAGGCACAATTACTTATCTAATCACTGATGCGTTTCTGTTGTAGATTTTGGGCACAAGAACCAAATAACTTGGGTGGTCTGGAGAAGTGTGTATTTACAAACATGAATGGTTCTATGGCGGACCTGAACTGCTCGAATGAAGAGAACTATATATGTATGAAAGATAGTAACTGTACGTAGTTCACCTTTCTTTCATAAAAACATCTAACAAAAACATTCTTAAGAAAGCGATGATTGTGAATAATCTTTGGATTATGTCCTTTCATTGATAACATTCTGATACGTACTTGGCATCGGTACTGCGTGCAAAAAGCACGAACCGTTTAATTGTCGGAATTAGCAAATTCTTGTCTAAATATTAGCTAAATCATGTCGAATTGCTAGCTAAATTTTTACTAAATATATTAATTAAATTTTATGGTAAACTTAACTAACTGTTATCGCTATATTAGCTCAATCTTGTCGAAATCGTCGTCAAATATTGTTCAAATATTAGCTAAATCTCATCGAAATACTAGCTAAATTGTATCACGTATAACTCAATCTTTTCGAAATACTAGATAAATCGTATAGAAATATCAGTTAAATCTCATTGAAATATTTGTTAATTCTTGTCGAAATATTAGTTAATTGTTGTCGATATATTAGTTAATTGTTGTCGATATATTACATGTATTAGGTAAATATTAGTTAATTGTTGTCGATATATTAGTTAATTGTTGTCGATATATTACGTGTATTAGGTAAATATTAGTTAATTGTTGTCGATATATTAGTTAATTGTTGTCGATATATTAGTTAATTGTTGTCGATATATTAGTTAATTGTTGTCGATATATTAGTTAATTGTTGTCTATATATTACGTGTATTAGGTAAATATTAGTTAATTGTTGTCGATATATTAGTTAATTGTTGTCGATATATTAGTTAATTGTTGTCGATATATTAGTTAATTGTTGTCGATATAATATTATTAGTTAATTGTTGTCGATATATTAGTTAATTGTTGTCGATATATTAGTTAATTGTTGTCGATATATTAGTTAATTGTTGTCGATATAATATTATTAGTTAATTGTTGTCGATATATTAGTTAATTGTTGTCTATATATTACGTGTATTAGGTAAATATTAGTTAATTGTTGTCGATATATTAGTTAATTGTTGTCGATATAATATTATTAGTTAATTGTTGTCGATATATTAGTTAATTGTTGTCGATATATTAGTTAATTGTTGTCGATATATTAGTTAATTGTTGTCTATATATTACGTGTATTAGGTAAATATTAGTTAATTGTTGTCGATATATTAGTTAATTGTTGTCGATATATTAGTTAATTGTTGTCGATATATTAGTTAATTGTTGTCTATATATTACGTGTATTAGGTAAATATTAGTTAATTGTTGTCGATATATTAGTTAATTGTTGTCGATATATTAGTTAATTGTTGTCGATATATTAGTTAATTGTTGTCGATATATTACGTGTATTAGGTAAATATTAGTTAATTGTTGTCGATATATTACGTGTATTAGGTAAATATTAGTTAATTGTTGTCGATATATTAGTTAATTGTTGTCGATATATTAGTTAATTGTTGTCGATATATTAGTTAATTGTTGTCGATATATTAGTTAATTGTTGTCGATATATTACGTGTATTAGGTAAATATTAGTTAATTGTTGTCGATATATTAGTTAATTGTTGTCGATATATTAGTTAATTGTTGTCGATATATTAGTTAATTGTTGTCGATATATTAGTTAATTGTTGTCGATATATTACGTGTATTAGGTAAATATTAGTTAATTGTTGTCGATATATTAGTTAATTGTTGTCGATATATTAGTTAATTGTTGTCGATATATTAGTTAATTGTTGTCGATATATTAGTTAATTGTTGTCGATATATTAGTTAATTGTTGTCGATATATTAGTTAATTGTTGTCGATATATTAGTTAATTGTTGTCGATATATTACAGTCAGGTCAGCGTGTAAGTATATCATTTAAACGAACGAATATCGTTTTGACATCGTTTCGTTTTTTTAATGAGCACACGATCGTTCGTTCGTGTCGTTTCATGCCCTTATATGAAATAATGCCGGATTTAATATATTAATAGACTATCGTTGGTTTGGTTTCGTTTTCTTTCCTTATATTGCGCAACTGCGTCATCAACGGCTAAAAGTTACCAGAGCACCGGCAAAACATCCGGTATAGAATAGCCAACAACAACAACAATTTATTTCCTAGTTTAAAAGCTCAAAGAAGATAACATATGTTTATAATAGTAAAATGTGATGCAGAATTCAAATCTGGCAGCACTTTTTGAATATCTATCTATTAATGGTGAAATAATAACATTTTTGGAAATGTCTGCCTCTCACACGGAACTAATTTCACTGTTTCAAGCTACGAATAGCATATGATGTGCTCCAATCATCCATTGGTTGAATACAATAACCAATGTGTAACAATCATTTTGATTGGACTAGCGCTTGTTGATAATTCTGAAGTATGTCTTTGGTCACAGCTTTACGGCAGATTATGGGCAAATTCTTGGCGTCCAGAGTTACTCCCCTTGAATACTCGGTGGAGTAGCTACTATTGGCACTTTAGAAACGGAACACGGGTGTGTTGACAAATAAACGAATAAAACCTGATTGTATGCATATATTACAATATAACTTTGTTTGTTGTTAGCAGAAATGGCTAATGAATCAATATAACCCAACTGTGGCTGGTTTGTGCAACGTTTTGACATATTTTCACAAATGGGTGGAAAACTTGTTAAAGAATATATACGGAGTGCGTTCAGTCATTCAGAAAATTCGGATTAGTAATGGCCATGTAGGTGCAGATGCGGGTGCCCATGCGGGTAAGTAATGGCCATGCATTTGCAGATGCGGGGTGCCCATGCCGGTAAGTAATGGCCATGCCGGTCAGTAATGGCCATGTAGGTGCAGATGCGGGTGCCCATGCCGGTAAGTAACGGCCATGTAGGTGCAGATGCGGGTGCCCATGCCGGTAAGTAACGGCCATGCAGGTGCAGATGCGGGTGCCCATGCCGGTAAGTAACGGCCATGTAGGTGCAGATGCGGGTGTCCATGCCGGTAAGTAACGGTCATGTAGGTGCAGATGCGGGTGCCCATGCCGGTAAGTAACGGCCATGCATGTGCAGATGCGGGTGCCCATGCCGGTAAGTAACGGCCATGCATGTGCAGATGCGGGTGCCCATGCCGGTAAGTAACGGCCATGCATGTGCAGATGCGGGTGCCCATGCCGGTAAGTAACGGCCATGCAGGTGCAGATGCGGGTGCCCATGCCGGTAAGTAACGGCCATGCATGTGCAGATGCGGGTGCCCATGCCGGTAAGTAACGGCCATGCAGGTGCAGATGCGGGTGCCCATGCCGGTAAGTAATGGCCATGCATGTGCAGATGCGGGGTGTCCATGCCGGTAAGTAACGGCCATGCCGGTAAGTAACGACTCGCAGTTGACTGCTTCTACATTGTTCTCATACCCAAAGAATATGGAATTCGCGGACGAATTAATGCTTGGCGGGGATGTATGTCACAGTGTGTACATAACTCTATGTGGTGAGAAGAATCGGTATACTATTTATTATCGTCGGTAATCCATTCCAGACCAGAGCAGAGGTCCCGGGTTTGAGCCCCGGGTCGGGCGGCATGTTTTTCTCACCCTGTTACATCAATTTAAGTGTGTATGTCAAATCAGGGACTTGTATTATATAATCATAACACATGTCTCTGGTATGATTAAGTTTTGATTTACATAAACAAAATCATTCCGCAAATTGTTGTCGGCTACTGGATTGGCCGGATACCGGATTGGCTGTCATATTAATAAGATACAATTCTGTTGATCAGCTGTTGATTACAAGAACAGACTAATTGGTTGGTAAATAAGGATTATCTTATTGGAAATACACGAATATGCACGAATATACATGTCAATACCTGCTTACTTTGCAGGAATTGTGGGGAAGAAAATAAATAAAAATGTCGCTGCGTTGCCGTTGGCTTGTTCTTCTTCTTTATAAACGACCGCTGCATATTTTGGCACCAAGACATTCTTTCTTTCTCGTTTTCTATACTTTAATATACGGCATCAACCCATTGCGGGGACTAGTGTGCAGGATTGTATCTTTATTACATGTATATACAATTCAATTCGAATCGAGGTGCCCGGGTTAGTGGCCGGTACCCATTCACAGCTGGGTGAACTGAATCTTGTTCAATGACACAATGCGCTATCCCGGCGAGATTCGAACCCTGGACCCTCCGATATAGAGGCCGATGCCCTAACCACTGGATCAACGCACTCCATTTTGATCCAGTAAACACTCATTTCGTTAACTCGCATAAATGTAGCCAGTCGGGAGATTGTAGAATAGTTATTGTGTGCATATGGTGTGAGATGACCGGTATCATGTGGGATTCAATTGTAGCTTGTTTATTTAGATAAACACCGGCGGAAGTTGATTAAACGAACGAAAACTAACCAACCAATGTTTTTCATTGGTCAACGAATTGACTACGTTATTGTAACATCCACTACTACGATATGAACCAATCAAAATCATTGGTTAACATTGGTTACTTCGTTTCGTTTCGTTTTGTCGCGTGGTTAGTTCGTTTGGTGTTATGACGCGACAAAACGAAACCAAACGAACTAACCAATGCTAACCATTGGTTTTGATTGGTTCATAGAGCCTTTAGCATGTATTCGTTGCATATGGTTCGTTCGTTTTGGCATCGTTTGCCGTTCGTGAGTGTTTCGTTTCGTGTTGTACTTACACGCTGACCTGACTGTACGTGTATTAGGTATATATTAGTTAATTGTTGTCGATATATTAGTTAATTGTTGTCGATATATTACGTGTATTAGGTAAATATTAGTTAATTGTTGTCGATATATTAGTTAATTGTTGTCGATATATTAGTTAATTGTTGTCGATATATTAGTTAATTGTTGTCGATATATTACGTGTATTAGGTAAATATTAGTTAATTGTTGTCGATATATTAGTTAATTGTTGTCGATATATTACATGTATTAGGTAAATATTAGTTAATTGTTGTCGATATATTACGTGTATTAGGTAAATATTAGTTAATTGTTGTCGATATATTACGTGTATTAGGTAAATATTAGTTAATTGTTGTCGATATATTACATGTATTAGGTAAATATTAGTTAATTGTTGTCGATATATTACGTGTATTAGGTAAATATTAGTTAATTGTTGTCGATATATTAGTTAATTGTTGTCGATATATTAGTTAATTGTTGTCGATATAGTAGTTAATTGTTGTCTATATATTAGTTAATTGTTGTCGATATATTAGTTAATTGTTGTCTATATATTAGTTAATTGTTGTCGATATATTACATGTATTATGTAAATATTTGTTAAATCTCATCGAAATATTAGCTAAATCGTATTGCAATATTAGCTAAATCTTGTCGAAGTATTCTTGCCTAAATATTGTCAAAATACTATCTAAATGTCATCATTACTGAGTTTTGCATACACGCTGATGGAGTAACAGGACATTATATGTGTTTCTGTACTACCCGATACTGTACGTACTGTGTTAGTATTTTATTTTAGTAAATACAGACATACTACCTGGATTAGGTTGTCCCAGTGCTTGGAACAGAGCCGGACAGTTCTGTTACTTAATAGAAACCAACACGCTGCGAACCTGGTCAGAAGCTCAAAATGCATGCAAGCAATATGGTGCTAATCTTATTAAGATGGATTCCATTGACAAGAAGGTTTGGGTATTACCTCAATTATTGTAATAATAAAATTAGATACGATTTCAATTAATTTAAAATACTTACATAATATCTCAATTATTGCAAACAGGTACCGTAACCTATGTTCTCAGTTATTGTAAATCAGTAATGTATGTTCTCAGTTATTGTAAATCAGTAACGTATGTTCTCAATTATTGTAAAACAGTAACGTATGTTCTCAATTATTGTAAAACAGTAACGTATGTTCTCAATTATTGTAAAACAGTAACGTATGTTCTCAGTTATTGTAAAACAGTAACGTATGTTCTCAATTATTGTAAAGCAGTAAGTATGTTCTCAATTATTGTAAAACAGTAACGTATGTTCTCAATTATTGTAAAACAGTAACGTATGTTCTCAATTATTGTAAAACAGTAACGTATGTTCTCAATTATTGTAAAACAGTAACGTATGTTCTCAATTATTGTAAAGCAGTAACTATGTTCTCAATTATTGTAAAACAGTAACGTATGTTCTCAGTTATTGTAAAACAGTAACGTATGTTCTCAATTATTGTAAAGCAGTAACTATGTTCTCAATTATTGTAAAACAGTAACGTATGTTCTCAGTTATTGTAAAACAGTAACGTATGTTCTCAATTATTGTAAAGCAGTAACTATGTTCTCAATTATTGTAAAACAGTAACGTATGTTCTCAGTTATTGTAAAACAGTAACGTATGTTCTCAATTATTGTAAAGCAGTAACTATGTTCTCAATTATTGTAATACAGTAACGTATGTTCTCACTTATTGTAAAACAGTAACGTATGTTCTCAATTATTGTAAACCAGTAACGTATGTTCTCAATTATTGTAAAGCAGTAACTATGTTCTCAATTATTGTAAAACAGTAACGTATGTTCTCAGTTATTGTAAAATAGTAACGTATGTTCTCAATTATTGTAAAGCAGTAACTATGTTCTCAGTTATTGTAAAACAGTAACGTATGTTCTCAATTATTGTAAAACAGTAACGTATGTTCTCAATTATTGTAAACCAGTAACGTATGTTCTCAATTATTGTAAAGCAGTAACTATGTTCTCAATTATTGTAATACAGTAACGTATGTTCTCAATTATTGTAAAACAGTAACGTATGTTCTCAAGTATTGTAAAACAGTAACGTCCAAAAATGAGTTTCTTGAAACATCATACAAATAGTTCATTTAGAACACGTATTGATTTTAATGATTTTAACATGTACTTCACAGACGTGGATAGAGACGCAGACCAGTATATTTGAAAGTGGACTGTGGTTCTGGACTGGCCTAACACATGCAAGCAACACCAACTGGAACTGGGCAGATGGTACGCAGGCAGACATGACTCTAGTGTAAGCACCGTTATCAATACAATACAACAAACTGTGTGTTTTACGTTTATTTATCGTCGCTAGATTAGTTATTTTAGATTTTTGGAGGATAGTGCAATGATACAGAGAGAGACCCATTCCAGAGTCTCCTCTGGTTCTTTTACGTGCACGGTGTAAAGCACCGACACGAGACCTCGGTTTAACGTCCCATCTGAAAGACTGTTAATTTTATTAGGGTCAGACGGGGGATCGAACCTGCGATCCCTGGATTACCAGTCCAGCGTGTTACCACTGGACTACAAATCCGTCTGTTTTGTTAACATGAAAGATGTAACAGTATATATAATATTATACGATCATTGATCACACATCACTCATGGTACACGCCATGTTTCACTCATTCAGTTTGGGCTTGCATAAACCAACTTGCTATGTCAACAAATGTCGTATACGAAGTTGGTTTATTATTAGAATTATTTAATTGTCATGGCAAATACTTTGGAATCAAATTATACAATACAGGTTGTCCAACATTATTATAAATGTGTGATGATATCGATATTGTTATAATCAGTACCATTGTTAACATTGCCATTATAAATAGCATGCCATACTTATAATGATTGAATAACTTATTGTTAACATTACCATTATAAATACCATACTTATAATGACTGAATAACTTATTGTTAACATTACCATTATAAATACCGTACTTATAATGACGGAATAACTTATTGTTAACATTATCATTATAAATACCATACCATACTTATAATGACTGAATAACTTATTGTTAACATTGCCATTATAAATACCATACCATACTTATAATGACTGAATAACTTATTGTTAACATTACCGTTATAAATACCATGCCATACTTATAATGACTGAATAACATATTGTTAACATTACCATTAAAAATACCATACCATACTTATAATGACTGAATAACTTATTGTTAACATTACCATTATAAATACCATACTTATAATGACTGAATAACTTATTGTTAACATTACCATTATAAATACCATACTTATAATGACTGAATAACTTATTGTTAACATTACCATTATAAATACCATACCATACTTATAATGACTGAAAAACGTATTGTTAACATTGCCATTATAAATAGCATGTCATACTTATAATGACTGAATAACTTATTGTTAACATTACCATTATAAATACCATGTCATACTTATAATGACTGAATAACTTATTGTTAACATTACCATTATAAATACCATACTTATAATGACTGAATAACTTATTGTTAACATTACCATTATAAATACCATACTTATAATGACTGAATAACGTATTGTTAACATTATCATTATAAATACCATGCCGTACTTATAATGACTGAATAACTTATTGTTAACATTACCATTATAAATACCATGCCGTACTTATAATGACTGAATAACTTATTGTTAACATTACCATTATAAATACCATGCCATACTCATAATGACTGAATAACTTATTGTTAACATTACCATTATAAATACCATTCTTATAATGAACTGAATAACGTATTGTTAACATTACCATTATAAATACCATACTTATAATGACTGAATAACATATTGTTAACATTACCATTATAAATACCATACCATACTTATAATGACTGAATAATTTATTGCTAACATTATCATTATAAATACCATGCCATACTTATAATGACTGAATAACTTATTGTTAACATTACCATTATAAATACCATACTTATAATGACTGAATAACTTATTGTTAACATTACCATTATAAATACCATACCATACTCATAATGACTGAATAACTTATTGTTAACATTACCATTATAAATACCATGCCGTACTTATAATGACTGAATAACTTATTGTTAACATTACCATTATAAATACCATTCTTATAATGGACTGAATAACTTATTGTTAACATTACCATTATAAATACCATACTTATAATGACTGAATAACATATTGTTAACATTACCATTATAAATACCATACCATACTTATAATGACTGAATAATTTATTGCTAACATTATCATTATAAATACCATGCCATACTTATAATGACTGAATAACTTATTGTTAACATTACCATTATAAATACCATACTTATAATGACTGAATAACTTATTGTTAACATTACCATTATAAATACCATACCATACTCATAATGACTGAATAACTTATTGTTAACATTACCATTATAAATACCATGCCGTACTTATAATGACTGAATAACTTATTGTTAACATTACCATTATAAATACCATTCTTATAATGGACTGAATAACTTATTGTTAACATTACCATTATAAATACCATACTTATAATGACTGAATAACATATTGTTAATGTAATCACAGTGACTTATATACTGCTATTTATAACGATGTAATATTCAGGTGACTTATAGATCCATTGGGTCGGGTGCTATATTTATTTGTTCAATGTATATATTGTAATTTGTAATTATGTTAATGCACATACCACTATAATAAAACATTTACTTACTTACTTACATAACAACATACCCACCGTGATACAATATACCCGCCGTGATACAACATACCCGCCGTGATACAACATACCCGCCGTGATACAACACATACCCGCCGTGATACACCATACCCGCCGTGATACAACATACCCGCCGTGATACAACATACCCGCCGTGATACACCATACCCCCGCCGTGATACAACATACCCCCGCCGTGATACAACATACCCCCGCCGTGATACACCATACCCCCGCCGTGATACACCATACCCCCGCCGTGATACAACATACCCGCCGTGATACAACATACCCGCCGTGATACAACATACCCGTCGTGATACAACATACCCGCTGTGATACAACATACCCCCGCCGTGATACACCATACCCCCGCCGTGATACAACATACCCGCCGTGATACAACATACCCGCCGTGATACAACATACCCGCCGTGATACAACATACCCGCTGTGATTGATGTCGCTTTAAGCAAGGCTTCACACGTAATTCAATTTCACATTCCAGGAAGTGGAATACGGAGCCGAATAATTACAAAGGTGACGAGGCGTGTGCTGTGGCCATAAAAACAGGGACATTTAATGACGTCAGCTGTCTTATACAAGCAGGATTTATCTGCGAGCTCAATACGGAAGGTACTACTATTTCATTTATACAGTCTAATTTTGGAATTTATGAGTCTATTAATGAAATTAACTCGGTGTGCATTTGCTATATGCTAATGGAACACTCGGCATCATGGACGTGATGCAACTAGAAATGGTACGTACTCATGGAGCACTCGGTATCATGGACGTGGTGCAACTAGAAATGGTACATACTCATGGAGCACTCGGTATCATGGACGTGGTGCAACTAGAAATGGTACGCACGTATGGAATAATCAGCGTCGTGGACGTGATGCAACTAGAAATGGTACGCACTCATGGAGCACTCGGTATCATGGACGTGATGTAACTAGAAATGGTACGTACTCATGGAGCACTCGGCATCATGGACGTGATGCAATTAGAAATGGTACATACTCATGGAGCACTCGGCATCATGGACGTGATGCAACTAGAAATGGTACGCACTCATGGAGCACTCGGCATCATGGACGTGATGCAACTAGAAATGGTACGTACTCATGGAGCACTCGGCATCATGGACGTGATGCAACTAGAAATGGTACGTACTCATGGAGCACTCGGTATCATGGACGTGATGCAACTAGAAATGGTACGTACTCATGGAGCACTCGGCATCATGGACGTGATGCAACTAGAAATGGTACGTACTCATGGAGCACTCGGTATCATGGACGTGATGCAACTAGAAATGGTACGTACTCATGGAGCACTCGGTATCATGGACGTGATGCAACTAGAAATGGTACGTACTCATGGAGCACTCGGTATCATGGACGTGATGCAACTAGAAATGGTACGTACTCATGGAGCACTCGGTATCATGGACGTGATGCAACTAGAAATAGTACGTACTCATGGAGCACTCGGTATCATGGACGTGATGCAACTAGAAATAGTACGTACTCATGGAGCACTCGGTATCATGGACGTGATGCAACTAGAAATGGTACGTACTCATGGAGCACTCGGTATCATGGACGTGATGCAACTAGAAATGGTACGTACTCATGGAGCACTCGGTATCATGGACGTGATGCAACTAGAAATGGTACATACTCATGGAGCACTCGGTATCATGGACGTGATGCAACTAGAAATGGTACATACTCATGGAGCACTCGGTATCATGGACGTGATGCAACTAGAAATGGTACATACTCATGGAGCACTCGGTATCATGGACGTGATGCAACTAGAAATGGTACATACTCATGGAGCACTCGGCATCATGGACGTGATGCAACTAGAAATGGTACATACTCATGGAGCACTCGGTATCATGGACGTGATGCAACTAGAAATGGTACATACTCATGGAGCACTCGGCATCATGGACGTGATGCAACTAGAAATGGTACATACTCATGGAGCACTCGGTATCATGGACGTGATGCAACTAGAAATGGTACATACTCATGGAGCACTCGGTATCATGGACGTGATGCAACTAGAAATGGTACATACTCATGGAGCACTCGGTATCATGGACGTGATGCAACTAGAAATGGTACGTACTCATGGAGCACTCGGCATCATGGACGTGATGCAACTAGAAATGGTACGTACTCATGGAGCACTCGGTATCATGGACGTGATGCAACTAGAAATGGTACGTACTCATGGAGCACTCGGCATCATGGACGTGATGCAACTAGAAATGGTACGTACTCATGGAGCACTCGGCATCATGGACGTGATGCAACTAGAAATGGTACGTACTCATGGAGCACTCGGTATCATGGACGTGATGCAACTAGAAATGGTACGTACTCATGGAGCACTCGGCATCATGGACGTGATGCAACTAGAAATGGTACGTACTCATGGAGCACTCGGTATCATGGACGTGGTGCAACTAGAAATGGTACATACTCATGGAGCACTCGGCATCATGGACGTGATGCAACTAGAAATGGTACGTAATCATGGAGCACTCGGTATCATGGACGTGATGCAACTAGAAATGGTACGCACTCATGGAGCACTCGGCATCATGGACGTGATGCAACTAGAAATGGTACGCACTCATGGAGCACTTGGCATCATGGACGTGATGCAGCTAGAAATGGTACGTAATCATGGAGCACTCGGTATTATGGACGTGATGCAACTAGAAATGGTACATACTCATGGAGCACTCGGTATTATGGACGTGATGCAACTAGAAATGGTACGCACGTATGGAGTAATCAGCGTCGTGGACATGGTGTGATTGGAAATGCTGCGTGCGAATGGAACAATCGGCGTCGTTGACGCTGTGGAATTAACAATTTCACATATTTTGGAATTGTTTATATAATGTTAACTATGGCAATGCAATAACAAATTTACCACCAAATTCGTCACCGTCCAAAATCACCATTTTACTTTGTAATAATTATCAAGAACTATATGCGCGTGTCTTCTCCAGTTTAAAAATTATATATAATAATATAATTTGCATACACATTTTCTAGTTGCCTCAATTCGAATAGTTTTTCATATCACTTAAAACGTCTGTTCCTAATTAGGCGCTCGTTAACACGTAGTGTAATGTATATTAAAATGTATCTTGCTCTTTTCCAGATAGACCTTGTCCGAAACGATGGGTTGGCCGCAACACCGGTGAACAAACAAATTGTTACTATTTTAGTCAATCTGTAGCAACATTTGACGAGGCCCATTCCGAATGCAATCAGCTGAGTTTTCCTACATCGTCCTATCTCATGGCATTTGGCAGTCTGGAAGAGCTGGTAACCATTTCGAGTTTTTATATTTAAATACTTAGTTTTCCATTGTCGACAGTTACAACCTTGCATACACTTTCCCATAATATCGATGCGGTTTATTCGAATTGGTGAATGACGTTATGTCCAGAACGTTTACTGTTGACGTAAGTAAAAGCTTCAACCGTTCACGCTATGCTTGCATGATTACAAACCATAATTAATATATGTGTTAAAAATCGTCTAAGTAAATTTATAATTGAAAACCATAATTCTGGGAAATTCTCACTATCGAAAGCTCGCATTTTATTCGAATAAAACCATATAAACTATGTTATTTAGTTCCTAGAAGACACATGGCAACTTACAATCACCATTGCAACAGTCTAATTTTATCAGAGCATTCTAAGATTAAAACATTGATAAAGTGTGTCTTATTCAAACAGTTTTGCGTGTTTTTGACTCTCAGGATTAAATAAATAACTGAACGACAAACAGTATTTCTGAATCGTCCACTTCTTGCAATGATAGCCATCAACCCAACTCAGTAACATTGGGCTTACAATATAGCCAGCAACCCAACTCAGTAACATTGGGCTTACAATATAGCCATCAACCCAACTCTCAGTAACATTGGGCTTACAATATAGCCATCAACCCAACTCTCAGTAACATTGGACTTACAATATAGCCATCAACCCAACTCAGTAACATTGGGCTTACAATATAGCCATCAACCCAACTCAGTAACATTGGGCTTACGATATAGCCATCAACCCAACTCTCAGTAACATTGGGCTTACAATATAGCCATCAACCCAACTCAGTAACATTGGGCTTACAATATAGCCATCAACACAACTCAGTAACATTGGGCTTACAATATAGCCATCAACACAACTCAGTAACATTGGGCTTACAATATAGCCATCAACACAACTCAGTAACATTGGGCTTACAATATAGCCATCAACACAACTCAGTAACATTGGGCTTACAATATAGCCATCAACCCAACTAAGTAACATTGGGCTTACAATATAGCCATCAACCCAACTCAGTAACATTGGGCTTACAATATAGCCATCAACCCAACTCAGTAACATTGGGCTTACAATATAGCCATCAACACAACTCAGTAACATTGGGCTTACAATATAGCCATCGACACAACTCAGTAACATTGGGCTTACAATATAGCCATCGACACAACTCAGTAACATTGGGCATGCAATATAGCCATCAACACAACTCAGTAACATTGGGCTTACAATATAGCCATCAACACAACTCAGTAACATTGGGCTTACAATATAGCCATCAACACAACTCAGTAACATTGGGCTTACAATATAGCCATCAACACAACTCAGTAACATTGGGCTTACAATATAGCCATCAACACAACTCAGTAACATTGGGCTTACAATATAGCCATCAACACAACTCAGTAACATTGGGCTTACAATATAGCCATCGACACAACTCAGTAACATTGGGCTTACAATCTAGCCATCGACACAACTCAGTAACATTGGGCTTACAATATAGCCATCAACCCAACTCAGTAACATTGGGCATACAATATAGCCATCGACACAACTCAGTAACATTGGGCTTACAATATAGCCATCAACCCAACTAAGTAACATTGGGCTTACAATATAGCCATCAACCCAACTCAGTAACATTGGGCATACAATATAGCCATCAACACAACTCAGTAACATTGGGCTTACAATATAGCCATCAACCCAACTAAGTAACATTGGGCTTACAATATAGCCATCAACCCAACTCAGTAACATTGGGCATACAATATAGCCATCAACACAACTCAGTAACATTGGGCTTACAATATAGCCATCAACCCAACTAAGTAACATTGGGCTTACAATATAGCCATCAACCCAACTCAGTAACATTGGGCATACAATATAGCCATCAACACAACTCAGTAACATTGGGCTTACAATATAGCCATCAACCCAACTCAGTAACATTGGGCTTACAATATAGCCATCAACCCAACTCAGTAACATTGGGCTTACAATATAGCCATCAACCCAACTCAGTAACATTGGGCTTACAATATAGCCATCGACACAACTCAGTAACATTGGGCTTACAATATAGCCATCAACCCAACTAAGTAACATTGGGCTTACAATATAGCCATCAACACAACTCAGTAACATTGGGCTTGCAATATAGCCATCGACACAACTCAGTAACATTGGGCTTACAATATAGCCATCAACCCAACTCAGTAACATTGGGCATACAATATAGCCATCGACACAACTCAGTAACATTGGGCTTACAATATAGCCATCAACACAACTCAGTAACATTAGGCTTACAATATAGCCATCAACACAACTCAGTAACATTGGGCTTACAATATAGCCATCAACCCAACTCAGTAACATTGGGCTTACAATATAGCCATCGACACAACTCAGTAACATTGGGCTTACAATATAGCCATCAACACAACTCAGTAACATTGGGCTTACAATATAGCCATCAACACAACTCAGTAACATTAGGCTTACAATATAGCCATCAACACAACTCAGTAACATTGGGCTTACAATATAGCCATCAACCCAACTCAGTAACATTGGGCTTACAATATAGCCATCGACACAACTCAGTAACATTGGGCTTACAATATAGCCATCAACACAACTCAGTAACATTGGGCTTACAATATAGCCATCAACACAACTCAGTAACATTGCTGTTTATTTGTGTTGGTGTGTTGGTGTTTTAAGTCGCATTAACAGTTTGGTCTATGTATCGACACTACAGCTAGTATTGGTGGACGAGGACCCCGGGTGTCCTTCCCAGCAGTATGTTCAGGTATGGATAAGTCCCCGGGTAGAACCACAGACCTTCCACAAGTCAGCTGGATAGTACTGATTAATACGACTGCATATATACATATGATAGTAGTATCGTATACAGTAAAGCCCCTCTATTAAGACCATCTCGCTAATAAGATCACCTCGCTAATAAGATCACCTCAGTAATAGGATCACCTAGCTAATAAGACCATCTCGCTAATAAGACCATCCCGCTACCCAAAAACCACCCACGTTAGACCACCTCGCTAATAAGACCATCCCACTTGTTAGACCACCTCGCTAATAAGACCATCCCACTTGTTAGACCACCTCGCTAATAAGACCATCCCACTTGTTAGACCACCTCGCTAATAAGACCATCCCACTTGTTAGACCACCTCGCTAATAAGACCATCCCACTTGTTAGACCACCTCGCTAATAAGACCATCCCACTTGTTAGACCACCTCGCTAATAAGACCATCCCACTTGTTAGACCACCTCGCTAATAAGACCATCCCACTAGTTTGACCACCTCGCCAGTATGACCACCTCGCTAGTAAGACCATCTCGCTAATAAGACCACCTGCTAGTATGACCACCTCGCCAGTATGACCACCTCGCTAGTAAGACCATCTCGCTAATAAGACCACATCGCTAGTATGACCACCTCGCCAGTATGACTATCTCGTTAGTATGACCACCTCGCTAGTATGACCACCTCACTAGTATGACCACCTCACTAATAAGACCACCTCGCTAATAAGACCACCTCGCTAGTATGACCACCTCGCTAGTATGACCACCTCGCTAGTATGACCACCTCACTAGTATGACCACCTCACTAGTATGACCACCTCACTAATAAGACCACCTCGCTAATAAGACCACCTCGCTAGTATGACCACCTCGCTATTAAGACCATCTCGCTAGTATGACCATCTCGCTATTAAGACCACCTCACTAGTATGACCACCTCACTAATAAGACCACCTCGCTAATAAGACCACCTCGCTAGTATTACCACCTCGCTAGTATGACCACCTCGCTAGTATGACCACCTCACTAGTATGACCACCTCGCTAGTATGACCATCTCGCTAATTAGACCACCTCGCTAGTATGACCACCTCGCTAGTTTGACCACCTCGCTAGTATGACCACCTCGTTAATAAGACCATCCCACTAGTTAGACCACCTCGCTAGTATGACCACCTCGCTAGTATGACCACCTCGCTAATAAGACCATCCCACTAGTTAGACCACCTCGCTAGTATGACCACCTCGCTATTATGACCACCTCACTAGTATGACCACCTCGCTAGTATGACCACCTCGCTATTATGACCACCTCGCTAGTATGACCACCTCACTATTATGACCACCTCGCTAGTATGACTATCTCGCTAGTATGACCACCTCGCTAGTATGACCACCTCGCTAGTATGACCACCTCGCTATTAAGACCATATCGCTAGTATGACCATCTCGCTATTAAGACCATCTCGCTAGTATGACCATCTCGCTAGTATGATTATCTCGCAATAAAGACCACCTCGCTAGTATGACCACCTCGCTAGTATGACCATCTCGCTATTAAAACCATCTCACTAATATGACATTTATTTTAGTACAGAGCAATTAATCATTATTTAGTACCCGTTAATAAGACCACCTCGCTATTGAGTCCACCTTATGTCGGGATCAACGTGTCTTATTATAGAGGTTTTACTGTTTATTTAATAACGTAATCAAGCACAATTATTACATGCAGAATTGGACAGTGTCCCAGCTTAAACAGCAGAGTTCCAATGTTACAGAATGGTATACTGGTTTAACGGATAAGGGTCACGAGGGGTTATGGGGATTCGATACTAGCTGGAATTCACCACCTCCTAGTGGCATTATGTACGTATGTGCTCGTTTTCTTCTAATGTAGCATTATGTATTCAACTAACTTCTCTTTATATTAACCTCTTCTTTTCGTGCTTAGATTTGATGTTATGTTTTTGGACTTACTTCAAATATTCATTTACGTGTTAACCATTTTCTGTTTAACAACCTCAAACATTTACACACTAGATCTCTAATATTATTAATAATTTATCGTAAACATTAGACATTGTTTAGCATATATCGTGATTAGGATTCACGTATTTTCAGTGTTAAATATATATCTATATTTATATATATATTAAGTTAAAGCGACACTACATCTGTAATAACGCAAATGTCTGCCGTATAGTTGCTAGTTGCTAGTATAAGTATGGTATATTTTGTTTTCCAAATATTTGCCTCAAAAACTGAGTATTTCAACAAATAAACAAACGTTGTATACGCGGTTTGTTGACATAACAAAATAATGTAAATAGGGTCGAAATGCATGCGTAATACAAAGCGTTTATCCTGAATAACACGAGTTATGCTACATATGTATCGTGATATCTCACATGTGTGCCTATGCATATTTATGTGTAGACTAATCTTAATTAAATTATCTCTAAACGAAAGTATCGCGTGTTTAGTATTGACTTATATAGTAATGACAACAAACGTCAATTCAGGAATCCTACTTTCACGTTTGAAAGTTTGTATACCACAAAAACACTGTTGACTTGATTCAATGTTAGTGTTCGGTATCTGGAGAAGGTGTAGTAACAATGCCTCTATACGTGAAAAAATACATTTTATTTGCTTTTTGCGATGTAATGTCGCTTTAATCTTAAATTTATTTTTAATACATATTAAATAAACCTATTTAATTATATACATTTAAGAAGGTACTGAGTATAGAACCGATTTACTGGATATAACGTATATTTGGGGCAATAGCTTAGCATTTCAAAGAAAAGATATATTAAATAAACTGTATTGTAACCTCCGAATTTACAAAAAGACAAATTGATGACACGAATTCCGATGTGTTGTCTTTAGTTTATACAAATTTGTTTTAGCGAAGCACGTTCTTACAACTTACAGTAACCACTCTCGATAGCTCATTCCTGATGGAATCCATCGCGACGAGGGAGAGTTAAGAGGCAATGTTGAATTTAAATGCTTTGCCGTAACGGCTCCTGCGCACCTGAAGCGAATGCTGTGCTATCGTGACTTCCAATGTGTGGTCTGTATGTAAACATTTGACTGTGCTTAATATATCCTTATTTAAATATAATTTACATGGATTGTTTATATTTTATATTGAATTTCATATTCTAGACCCTGGTCAAAGATGCCAACATTTGTCAATGGCGATGAAAACTGTGTGGTCATTATCTTTGGAGCTGTATATATTAATACTGTGTGTTCAGAGAAGCGAGCATATATATGTGAGCGGTCTGCATATGGTGTCAGTAAGTTATGTTTTGTTGAATACATGTATAT
This sequence comes from Archivesica marissinica, assembly GCA_014843695.1. Classification (NCBI taxonomy): domain Eukaryota; kingdom Metazoa; phylum Mollusca; class Bivalvia; order Venerida; family Vesicomyidae; genus Archivesica; species Archivesica marissinica. The sequence continues at coordinate 44,488,523 of CM026393.1, forward strand.
AATTATATTACTCCCCTATGCAAGAATTAGTCCGCCTCCGTCGTCGAGTAGTTAAGGTCTCTGACTTGTATACCACTATAACCTATCATCACTGACAGCCACTGTTTCGAGCCCTCTCAGATCTTCCAGATGTAAAAGTTAGCAGTTTCTGACGGTGGTTGGTGCACCAAATACTGATTAACCGCCGGAAAGCCCAGGGAAGGTGTTGTTAGGTAAACTGCCCGTCAGTCAAACGTGTAACTGGTAGCGACGTTAAATAAAATGCCCGAATTATGATCATATAAAATAGACGGTTGGTTTCAACATGAAAACACAGAAAATACATGAATAAATAAGTAGGTATTATTATTTGAAGGATAAGTCCGGCTTCGATCCCTCATCGCCATGGCCATATGGAATAGAATCTGACATATGTATATATCTCCCCCGTCAAACACAGATATACGGACATAATCCCCAGATATAATCTCGTGGATTTAATCACAAAGACATAATTCACCGGATATAATTCCCAAGACATAATCCCCCGGATATAATCCCCCAGACATAATCCCCCGGATATAATTCCCCGGATATAATCCCCCAGACATAATCCCCCGGATATAATTCCCAAGACATAATCCCCCGGATATAATCCCAAGACATAATCCCCCGGATATAATCCCAAGACATAATCACCTGGATATAATCCCCCAGACATAATCCCCCGGATATAATCCCAAGACATAATCACCCGGATATAATCCCCCAGACATAATCCCCCGGATATAATCCCCCAGACATAATCCCCCGGATATAATCCCCCAGACATAATCCCCCGGTATAATCCCCCAGACATAATCCCCCGATATAATCCCCCAGACATAATCCCCCGGATATAATCCCCAATACATAATCCCCCAGATATAATCCCCCAGACATAATCCCCCAGATATAATCCCCCAGACATAATCCCCCAGACATAATCCCCCGGATATAATCCCCCAGACATAATCCCCCAGACATAATCCCCCAGATATAATCCCCCAGACATAATCCCCCGGATATAATCCCCCAGACATAATCCCCCGGATATAATCCCCCAGACATAATCCCCCGGATATAATCCCCCAGACATACTCACCCGGATATAATCCCCCGGACATAATCACCTGGATATAATCCCCCAGACATAATCCCCCAGATATAATCCCCCGGATATAATCCCCCAGACATACTCACCCGAATATAATCCCCCGGACATAATCACCTGGATATAATCCCCCAGATATAATCCCCCGGATATAATCCCCCAGACATAATCCCTCGGATATAATCCCCCAGACATACTCACCCGGATATAATCCCCCGGACATAATCACCTGGATATAATCCCCCAGACATACTCACCCGGATATAATTCCAAGACATAATCTCCCGGATATAATCCCCCAGACATAATCCCCGGATATAATCCCCCAGACATAATCCCCCGGATATAATCTCCCGGATATAATCCCCAAGACATAATCACCCGGATATAATCCCCAAGACATAATCACCCGGATATAATCCCAATACATAATCACCCGGATATAATCCCAATACATAATCCCCAAGACATAATCCCCCGGATATAATCCCCAAGTTTTTAACACAGGAGGAAAATGGAATATTTGTTATAAATTAATTAACGTGATTTTTATAAAATCAAATTTATCATACCGCAACATCTGGATATGGATCAACAGTAAAAACTAAGGATTCCAACTAAGATGACCGATATCTGACTTCCGGTTATAAGGATATAATTCCCAGGATATTTCTCTGTAGTCCTACTTCAAAACTAATGTCGCAGGATAAGTGGTCGTATAGTTTAAGAGAAGTTTACAGTTGTAGGTATGGTTTCCAGTGTCTTCGAAATAACATACCCAGTCTCATCATTTGTTCAGACAAATCACGTCACTTTGTCGGATATATACTCGCAGCTAACACGCTGGTCTATGACTTCTTTTACAGGTGCAGGCGCTGGATCAAGTGTGTTACCCAGAAATTGTTCGGTGTCGTCTGTGATCATTGTGAGCATATACATGGTTGTTTACTCGCTCTGCCTACATTATCTACTACATGTACCATATATTCTATTTCCCGCCTATGCATGATACTTATTATACAAAGAGGACAGTTTGTTGGCAGCATGTATTCACTCTGGATAATCTGTATGATGTTCTAATAAAACTGTAAATTATTACGACTGGTTATTTGACTTGGTTTCTCAGCACTTGTATTTGTGACGATTTTTCTAAAAAATCGCTTACGCCTGATTTATTTTACAACGATTGTGAAAGAAGCTTTAGCAACTTAGATTAATCACTCTCGTTGGGTGAAAGTGTAAATGTGGTCATTCGTGGTGGAGGAAACCAGAATACCCGGGGAAACCCACCTGTCCGATTGGCCGATCACATATCTCATATACTTCCCGGTCCGATGATCGAACCCAGGTTGAATTGGTGAGAACCGAGCACGTTAGCCACGGTGCTAATCGGACAGCAAACTATTCTATGATCCTCCGTGAGGGGTGGCGATAAAATATCTTAATTTAGCGTCCTGTCCTTTGCAGGGGGATACCTTGCGCTGTCATATGCTATATACAAATCCTATGATTGGCTATCTACGACGTAATTAAACTGCAGATGGTACAGTGACCTGAGAACTGTAGTTCAACTGTTCCAAACATACGATATGATAGCGGAAGTTGTCCCTGAGAAAAAATAAATACATGAATCCTTCAGACGAAAGAGCGCTACGCGAAGTTAAAAATGTCGTAGGTTGACTATGTTGTGTATTCCTGTAAATATTGATGGTAGTTGTGTCCGCAAATTGCTGCGAGCTGAATAAAATATCTCGATCAGCAAGTTTGTGGGCCACAGTTTATGGCAAAAGGTAGTAAATTGCAGTTGGGTGGGAAATACCTTTGCAGAGGAGAAAAATCATATAAGACTTTCTATCATTCTAATCATGTTTCTCTATTTTAATATGTGTAAGTGTATGCATTGTTTAACCTGTATAACATAGGTTTAATCTAAATGGCAGTTGGTTTGAGGAATGACATGCGGTTAAATTATAGCATACTGACATGGCACCCAACTGGGGTCTTGGTGTGAGACGGACTCATTAATACCCGCCAATATCCAGACTTCCAATCAAGAGAGGTAAAGAAATGGACTAGGCCTAACAATGTAACTATATCAATGGCAATGAATATGAGGTTAACTTTGTTATCTTATTTATTCTCCTAAAGTCAACACAAAATCGTTATGTAACATTATTCGTATCAACTTGGCATCTAACAGTTCCTTCAATGATTCAGGTATAGATTGACTAAGAGTATATATATATTCTTGGGGTGTATCCAAAATCGACAATGAACTTACCTGATTATTAACAAACTGGCGCCTAATTATCTTCAAAAATATTTCCCTAGTTGATTTTTGCATGTATCTGTAACCTATAGCGTTTATCAAATACCGTATATAAAGAAGAAACTAACGCAAGAAGAAACAAAGGGATATAAGCACACTAATGACATAATCATAATATATTTCATAGAATAACGTCAAAAGTGACGCTAGCAATATGCCTAAGCGAATTTTCAATAAAGTCGAATCCATCTATAAAGACCTCCCGTATCGCGGGAATGTCGAAATGTGATATGAATTGAATGTTCAGTTAATAATGATTTGATGGAATCAGTCTATAGAGAGAGATGAAGTCTTTCCGGAGATGGTAAAGCACGTGGTTGACATATTAGTATCGGATTGTAACTTTTCAACTGAATACCAAAAACTTTTCTTCCCGTGACCACACATCAGTTTAATGCATATCTTTATGTTTTATGTTTGCAATCCATTTCATATCTTGTCAAGTCTGGGGAATACATCTGTCAATTAGCAAATAGTTGGCAGCGATACGCACGAACCTTGGAAACATACCTGGAAAAGCATAGTCCAATCATTAGCACTACAAACATGGGAACTATATCTGGTAACATTTCTACCAGAATCGTTTGAAAATTGTATAGACATTTATGTGAATGGAATTGCTACGATATTGAAGGAAGTGCTACGATATGGCAGTACTACGATATGGCAGTACTACGATATGGAAGTACTACGATATGGAAGTACTACGATACGATATGGAAGTACTACGATATGGAAGTGCTACGATATGGCAGTGCTACGATATGATATGGAAGTACTACGATATGGAGGTACTACGATATGGAAGTACTACGATATGGAAGTGCTACGATATGGCAGTGCTACGATACGATATGGAAGTACTACGATATGGAAGTACTACGATATGGAAGTGCTACGATATGGCAGTGCTACGATACGATATGGAAGTACTACGATATGGAAGTACTACGATATGGCAGTGCTACGATATGGAAGTGCTACGATATGGCAGTGCTACGATATGGAAGTGCTACGATATGGCAGTTCTACGATATGGAAGTGCTACGATATGGAAGTGCTACGATATGGAAGTGCTACGATATGGAAGTGCTACGATATGGAAGTGCTACGATATGGAAGTGCTACGATATGGAAGTGCTACGATATGGCAGTGCTACGATACGATATGGAAGTACTACGATATGGAAGTGCTACGATACGATATGGAAGTACTACGATATGGCAGTGCTACGATATGGAAGTACTACGATATGGAAGTGCTACGATATGGCAGTGCTACGATATGATATGGAAGTACTACGATATGGAAGTACTACGATATGGCAGTGCTACGATATGGAAGTACTACGATATGGCAGTGCTACGATACGGCAGTGCTACGATACCATATAGAAGTGCTACGATATGGAAGTACTACGATATGGAAGTGCTACGATATGGAAGTGCTACGATATGGCAGTGCTACGATACGATATGGAAGTACTACGATATGGAAGTGCTACGATATGGAAGTGCTACGATATGGCAGTGCTACGATATGGCAGTGCTACGCTACGATATGGAAGTACTACGATATGGCAGTGCTACGATACGATATGGAAGTACTACGATATGGAAGTGCTACGATATGGAAGTGCTACGATATGGCAGTGCTACGATACGATATGGAAGTACTACGATATGGCAGTGCTACGATACGATATGGAAGTACTACGATATGGCAGTGCTACGATACGATATGGAAGTACTACGATATGGAAGTGCTACGATATGGAAGTGCTACGATATGGCAGTGCTACGATATGGAAGTGCTACTATATGGCAGTGCTACGATACGATATGGAAGTACTACGATACGGAAGTGCTACGATACGATATGGAAGTACTACGATATGGAAGTGCTACGATATGGCAGTGCTACGATACGATATGGAGGTACTACGATATGGAAGTGCTACGATATGGAAGTGCTACGCTACGATATGGCAGTGCTACGATATGACAGTGCTACGATATGGAAGTGCTACGATATGGAAGTGCTACGAGATGGCAGTGCTCCGATATGGAAGTACTACGATATGGAAGTGCTATGATATGGAAGTGCTACGATATGGAAGTGCTACGATATGGCAGTGAGCTACGATATTGAAGTGCTACGATATGGCAGTGCTACGCAACGATATGGAAGTGCTACGATATGGAAGTGCTACGATATGGCAGTGCTACGCAACGATATGGAAGTGCTACGATATGGAAGTGCTACGATATGGAAGTACTACGATATGGCAGTGAGCTACGATATTGAAGTGCTACGATATGGCAGTGCTACGATATGGAAGTGCTACGATATAGAAGTGCTACGATATGGCAGTGCTACGATATGGCCGTGCTACGATATGGAAGTGCTACGCTATGGCAGTGAGCTACGATATTGAAGTGCTACGTTTTGGAAGTGATAGGAAATGGAAGTGCTACGCTACGATATGGCAGTACTACGATATGGAAGTGCTACGCTACGATATGGCAGTGCTACGATATGGCAGTGCTACGATATGACAGTGCTTCGATATGGAAGTGCTACGATATGGAAGTGCTACGAGATGGCAGTGCTAAGATATGGAAGTACTGCGATATGGCAGTGCTACGATATGGAAGTACTACGATATGGCAGTGCTACGATATGGAAGTACTACGATATGGAAGTGCTACGATATGGAAGTGCTACGATATGGCAGTGCTATGATATGGCAGTGCTACGATATGGCAGTGCTACGCTACGATATGGAAGTGCTACGATATGGAGGTGCTACGATATGGCAGTGCTACGATATGGAAGTGCTACGATATGGCAGTGCTACGCTACGATATGGAAGTGCTACGATATGGAAGTGCTACGCTACGATATGGCAGTGCTACGATATGGAAGTGCTACGATATAGCAGTGCTTCGATATGGCAGTGCTACGATATGGCAGTGCTACGATATGGAAGTGCTACGCTACGATATGGCAGTGCTAAGATATGGCAGTGCTACGATATGGCAGTGCTACTATATGGAAGTGCTACGCTACGATATGGCAGTGCTACGATATGGCAGTGCTACGATATGGAAGTGACAAACTACGATATGGGAGTGCTACGATTTGGAAGTGCTACGATATGGCAGTGCTACAATATGGAAGTGCTATGATATGGCAGTGCTACGATATGGAAGTGCTACGATATGGCAGTGCTACGATATGGAAGTGCTACGATATGGAGGTGCTACGATATGGCAGTGCTTCGATATGGACGTACTACGATATGGCAGTGCTACGAGATGGCAGTGCTCCGATATGGACGTACTACGATATGGCAGTGCTACGATATGGAAGTGCTACGATATGGAAGTGCTACAATATGGCAGTGCTACGATATGGAAGTGCTACGATATGGAAGTGCTACGATATGGCAGTGCTACGATATGGACGTACTACGATATGGCAGTGCTACGAGATGGCAGTGCTCCGATATGGCAGTGCTCCGATATGGACGTACTACGATATGGAAGTGCTATGAGATGGCAGTGCTACGATATTGAAGTGCTCCGCTATGAAATTGCTACGCTATGGCAGTGAGCTACGATATTGAAGTGCTACAATATGGCAGTGCTACGCTACGATATGGAATGCTACGATATGGAAGTGCTACGCTACGATATGGCAGTACTACGATATGGAAGTGCTACGATATGGAAGTGCTACGAGATGGCAGTGCTAAGATATGGAAGTGCTACGATATGGAAGTACTACGATATGGCAGTGCTACGATATGGAAGTATTACGATATGGCAGTGAGCTACGATATTGAAGTGCTACGATATGGCAGTGCTACGCTACGATATGGAAGTGCTACGATATGGAAGTGCTACGCTACGATATGGCAGTGCTACGATATGGAAGTGCTACGATATAGCAGTGCTTCGATATGGCAGTGCTACGCTACGATATGGCAGTGCTAAGATATGGCAGTGCTACGATATGGCAGTGCTACGATATGGAAGTGCTACGCTACGATATGGCAGGGCTACGATATGGCAGTGCTACGATATGGTAGTGACACACTACGATATGGGAGTGCTACGATTTGGAAGTGCTACGATATGGCAGTGCTACGATATGGAAGTGCTATAATATGGCAGTGCTACGATATGGAAGTGCTACGATATGGCAGTGCTACGATATGGACGTACTACGATATGGCAGTGCTACGAGATGGCAGTGCTCCTATATGGCAGTGCTCCGATATGGACGTACTACGATATGGAAGTGCTATGAGATGGCAGTGCTACGATATTGAAGTGCTCCGCTATGAAATTGCTACGCTATGGCAGTGAGCTACGATATTGAAGTGCTACAATATGGCAGTGCTACGCTACGATATGGAATGCTACGATATGGAAGTGCTACGCTACGATATGGCAGTACTACGATATGGAAGTGCTACGATATGGAAGTGCTACGATATGGCAGTGCTACGCTACGATATGGAAGTGCTACGATATGGAAGTGCTACGAGATGGCAGTGCTACGATATGGAAGTACTACGATATGGAAGTGCTATGATATGGAAGTACTACGATATGGAAGTGCTACGATATGGAAGTGCTACGATATGGAAGTGCTACGATATGGCAGTGCTACGATATTGAAGTGCTACGATATGGAAGTGCTACGATATGGAAGTGCTACGATATGGAAGTGCTACGATATGGCAGTAGCTACGATATGGCAGTGCTACGATATGGCAGTGCTACGATATGGCAGTGCTACGATATGGAAGTGCTACGATATGGAAGTGCTACGATATGGCAGTGCTACGATATGGCAGTGCTACGATATGGAAGTGCTACGATATGGAAGTGCTACGATATGGAAGTGCTACGATATGGAAGTGCTACGATATGGAAGTGCTACGATATGGAAGTGCTTCGATATGGAAGTACTACGATATGGAAGTACTACGATATAGAAGTGCTACGATATGGAAGTACTACGATATGGAAGTGCTACGATATGGAAGTACTACGATATGGAAGTACTACGATATGGAAGTACTACGATATGGCAGTGCTACGATATGGAAGTACTACGATATGGAAGTACTACGATATGGCAGTGCTACGATATGGAAGTACTACGATATGGCAGTGAGCTACGATATTGAAGTGCTACGATATGGCAGTGCTACGCTACGATATGGAAGTGCTACGATATGGAAGTGCTACGCTACGATATGGCAGTGCTACGATATGGAAGTGCTACGATATAGCAGTGCTTCGATATGGCAGTGCTACGATATGGCATTGCTACGATATGGAAGTGCTACGCTACGATATGGCAGTGCTAAGATATGGCAGTGCTACGATATGGCAGTGCTACGATATGGAGGTGCTACGCTACGATATGGCAGTGCTACGATATGGAAGTGACACACTACGATATGGGAGTGCTACGATTTGGAAGTGCTACGATATGGCAGTGCTACGATATGGAAGTGCTATGATATGGCAGTGCTACGATATGGAAGTGCTACGATATGGCAGTGCTACGATATGGACGTACTACGATATGGCAGTGCTACGAGATGGCAGTGCTCCGATATGGCAGTGCTCCGATATGGACGTACTACGATATGGAAGTGCTATGAGATGGCAGTGCTACGATATTGAAGTGCTCCGCTATGAAATTGCTACGCTATGGCAGTGAGCTACGATATTGAAGTGCTACAATATGGCAGTGCTACGCTACGATATGGAATGCTACGATATGGAAGTGCTACGCTACGATATGGCAGTACTACGATATGGAAGTGCTACGATATGGAAGTGCTACGATATGGCAGTGCTACGATATTGAAGTGCTACGATATGACAGTGCTACGATATTGAAGTGCTACGATATAGAAGTGCTACGATATGGAAGTGCTACGATATGGAAGTGCTACGATATGGAAGTGCTACGATATGGCAGTGCTACGCTACGATATGGAAGTGCTACGATATGGAAGTGTATGCTACGATATGGAAGTGCTACGATATGGAAGTGCTACGCTACGATATGGAAGTGCTACGATATGGAAGTGCTATGCTACGATATGGCAGTGCTACGATATGGCAGTGCTACGCTACGATATGGAAGTGCTACGATATGGAAGTGCTATGCTACGATATGGAAGTGCTACGATATGGCAGTGCTACGCTACGATATGGAAGTGCTACGATATGGAAGTGCTACGATATGGCAGTGCTACGATATTGAAGTGCTATGATATGGCAGTGCTACGATATGGAAGTGCTACGATATGGCAGTGCTACGCTACGATATGGAAGTGCTACGATATGGCAGTGCTACGCTACGATATGGAAGTGCTACGATATGGAAGTGCTACGCTACGATATGGCAGTGCTACGATATGGAAGTGCTACGATATAGCAGTGCTTCGATATGGCAGTGCTACGATATGGCAGTGCTACGATATGGAAGTGCTACGCTACGATATGGCAGTGCTACGATATGGCAGTGCTACGATATGGCAGTGCTACGATATGGAAGTGCTATGCTACGATATGGCAGTGCTACGATATGGCAGTGCTACGATATGGAAGTGACACACTACGATATGGGAGTGCTACGATTTGGAAGTGCTACGATATGGCAGTGCTACGATATGGAAGTGCTATGATATGGCAGTGCTACGATATGGAAGTGCTACGATATGGCAGTGCTACGATATGGAAGTACTACGATATGGCAGTGCTACGAGATGGCAGTGCTCCGATATGGACGTACTACGATATGGAAGTGCTATGAGATGGCAGTGCTACGATATTGAAGTGCTCCGCTATGAAATTGCTACGCTATGGCAGTGAGCTACGATATTGAAGTGCTACAATATGGCAGTGCTACGCTACGATATGGAATGCTACGATATGGAAGTGCTACGCTACGATATGGCAGTACTACGATATGGAAGTGCTACGATATGGAAGTACTACGATATGGAAGTGCTACGATATGGAAGTGCTACGATATGAAAGTGATACGATATGGAAGTGCTACGATATGGAAGTGCTTCGATATGGAAGTACTACGATATAGCATTGCTACGATATGGAAGTGCTACGATATGGAAGTGCTACGATATGGCAGTGCTACGATATGGAAGTACTACGATATGGCAGTGCTACGATATGGAAGTACTACGATATGGCAGTGCTACGCTACGATATGGAAGTGCTACGATATGGAAGTGCTACGCTACGATATGGCAGTGCTACGATATGGAAGTGCTACGATATAGCAGTGCTTCGATATGGCAGTGCTACGATATGGCAGTGCTACGATATGGAAGTGCTACGCTACGATATGGCAGTGCTAAGATATGGCAGTGCTACGATATGGCAGTGCTACGATATGGAAGTGCTACGCTACGATATGGCAGGGCTACGATATGGCAGTGCTACGATATGGTAGTGACATACTACGATATGGGAGTGCTACGATTTGGAAGTGCTACGATATGGCAGTGCTACGATATGGAAGTGCTATGATATGGCAGTGCTACGATATGGAAGTGCTACGATATGGCAGTGCTACGATATGGACGTACTACGATATGGCAGTGCTACGAGATGGCAGTGCTCCGATATGGCAGTGCTCCGATATGGACGTACTACGATATGGAAGTGCTATGAGATGGCAGTGCTACGATATTGAAGTGCTCCGCTATGAAATTGCTACGCTATGGCAGTGAGCTACGATATTGAAGTGCTACAATATGGCAGTGCTACGCTACGATATGGAATGCTACGATATGGAAGTGCTACGCTACGATATGGCAGTACTACGATATGGAAGTGCTACGATATGGAAGTGCTACGCTACGATATGGCAGTGCTACGATATGACAGTGCTACGATATGGAAGTGCTACGATATGGAAGTGCTACGAGATGGCAGTGCTCCGATATGGAAGTACTACGATATGGAAGTGCTATGATATGGAAGTACTACGATATGGAAGTGCTACGATATGGAAGTGCTACGATATGGAAGTGCTACGATATGGCAGTGAGCTACGATATTGAAGTGCTACGATATGGCAGTGCTACGCAACGATATGGAAGTGCTACGATATGGAAGTGCTACGATATGGAAGTACTACGATATGGCAGTGAGCTACGATATTGAAGTGCTACGATATGGCAGTGCTACGCAACGATATTGAAGTGCTACGATATGGAAGTGCTACGCTACGATATTGAAGTGCTACGATATGGCAGTGCTACGCTACGATATGGAAGTGCTACGATATGAAAGTGCTACGATATGGAAGTGCTACGATATGGAAGTGCTACGATATGGCAGTGAGCTACGACATTGAAGTGCTACGATATGGCAGTGCTACGCTACGATATGGAAGTGCTACGATATGGAAGTGCTACGCTACGATATGGCAGTGCTACGATATGGCAGTGCTACGATATGGAAGTGCTACGATATGGAAGTGCTACGATATTGAAGTACTACGATATGACAGTGAGCTACGATATTGAAGTACTACGATATAGAAGTGCTACGATATGGAAGTGCTACGATATGGAAGTGCTAAGATATGGAAGTACTACGATATGGCAGTGCTACGCTACGATATGGAAGTGCTACGATATGGAAGTGCTATGCTACGATATGGCAGTGCTACAATATGGCAGTGCTACGCTACGATATGGAAGTGCTACGATATGGAAGTGCTATGCTACGATATGGCAGTGCTACGATATGGCAGTGCTACGCTACGATATGGAAGTGCTATGATATGGAAGTGCTATGCTACGACATGGCAGTGCTACGATATGGCAGTGCTACGCTACGATATGGCAGTGCTACGATATGGAAGTGCTACGATATGGCAGTGAGCTATGATATTGAAGTGCTATGATATGGCAGTGACCTACGATATTGAAGTGCTACGATATGGCAGTGCTACGCTACGATATGGAAGTGCTACGATATGGCAGTGCTACGCTACGATATGGAAGTGCTACGATATGGAAGTGCTACGCTACGATATGGCAGTGCTACGATATAGAAGTGCTACGATATAGCAGTGCTTCGATATGGCAGTGCTACGATATGGCAGTGCTACGATATGGAAGTGCTACGCTACGATATGGCAGTGCTACGATATGGCAGTGCTACGATATGGCAGTGCTAGGATATGGAAGTGCTATGCTACGATATGGCAGTGCTACGATATGGCAGTGCTACGATATGGAAGTGACACACTACGATATGGGAGTGCTACGATTTGGAAGTGCTACGATATGGCAGTGCTACGATATGGAAGTGCTATGATATGGCAGTGCTACGATATGGAAGTGCTACGATATGGCAGTGCTACGATATGGACGTACTACGATATGGCAGTGCTACGAGATGGCAGTGCTCCGATATGGCAGTGCTCCGATATGGACGTACTACGATATGGAAGTGCTATGAGATGGCAGTGCTACGATATTGAAGTGCTCCGCTATGAAATTGCTACGCTATGGCAGTGAGCTACGATATTGAAGTGCTACAATATGGCAGTGCTACGCTACGATATGGAATGCTACGATATGGAAGTGCTACGCTACGATATGGCAGTACTACGATATGGAAGTGCTACGATATGGAAGTGCTACGCTACGATATGGCAGTGCTACGATATGACAGTGCTACGATATGGAAGTGCTACGAGATGGCCGTGCTACGATATGACAGTGCTACGATATGGAAGTGCTACGATATTGCCGTGCTACGATATGGAAGTGCTACGATATGGAAGTGCTACAATATGGCAGTGAGCTACGATATTGAAGTGCTACGATATGGCAGTGCTACGCAACGATATGGAAGTGCTACGATATGGAAGTGCTACGATATGGAAGTACTACGATATGGCAGTGAGCTACGATATTGAAGTGCTACGATATGGCAGTGCTACGCTACGATATGGAAGTGCTACGATATGGAAGTGCTATGCTACGATATGGCAGTGCTACGATATGGAAGTGCTATGCTACGATATGGCAGTGCTACGATATGGCAGTGCTACGCTACGATATGGAAGTGCTACGATATGGAAGTGCTATGCTACGATATGGCAGTGCTACGATATGGCAGTGCTACGCTACGATATGGCAGTGCTACGATATGGAAGTGCTACGATATGGCAGTGAGCTATGATATTGAAGTGCTATGATATGGCAGTGACCTACGATATTGAAATGCTACGATATGGCAGTGCTACGCTACGATATGGAAGTGCTACGATATGGCAGTGCTACGCTACGATAGGGAAGTGCTACGATATGGAAGTGCTACGCTACGATATGGCAGTGCTACGATATGGAAGTGCTACGATATAGCAGTGCTTCGATATGGCAGTGCTACGATATGGCAGTTCTACGATATGGAAGTCCTACGCTACGATATGGCAGTGCTACGATATGGCAGTGCTACGATATGGCAGTGCTACGATATGGAAGTGCTACTCTACGATATGGCAGTGCTACGATATGGCAGTGCTACGATATGGAAGTGACACACTACGAGATGGCAGTGCTCCGATATGGCAGTGCTACGAGATGGCAGTGCTCCGATATGGCAGTGCTCCGATATGGCAGTGCTCCGATATGGTACGATATGGGAGTGCTACGATTTGGAAGTGCTACGATATGGCAGTGCTACGATATGGAAGTGCTACGATATGGCAGTGCTACGATATGGAAGTGCTACGATATGGAAGTGCTATGAGATGGCAGTGCTACGATATTGAAGTGCTCCGCTATGAAATTGCTACACTATGGCAGTGAGCTACGATATTGAAGTGCTACGATATGGAAGTGCTACGATATAGCAGTGCTTCGATATGGAAGTGCTACGCTACGATATGGCAGTGCTACGATATGGCAGTGCTACGATATGGCAGTGCTACGATATGGAAGTGCTACGCTACGATATGGCAGTGCTACGATATGGCAGTGCTACGATATGGCAGTGCTACGATATGGAAGTGCTACGCTACGATATGGCAGTGCTACGATATGGCAATGCTACGATATGGCAGTGCTACGATATGGCAGTGCTACGATATGGAAGTGACACACTACGATATGGAAGTGCTATGAGATGGCAGTGCTACGATATTGAAGTGCTCCGCTATGAAATTGCTACGCTATGGCAGTGAGCTACGATATTGAAGTGCTACAATATGGCAGTGCTACGCTACGATATAGAATGCTACGATATGGAAATGCTACGCTACGATATGGCAGTACTACGATATGGAAGTGCTACGATATGGAAGTGCTACCCTACGATATGGCAGTGCTACGATATGGAAGTGCTACGATATGGAAGTGAGCTACGATATTGAAGTGCTACGATATGGCAGTGAGCTACGATATTGAAGTGCTACGATATGGCAGTGCTACGATATGGAAGTGCTACGATATGGAAGTGCTACGATATGGAAGTACTACGATATGGCAGTGAGCTACGATATGGAAGTGCTACGATATGGAAGTGAGCTACGATATTGAAGTGCTACGATATGGCAGTGCTACGCTACGATATGGAAGTGCTACGATATGGAAGTGCTACGCTACGATATGGCAGTGCTACGATATGGCAGTGCTACGATATGGAAGTGTACTATATGGAAGTGCTACGATATTGAAGTGCTACGATATGGAAGTGCTACGATATTGAAGTGCTACGATATTGAGTACTACGATATAGAAGTACTACGATATGACAGTGAGCTACGATATTGAAGTACTACGATATAGAAGTGCTACGATATGGAAGTGCTACGATATGGAAGTGCTAAGATATGGAAGTGCTAAGATATGGAAGTACTACGATATGGCAGTGCTACGCTACGATATGGAAGTGCTACGATATGGAAGTGCTATGCTACGATATGGCAGTGCTACGATATGGCAGTGCTACGCTACGATATGGAAGTGCTACGATATGGAAGTGCTATGCTACGATATGGCAGTGCTACGATATGGCAGTGCTACGCTACGATATGGAAGTGCTACGATATGGAAGTGCTATGCTACGACATGGCAGTGCTACGATATGGCAGTGCTACGCTACGATATGGCAGTGCTACGATATGGAAGTGCTACGATATGGCAGTAGCTATGATATTGAAGTGCTATGATATGGCAGTGACCTACGATATTGAAGTGCTACGATATGGCAGTGCTACGCTACGATATGGAAGTGCTACGATATGGCAGTGCTACGCTACGATATGGAAGTGCTACGATATGGAAGTGCTACGCTACGATATGGCAGTGCTACGATATAGAAGTGCTACGATATAGCAGTGCTTCGATATGGCAGTGCTACGATATGGCAGTGCTACGATATGGAAGTGCTACGCTACGATATGGCAGTGCTACGATATGGCAGTGCTACGATATGGAAGTGCTACGATATGGAAGTGCTACGATATGGCAGTGCTACGATATGGAAGTGCTACGATATGGAAGTGCTACGATATTGAAGTGCTACGATATGGCAGTGCTACGCTACGATATGGAAGTGCTACGATATGGAAGTGCTACGCTACGATATGGCAGTGCTACGATATGGAAGTGCTACGATATGGAAGTGCTACGATATGGAAGTGCTACGATATGGAAGTGCTACGATATGGAAGTGCTACGATATGGAAGTACTACGATATAGCAGTGCTACGATATGGAAGTGCTACGATATGGAAGTGCTACGATATGGAAGTGCTACGATATGGAAGTGCTACGATATGGAAGTGCTAAGATATGGAAGTACTACGATATGGCAGTGCTACGCTACGATATGGAAGTGCTACGATATGGAAGTGCTATGCTACGATATGGCAGTGCTACGATATGGCAGTGCTACGCTACGATATGGAAGTGCTACGATATGGAAGTGCTATGCTACGATATGGCAGTGCTACGATATGGCAGTGCTACGCTACGATATGGAAGTGCTACGATATGGAAGTGCTATGCTACGACATGGCAGTGCTACGATATGGCAGTGCTACGCTACGATATGGCAGTGCTACGATATGGAAGTGCTACGATATGGCAGTCAGCTATGATATTGAAGTGCTATGATATGGCAGTGACCTACGATATTGAAGTGCTACGATATGGCAGTGCTACGCTACGATATGGAAGTGCTACGATATGGCAGTGCTACGCTACGATATGGAAGTGCTACGATATGGAAGTGCTACGCTACGATATGGCAGTGCTACGATATAGAAGTGCTACGATATAGCAGTGCTTCGATATGGCAGTGCTACGATATGGCAGTGCTACGATATGGAAGTGCTACGCTACGATATGGCAGTGCTACGATATGGCAGTGCTACGATATGGCAGTGCTAGGATATGGAAGTGCTATGCTACGATATGGCAGTGCTACGATATGGCAGTGCTACGATATGGAAGTGACACACTACGATATGGGAGTGCTACGATTTGGAAGTGCTACGATATGGCAGTGCTACGATATGGAAGTGCTATGATATGGCAGTGCTACGATATGGAAGTGCTACGATATGGCAGTGCTACGATATGGACGTACTACGATATGGCAGTGCTACGAGATGGCAGTGCTCCGATATGGACGTACTACGATATGGAAGTGCTATGAGATGGCAGTGCTACGATATTGAAGTGCTCCGCTATGAAATTGCTACGCTATGGCAGTGAGCTACGATATTGAAGTGCTACAATATGGCAGTGCTACGCTACGATATGGAATGCTACGATATGGAAGTGCTACGCTACGATATGGCAGTACTACGATATGGAAGTGCTACGATATGGAAGTGCTACGATATGGAAGTGCTACGCTACGATATGGCAGTGCTACGATATGGCAGTACTACGATATGGAAGTGCTACGATATGGAAGTGCTACGCTACGATATGGCAGTGCTACGATATGACAGTGCTACGATATGGAAGTGCTACGATATGGAAGTGCTACGAGATGGCAGTGCTCCGATATGGAAGTACTACGATATGGAAGTGCTACGATATGGAAGTGCTATGCTACGATATGGAAGTGCTACGATATGGCAGTGCTACGCTACGATATGGAAGTGCTACGATATGGAAGTGCTATGCTACGATATGGCAGTGCTACGATATGGCAGTGCTACGCTACGATATGGAAGTGCTACGATATGGAAGTGCTATGCTACGATATGGCAGTGCTACGATATGGCAGTGCTACGCTACGATATGGAAGTGCTACGATATGGAAGTGCTATGCTACGATATGGCAGTGCTACGATATGGCAGTGCTACGCTACGATATGGAAGTGCTACGATATGGAAGTGCTATGCTACGATATGGCAGTGCTACGATATGGCAGTGCTACGCTACGATATGGAAGTGCTACGATATGGAAGTGCTATGCTACGATATGGCAGTGCTACGATATGGCAGTGCTACGCTACGATATGGAAGTGCTACGATATGGAAGTGCTATGCTACGATATGGCAGTGCTACGATATGGCAGTGCTACGCTACGATATGGCAGTGCTACGATATGGAAGTGCTACGATATGGCAGTGAGCTATGATATTGAAGTGCTATGATATGGCAGTGACCTACGATATTGAAGTGCTACGATATGGCAGTGCTACGCTACGATATGGAAGTGCTACGATATGGCAGTGCTACTCTACGATATGGAAGTGCTACGATATGGAAGTGCTACGCTACGATATGGCAGTGCTACGATATGGAAGTGCTACGATATAGCAGTGCTTCGATATGGCAGTGCTACGATATGGCAGTGCTACGATATGGAAGTGCTACGCTACGATATGGCAGTGCTACGATATGGCAGTGCTACGATATGGCAGTGCTACGATATGGAAGTGCTACTCTACTATATGGCAGTGCTACGATATGGCAGTGCTACGATATGGAAGTGACACACTACGATATGGGAGTGCTACGATTTGGAAGTGCTACGATATGGCAGTGCTACGATATGGAAGTGCTACGATATGGCAGTGCTACGATATGGACGTACTACGATATGGCAGTGCTACGAGATGACAGTGCTCCGATATGGCAGTGCTCCGATATGGACGTACTACGATATGGAAGTGCTATGAGATGGCAGTGCTACGATATTGAAGTGCTCCGCTATGAAATTGCTACGCTATGGCAGTGAGCTACGATATTGAAGTGCTACAATATGGCAGTGCTACGCTACGATATGGAATGCTACGATATGGAAGTGCTACGCTACGATATGGCAGTACTACGATATGGAAGTGCTACGATATGGAAGTGCTACGCTACGAGATGGCAGTGCTACGATATGGCAGTGCTACGATATGACAGTGCTACGATATGGAAGTGCTACGATATGGAAGTGCTACGAGATGGCAGTGCTCCGATATGGAAGTACTACGATATGGAAGTGCTATGATATGGAAGTACTACGATATGGAAGTGCTATGATATGGAAGTACTACGATATGGAAGTGCTACGATATGGAAGTGCTACGATATGGAAGTGCTACGATATGGCAGTGAACTACGATATTGAAGTGCTACGATATGGCAGTGCTACGCAACGATATGGAAGTGCTACGATATGGAAGTGCTACTATATGGAAGTACTACGATATGGCAGTGCTACGCTACGATATTGAAGTGCTACGATATGGAAGTGCTACGATATGGAAGTGCTACGCTACGATATGGCAGTGCTACGATATGGCAGTGCTACGATATGGAAGTGCTACGATATGGAAGTGCTACGATATTGAAGTGCTACGATATGGAAGTGCTACGATATGGAAGTGCTACGATATGGAAGTGCTACGATATGGAAGTGCTACGATATGGAAGTACTACGATATGGAAGTGCTACGATATGGAAGTGCTATGCTACGATATGGCAGTGCTACGATATGGCCGTGCTACGATATGGAAGTGCTACGATATGGAAGTGCTACGATATGGAAGTGCTACGATATGGAAGTGCTACGATATGGAAGTGCTATGATATGGCAGTGCTACGATATGGAAGTGCTACGATATGGCAGTGCTACGATAAGGAAGTTCTACGCTACGATATGGCAGTGCTGCGATATAGCAGTGCTATGATATGGAAGTGCTACGATATGGAAGTGCTACGATATGGAAGTTCTACGCTACGATATGACAGTGCTACGATATGGAAGTGCTACGATAAGGAAGTTCTACGCTACGATATGGCAGTGCTATGAGATGGCAGTGCTCCGATATGGAAGTGCTACGATATGGAAGTTCTACGATATGGCAGTGCTACGATATGGAAGTGCTATGATATGGAAGTGCTACGATATGGAAGTTCTACGATATGGCAGTGCTACGATATGGAAGTGCTATGATATGGAAGTGCTACGATATGGAAGTGCTACGATATGGAAGTTCTACGATATGGAAGTGCTACGATATGGAAGTTCTACGATATGGAAGTGCTACGATATGGAAGTGCTACGATATGGAAGTTCTACGATATGGAAGTGCTAAGATATGGCAGTGCTACTAGATGGCAGTGCTAGGATATTGAAGTGCTACGATATGACAGTGCTATGAGATGGCAGTGCTCCGATATGGAAGTGCTACGATATGGAAGTGCTACGATATGGAAGTGCTACGATATGGAAGTGCTACGATATGGAAGTGCTATGATATGGCAGTGCTACGATAAGGAAGTGCTACGATATGGCAGTGCTACGATATGGAAGTTCTACGCTACGATATGGAAGTGCTACGATATGGCAGTGCTACGATATGGCAGTGCTACGATATGGCAGTGCTACGATATGGAAGTGCTACGATATGGAAGTGCTACGATATGGAAGTGATACGATATGGAAGTGCTACGATATGGAAGTTCTACGATATGGAAGTGCTACGATATGGAAGTGCTACGATATGGAAGTGCTACTTGTTTCGGTCTGCTTTTACCACGTTTTGACTTTTCACTGTATGTGTGGTTGGTATTGCACTATTTGTTTTGCTTTATTATCACATCTCGCTCAGAGACAGGAATGTGTTCATGAGTATACTGACATCGTTGTGTCCACGTGTTCAACTTGCACAGCTTTAAGCTTCCGATTTAATCCATTTTCGTTTTGTATACAATGTATATGTGATGTACATTATTATCGAATAAATATGTTTAAACCAACTGTGACTGCTAATCCTAACTTTGTGATAGGACCTCCACCTGGTTAATAACGCAATATTTCGTTTTCTAGTTCACATATAGCCATTCCAGCCCCAGGGTTTTTGCTTGGGTTCTTGACACGTCCAACTTCAAGAGCAATGTTAAGCTTACTAAGAGTAATATCGGATTGTAGCGCTGCAAATCCGGGAGCACGATCAACACGAACGACAGCTGGTGATCCATCTAATGGATGTAGCTCAGTCGACAGGCAGGTAAGCGCTTCACGTAGCGTATCTCTCTTCTCGTCCTGGATAATAGACGCTGTGGTAAAGGACTCACTGTTTCGCGAAGGACTAGGATCAACTGATGGTTACGTTTGAGAACAACTGCAGCAAACGAAACGCCAACACACTGGCGATGACATCAGGACATTGTTGCAATGACGCGCACAAGTGACACTGTTTTGTCATTCTTTCGACAGTACTGCTCATATCTAATGAATAGAAATGTCGCTTCATGACAAGTTCAAACTGGTGTTTTGTTGGATTGTCTAGTTTGACATAAAGTGCTGTGAGTAGGCTGTCTAGCGCAACTCTTGGTACAACTACACGTTCAGTCAGTAGAAGTAATGGCTCACCGTGCTTCACTACTAGCAAGTTGTCCTTCGCGAGCGATAGATACCACTTGTAGATATCGTTTCACATCTTTCAAGTTTGTAATCTTCTTGGATGGGCGAGTACCTTGTTTAAGATGTGTTCTATGAAGCTCTGGGCACTCTGACTGGATATCCAACCAAGCGGATCTGGTTGTGAATGGTAAGCGGCTAGTACGGTTGAGTAAATTGTCGACACCTACAGAGCGCACTACTGATTCCTCGGTATGATATAGGAAAGTACATAGTTGGCACATGTGCTCTGTACATTCTGCTGCATTCGGCTGGCAAAGTCTGATGGCACATGGCAGTCCCAGCAAGGTGTCGAACATTCACATTGTAACGACTGACCATGATGAGGAATGACGTGACTCTCAGACTAGCAGAAAACACACCACGACAAAGCATTTCAACTGCTTGCACACATGGCTGACTGTCAGTTAGAACACAAGCCTGAACCTTAGACTGTATTATATATGGACTGAAGTGTTTGATGGCAGCAGCAATGTTTAGAGCTTCAATCTCGCATGGTAACCATGTAACCTGGTGTTTGCGTAGTTAGTTTTGCGCTGAAGAATCCTGCCAGGAGTAGTTGCGAGTCTCTAATCACATAGGGTACAGTACCGATACCATGCTGTGTAACTGAACCATCGGTTACGATTCATAACTTGTATAAGGGACATTGTAGCTGAGGGATGGGGTAGCACACTTGACTTATGATTAGTTAAAGCCAACTGAGCATCGTGAAAGAACGTCAGTGTTGTGTCAGTCCATGTATCCTTCTCCCGAGACTGATATCCGGCAACGATGTCTCGAGTGGTGACAAGTACTTGGCGCTATTTGGGAGCACTCGGCTGAGGACTTTATATTCTCCAATGAATGATCGAAGACCATGCACCGTCTCTGGTAGATTGCATGATGATAAGGTGGCGATGCGGTGGGAGCTTGCTGACAGCCAACCATCTGACCATATCCATCCTAGGATTATAGTAGACCTGGGGAAATGACTCTCTTAGTAGGCGAGAGGTGTAGTTGACACGTATGGAGTGCATCAAGTACACGTTGCCAAGTTGCATACAATTCGTCTAGTGAACTCGCACCAATAAAGGTCATCTGCTAACTTGGCGACAGTCCCCTCCTGTACTTAGTCACACAGGACACGGCACACTAGCTCTTCTAGTGCTGTTTCGGATCCTGGCATTCCCATAGCGCACCGTGTGTAAACTCTCACCCCTCGGAAAGGGGTGGTAACACCACAATACTTCATTGAGCTCTTTGACAGAGGAATTTGATAGAAGGATTTGGTTAAGTCCGACCTAATGATATACTTCCACTGGCCAATAGTGCGATGTGTGGAGTCAACATCTGGCATCAAGCTGGGTTGAGACTTACTATATCTACCCACATCTCCGAATACAGTGACAAGACGGTGTCCACCCTCAGGTTTCGTAATTAGAAATTAGGGATTGAGGTACAGATATCCCAACATCTACTGGACGACTAAACACGTGACTCTTTTCAAAATCGTCAAACATCTACTGTAGTTCTACAAGTTTGTTACACGAATACTCTCGGTACTCTCCCCTTTCTTTGAGGTGGCTGCTCTGGACCCATATTCACAACTGCTTTGAACTTGCCCACAGCTCCATTGTAGCCAACAATATCGGAGTTGAAAACGTCATCATATTTGGAGTGTATATCTCTAAACTGTTTCTGTGTCTCTACAGACAGAATGTGATTAGGATCAATCGTGACACTGTCCGAATGTTATCTACTGTTATCACGAGAACACTGTTGAACTGGTGGGTTCTGACTTTCGACTGTCCGAGACTGTTCTAAGGCAGCAGACTCTGTATTCTAAGAAATCCAACGTGTGCATGCTTCAGTACACGTTGTGGTTCCTCAGTATCGCTAATTATGCGTATTCGACCAACTACTGCTTCCACGATTTGATGGTTTGGCCATGATACATCCTTGGTAATATGACTGCTCGGCTCAACTGCAAGAGTGGAATTAGGATCAAGATCAGCAGGTACACACAGCTCGTTGACTACAAGAGCCTCCAATACAAGGACACTGTGGTCTCTGTGCAAAGTTATATGGGTTTCACCTACAATTTTCAACGGTGATACACCATCAGCTTGGAGAGCACTCTGGTTAGTAGTCTTAACTGGTGCACCGATGTAGTCTACTACTCTTTGTTGGATCATACTAATTTCAGCACCACTGTCAAGTGTCATATGGAGAGGAAAATGTTTGCAGAATACATTCAATGTTTTGTGCTCACTCGCCGTGACGGACGCATGTACGACATGTTCGTGATCTGTGTAGTCCTCGTCATGGTCTTCCTCCGACACTGCTTCATCGTTATCTGAATCTTCGTTCGAGGTTTGGCGAATCTTGCTACTGCCACTTAAACGTCGCTTATGGTCATCAGGCAGAAACTTGCACTGGCTCAGGAAATGTTGGAACTTTGGACGACCGGCCTGTTTATACAGTGGGCAACTGGGCTGTGTACGTTTACTAGGGCGTCCACCCATCTTCAATGACGACTTGAACGTAGATCTCAGAACCGTTGCATCAGCTGTGGCGTGCACTTCATCTAAAAGGCTGTCAATAGCCAGAGATATTTCAGATTTCAGTGACGCGAGAGTCCTTGACCGTAATTCAGTGGCATACTTCTGCTTGACCAGCACTGGCAACTGTGGATGGATAAGACGTCGCCATGTTAACAATATAAAGTTATCCACAGTAGGGGTGAGGTCTTCCTCACTGGTTGGTATTGTCCCATGGTGGCTGATGGGACCGCCAACTTTCAAGAGATTGTCATCCACGAAGTTAGCGAGACGCTGGTACATGTCCTCTGGCCGCTCTCCAGGCTCTAGCCGTATGATGTCAACGTCCAGGAAGTGGTCACCAGACGATTGAAACCAGAAATGTAACCGTATAGCCTGTCAAATGTTATTGATGCTGGTGGAGTTCTTCACAATGGTGTTCCGTGATATGATTGGGCAATACTTGGCTATCAACTCGAGATTAGCCACTTTCTGTGCAGCTTTTCTTCCGCCTTCTGGGTCATCTACGAAGCCGCGATGTTGGTCCGCATTAGTCTTGGAAGCCATTCCGTCCCGTCTAATAGATACGAAGCAAATTTGGCATCGAGTGACAATGTGTACTACAGGTTCAAGTAGGTTCAATGCTTCAAATGATGTTATGGACTAATGTTTGGTCAACAATCATTGTTTAGGTGCGGGTATTGTGTGCCATAGTGTCAATGTCACGATTTTCCAAATAAACAGTTCACTTTTAACTGCCTAGTCCGTACCTCGCTCGGTAAATGGCTAGTTGTCCGTTTATTACTGGCAGTGTCACAACTATTTCGTCCGTGGTAGCGTAAGAGGATATGTGGATTCGTTTCACAACGCTGCCGCCACGCCAGTCAACAGATAAACAGCTTCAAACGATGGAAATATTTGATCATTTAATAATCACGTTTTACAATAATAATGGCGAAATTAATACAAAATAACCGTAAACGAAAGGTAATTTGGTAACACAGGAAGTAACTCTTCATCGCTGTTTACAATGATCATTATATACTGGCGGTTGTCATCAGATCGGATCGGATCGGACAGGCGGTTTTCTCCGGGTACTACGGATTCCTCCAACACGAATGACCACATATATATGCTTTCATCCCCGCAAATGAGAGGGGGTCTCCGTGACCTAGTAGGTAATGTTCCCAGACTTCGAACCACTTGCCCTTCATCGATGTAGGTTCGGCTCCCACTGGTGGTGTTGAATTCTTTCATGTGATGAAGCTATCCAAGTTTCTTGTGGAAGGTCGGTGGTTGTACTCGGATGTCAGTCCATCCTATGGTCTTCCTCCACCACTATGGCTCACCATATGACCTGAGCTGTTCGTGCTACATTAAATCCTTAAATAGAGCTTGTTTCGCAATCGTGGTAAAATAAATAAAGTTTATTCTTAATTATACTGTGTTCTCTCGATGTATCAAGACTAATCACGAATTTAATACTCGCTCTAATAAACCGTGATTTACAATTTACATCGTGTATATATGTATAGGATATAAGCCGAAACGATCCAAAATGTCAAACAACGCATAGCACCGAGCACAGTACACCTATTTTATATATTGGATCCGTTTGAGTTTTTACCTTGCTTAAAATACACACTTATATATCATGATGCTACTAATTAATATTGTTAATGTCATACCATGTACGCATAGGCTTTAATAAAATACTCACGTATATATCACGATGCTACTAATTAATATTGTTAATGTCATACCATGTACGCATAGGCTTTAATAAAATACTCACGTGTATATCATGATGCTACTAATTAATATTGTTAATGTCATACCATGTACGCATAGGCTTTAATAAAATACTCACGTATATATCATGATGCTACTAATTAATATTGTTAATGTCATACCATGTACGCATAGGCTTTAATAAAATACTCACGTATATATCACGATGCTACTAATTAATATTGTTAATGTCATACCATGTACGCATAGGCTTTAATAAAATACTCAGCAGGCCAATAATAATAATAATAATGTAACGGTGTGTATATTAACCCAATATGTGAGGTGATATGTAGGCAGCCCGGTATGTATAGTAACCCAATATGTGAGGTGATATGTAGGCAGCCGGGTATGTATATTAACCCAATATGTGAGGTGATATGTAGGCAGCCCGGTATGTATAGTAACCCAATATGTGAGGTGATATGTAGGCAGCCCGGTATGTATAGTAACCCAATATGTGAGGTGATATGTAGGCAGCCCGGTATGTATAGTAACCCAATATGTGAGGTGATATGTAGGCAGCCCGGTATGTATAGTAACCCAATATGTGAGGTGATATGTAGGCAGCCCGGTATGTATAGTAACCCAATATGTGAGGTGATATGTAGGCAGCCGGGTATGTATAGTAACCCAATATGTGAGGTAACCCAATATGTGAGTGATATGTAGGCAGCCCGGTATGTATAGTAACCCAATATGTGAGGTGATATGTAGGCAGCCCGGTATGTATAGTAACCCAATATGTGAGGTGATATGTAGGCAGCCGGGTATGTATAGTAACCCAATATGTGAGGTGATATGTAGGCAGCCGGGTATGTATAGTAACCCAATATGTGAGGTGATATGTAGGCAGCCGGGTATGTATATTAACCCAATATGTGAGTTGATATGTAGGCAGCCGGGTATGTATATTAACCCAATATGTGAGTTGATATGTAGGCAGCCGGGTATGTATATTAACCCAATATGTGAGTTGATATGTAGGCAGCCGGGTATGTATATTAACCCAATATGTGAGTTGATATGTAGGCAGCCGGGTATGTATATTAACCCAATATGTGAGTTGATATGTAGGCAGCCGGGTATGTATATTAACCCAATATGTGAGTTGATATGTAGGCAGCCGGGTATGTATATTAACCCAATATGTGAGTTGATATGTAGGCAGCCGGGTATGTATATTAACCCAATATGTGAGTTGATATGTAGGCAGCCGGGTATGTATATTAACCCAATATGTGAGTTGATATGTAGGCAGCCGGGTATGTATATTAACCCAATATGTGAGTTGATATGTAGGCAGCCGGGTATGTATATTAACCCAATATGTGAGTTGATATGTAGGCAGCCGGGTATGTATATTAACCCAATATGTGAGTTGATATGTAGGCAGCCGGGTATGTATATTAACCCAATATGTGAGTTCATATGTAGGCAGCCGGGTATGTATATTAACCCAATATGTGAGGTGATATGTAGGTAGCCGGGTATGTATATTAACCCAATATGTGAGGTGATATGTAGGCAGCCGGGTATGTATATTAACCCAATATGTGAGTTGATATGTAGGCAGCCGGGTATGTATATTAACCCAATATATGAGGTGATATGTAGGCAGCCCGGTTAGCTCAGTCGGTAGAGCAATCGCCCTGTAAGCGAGAGGTCCCGGGTTCGAGTCCCGGACTGGCTGCATGTTTCTCTCACCTGGGTTACACAAATAATAATACTAATAATAATAATTAATAATAATAATAATAGACTGCAAATACAAAAACATCATTTCCCCATAATATTTATATCAACGCTTTAATCAAACCCATTACAAACTAAATCGGAGGTAATCTGATTAAACGTGTTATCAATATGGGGGTGTCAATACAAATATATAAGAGCATACATATCATTGCTTGTGATATTGTTCGAGTAAGTTATCTATCGACCAAGCTTGTATATTCATTATAATTTTATAATACCGGCCATAGGAGACTGTCGTTTACACAATTTGATTGTAATTTCTGAATCTCAGTAAACAGGAACAATGCAGCCGCAGGTAAACCAAAGGTACGTAACCTATATTAAGTTGTTTATCATTATTATCTTTCATACAATTATAGGGTGTCTTCCTGAAACCCCCACTTTTCAAATTTTGATAACAAAAAAAGTGGGTGTTTCAGGAATTTTGCTTTTTCCAATTAACACCTTCCTACGGCCTTAGGTCAAATTATAGCTATGGTCTGTTTCTTAGGATGATTTAATAAAACAAGACAAGTTTTTTATACATTTATATCATCTTTAAACACAGATTCATCTGCAGTATATGAAACATCAAAGTATTCAAAAAGATAAACAGTAAACTTAAATACCAATAAATTAACACTATTGATTGCAAACTATTAATCTTATTTCTTTAATAACATCATCATCGTGTATCAATTATCAGTTTTAATTAAGAAAACTGCTTGCAAACTGTTAATCTTGTCTTTTTCAATGTATCAATTATCAGTTTTAAACTATAACTAATATATTTTAAAAAAAGATCAAAGAAACCTAATTAATCTTAATTAATTGATATAAACTGTTATACTTTGATATAATAATAATAATAATAATTAATTGGCAATTCTGATTATTTAATATCAATATTAATTTATGGTCCTAATAATATTAATGTATTTAGACATAATTTATCAAATCTTAAATTATAAATATTTTACATTTATATCTCCTTATGCAGCAAATATTACACCAATAGGTAAAACAGACTATAGTCCGTAACCATGGGTTACATAAATTAAAAGTGGGTGTTTCAGGAATTTGAAAATTAAAATGTGGGGGTTTCAGGAATATGAAAATTAGAAAGTGGGTGTTTCAGGAATAAACCAATTATAGTTTGGGGCCTCGCTGTCAGTGGTTCGGTGGTTAAATTCAAATCGATTGCCCCTCACTCATTTCTGGTTCGAATTCCATTCAGGGAATTAGGGGGCCTAGTGGCCATACTTAGGATATATATCACTTCCGAGCATTCAAGTGCCACATTAATCTAACAATAGAATACATGCAGTAATACTCCAGAAATTCAAGCTAATGTTTAGTTTATACACATTTATTTTAGCTCGATTGCGACTTTACAACTTTTATTAATCACTCTCGAGACCTCATTCCTGACGGAATCCAACATAATGAGGATGCGAAAGATCCGGAGTTCGAGCCCCGCTGGAGCCGTTACGATTGTGCCCTTAGGCAAGGCATTTAAATTCCACGTTGCCTCTTCTCTCTCCTTTGTGGCGATGGATTCCATCAGGAATGAGGTCTCGAGAGTGATTAATATAAGTTGAAATAACTTGTTTCGCAATCGAGCTAAAAATAAATGTGTATAAACTAACACAATGAGGGAGAGAGAAGAGGCAATGTGAAACTTAAATGCCTTGCCTAAGGGCACAACCGTAATGGATACAGCTGGGCTCGAACTCCGGAACGTTCGCAGCTGAAGCGAACGCGCTGTCACTGCGATATTACGATTTCCACGAGCTAATGTTTTATTAAACTAAATGATTGAGTTGCTTCCAGAAGAGAGCATACAAAAAGTTGGAAGGAAAGTACAAAATGACACAAAGGATTAAAGTAATAAACAGAAAACCTGTTAAGAAGAAAATGAATGACTCTCGAGCATATGAAATCTACAATGTATATACATCATTTAATATTTTGAACTGCGGACCCTGATGTTCAAATTCGGACAAAAAGCTTAGATCAGTTGGCGACTATCCAGCTATTATTGGCGGATGAAGACCCGGGTGCCCATCCGGGGAGTATTTCAATGATGGACTGGAACCCGGATAGAACCACTGATCGTCCACAAGCCAGTTGGTTAGCTTCCATACTGGAAATAATTCCGACACCTACAGCGGTGAGTAAATGATTCCCTGAGCTTGGGTGAAAGGTTGCCACGTACAAAACACCATTGTTAAATTCAAGTGGAACATGCTTCGTTGTCATCATCATCGTCACCATCGTCGTCATCATCATCGTCGTCGTGATCACCATCGTCGTCATCATCATCGTCGTCACCGTCGTCGACATCATCAGCATCATCGTCGTCATCATTATCGTTGTCATCATCGTCGTCATCGTCATCACCGTCGTCATCATCGTCATCACCGTCGTCGACATCATTAGCATCATCAGCATCATCATTAGCATCATCGCCGTCATCATTATCGTCATCGTTGTCGTCATCATCACCATCATCATCTTCATTATTGTATAATACAACTAACATATTTTCCTTTGCAGACAGCTACAGCTGTTGAACGTATCTATTGGTTTGATGTGTGTGTTGCTACTCGTCGCATCATGTACGTATTCAATGTGTTGTTCATGGTGTTTATCTATCGATGATAGATCAGAGTATGACAGATATCGAAAGTCTAGGCTTGTCTAAAATAATTTCTTAGAGTTTATATGTGTGTAAATGTATTTTTAACACTTACCTTGTCGAAAATGTAAAACAAGTGATCGTCTTTCCATTGTTTTGTGAGTATATGTATAGTTCGCATCGTCGTTGATGGCAACGTTTTCTGTTAAGATGTCCGCATACGACGGCCAAATGTCTGACCTTCGCCAATTTTCAAATGTCGCGGTATTACAACTATTGAAGGGAAGCAATCCTTCCAATAATAAACTTACACTTCGTTAAGAAAATGGCGCTACACAGAAAATAGTCTCCAGAATGAATGACATAACATAGTCAACATTATTGCAAAACAATTTCACAATCGACATGACCCCCCTAGTCATGTTCTGTGATGTCTTTGTCATATTTATATCGTTGTAAAAATGGCCAAAGGTAATATAGATATAGATATTGATTATGCCAATAAATTTAAAACTTGTTAACTTCAATTTTTTCAATATTTTCTTCTCCAAAAGTTCGCAATGCTTGCCTAAGCCATGGTTTAAGCAAAAATTAGTTAGATTTTGAAATAAGTGTTGGCAACATTGCATGTATCGTTCTCTAGACCTCAATCCATATCAAATACATCACGGATACGTTGTTTTATTGTTTAATCATATTTTATATTGCTCTATTATGACACAGAGTCTACATACAATATATACAAAGAAAGCAAAAATGGATCGAGCCACAAGTTCTTACAACATTAGAGCAGCTCTTCCCAAATAATAGTTGGAACACATATAAACAAGTTCATTTATAGAGCAAATATAATGGTGAATGTTTTGATTGCTACTTATGTTAAATTTAACATTACGTTTGAAAAGAAAGTGATGTATAGTAAATGACAAGTGGTAAATGACACGTGGTAAATGACATGTAGTAAATGACACGTGGTAATGACTCTACGATTATTTGTACACTTTAAGGTCCCAATTATCATGAGATGACGAGTTAAAGGAAAGGACATAGAGAATGAGAGGGAGAGGGGGGAGAGAGAGGGGATAGAGAGGTAGCGGGATAGAGAGGGGAGAGAGAGCGCGCGCGGGGAGAGAGAGGGAGGGGGAGAGGGGATATAGAGGAAGCGGGAGAGAGAGGGGGGACGACGCATGTCTGACATTCCTGTGCTGAAAACAATCAGAAAACAGGACAACAATAACAATAGAACAGAACAAGTTGTGTTACCGCCTCCATGGTCGAGTGGTTCAAGTTGGATGTTTTCTGTCGCCCTTTATATGATGTGATTTGTATTGCGTAATTCTTTTTCGAACGAACGATATAGTTTTCTTTATATTCGCCTCCGCCGAGGCATTTAGGCGACTGCTTTCTCTAAGTAGATTACGTTGTCATCTAAGTTGCTTATGTTGACAACGGGAAAGGCATCTTCGTTCTTCTCAAAGTGACAAGTCCTGTATCATCTTTCGAAGGGGTCCCTTGTAGGGCCACATCCTCCACGATTTGTCAGCTTACAGCAGCAATAATGGTTCCGGTTTCTTCACTGGGGTCCTCACGCTATCACGAAGTCTGCGTCCCACCGTCTTCCTTGAAGGAGATCCGTCCCCTTGAAGGATTCTGCTAAAAGAAAACCTGCTATCCGTCGTCGCCAGCACCGGGTGATGCTGTCTCGCCAAATAGGAAAGTTTGTAGTAAGCTTTTACTACGCGACTTCTACCCGATGGCGCGGCTTCCGTCAGCGAAGTCCTTGAGCCATATTCCTGCTGTGAGCTATGCCTAGGTCACGACGTGCACGCTGTGGAGGAGAGACCTAGAACTCCTCTTCAATGTGAATTGTGTGTTTTTATAGGTATTCCTGTAAGCGTCCAGTCACAAGGAGGACCATATGTTATGAATATAACATGCCCTTACGGCTGGCAGTTAGCCCTTAATAACTGTTATCTCTTCAATGTAAAAGACCAACTGACTTGGAACGAGGCAAGAACCGAATGTTCACTGCAAAACGCTGACTTGATGATTATCGGTAGCAAGCAAGAACAGGTACGCACGTGAGCACAATGTATGACTAATTATTGTCAACGATTTTCACACTCCCTCTTCCGAACTTTTTTCAACACTAGATTGGATGACTTTTCCAGAAACTGTTAGCTATCACAAAGCTGTCTTACTGTTTAAAATGGCATAGCACATGTCTCCAAGAGTCATTCGGATTTACTTCCGATGTTCAAACTCAAAGTCTGCAACATTACCCTCCCAAACCAATAGAAAGCCTGTGATCAGGGTCACACGTGTGGAATTATCTCCCTTATATATCAGGTGGTACATAGAACAGACCATTAACCGTTAACCTTATAAACAAATGTACATTCATGTTTTAGTTCGTGCAGCTTATATTTCATTCCACATGCCTGTCTGTATTATTGGTTAATACTTACATATTTCATTGTGCTATTCATGTTTTGTTGAGGGCCTCGTGGTGGATTGGTGGATGTGTTCATGAGTTCTCTCGTTCAATAAGGTATTGTGTTAACTGTTTAGACATATTAGTCTATTTTACATTTGGTTGTCTTCGTAGATTCTCGGCTCTCTTCGTAGATTTTCGGCTTAGATTGTCGGCTCTCTTCGTAGATTCTCAGCTCTCTTCGTAGATTTTCGGCTCTCTTCGTAGATTTTCGGCTCTCTTCGTAGATTCTCGGCTCTCTTCTCGGCTCTCTTCGTAGATTTTCGGCTCTCTTCGTAGATTATCGGCTCTCTTCGTAGATGTTCGGCTCTCTTCGTAGATTCTCGGCTCTCTTCGTAGATTCGTAGTCAATCATAATAGTAATGAAATGAATGCGCGTACATCATATTGGTAGATTGTATTAAATTGCTCGCACAAACAGTGTAATATCCTTGAGTTTTTGTTTTACAGAGATATGACTTTAAAACATGTATTAGAAGGCAAAACGTATCATACCTTTATTATGTATGTCTGCCTGCCACTAGGAACGGGGTTTATTGTTATTGACTGAGTCTGTAGGTGTAACACCACAATGAAATTGGCCTATATATATCCTATGGTATATATATATATATACATGTTTCGGCTCTCTTTCATAATTTCACTAACACTCCAACACATCAAAAATCAACAACTTGTAGTCAGTACAATCCACAACAAATGCCTCCATGATAATCTACTTTATTCAATAGTTATCATCATAGACGACCACTATGACACTTTTGAATGTTCACCCGCGCAATGATACAGTATCACCGAACATCTGTGACCCATTGCTGACAATAAGTATCACTGTAAAACACATTATAAATCCTTGTTATTCTAAGACTGGAATTAAAGTGTATGCTCAAGCGAAGCAAGTGATACTCATATATTGGAAATATCACATGACCTTTCAAATAAGCCACACTCCGTGACCTTGAGGTTGACCAATCAATGTTAAATCAAGGTCATGTGAACCCCTCAGCTGTTCTGATGTCAAATACCATTTCTCCGAGTGATATTCTCTATAGTTATAATTTGAACAGCATTCAATCCCTACATGTTTTATATAGAAAGTACTCCATCTACTGTACATATAGAATCTTACATTTGCCTTTTCACGATCTTAATAGCAACATTCCAAACGAGTTTCGTAAACTATGGTATGAAATCACCACGAGTCCAAAATCATTTTGATCACATTACCATAGTAACAACAACCATACTTTTGAAGAAGAAAAAACAGTTTTTGTCTTCCAGTATATTTGTGAGCCTTATTGCATTACGGTGCATGATCCCTGCGCCGTAGTAAATAGTTCCTGATAATTAAACTACTTCACGCAAATACGCAAATATTCGAAACAATACTTGTAATCACTGTGTAATATACTAGTTCATATTTAGCATTTTATTGATCTAAGTTGTTGCTTATATATGTATATATACGTATGTCAAATGTGTGTATTGCAAGCTGTCATTGTCATGCCGCGACCAATCAGAATACTTCCAGGTGTTATTACATGTGTGTTGTTATAAGAAAATATGTGATGGCTGTATCACACTGAATATAAGCAAAGGTATGCGATATACATATATGTATATGTTTCAAATAGGATTGGATAAGTATTCAAACAGAAGAGTATAAGACAGACGGCTGGTGGATTGGTCTGAAATACAACACGGGCTGGGACTGGGTACAATACGGAGGCGATAAAACACTCATGTTTGTATATTACAATTTTACTCCATACACTATTAATGAAATGGTACTTCTGGTTACGGTCGTTGACTTCAAATCACTTTCCGCGCATCGGCGTAGGTTCGAATTCCACTGAGGATGTCAAATTATTTCATGTGACGAAGCTATCTTAGCTAGCTTGCGAATGGTCGGTGGTTCTATTGGATGGGCACCCGGGTCTCCCTCCACCAATACTAACTGGAGAGTCGCCATATGACCTAAGTTGTTGGTATGACTGACCATAAACCCCACAAACAAAAACAATGGTTTCCTTGGACTAGCGGAAGCTGAATGATTAGATAGCGCCCACAGTGGTGAGCTCACATCTCGCACATCTGGCAAGTAAACTACTGTGTGTATGTCTATTTAGTTTCACTTGTTTGGAAACGAACAGAAGAGAACAGGGGTATATTTGCAAGAATACACCCGACACGATGGCAAGCTATACAACTTGGCCCACTTGCGCCCCAAAACCAAAACAACTCGTGTCCTACTCATGGAGATGCTGTTCGCTGACAATGCAGCCCTCGCAAGCCACACACACGATGGCCTCCAGCGCCTCATGGATCAGTTCTCCAATGCATGCCGTGAGTTTGCCCTAACCATCAGCATAAATAAGACAGAAGTCATGACCCAGGACGTTGCAGACCCAGCTCCCATAGCCATTAACGGCTCTACACGTCGACAACTTCAGATATCTAGGATCACTGATATCCAACAACCTGTCCCTCGATGCTGAGATCAATGCACGCATTGGGAAAGCAGCCACCGTCATGTCAAAACTCACCAAGAGAGTCTGGGAGAACAGAAACCTAACGCTGAACACCAAGTTGAAAGTCTACCAGGCCTGCATACTCAGCACGCTACTCTACGGCAGCGAGTCATGGACGACATATGCCAGACAAGAGATAAAGCTGAACTTATAACATATGAGGTGCCTTCGCAGGATCTTGGGAATCACTTGGGAAGATAAGGTCACCAATACAGAGGTCCTCAGCAGAGCGAGTTCAACAACCATCTATGCAATGCTCAGTGAACGCCGCCCGCGCTGGCTAGGTCATGTCCGACGCATGGACAAAGGACGCATCCCCAAAGATCTACTGTATGGTCAACTTGAACAACTGGGCGCCCCCACCTAAGATACAGGGACGCTTGTAAGAGGGACCTGCGTTCAGCGCAAATCTAAATAGAGTCTTGGGAGGACACAGCATCAAACCGGTCATCATGGAGACACGTTGTGAAAGCTGGGGTCAGACGAGCCTAGGCTGAGCGAACTCGGCTTCGTGAGCAGAAACGACAGAAGCGAAAGGCATCAATCAAACGGGATGACTCGATCTTCACATGCGATGACTGCAACAGAGACTGCCACTCAAGAATAGGCCTACTCAGTCACCGCAGAAGATGTTCCTCAACAAGAGCGCAATACATCGTCTCATAAGACGGACGGAGGCTGATGATGCACATAGTACATCGTCGAAAAGAATTCAGTTCAATTGAACTTTATTGACATAATCAGCAAACAAGTTGCCTTTGGCAATTTACAAACACAAACAACTATGACAAAGACAAATATAAATGCATATGGTAATGAATATTAAATATATACATGTATATTTATACATTTTCATACAACATACATTTAAGAAACAATTAAAACGTCGAAAAGCATACCATTTATTATACATAATTATTGGTCATCTTTCAATCTTATATCTCTGTATTTTTCACAGCTTAATATAAAATGGTATTCTGGTTCAATTACATTTTCATCGCATAATTTACATAATCTATTGTTTCTATCAATACCATTAAATCTTCCAAATTCAATTTCCAATTTATGGGATGTTAATCTTAAACACGTAAAACATTGACGTAAACTATCACTAACATGTGATCAATATAATCTTCGTAACAGGGTGTTAGTTTAAATTTACAATAATAATCAAGTTGATTAAAATCGAAACTCGCCGCAGGTAATGAGGCATATCTCTGTACGCATTTGTTTTCATTTCAGAACTTGGCGAAACGAACCGGATAATTATGACGAGCAGGATTGCTGTGCCATCAACCAATTCGGCTTATTCAGCGACGAGTTCTGTGGCAGCAAGCTTGGCTTTATTTGCTCATATCCCATACAAAGAGGTACTGTATATGGGATAGTATGTTTTATTGGTTTCTCTTTCGGTTGTCTTTCGGTCCACATGTGTTTTAATTTCGCTTTGTTCGCAGATACTGACACCTTACTAAACAAACGCACGTGTTCTAACACAGCAAGAGCGATTTCATTTGCTATAATAGCCGTCATACAAAACGGTAAATTCAGTCACGTATCAGCAGCCAATTGGTTCTGACGCAGCAAATATGGTTTACAACTTGCTCGTATCTCACACCCGTGATCGTTCATCAACAGTTATATCTGTGACAACATGCGATAGTTCATCAACATATATAGTTCTTCATTTCTCCAAGGTGACACACCATATCATATATGTGACAACACGCGATAGTTCATCAACATATATAGTTCTTCATTTCTCCAATGTGACACACCATATCAGATATGTGACAACACGCGATAGTTCATCAACATATATATGTCTTCATATCTCCAAGGTGACACATCATATCGTATATGTAACAACTCGCGATAGTTCATCAACATATATATGTCTTCATATCTCCAAGGTGACACACCATATCATATATGTGATAACGCGCGATAGTTTGACATACAAATATTGTTTCTTCTTCCTTTCTTCTTCATATATCATTTTCTCAACGGCTCCCTATATCTAATCTGTAATGACACAATAACATAATACGCCACATTCGACATGATCATAAGATCATTATTCTCTCAAACCAAGGCCTTACAGGCGGATCTGTAGTCCAGTGATTAACACACTGGGCTGGTAATCCATGGATCGCAGGTTCCATCCCTCGTCTGACCCTAATAAAATGAACAGTCTTTCAGATGGGACTTTAACCCGAGGTATCGTGTCGGTTCTTTACACCGTGTACGTAGAAGAACAAGAGGATACTCTGGTCTCTGTCTGTATCAATGTACTAACCTCCACAAATCTTAAATGACATCGCTCATATGTGCAACCGGTAGCGATGATGAATACACGTAAAAGGTAAAGCACACAAGCAAACCAAGGCCGTAAATCAGCTCGGTCGGTGACAGCATACGATGCTTCATAAGGTTGCCTATGAGCCTCCATGCCCGAGTGGTTACTGTCGTTGATTTAAAATCACTTGCACAGCACCGCTGTAAGTTCGAATACATATATAACATGGAGTGTCGAAATCGTTCATATGAGGAAGCTGTCGCTGTGTTGTGGA
The DNA here is from genome assembly GCA_014843695.1 of Archivesica marissinica. NCBI lineage: Eukaryota > Metazoa > Mollusca > Bivalvia > Venerida > Vesicomyidae > Archivesica > Archivesica marissinica. The sequence goes on from CM026393.1 coordinate 44,526,249, forward strand.
AGGGTTGTGGTTCTAACAGGGTGCTCTTCCGTGGTTCTTCTCCACCAATAATAGCTCTAAAGAGTCACCATATGTCCATAAGATAACTATTGATGCGATACAAACAAACAAACAAAACGTGTTTCTATAACTTTCCTAGGGGACAATTCCTGTCCTGTCGGGGACAACACTCGTTGGTTCATGACGGACAAATCTTGTTTCTTCATATCTCCTTTGCTCAACAACTCCCTGCATCTCACCTGGAACGACGCAAAAACATATTGTGCCAAACTTCGCCCACAGAAAGGCTCCCATCTAATGTCAGTTACATCCGCAGATGACATGGTAAGACAATGTTCTTTCTGTCCCTAATTGAGAAGTTGAACTATTCTGCTGCATACGTGTACATGTATTATGGTATGAATAGTAGGACATTTCTTCTTTCAAATGTGCACATAAAATGCTATACTGTGTCTACAGTTTGACATTAAATACAATATCATTGATGCTAGTAGAATAGGTTATAACATTCTAGCATCCCAATATGTAATTATGGACCTGTAACCTAGCGTCTTAGCCTGAGAACAGGCGTTTGTATATTTTGCAGATCAATGAGAACCCAGGCTACTAGCGCCTGTGTCACCAACCACTAACTTGCTGTGGGAATGTAGCTTCATTGTTTATGTTTGGTGCTCTTTATTTGTTTATTGGTGTTACTGTATATTTGTTGGGGGTGAGGTTGGATGGGTGGATGGGGTATTGAGTGGTTGTGGAATAAAGACTCATTGTTTGTTTGGCAATAAAGAATTGGTCTAGCAACTTGTGGTTATATATTGTAGATGAGCTTGCAGAGCTTACTATCGTCCTATGATACGGCCGGTGTGGCGCTACCTTGGTGGACTGGCCTGAATGATCAACACATTGAGGGGAATTACTTGTGGGGAGTCAACGGCCCTTTAGCCAACGGCACACTTATGTATGTGTGTATATGTACTTTTTCTCGCAATGTGTGTGTGTTTTACGTTTATTTATCGTTGCTACCGGTTGCCCATATGAGCGACGCCTCCTGAAGAGATTAGTCATTTTAGATTTTGGAGGATAGTGTAATGATACAGACAGAGGCCCATTCCAGAGTCTCCTCTGGTTCTTTTGCGTGCACGGTGTACCGACACGAGACATCGGTTTAACGTCCCATCTGAATGACTGTTAATTTTATTAGGGTCAGACGGGGGATCGAACCTGCGATCCCTGGATTACTAGTCCAGCGTGTTACCACTGGACTACAGATCCGCCTGTAAATGTGTCCCCGCATTTGTCTTAAATACGGCAAACCGCTGATGATATACGCTATTTCAAAAAGGTGAAATTGTGAAGTTGAAATCATGGAATTGTGAACTAACAAATGTCGCCAGTTGCGTTACGTATCAGTGGTGTAAGTAGGGAGACAGCCAACACACCCGATCAGTTTATATATGTTATTAACGAATTAGTCTAAATGTACATGTCCATTTATGTCTTTATATGACCGACGCCTCCTGAAGAGATTAGTCATTTTAGATGCTTGGAGGATAGTGCAATGATACAGACAGAGGCCAATTCCAGAGTCTCCTCTGGTTCTTTTGCGTGCTCAATGTAAAGCACCGACACGAGACCTCGGCTTAAAGTCCCTTCTGAAAGACTGTTAATTGCATTAGGATAAGACGGGGGCTCGAACCTGCGATCCCTGATGTTAACCACTGGAGTACAGATCCGTCTATTGTGAACTCATGATTCATTCGATGAACTATATACCATGTTAGCATCTATGTTCGTGTGAATTTCCTCACTAATAATGACATGCGCATTGGAAGTGTTGGGCAGTGTTTCTTTGATATACATTGAATAATTAATGTAACGGCATCCACGTTACCTTTAAACACACCCAATGTAGTCCATACCCCGACGGAACATATTAACTCATGATTCATTCGTGAAATAATGTGCCAGTCACTATGTAATATAGTATATGGTTAGTCTAGACCATCGATGATATATTAATTGCAGCGAAGAACACAGAGGAACATAATAAACTTCTCCATAAAGTCACTGAACGCGCTATAGAGTACAACGCGAAACTGAATCTGAATAAATGTTTCATAGACATTCTCAAGTAAAATGCATGGGACATATCCTGTCGACAGACGGCCTAATACCAGAACCAGGAAAGGTACCAGCAATATCGGAAATGCCAGCACACCAAGACAAAGAATGTGTGCGTATATTCTTAGACTGGCACAATACCTGTCAACATGCATGCCCCACCTGAGCTAAGTGGACGAACATCTACGGGAACTAGTAAAATCTGATGTGGAGTTCATTTGGGAATATGAACAGAAAGCAAGCTTCAGTGAATTTAAAGTCGATGTAGTTCACCGCCAACTATAGGCTACTATAATGTAAATGACAGTCTAGAGGTAGAGTGTGATTCTAGTAAAGATGCCCTAGGGTGTGTGTTTCTTCAACGTGGAAAGGTTATTGCTTATGTATCAATATCATTGACTGAAACTGAAAAGCGATACGCACACATTAAAAAGGAACTGTTTTCTATAGTGTACAGCACACCGCAGATTCATCAGTACATATTCGGAAAGGAAACAACCAGTTACAATGACCACAAACCACTTGAACAGATATTCGCGAAACCATTGCTCTCAGCTCACATGCGAACTCATATGTTAAAACTACATATTGAAAATATGGTATTGGAAAGGCAAAGAAATGAACATTACAGATGCTCTTTCCCGTAACGTGTTTAATACATATACAGTTAGAAGAGGAGATTACGGAATATACGATCTCGATGATATAATTATGTGAGCAAGAAAAACCATGACCACATCAAACACAGTACACACTCCGAACTCGGTTTTCTATACAGTGTAATTGCTAACGGTTAATTGGCCTGTCATCAGAAACGTTGCTCCATTTGAAGCTAGGGCTTATTGGGACTCCAGATGTCAGCTTACCATATTTGATGGAATCATCCATACTGGATGATAGTAATTCCGCCATGCACCCGCGATGCTGATACTAATTCACAAACTGCATCTAGGAATGTTGGTAGCGCGGGAAGTAAGGTATTGGCCAAACATGAATCTGAACTTAGAACAATGTATAAGTAGTTGTGAAACACGTGCTACGCACCAAATCAACAAAAAGCCGAATAACTAAACCCAACAAATACGCCCGACCTACCATACCAGCATTCACAATACATCAATGTGTTAGAGCTGTCTTTAACAAACACAACAACTGTAACCGAGTCATTGAAAATGGTATTTGCGATACACGGACTTCCAATAAATCTCAGATCAAATAATGGGCCTCAGTTTTCATCACGAGAATTCAGAGCATTCTGCAATAATCTCGGAGTCATTCATATCCTCAGATAGCTATACAAACTGTCACAAATGTGTGGGGAAAGGGTTCAGACAGATATTTAACACTTCTAGATCTTAATATAACACCAATAAACAATTTGAATTTTTCTCCAGCCCAACTGCACACTATGAAGGAAGTAGAGGCGTCGAAGAACTACAAATGTTAAACTCGGGAGACCATGTACGTGTAAAGCATGGTACGTCAAAAGCGTGGGTGCCTGGAACAGTTATACAGCACAATGATAAACCCGAGTATAATGCGGAGAGAGAGAGAGTCTACAATCACAATCGCAAACATTTGAGACCAACATCTGACAGTGGAGAACAAGAAGCAGTCAGAGAGAATGACCAAATATGTGATGATACTGAGGAAATCTCAGATGAATCAGTTACAATACAAGCTCCAGCGGTAGAGACTGTAGCTCACTATGACGCTGAGTGGTAGGTCATTGATGACGAACATCAGCGGCCCTAGTACAATGCACTGGGTGACGGTCGAGAAGGAGTGTCGTCACTTCTAAGAGAGTTGATCTTTACCAGCTGAATTCATTAGACTAACAGTGACTATGTACATTATATTTACGAATTCTGACAGATAACCGAACTTGAGAAAACTCTTAGTTGATCCAATCATGTATCTGATTCTTTATCCTTTTGTCATCTCACTCTGAAGAATGCGTGATGTAATATATTACATGTACAGTCTAGACCTTCAGTTAATAAACATGCCGACTTCCGGTTAGAAGCCTGTCGTTGTATTCTCGTACTAGAAGATACGCTATTGTAGCAAAGTGTATGTGACAATGTGCAAGTCAGCAATTGGTTCTTGTAGCAAGAGGTGTAGGTTGGTCGATTTTCTATTGCAGCCGATGGGATAAAGCACCCAGTATGGACAGAAGTGAGCAAAGAAACTGTGGCGTCATGTATCAAGGCGGGTCAATTGATGACGTCATCTGCAACAAAAGAACACATTATGTATGCGAAATGTCGGCATATCAAGGTATGTATAAATATACACAGATTATGACTGTGACTTTATTGCGCTGTGTAGATGTTCCCGTATTGCCAATATATATTGATACAGGTCCATAAAATATGGTTATATCATCGGCGTACCGGTATTCGGTCACCCAAGGTTTGAATGTGAATAACTTCTAGTCAGTCCCTTTTTTAAACTTTATTTATTTTACAACGATTTCGAAGCAAGTTCTAATCCAAGTATCTGCTACTGACTGCGATGCAAATAAATTCGAAAACAGGTGGTGTCAGGAAATATGATGATTGACGATATATATTACAGTCACAATTACACTGTCACAATTTCTAAAATCATGTAAACAGTAATAGTACCTTTTACAAAACCAATATTACCCGAGAGTTTCAGTAAATAAAGCGAACATTTTCAAATTCATGTTCCTTTTCAGAAGCAACCTAAAACATGCTAAAAGTGATGATTTCGTTGCTATTATGATTGGGTTACTGATAAACGGAGCGAAGGAGAGACAGAGCGATAACAGAATGAAAACAAGAAATGCTTTCCAATGAATGATTGAGTTTTTCTCAGTGAAAGGCAATGCTATCGTTCACAGTTTTGAAACTTTGGCTATTTATCTATCTTCCGTTAATGTCGAACCTCTCGCGGGGACGTAGACATGTTACGCGTCAAAAACAGCAAAGAAGTAAAAAGTATGAGTAGTTAAAAGTATAATTTAAGAAAGTAATGAAAATAAGTGGGACTGGCATGAAAAAAACTAGGGACTGGCATGATCAATATGGCAAACTGCCGTATTGAATTGCTCTATAGTAGGGAGATGGACAATGTCAGGAGGGAGATGGTTCCAATGGTAGATTGTTCTTGAAAATAAGGAAAACTTGTAGTAGTCTGTAGTTACTGTAATTAACCTATAGCTAATGGCAAATGGCAATGGCGAGCAGGACCGGAGAGGGGAACTAGGTAATTTTCAATGGGAATAGCAACAAGATCATTATGAATTTTATACATAAGTGATAACATATTGTCAATACGCCGTTGATCTAGTCTGCGTAGATTTAGGGAATGTAGCATGTCTGTAACACTAGAGGTACGATAGAAGTCGTCAGCCTTTATCCAACGGGTTGCTCTTCGCTGGACACCTTCAATTTGATGTATTAATGTTTGGGTATGGGGCGACCAGATCTCGGAGCTATATTCAAGCTGACAAGCTGACACTTATCAACAGTTTGTTATAAAATAGCAAGTTCTAATGAATTTGTTTTGTCTGTCGTTTTCAATATTGAAAAAACCTACAGAAACTAACTTGAAAATTCTACCGGACCTATTTATGTATTGCGAACGTTCATACTAACATAAGTGGTACGGTGTGTGTATTGTAGTGGAACTAATTCGCCAATATCATTGGAAATCATAAAAGTAAAGGCGAATTTGTGTTTGTAAGTGCAAGATAGGAATTTATTTCATCGAGTGATGACCGAAATATGTTTTGCCATGGCTGGAAATAATAATATCGGTGATCACTCTATAAAATAAATTCCAATCGTACAATAATATTCACAAATATCCTCTCTATCCTAGCCAAAATCAGATTGCATGGATATATATTCCAAGTACAACATCCCATACATAATATTGAAATACATCACTGGAGAACGTGCCAGTGCCATATGTGAAAGTTTCCAACTCTCAATTAACAGTGGTGAGTTACCGAAGGACTGGAGAAATACAAATGACACACCCGTTAGAAAGCAGACAAACTCTTAGCAGAAATCTACAGGTAGTTGAGTCTAACAAGTGTCACATCTAAAATAGTGGATACATCATATGTAGCCACTTATTGAAACACTTTGAAAAGTACAATATTCTTCTAATCTTAACCATGGCTTCCGTTCTGGATTTCCAACAGACACTCAACTTTTAATCACAATGCACGATCTGTATACAGTCTTCGACAGCAGACAACTAGTCGATGTGGCAATTCTAGATTAAGTAAAGCCTTCGACACAGTATCCCATGACCGTCTCCTTCATAAGATCGCACGGGGATAAAGGCCAATTTCATCAGTTGTTGCCTTCATTTCTGACACACCGGGTTAATGCATGTTGTTGTGGACGGGGAATAATCAAAGAGCGTCAGCGTCGAATCAAGGGTCACACAGTGTGCCGTACCGGGGCCGCTGGTGTTCCCATGTCATATCAATGACCTACTACTCAGCGACAAATCACAATTACGTCTCTTTACAGATGATTGTATGTTGTATCCAACTCCAAAAAGACATGCTATCACTCGACAAGTGCGCTGAAACGTGGGGCATGATATGTAATGCCACAAATGCTACTTTCTAAGCACCCATATTGAAACAAGTGGAATCCATACCTCGGATTTTTAATATCTACCATGGTCGAGTCATATCACAAACATATACACAAAGACTATCTCCACATTAGGATTCCTGCGACGAAATCTGAAGCATTGTACTCGTAAGACAGCATTTGGTAAGATATAATGGTTCAATTATTTGGGACCACTACTGGAAAAAAGACATCGATAAAATTAAACGCATATAAAGACTCGATGCTCGCTTTTATCAACAACGATTATAGAAGTAAAGAGGAAGGCTGCGTGGAAAACATGCTAAAAGTGATGAAACTGGACACACTACAAGTGCGCCGTGCCTATGCCAGATTAGTGATGCTGTACAAGATAGCAGGGGTATGGCGCCGGCAGTGGATCCTGAGCATTACCTGACAACACAACGCGATAAGCGAGCTGTGAAAAATACACAATTCGAAGAATTTGATTCTGTAAATATCGTTGATTGAAGATTGTCGAAATATTCACGATCATACACTATTCCATTTGTTCACACAGAACAGTTCAAACATTCATTTGTTGCGAAAACACTAGATTGGAACCATCTGGATGAGTGTATAGTGCATGCACAGAAAGTAGAGGGTTTCATGTCAGCCATCCCACAGCGCGATTCAGACGTTCACTCTATACCAGTAATGGTTCTGCTACATAATTCAGATGATATATATAGTACATTGCACATGTCCTAAGTTGGTTTTGCGTACGAAATACTCAATGTTGGATGTGTAACCACCACTACAAGTACATGTATTCATATGAAAACAACCTTGTTAGAAATTGTGACACGTATTAGGAACTGGAACATAACTTTAATGTAGGCCTACCTGAGAAGAATATGTACCTATAAATGTAATCTTATTTTGACCCAGCTCTTTCCATTGCTTGATTTCACCTCATCAACTCATAATAGCAAAGAGGCTAATGTTCGTAGATTACTTTTAGCATATCTTAATTATTTTCTTTCATAACAAACTGGACACTCGCATACAGGTGCGATCATGAATATTACGACTTTAAATGTGGTACAACAGCAGTAAAACAAACTACATGTACCTTCTTCTCCACAGGTCATCTTGCTCTTGGGTGTGGCTCATGGTTACGGGCAGGCCAGTCGTGCTATCTGTTGGGTAACGGAAAGGGATACACGTGGTCACAGTCAGTGGAACAGTGTGCACGTGCAAACGCCCATCTTCTGTCAGTAAATGGACTAGATGAAAAAGTACGTAAAATTATACGTGTTCGTGTGATCAATAACGTGCGATGCTCCAGTCATGTGTTGAGGGTGGCCAGGCAGGACATGCACTACTGTTATCGTTTAGAGGAAATTGTATTTTTGTTTGGAGAGGATCGGATTCTTTCATGTGAGGAAGCTATCCAGCTGGTATACAGTAGGTAGGTGGCTCTATTGTAAGGAAGCTATCCAGCTGGTATACAGAAGGTCGGTGGTTCTATTGTAAGGAAGCTATCCAGCTGGTATACAGAAGGTAGGTGGCTCTATTGTAAGGAAGCTATCCAGCTGGTACACAGAAGGTAGGTGGCTCTATTGTAAGGAAGCTATCCAGCTGGTATACAGTAGGTCGGTGGTTCTATTGTAAGGAAGCTATCCAGCTGGTATACAGTAGGTCGGTGGTTCTATTGTAAGGAAGCTATCCAGCTGGTATACAGTAGGTCGGTGGTTCTATTGTAAGGAAGCTATCCAGCTGGTACACAGAAGGTAGGTGGCTCTATTGTAAGGAAGCTATCCAGCTGGTATACAGTAGGTCGGTGGTTCTATTGTAAGGAAGCTATCCAGCTGGTATACAGTAGGTCGGTGGTTCTATTGTAAGGAAGCTATCCAGCTGGTATACAGTAGGTCGGTGGTTCTATTGTAAGGAAGCTATCCAGCTGGTACACAGAAGGTCGGTGGTTCTATTGTAAGGAAGCTATCCAGCTGGTATACAGTAGGTAGGTGGTTCTATTGTAAGGAAGCTATCCAGCTGGTATACAGTAGGTAGGTGGTTCTATTGTAAGGAAGCTATCCAGCTGGTATACAGTAGGTCGGTGGTTCTATTGTAAGGAAGCTATCCAGCTGGTATACAGAAGGTAGGTGGTTCTATTGTAAGGAAGCTATCCAGCTGGTATACAGTAGGTCTGGGTTTTGTGAAAGGCTTAATCCCGCCTTGAGTGTTGTCCAGGAACCGACGCAGTTATGTGCCTTTGATCGGTACAACAAACAAGCAAATCTTCCCAACTTGCAATAACTTCTGAAGGCGGCTTACTAGAAGATTGGGCAAGTGAAGCTGGTGGACTATCATCTTAGAACACGACTAACCGTATGTACCATGCAGTTGTTCTGTGGGCGAACCTGCCACACATATCTAACCCTGTGAATGCATGAAGCCCTGTGAATTGCTGGCGATTGGGATGTTCCTAGAATTGCTGGTGGTTCCTAGAATTGCTGGCGATTGGGATGTTCCTAGAATTGCTGGTGGTTCCTAGAATTGCTGGTGATTGGGATGTTCCTAGAATTGCTGGTGATTGGGATGTTCCTAGAATTGCTGGTGATTGGGATGTTCCTAGAATTGCTGGTGATTGGGATGTTCCTAGATTTGCTGGTGATTGGGATGTTCCTAGAATTGCTGGTGATTGGGGTGTTCCTAGAATTGCTTGTGATTGGGGTGTTCCTAGAATTGCTGGTGATTGGGGTGTTCCTAGAATTGCTGGTGGTTCCTAGAATTGCTGGTGATTGGGATGGTCCTAGAATTGCTGGTGATTGGGATGTTCCTAGAATTGCTGGTGATTGGGATGTTCCTAGAATTGCTGGTGATTGGGGTGTTCCTAGAATTGATGGTGGTTCCTAGAATTGCTGGTGATTGGGGTGTTCCTAGAATTGCTGGTGATTGGGATGTTCCTAGAATTGCTGGTGATTGGGGTGTTCCTAGAATTGCTGGTGATTGGGATGTTCCTAGAATTGCTGGTGATTGGGGTGTTCCTAGAATTGCTGGTGATTGGGGTGTTCCTAGAATTGCTGGTGGTTCCTAGAATTGCTGGTGATTGGGATGTTCCTAGAATTGCTGGTGATTGGGATGTTCCTAGAATTGCTGGTGATTGGGGTGTTCCTAGAATTGCTGGTGAGTGGGGTGTTCCTAGAATTGCTGGTGGTTCCTAGAATTGCTGGTGATTGGGATGTTCCTAGAATTGCTGGTGATTGGGATGTTCTTAGAATTGCTGGTGATTGGGGTGTTCCTAGAATTGCTGGTGGTTCCTAGAATTGCTGGTGATTGGGGTGTTCCTAGAATTGCTGGTGATTGGGATGTTCCTAGAATTGCTGGTGATTGGGGTGTTCCTAGAATTGCTGGTGATTGGGGTGTTCCTAGAATTGCTGGTGATTGGGATGTTCCTAGAATTGCTGGCGATTGGGATGTTCCTAGATTTGCATAAACCAGTTTCATTGAAATCATCATAGTCAGCCTCGTTTTCAGTAAAATAAAGAAATATGATTTAGTAGATAGCCGCGGATACATATATGTATGAAGACCATTAGCAGGAACACATCGGTAGCAGGCTAGTCTTTTATCTGCTCAGTATCTACATCAACTATTAGGGCATTAAGTAAGAACAACATATGTTTGGATACGAAACACGAAATGGATTTTCCTGATCGATTTACGTGTTTCATTGTATTAACGTTTCGCTGTGACAACAGTTGCATAAGGTTGATACCTGTATATGTCATTCTACAGGCTTGGTTGGAAGATCTTGCTCTAGGCCCAAATGGATTCTGGACGGGACTGACTCGAGCCCGGAACCAATACGGCTGGGTGTGGCAGGACCAGTCTACAGTCGTGCCAAATCTCGTGTATGTGCAGATGATACCAGTACAAAACTGGGACAAAATAATGGAATTTAGTAAAACTTTAACGTTAACAGTAACTTTACTTTTTCTCTTACAATGCTTAGCTCTAAACACTTAATTTAATGTTTGTATCTTTTAGTGATTCAATTTGGAAACTTTAAGTGGTGGTCGCTACTTTTAGCATTAGTTGTAGCTTTTAATGACTGTCGATATATGTAGTGTCAGTTGTAGTGTTAGTGAATGTCCATAGAGTTAACATCCGTTGCATCGCTTTTGCGATGGACAATACATTTATGTCAGTTGCAGCGTTGTTGAAGGTCAACTGGTACGTTTAGTGTGTCAGTTGCAGCGTTGGTGAAGGTCAACTGGTACATTTAGTGTGTCAGTTGCAGCGTTGTTGAAGGTCAACTGGTACATTTAGTGTGTCAGTTGCAGCGTTGTTGAAGGTCAACTGGTACGTTTAGTGTGTCCAGTTGCAGCGTTGGTGAAGGTCAACTGGTACATTTAGTGTGTCAGTTGCAGCGTTGTTGAAGGTCAACTGGTACATTTAGTGTGTCCAGTTGCAGCGTTGGTGAAGGTCAACTGGTACATTTAGTGTGTCAGTTTCAACTGTTATCCTACTTGTAACGTTTAGCTAGCCCACACAACATTTCATATTAAGTGACATGTTCACAAATCATCAGTATCACTGGGAACTTATATTACAAAGCAGCAATTGTTTGTATGTGTGCATTGTGTATTGCGATATTACATATTACCATTCACGTAGTATACCTACCTGATGCACGCAAAGACATAGGCTTGTATGCTAGTGAATCACAACACGCTTGTATGCTAGTGAATCACAACACGTTTGTATGCTAGTGAATCACAACACGCTTGTATGCTAGTGAATCACAACACGCTTGTATGCTAGTGTATCACCATACGCTTGTATGTTACTGTATCACCACACGCTTGTATGTTACTGTATCACCACACGCTTGTATGTTACTGTATCACCACACGCTTGTATGTTACTGTATCACCACACGCTTGTATGTTACTGTATCACCACACGCTTGTATGTTACTGTATCACCACACGCTTGTATGTTACTGTATCACCACACGCTTGTATGTTACTGTATCACCACACGCTTGTATGCTACTGTATCACCACACGCTTGTATGCTACTGTATCACCACACGCTTGTATGTTACTGTATCACCACACGCTTGTATGTTACTGTATCACAACACGCTTGTATGCTACTGTATCACCACACACTTGTATGCTACTGTATCACAACACGCTTGTATGTTACTGTATCACAACACGCTTGTATGCCACTGTATCACAACACGCTTGTATGCCACTGTATCACAACACGCTTGTATGCTACTGTATCACAACATGCTTGTATGCTACTGTATCACAACACGCTTGTATGCTACTGTATCACCACACGCTTGTATGCTACTGTATCACCACACGCTTGTATGTTACTGTATCACAACACGCTTGTATGCTACTGTATCACCACACACTTGTATGCTACTGTATCACCACACGCTTGTATGCTACTGTATCACCACACACTTGTATGCTACTGTATCACCACACGCTTGTATGCTACTGTATCACAACATTCTTGTATGCTAGTGTATCACAACACGCTTGTATGCTACTGTATCACCACACGCTTGTATGCTACTGTATCACAACACGCTTGTATGCTACTGTATCACAACACGCTTGTATGCTACTGTATCACAACACGCTTGTATGCTACTGTATCACAACACACTTGTATGCTACTGTATCACAACACGCTTGTATGCTACTGTATCACCACACGCTTGTATGCTACTGTATCACCAACGCTGTATGTACTGTATCACAACACGCTTGTATGCTACTGTATCACAACACGCTTGTATGCTACTGTATCACAACACGCTTGTATGTTACTGTATCACCACACGCTTGTATGTTACTGTATCACAACACGCTTGTATGCTACTGTATCACCACACGCTTGTATGCTACTGTATCACCACACGCTTGTATGCTACTGTATCACCACACGCTTGTATGCTACTGTATCACAACACGCTTGTATGCTACTGTATCACCACACGCTTGTATGTTACTGTATCACCACACGCTTGTATGCTACTGTATCACCACATGCTTGTATGCTACTGTATCACAACACGCTTGTATGTTACTTATCACCACACGCTTGTATGCTATGTATCACAACACCTTGTATGTACTGTATCACAACATGCTTGTAGCTACTGTATCACAACACGCTTGTATGCTACTGTATCACAACATGTTTGTATGCTTCTGTATCACCACACGCTTGTATGCTAGTGTATCACCACACACGTGTATGCTAGTGTATCACCACACGCTTGTATGCTACTGTATCACAACACGCTTGTATGCTACTGTATCACAACACGCTTGTATGCTACTGTATCACCACACGCTTGTATGTTACTGTATCACCACACGCTTGTATGCTACGGTATCACAACACGCTTGTACGCTACTGTATCACAACACGCTTGTATGCCACTGTATCACAACACGCTTGTATGCTACTGTATCACAACACGCTTGTATGCCACTGTATCACAACACGCGTGTATGTTACTGTATCACCACACGATTGTATGCTACTGTATCACAACACGTTTGTATGCTAGTGTATCACAACACGCTTGTATGTTACTGTATCACCACACGCTTGTATGCTACTGTATCACCACACGCTTGTATGCTACTGTGTCACAACACGCTTGTATGCTACTGTATCACAACATTCTTGTATGCTAGTGTATCACAACACGCTTGTATGTTACTGTATCACCACACGCTGTATGTTACTGTATACCACACGCTTGTATGTTACTGTATCACAACATCTTGTATGCTATGTATCACAACACGCTTGTATGTTACTGTATCACCACACGCTTGTATGCTACTGTATCACAACATTCTTGTATGCTAGTGTATCACAACACGCTTGTATGTTACTGTATCACCACACGCGTGTATGCTACTGTATCACCACACGCTTGTATGCTACTGTATCACAACATGCTTGTATGCTACTGTATCACAACACGCTTGTATGCCACTGTATCACAACACGCGTGTATGTTACTGTATCACCACACGAGTGTATGCTATGTATCACAACATGCTTGTATGCTACTGTATCACCACACGTTGTATGCTACTGTATCACCACACGCTTGTATGTTACTGTATCACCACACGCTTGTATGTTACTGTATCACAACACGCTTGTTTGTTACTGTATCACCACACGCTTGTATGCTACTGTATCACCACACGCTTGTATGTTACTGTATCACCACACGCTTGTATGTTACTGTATCACAACACGCTTGTATGTTACTGTATCACAACACGCTTGTATGTTACTGTATCACAACACGCTTGTATGCTACTGTATCACCACACGCTTGTATGCTACTGTATCACAACACGCTTGTATGCTACTGTATCACAACATTCTTGTATGCTAGTGTATCACAACACGCTTGTATGCTACTGTATCACCACACGCTTGTATGCTACTGTATCACCACACGCTTGTATGCTACTGTATCACAACACGCTTGTATGCTACTGTATCACCACACGCTTGTATGCTACTGTATCACAACACGCTTGTATGCTACTGTATCACCACACGCTTGTATGCTACTGTATCACAACACGCTTGTATGCTACTGTATCACCACACGCTTGTATGCTACTGTATCACCACACATTGTATGCTACTGTATCACAACACGCTTGTATGCTACTGTATCACCACACGCTTGTATGCTACTGTATCACCACACGCTTGTATGCTACTGTATCACCACACGCTTGTATGCTACTGTATCACAACATTCTTGTATGCTATGTATCACAACACGCTTGTATGCTACTGTATCACAACATGCTTGTATGCTACTGTATCACAACACGCTTGTATGCTACTGTATCACAACACGCTTGTATGCTACTGTATCACCACACACTTGTATGCTACTGTATCACCACACGCTTGTATGCTACTGTATCACCACACGCTTGTATGCTACTGTATCACCACACGCTTGTATGCTACTGTATCACAACACGCTTGTATGCTACTGTATCACCACACGCTTGTATGCTACTGTATCACAACACGCTTGTATGCTACTGTATCACCACACGCTTGTATGTTACTGTATCACCACACGCTTGTATGTTACTGTATCACCACACGCTTGTATGTTACTGTATCACAACACGCTTGTATGCTACTGTATCACAACACGCTTGTATGTTACTGTATCACCACACGCTTGTATGTTACTGTATCACACACGCTTGTATGTTACTGTATCACCACACGCTTGTATGTTACTGTATCACAACACGCTTGTATGCTACTGTATCACCACACGCTTGTATGCTACTGTATCACAACACGCTTGTATGCTACTGTATCACAACACGCTTGTATGCTACTGTATCACAACACGCTTGTATGCTACTGTATCACCACACGCTTGTATGCTACTGTATCACCACACGCTTGTATGCTACTGTATCACAACAGCTTGTATAGTATCAACACTGTACTGTATCACAACAGTGTATGTACTGTATCACACACGCTTGTATGTATGTATCACACACGCTTGTATGTTACTGTATCACCACAGCTTGTATGCTACTGTATCACAACACGCTTGTATGTTACTGTATCACAACACGCTTGTATGTTACTGTATCACAACACGCTTGTATGCTACTGTATCACCACACGCTTGTATGTTACTGTATCGCCACACGCCTGTATGTTACTGTATCACAACACGCTTGTATGTTACTGTATCACAACACGCTTGTATGTTACTGTATCACAACACGCTTGTATGCTACTGTATCACCACACGCTTGTATGCTACTGTATCACAACATGCTTGTATGCTACTGTATCACAACACGCTTGTATGCTACTGTATCACAACACGCTTGTATGCTACTGTATCACCACACGCTTGTATGCTACTGTATCACCATACGCTTGTATGCTACTGTATCACAACATGCTTGTATGTTACTGTATCACAACACGCGTGTATGCTACTGTATCACAACATGCTTGTATGCTACTGTATCACAACATGCTTGTATGCTACTGTATCACAACATGCTTGTATGCTACTGTATCACAACACGCTTGTATGCTAGTGTATCACAACACGCGTGTATGTTACTGTATCACCACAGCTTGTATGCTACTGTATCACAACACGCTTGTATGCTAGTGTATCACAACATGCTTGTATGCTACTGTATCACCACACGCTTGTATGCTACTGTATCACCACATTCTTGTATGTTACTGTATCACAACATGCTTGTATGCTACTGTATCACCACATTCTTGTATGTTACTGTATCACAACACGCTTGTATGCTACTGTATCACCACACGCTTGTATGCTACTGTATCACAACACGCTTGTATGCTACTGTATCACCACACACTTGTATGCTACTGTATCACCACATTCTTGTATGTTACTGTATCACAACATGCTTGTATGCTAGTGTATCACAACACGCTTGTATGCTACTGTATCACCACCTTGTATGCTAGTGTATCACAACACGCTTGTATGTTACTGTATCACCACACGTTTGTATGCTACTGTATCACAACACGCTTGTATGCTACTATATCACAACATGCTTGTATGTTACTGTATCACCACACGCTTGTATGTTACTGTATCACCACAGCTTGTATGCTACTGTATCACAACACGCTTGTATGCTAGTGTATCACAACATGCTTGTATGCTACTGTATCACCACACGCTTGTATGCTACTGTATCACCACATTCTTGTATGTTACTGTATCACAACATGCTTGTATGCTACTGTATCACCACATTCTTGTATGTTACTGTATCACAACACGCTTGTATGCTACTGTATCACCACACGCTTGTATGCTACTGTATCACAACACGCTTGTATGCTACTGTATCACCACACACTTGTATGCTACTGTATCACCACATTCTTGTATGTTACTGTATCACAACATGCTTGTATGCTAGTGTATCACAACACGCTTGTATGCTACTGTATCACCACATACTTGTATGCTAGTGTATCACAACACGCTTGTATGTTACTGTATCACCACACGCTTGTATGCTACTGTATCACAACACGCTTGTATGCTACTGTATCACAACATGCTTGTATGCTACTGTATCACCACACGCTTGTATGCTACTGTATCACAACACGCTTGTATGCTACTGTATCACAACATGCTTGTATGCTACTGTATCACAACACGCTTGTATGCTACTGTATCACCACACGCTTGTATGTTACTGTATCACCACACGCTTGTATGCTACTGTATCACAACATGCTTGTATGCTACTGTATCACAACATGCTTGTATGCTACTGTATCACAACATGCTTGTATGCTACTGTATCACAACACGCTTGTATGCTAGTGTATCACAACACGCGTGTATGTTACTGTATCACCACAGCTTGTATGCTACTGTATCACAACACGCTTGTATGCTAGTGTATCACAACACGCGTGTATGTTACTGTATCACCACACGCTTGTATGCTACTGTATCACAACACGCTTGTATGCTACTGTATCACAACACGCTTGTATGTTACTGTATCACCACACGCTTGTATGCTACTGTATCACCACACGCTTGTATGCTACTGTATCACAACACGCTTGTATGCTACTGTATCACAACACTTGTATGCTACTGTATCACAACACGCTTGTATGCTACTGTATCACAACACGCTTGTATGCTAGTGTATCACAACATGCTTGTATGCTACTGTATCACCACACGCTTGTATGCTACTGTATCACCACACGCTTGTATGCTACTGTGTCACAACACGCTTGTATGCTACTGTATCACAACATTCTTGTATGCTAGTGTATCACAACACGCTTGTATGCTACTGTATCACCACACGCTTGTATGCTACTGTATCACCACACGCTTGTATGCTACTGTATCACCACACACTTGTATGTTACTGTATCACAACATTCTTGTATGCTACTGTATCACAACATGCTTGTATGCTAGTGTATCACAACACGCTTGTATGCTACTGTATCACAACACGCTTGTATGCTAGTGTATCACAACACGCTTGTATGCTACTGTATCACCACATACTTGTATGCTACTGTATCACCACACGCTTGTATGCTACTGTATCACAACACGCTTGTATGCTACTGTATCACCACACGCTTGTATGCTACTGTATCACAACACGCTTGTATGCTACTGTATCACCACACGCTTGTATGTTACTGTATCACCACACGCTTGTATGTTACTGTATCACAACACGCCTGTTTGTTACTGTATCACCACACGCTTGTATGTTACTGTATCACCACACGCTTGTATGTTACTGTATCACCACACGCTTGTATGTTACTGTATCACAACACGCTTGTATGTTACTGTATCACAACACGCTTGTATGCTACTGTATCACAACACGCTTGTATGTTACTGTATCACAACACGCTTGTATGTTACTGTATCACCACACGCTTGTATGCTACTGTATCACCACACGCTTGTATGTTACTGTATCACCACACGCTTGTATGTTACTGTATCACAACACGCTTGTATGTTACTGTATCACAACACGCTTGTATGTTACTGTATCACAACACGCTTGTATGTTACTGTATCACAACACGCTTGTATGCTACTGTATCACAACACGCTTGTATGCTACTGTATCACCACACGCTTGTATGCTACTGTATCACCACATGCTTGTATGCTACTGTATCACAACACGCTTGTATGTTACTGTATCACAACACGCTTGTATGTTACTGTATCACCACACGCTTGTATGCTACTGTATCACCACACGCTTGTATGTTACTGTATCACAACACGCTTGTATGTTACTGTATCACAACACGCTTGTATGCTACTGTATCACCACACGCTTGTATGTTACTGTATCACCACACGCTTGTATGTTACTGTATCACAACACGCTTGTATGTTACTGTATCACAACACGCTTGTATGTTACTGTATCACAACATGCTTGTATGCTACTGTATCACCACACGCTTGTATGCTACTGTATCACCACACGCTTGTATGCTACTGTATCACCACACGCTTGTATGCTACTGTATCACCACACGCTTGTATGCTACTGTATCACCACACGCTTGTATGCTACTGTATCACAACACGCTTGTATGCTAGTGTATCACAACACGCGTGTATGTTACTGTATCACCACAGCTTGTATGCTACTGTATCACAACACGCTTGTATGCTAGTGTATCACAACACGCGTGTATGTTACTGTATCACCACACGCTTGTATGCTACTGTATCACAACACGCTTGTATGCTACTGTATCACAACACGCGTGTATGTTACTGTATCACCACACGCTTGTATGCTACTGTATCACCACACGCTTGTATGCTAGTGTATCACAACACGCTTGTATGCTACTGTATCACAACACGCTTGTATGCTACTGTATCACAACACGCTTGTATGCTAGTGTATCACAACACGCTTGTATGCTACTGTATCACCACACGCTTGTATGCTACTGTATCACCACACGCTTGTATGCTACTGTATCACCACACGCTTGTATGCTACTGTATCACAACATTCTTGTATGCTACTGTATCACAACATGCTTGTATGCTACTGTATCACAACACGCTTGTATGCTACTGTATCACAACATGCTTGTATGCTAGTGTATCACAACACGCTTGTATGCTAGTGTATCACAACACGCTTGTATGCTACTGTATCACCACACGCTTGTATGCTACTGTATCACCATACGCTTGTATGCTACTGTATCACAACATGCTTGTATGTTACTGTATCACAACACGCGTGTATGCTACTGTATCACAACATTCTTGTATGCTACTGTATCACAACACGCTTGTATGCTACTGTATCACAACATGCTTGTATGCTACTGTATCACCACACGCTTGTATGCTACTGTATCACAACACACTTGTATGCTACTGTATCACCACACGCTTGTATGTTACTGTATCACCACACGCTTGTATGTTACTGTATCACCACACGCTTGTATGTTACTGTATCACAACATGCTTGTATGTTACTGTATCACCACACGCTTGTATGCTACTGTATCACCACACGCTTGTATGCTACTGTATCACAACACACTTGTATGCTACTGTATCACCACACGCTTGTATGTTACTGTATCACCACACGCGTGTATGTTACTGTATCACAACACGCTTGTATGCTACTGTATCACCACACGCTTGTATGCTACTGTATCACCACACGCTTGTATGCTACTGTATCACAACACACTTGTATGCTACTGTATCACCACACGCTTGTATGTTACTGTATCACCACACGCGTGTATGTTACTGTATCACCACACGCTTGTATGTTACTGTATCACAACACGCTTGTATGTTACTGTATCACCACACGCTTGTATGCTACTGTATCACCACACGCTTGTATGTTACTGTATCACAACACGCCTGTTTGTTACTGTATCACCACACGCTTGTATGCTACTGTATCACCACACGCTTGTATGTTACTGTATCACCACACGCTTGTATGTTACTGTATCACAACACGCTTGTATGTTACTGTATCACCACACGCTTGTATGCTACTGTATCACCACACGCTTGTATGTTACTGTATCACCACACGCTTGTATGTTACTGTATCACAACACGCTTGTATGTTACTGTATCACAACACGCTTGTATGCTACTGTATCACCACACGCTTGTATGCTACTGTATCACAACACGCTTGTATGCTACTGTATCACAACACGCTTGTATGCTACTGTATCACCACACGCTTGTATGCTACTGTATCACAACACGCTTGTATGCTACTGTATCACCACACACTTGTATGCTACTGTATCACAACACGCTTGTATGCTACTGTATCACAACACGCTTGTATGCTACTGTATCACAACATGCTTGTATGCTACTGTATCACAACATGCTTGTATGCTACTGTATCACAACACGCTTGTATGCTACTGTATCACAACACGCTTGTATGCTACTGTATCACAACACGCTTGTATGCTACTGTATCACCACACACTTGTATGCTACTGTATCACAACACGCTTGTATGCTACTGTATCACCACATGCTTGTATGTTACTGTATCGCCACAGGCCTGTATGTTACTGTATCACAACAGGCTTGTATGTTACTGTATCACAACACGCTTGTATGTTACTGTATCACAACACGCTTGTATGCTACTGTATCACCACACGCTTGTATGCTACTGTATCACAACATGCTTGTATGCTAGTGTATCACAACACGCTTGTATGCTACTGTATCACCACACGCTTGTATGTTACTGTATCACCACACGCTTGTATGTTACTGTATCACCACACGCTTGTATGCTACTGTATCACAACACGCTTGTATGCTACTGTATCACAACACGCTTGTATGCTACTGTATCACAACACGCACGACAACATTGTAACAAATACTATGAATTGATACGCAATCAGAAATTCAGTAGATCTACAACATCTCCATTCTAGAGTATGAGTTATTCGTAGATTGTATAGGTGTATTGACTATTAATGTGACAACGTATGATTAAGGGGGTGTTTCTATGGAAAAGGGTTACGGTACAGCGAGCCTATATGTCACTTCGTTAAGCTCCGTGTATAGAAATGGAATATAAATATTATGATGTTTTGTTTGTGTGTTTGTGTGTTTGTGTGTTTGTTTGTTTGTTTGTTTGTTTGTTTGTTTGTTTGTTTGTTTGTTTGTTTGTTTGTTTGTTTGTTTGTTTGTTTGTTTGTGTGTTTGTTTGTTTGTTTGTTTGTTTGTTTGTTTGTTTGTTTGTTTGTTTGTTTGTTTGTTTGTTTGCTTTGCTTTGCTTTGGAAGCTTAGTTCATACAAATTTATTTTAGCTTGATTGCGATACAAGTTCTTTTAACTTATATTAATCACACTCGAGACCTCATTCCTGACGGAAGCCATCAACACGAGGGATAGAGAAGATGTAGCGTGGAATCTAAACGCCTTGCCTAAGTGCACAATCGTAACGGCTCCAGCGGGGCTCGAACTCCAGGACATTCGCACCTGATGCGAACGCGCTACCGTTGCGCTATCACGACTTCCACTGTGGAAGAGAGAAGAGTCGCACCGACAGCTTATGTAACATGGCGACTCTCCAGCTAGATGTTATGGTGTATGAAGTCCTTAACCACCCAAGAAATAGTTCAGCCACGGAAAGAATGTGTCACATCCAGTGAGACTCGAACATACAGCGACCTTATTTACTCGGCCACGGAAGCCACTAAGATATAGTTTTGTTTTAATGATATTATTTGGGGTATTTAATATAGGAAATGGAGTGAGGAGCCAAACAACAATGGGGGAAGTGAAGATTGTGTGGAGATCCACAAGGATGGTCTATACAACGATAGACAATGTGACGCCAAGGTCGGCTATATCTGTGAATATACACTAGAATTTGGTACGTGTAAAATCTAGATATATATACCAGCTTGTGTGACGCCAAGGTCGGCTATATCTGTGAATATATACTCGAATTTGGTAAATGTAAAATGTAGATGTACATGACAGATTGTGTGACGCCAAGGTCGGCTATATCTGTGAATATATACTCGAATTTGGTAAGTGTAAAATCTAAGATGTACATGCCAGCTTGTGTGACGCCAAGGTCGTCTATTTCTATAAATATACACTCGGATATTGTAAATGTGCCGCCAAGATCGGCTATATAATTATATATAAATATACGATCTGATACAGTAAATGTGCCGCCAGGGTCGGCTATATTTATAAATATACGATCGGCTATATCTGAATATAGATCTGATACGGTAAATGTACCACGCCGCCATGGTCGGCTATATATGTGAATATAAACTCTGATATGGTATGCGTGATGCCAAGGTGGACTATATCTGTGAACATACACTCTGATATGGCATGCGTGATGCCAAGGTAGGCTATATATGTGAATATAAACTCCTATATATGTGAATATAAACTCCTATATCTGTGAATATAAACTCCTATATCTGTGAATATAAACTCTGATATGATATGCGTGGTGCCAAGATCGACTATATTATTATGTGAATATAAACTCTGATAGTATATACATGGTGCCAAGGTGGACTATATATATGAACATAAACTCTGATATGGTATGCGTGATGCCAAGGTGGACTATATATGTGAATATAAACTCTGATAGTATATACATGGTGCCAAGGTGGACTATATATGTGAATATAAACTCTGATAGTATATACATGGTGCCAAGGTGGACTATATCTATGAATATAAACTCTGATATGGCATGCGTGATGCCAAGGTGGACTATATCTATGAATATAAACTCTGATAGTATATACATGGTGCCAAGGTGGACTATATCTATGAATATAAACTCTGATATGGCATGCGTGGTGCCAAGGTGGACTATATCTATGAATATAAACTCTGATAGTATATACATGGTGCCAAGGTGGACTATATCTATGAATATAAACTCTGATATGGCATGCGTGATGCCAAGGTGGACTATATCTATGAATATAAACTCTGATAGTATATACATGGTGCCAAGGTGGACTATATCTATGAATATAAACTCTGATAGTATATACATGGTGCCAAGGTGGACTATATCTATGAATATAAACTCTGATAGTATATACATGGTGCCAAGGTGGACTATATCTACGAATATAAACTCTGATATGGCATGCGTGATGCCAAGGTGGACTATATCTATGAATATAAACTCTGATAGTATATACATGGTGCCAAGGTGGACTATATATATGAATATAAACTCTGATAGTATATACATGGTGCCAAGGTGGACTATATATATGAATATAAACTCTGATAGTATATACATGGTGCCAAGGTGGACTATATATATGAATATAAACTCTGATAGTATATACATGGTGCCAAGGTGGACTATATATATGAATATAAACTCTGATAGTATATACATGGTGCCAAGGTGAACTATATCTATGAATATAAACTCTGATAGTATATACATGGTGCCAAGGTGGACTATATCTATGAATATAAACTCTGATAGTATATACATGGTGCCAAGGTGGACTATATCTATGAATATAAACTCTGATAGTATATACATGGTGCCAAGGTGGACTATATCTATGAATATAAACTCTGATAGTATATACATGGTGCCAAGGTGGACTATATATATGAATATAAACTCTGATAGTATATACATGGTGCCAAGGTGGACTATATCTATGAATATAAACTCTGATAGTATATACATGGTGCCAAGGTGGACTATATCTATGAATATAAACTCTGATAGTATATACATGGTGCCAAGGTGGACTATATATATGAATATAAACTCTGATAGTATATACATGGTGCCAAGGTGGACTATATCTATGAATATAAACTCTGATAGTATATACATGGTGCCAAGGTGGACTATATCTATGAATATAAACTCTGATAGTATATACATGGTGCCAAGGTGGACTATATCTATGAATATAAACTCTGATAGTATATACATGGTGCCAAGGTGGACTATATATATGAACATAAACTCTGATATGGTATGCGTGATGCCAAGGTGGACTATATATGTGAATATAAACTCTGATAGTATATACATGATGCCAAGGTGGACTATATATGTGAATATAAACTCTGATAGTATATACATGGTGCCAAGGTGGACTATATCTATGAATATAAACTCTGATATGGCATGCGTGATGCCAAGGTGGACTATATCTATGAATATAAACTCTGATAGTATATACATGGTGCCAAGGTGGACTATATCTATGAATATAAACTCTGATATGGCATGCGTGATGCCAAGGTGGACTATATCTATGAATATAAACTCTGATAGTATATACATGGTGCCAAGGTGGACTATATCTATGAATATAAACTCTGATATGGCATGCGTGATGCCAAGGTGGACTATATCTATGAATATAAACTCTGATAGTATATACATGGTGCCAAGGTGGACTATATCTATGAATATAAACTCTGATAGTATATACATGGTGCCAAGGTGGACTATATCTATGAATATAAA
Organism: Archivesica marissinica; assembly: GCA_014843695.1. Lineage (NCBI taxonomy): Eukaryota > Metazoa > Mollusca > Bivalvia > Venerida > Vesicomyidae > Archivesica > Archivesica marissinica. Next base: position 44,551,156 of record CM026393.1, read on the forward strand.
CTCTGATATGGCATGCGTGATGCCAAGGTGGACTATATCTATGAATATAAACTCTGATAGTATATACATGGTGCCAAGGTGGACTATATCTATGAACATAAACTCTGATATGGCATGCGTGGTGCCAAGGTGGACTATATCTATGAACATAAACTCTGATATGGTATGCGTGGTGCCAAGGTGGACTATATATATGAACATAAACTCTGATATGGTATGCGTGGTGCCAAGGTGGACTATATATATGAACATAAACTCTGATATGGCATGCGTGGTGCCAAGGTGGACTATATCTATGAACATAAACTCTGATATGGCATGCGTGATGCCAAGGTGGACTATATCTATGAACATAAACTCTGATATGGTATGCGTGGTGCCATGGTCGGCTATATATGTGAATATAAACTCTGATATGGTATGCGTGGTGCCAAGGTCGACTATATAATTATGTGAATATAAACGCTGATATGGTATGCGTGATGCCAAGGTGGACTATATATATGAACATAAACTCTGATATGGTATGCGTGGTGCCATGGTCGGCTATATATGTGAATATAAACTCTGATATGGTATGCGTGGTGCCAAGGTCGACTATATAATTATGTGAATATAAACTCTGATATGGTATGCGTGGTGCCATGGTCGACTATATTATTATGTGAATATGCAACTATGTCAACTAATATACACTCTGATACGGTAAGGGTGAATCCAGGGTCGGCTATATCTGTAAATATACACTCTGATACGGTAAGGGTGAATCCAGGGTCGGCTATATCTGTGAATATACACCCTGATACGGTAAGGGTGAATCCAGGGTCAGCTCTATCTGTGAATATACACCCTGATACGGTAAGGGTGAATCCAGGGTCAGCTCTATCTGTGAATATACACCCTGATACGGTAAGGGTGAATCCAGGGTCAGCTCTATCTGTAAATATACACCCTGATACGGTAAGGGTGAATCCAGGGTCGGCTATATCTGTAAATATATGTTCGGATTTAATGTAGTTGTATAGCATGTGAAATGTGGTACCATGGTCTGTTATATCCGTGAATGATAGAATAGTGTGCGGATTGTATGTAACATATAGTTTGATGCTTTATAAGCTTTTATTGTCAGTTGTTGAACTTATGCTTACTGTTCAGTGTTCAAAACGAAAATGATAATTATTTGTATTTTTTGTCGTTTTATTTGTTTTTTGTCAGTTTACAATAGCTGCTGTTAAGAGCTCAGTAAAGTAAGCTAAAGTATGTCTCGTCTTTTCATGGATGTCAATTTTGTCATTTTTCTAATTGTTTTATTTCAAAATAAGATCAATCGAATATAATTTGCAACGGAATTTACTGACGTGAGGACTTCATAAATAAGATGCAACGAATAAGTGTGACATACTTTAGTATGAGTATGCATGCATATACCAATTGCCACCAAAACAAACACAAAAATAACTTCTAAATTTAGAAACTCGCGTGATATAAATTAGGCCATGTGTGCATGCTTAGAATTATCGAATAATATATTCTTAGAATTCCAATGGTGTTACACGAGCCCATAGACTACTATTATGTTATTCCAATGGTGTTACACGAGCCCATATACTACTATTATTTTATTCCAATGGTGTTACACGAGCCCATATACTACTATTATTTTATTCCAATGGTGTTACACGAGCCCATATACTACTATTATGTTATTCCAATGGTGTTACACGAGCCCATATACTACTAATATTTTATTCCAATGGTGTTACACGAGCCCATATACTACTATTATGTTATTCCAATGGTGTTACACGAGCCCATATACTACTTTTATTTTATTCCAATGGTGTTACACGGGCCCATATACTACTATTATTTTATTCCAATGGTGTTACACGAGCCCATATACTACTATTATTTTATTCCAATGGTGTTACACGAATCTCCTCTGGTTCTTTTACGTGCACGATGTACAGCATCGACACGAGACCTCGGTTTAATGTCCCATCTGAAAGACTGTTAATTGTATTAGGGTCAGACGGGGGATCGAACCTGCGATCCCTGGATTACCAGTCCAGCGTGTTACCACTGGACTAAATATCCGTCTGTTTTCAACAATATGAATAATGCTATCATTTAAATGTAGGTAAGACGTGTGTATCTGGGTGGAGCCAGTGTCAACAGTCATGCTACTACTTCAGTCCCTCTAATAATAGCTTCGCTGTCACGTGGTTTGAGGCGAAGCAGACGTGCATGGATCTCGTGGCGGGAAACAGCATCAGTGCTTATAGACTCGCTATAAATGACAAGGATGAGCAGACGTGCGTGTACGCCCAGTTGAGAGCTCAACCAGACGGCGCTCCGGGGTACTGGACGGATCTAAGTGACCTGCAAATAAAAGGAATATGGCGCTATGCCGAAGCATCTAATAATGAACCAAATTATGACGTAATGTAAGTTGTACTTTCATTGGGTGAATACTAGTATCGACGATGTAACAATGCCTTAGCCGACCTAAGCGTTTAACCAGTACTAAGCAATGTGTGTGAGCTGCCTTGCTCAATGACACTACATACGTGGCCTGACCGAGTATCGAACCCGGGACCGTTCGATTCCAAATCCGACGCTCTACCACTGGACAACGGACGCTACACTTATGATGATTTAGTGATGGAATCTATGTACATTGGGGAAAAGCAAGCGTGCTAACCAGTGTTAATCGGACACCCACTGCGGCGTTTGAACAGTATACTGCAGGTTAATGTTGCGATAAATGTAATAACATTATATACCAACTACAAAATGCATGTAAACCTTATGCTAAATGCAATAACCAATTACTAAATGTATGATATGTTATGTTGAATGCAATAACAAACTACAGTGGAAATGTTATGCTGAATCTGATAGGAAACCACATGTATGTGAAATGTTACGCTGAATGCAATATAAAGAACTACATATTAATGTAGGAGATGTTATGCTGAATGTAATATCAAAGTACAAAATATAGGAGATGTTATGCTGAATGTAATATCAAAGTACAACATGTAGGAGATGCTATGCTGAATGTAATAACAAATTACAAAATGTAGGAGATGTTATGCTGATTGTAATATCAAAGTACAAAATGTAGGAGATGTTATGCTGAATGTAATATCAAAGTCCAAAATGTAGGCGATGGTATGCGAATGTAATATCAAAGTACAAAATGTAGGAGATGTTATGCTGAATGTAATATCAAAGTACAAAATGTAGGAGATGTTATGCTGAATGTAATATCAAAGTACAAAATGTAGGAGATGTTATGCTGAATGTAATATCAAAGTACAAAATGTAGATGTTATGCTGAATGTAATATCAAAGTACAAAATGTAGGAGATGTTATGCTGAATGTAATATCAAAGTACAAAATGTAGGAAATGTTATGCTGAATGTAATATCAAAGTACAAAATGTAGGAGATGTTATGCGACTGTAATATCAAAGTACAAAATGTAGGAAATTTTATGCGACTGTAATATCAAAGTACAAAATGTAGGAGATGTTATGCGACTGTAATATCAAAGTACAAAATGTAGGAAATGTTATGCGACTGTAATATCAAAGTACAAAATGTAGGAGATGTTATGCGACTGTAATATCAAAGTACAAAATGTAGGAAATGTTATGCGACTGTAATATCAAAGTACAAAATGTAGGAAATGTTATGCTGAATGTAATATCAAAGTACAAAATGTAGGAGATGTTATGCTGAATGTAATAACAAAGTACAAAATGTAGGAGATGTTATGCTGAATGTAATAACAAAGTACAAAATGTAGGAGATGTTATGCTGAATGTAATAACAAAGTACAAAATGTAGGAGGTGTTATGCTGAATGTAACAACAAAGTACAAAATGTAGGAAATGTTATGCTGAATGTAATAACAAAGTACAAAATGTAGGAGATGTTATTCTGAATTTAATAACAAAGTACAAAATGTAGGAGATGCTATGCTGAATGTAATAACAAATTACAAAATGTAGGAGATGTTATGCTGAATGTAATATCAAAGTACAAAATGTAGGAGATGCTATGCTGAATGTAATAACAAATTACAAAATGTAGGAGATGTTATGCTGAATGTAATATCAAAGTACAAAATGTAGGAGATGCTATGCTGAATGTAATAACAAATTACAAAATGTAGGAGATGTTATGCTGAATGTAATATCAAAGTACAAAATGTAGGAGATGCTATGCTGAATGTAATAACAAATTACAAAATGTAGGAGATGTTATGCTGAATGTAACAACAAAGTACAAAATGTAGGAAATGTTATGGCACATGTAACAACAAAGTACAAAATGTAGGAGATGTTATGCTGAATGTAATATCAATGTACAAAATGTAGGAGATGTTATGCTGAATGTAATATCAAAGTACAAAATGTAGGAGTTGTTATGCTGAATGTAACAACAAAGTACAAAATGTAGGAAATGTTATGGCGAATGTAGGGGATGTTATGCTGAATGTAATATCAAAGTACAAAATGTAGGAGTTGTTATGCTGAATGTAACAACAAAGTACAAAATGTAGGAAATGTTATGGCGAATGTAACAACAAAGTACAAAATGTAGGAGATGTTATGCTGAATGTAATATCAAAGTACAAAATGTAGGAGATGTTACGCTGAATGTAATATCAATGTACAAAATGTAGGGGATGTTATGCTGAATGTAATATCAAAGTACAACTTGTAGGAGATGTTATGCTGAATGTAATATCAAAGTACAAAATGTAGGAGATGTTACGCTGAATGTAATATCAATGTACAAAATGCTGAATGTTATGCTGAATGTAATATCAAAGTACAAAATGTAGGAGATGTTACACTGAATGTAATATCAATGTACAAAACGCTGAATGTTATGCTGAATGTAATATCAATGTACAAAATGTAGGAGATGTTATGCTGAATGTAATATCAAAGTACAAAATGTAGGAGATGTTACGCTGAATGTAATATCAATGTACAAAATGTAGGAGATGTTATACTGAATGTAATATCAATGTACAAAATGTAGGGGATGTTATACTGAATGTAATATCAATGTACAAAATGTAGGGGATGTTATGCTGAATGTAATATAATGAACTACATACTGTTGGTAATATTATGTTAAATTTAATAGCTAATTTCAAAATATAGGAAAATGCTACACTAAATGTTGATGGCTGTATACTGCATGAGATATATCTTGTTTTAAAATAAATTCTATTTTTGTTTGGTTTAAACATATTTTATTTATCAAGATAAACATGACATATAAAATCTGTACACATAACATCCATACAATACAACTATCAAGACAAATGGATTGAATTGAAAGCTACAGGAGCTTATAGTAATTCTCTCCACTAGTTTTGTTTGTCATACTATAACAAATAATGAAAATAATACATCATGACAATGATGACGGGATCGCATGACTTAACACACAATATTTATATTTGTAAACATACACTTATGCATATATATTAGGGATGGCAACGAATAGCGATTTTGGTATTCGAATATTCGGTCGGGAAGGTATTCGAATATTCGAATATTCGATAAAATTTTATCAAAAACTTAAAATCACTCAAACTCTTTTAAAAATTGCGTAAACGTCTTCTTCCTGTAAGGCCATGCAAATATGACGACGACTCATTCAGTTATTGTTATCGGCCACTGTACATTAGTTTAAACATTATTTATTCCAACATTTTACATATAATTTAACAGCAGTATATTGAAAGGGACTAGAACGAAAGAAAACATGTATAGTACTTTTCCCTATCAATTGATTGATATACAATTGGCAGGAGAATAATATATAACAAAAATACGTGAACTCTATTCTAGGTATATGCTAAAGAATTTCAGACGTTGTTGTATTAGTGAGTCAATATAGTTTTGGATGTTAAAAGGAAAAGGTTAATATTTAAAGTAATATTTAAAGAAAGCTCAAGAACGTGAAATATAAAATCGGAGCACGAGAAGAGGATATTAGTATAAAGAAAAGTGGTTGAATAGGATATACATTCATGCGTGTTTTCACAAATAAAACCACTGTGACAGTTATTTAAAATGTTATATACGTGTGGGTGGATGTTGTTGCAAAGAGTATGTTACAGTCTCTGTCTGAACCGTTTTGACATCATAGTTAAACACTACCTACCTTAACACCTAATTATCCGATTACATGCTGTGTAACACCAGTCATGGATGCAACCACAACTTAATTATTCACACATCCTGGTGCGATTTCTTTTGTATTGGAAGGTTTTATGAAGGCTTCAAAAGAAAACAAAGTATCTGATTTTATGAATTTTGCAAATATAATATTTTTCCGAATATTTAATTGTATTCGGATATTCGGACGTTGACATTCCTAATATATATGTATGTATACACACACACACACACACGCACGCACGCACGCACGCACGCACGCACGCACGCACGCACGCACGCACGTACACATACATATATATATATATATAATACATATATCACATATACATACATATACATGTAATAAATATAATGATGTAAATATGTAATACAAGTTCTAGTTTCATTTTGCTTCTGATCCAGATAATCAACATGTTATATAAAAACAAGTATTTCCTTAGTTGCTTTGAGATTTACACAATTCTGTGGGGCCTCCGTGACTGAGTGATTAATGTTGCTGGCGTCCCCTCACAACTGCAGGGACCTCCTTGGCTGGGTGATTAATGTTGCTGGCTTCCACTCACAACTGCAGGGGCCTCCGTGGCTGAGTGATTAATGTTGCTGGCTTCCCCTCACAACTGCAGGGGCCTCCGTGGCTGAGTGGTTAATGTTGCTGGCTTCCACTCACAACTGCAGGGACCCCCGTGGCTGGGTGATTAATGTTGCTGGCTTCCACTGACAACTACAGGGGCCTCCTTGGCTGGGTGGTTAATGTTGCTGTCTTCCACTCACAACTGCAGGGGCCTCCGTGGCTGAGTGGTTAATGTTGCTGGCTTCCACTCACAACTTCAGGGACATCCGTGGCTGGGTGATTAATGTTGCTGGCTTCCACTGACAACTACAGGGGCCTCCTTGGCTGTGTGGTTAATGTTGCTGTCTTCCACTCACAACTGCAGGGGCCTCCGTGGCTGAGTGGTTAATGTTGCTGGCTTCCACTCACAACTACAGGGGCCTCCTTGGCTGGGTGGTTAATGTTGCTGGCTTCCACTCACAACTACAGGGGACTCCGTTGCTGGGTGGTTAATGTTGCTGGCTTCCAGTCACAACTGCAGGGGCCTCCGTGGCTGAGTGGTTAATGTTGCTGGCTTCCACTCACACCTGTAGGGGCCTCCGTGGCTGAGTGGTTAATGTTGCTGGCTTCCACTCACAACTACAGGGGCCTCCGTGGCTGAGTGTTAATGTTGCTGGCTTCCACTGCCTCCGTGGCTGGGTGATTAATGTTGCTGGCTCCACAACTGCCTCGTGGCTGGGTGTTAATGTTGCTGGCTTCCACTGCCTCCGTGGCTGGGTGATTAATGTTGCTGGCCTCCCCTGCCTCCGTGACTGAGTGGTTAATGTTGCTGGCTTCCACTCACAACTGCAGGGGCCTCCGTGGCTGAGTGGTTAATGTTGCTGGCTTCCACTGCGTCCGTGGCTTGGTGGTTAATGTTGCTGGCTTCCACTGCCTCCCTGGCTGGGTGGTTAATGTTGCTGGCCTCCCCTGCCTCCGTGGCTGAGTGGTTAATGTTGCTGGCTTCCACTGCCTCCGTGGCTGGGTGGTTAATGTTGCTGGCTTCCCCTCACAACTACAGGGACCTCCGTGGCTGAGTGGTTAATGTTGCTGGCTTCCACTCACAACTACAGGGACCTCCGTGGCTGGGTGGTTAATGTTGCTGGCTTCCCCTCACAACTGCAGGAGCCTCCTTGACTGGGTGATTAATGTTGCTGGCTTCCACTCACAACTACAGGGGCCTCCGTGACTGGGTGATTAATGTTGCTGGCTTCCACTCACAACTGCAGGGACCTCCTTGGCTGAGTGATTAATGTTGCTGGCTTCCCCTCACAACAGCAGGGAACTCCGTGGCTGGGTGATTAATGTTGCTGGCTTCCCCTCACAACTGCAGGGACCTCCGTGGCTGGGTTATTAATGTTGCTGGCTTCCACTCACAACTACAGGGGCCTCCGTGGCTGGGTGGTTAATGTTGCTGGCTTCCACTCACAACTACAGGGGCCTCCGTGGCTGGGTGGTTAATGTTGCTGGCTTCCACTCACAACTACAGGGGCCTCCGTTGCTGGGTGGTTAATGTTGCTGGCTTCAACTCACAACTACAGGGTCCTCCGTGGCTGGGTGGTTAATGTTGCTGGCTTCCACTCACAACTGCAGGGGCCTCCGTGGCTGAGTGGTTAATGTTGCTGGCTTCCACTCACAACTGCAGGGGCCTCCGTGGCTGAGTGGTTAATGTTGCTGGCTTCCACACACAACTACAGGGGCCTCCGTGGCTGGGTGGTAAATGTTGCTGGCATCCACTGCCTCCGTGGCTGTGTGGTTAATGTTGCTGGCTACCACTGCCTCCGTGGCTGGGTGGTTATGTTGCTGGCTTCCCCTCACAACTACAGGGGCCTCCATGGCTGAGTGGTTAATGTTGCTGGCTTCCACTCACAACTACAGGGACCTCCGTGGCTGAGTGGTTAATGTTGCTGGCTTCCACTCACAACTACAGGGACCTCCGTGGCTGGGTGGTTAATGTTGCTGGCTTCCACTCACAACTGCAGGGACCTCCGTGACTGGGTGGTTAATGTTGCTGGCTTACACTCACAACTGCAGGGGCCTCCGTGGCTGAGTGGTTAATGTTACTGGCTTCCACTCACAACTGCAGGGACCTACGTGGCTGGGTGATTAATGTTGCTGGCTTCCACTCACAACTACAGGGGCCTCCGTGGCTGGGTGGTTAATGTTGCTGGCTTCCACTCACAACTGCAGGGGCCTCCGTGGCTGAGTGGTTAATGTTGCTGGCTTCCACTCACAACTACAGGGGCCTCCGTGGCTGGGTGGTTAATCTTGCTGGCTTCCACTCACAACTACAGGGGCCTCCGTGGCTGGGTGGTTAATGTTGCTGGCTTCCACTGCCTCCGTGGCTGGGTGGTTAATGTTGCTGGCTTCCCCTCACAACTACAGGGACCTCCGTGGCTGAGTGGTTAATGTTGCTGGCTTCCACTCACAACTACAGGGACCTCCGTGGCTGGGTGGTTAATGTTGCTGGCTTCAACTCACAACTGCAGGGACCTCCGTGACTGGGTGGTTAATGTTGCTGGCTTCCACTCACAACTGCAGGGGCCTCCGTGGATGAGTGGTTAATGTTGCTGGCTTCCACTCACAACTGCAGGGGCCTCCGTGGCTGAGTGGTTAATGTTGCTGGCTTCCACTCACAACTGCAGGGGGCGCCGTGGCTGAGTGGTTAATGTTGCTGGCTTCCACTCACAACTACAGGGGTCTCCATGGCTGGGTGGTTAATGTTGCTGGCTTCCACTGCCTCCGTGGCTGGGTGGTTAATGTTGCTGGCTTCCACTGCCTCCGTGGCTGGGTGGTTAAAGTTGATGGCCTCCCCTGCCTCCGTGACTGAGTGGATAATGTTGCTGGCTTTCACTCACAACTGCAGGGGGCGCCGTGGCTGAGTGGTTAATGTTGCTGGCTTCCACTCACAACTGCAGTGGCCTCCGTGGCTGAGTGGTTAATGTTACTGGCTTCCACTCACAACTACAGGGACCTCCGTGGCTGGGTGATTAATGTTGCTGGCTTCCACTCACAACTACAGGGGCCTCCGTGGCTGGGTGGTTAATGTTGCTGGCTTCCACTCACAACTGCAGGGGCCTCCGTGGCTGAGTGGTTAATGTTGCTGGCTTCCACTCACAACTACAGGGGCCTCCGTGGCTGGGTGGTTAATCTTGCTGGCTTCCACTCACAACTACAGGGGCCTCCGTGGCTGGGTGGTTAATGTTGCTGGCTTCCCCTCACAACTACAGGGACCTCCGTCGTGGCTGGGTGGTTAATGTTGCTGGCTTCCCCTCACAACTACAGGGACCTCCGTGGCTGAGTGGTTAATGTTGCTGGGTTCCACTCACAACTACAGGGACCTCCGTGGCTGGGTGGTTAATGTTGCTGGCTTCCACTCACAACTGCAGGGACCTCCGTGACTGGGTGATTAATGTTGCTGGCTTCCACTCACAACTGCAGGGGCCTCCGTGGATGAGTGGTTAATGTTGCTGGCTTCCACTCACAACTGCAGGGGCCTCCGTGGCTGAGTGGTTAATGTTGCTGGCTTCCACTCACAACTGCAGGGGGCGCCGTGGCTGAGTGGTTAATGTTGCTGGCTTCCACGCACAACTACAGGGGTCTCCATGGCTGGGTGGTTAATGTTGCTGGCCTCCACTGCCTCCGTGGCTGGGTGGTTAATGTTGCTGGCTTCCACTGCCTCCGTGGCTGGGTGGTTAAAGTTGATGGTCTCCCCTGCCTCCGTGACTGATTGGTTAATGTTGCTGGCTTTCACTCACAACTGCAGGGGGCGCCGTGGCTGAGTGGTTAATGTTACTGGCTTCCACTCACAACTACAGGGGCCTCCATGGCTGGGTGGTTAATGTTGCTGGCTTCCACTGCCTACGTGGCTGGGTGGTTAATGTTGCTGGCTTCCACTGCCTCCGTGACTGAGTGATTAATGTTGCTGGCTTCCACTCACAACTGCAGGGACCTCTATGGCTGGGTGATTAATGTTGCTGGCTTCCCCTCACAACTGCAGCGACCTCCGTGGCTGAGTGATTAATGTTGCTGGCTTCCCCTCACAACTGCAGGAGCCTCCTTGACTGTGTGATTAATGTTGCTGGCTTCCACTCACAACTACAGGGGCCTCCGTGACTGGGTGATTAATGTTGCTGGCTTCCACTCACAACTGCAGGGACCTCCGTGACTGGGTGATTAATGTTGCTGGCTTCCACTCATAACTGCAGGGACCTCCGTGGCTGAGTGATTAGTGTTGCTGGCTTCCCCTCACAACTGCAGGGAACTCCGTGGCTGGGTGATGATTAATGTTGCTGGCTTCCCCTCACAACTGCAGGGACCTCCGTGGCTGGGTGATTAATGTTGCTGGCTTCCCCTCACAACTGCAGGGACCTCCATGGCTGGGTGATTAATGTTGCTGTTTTCCACTCACAACTACAGGGGCCTCCGTGGCTGAGTGGTTAATGTTGCTGGCTTCCACTCACAACTACAGGGGCCTCCGTGGCTGGGTGGTTAATGTTGCTGGCTTCCACTCACAACTACAGGGGCCTCCGTGGCTGGGTGGTTAATGTTGCTGGCTTCCACTCACAACTACAGGGGCCTCCGTTGCTGGGTGGCTAATGTTACTGGCTTCCACTAACAACTACAGGGTCCTCCGTGGCTGGGTGGTTAATGTTTGCTGGCTTCCCCTGCCTCCGTGTCTGGGTGGTTAATGTTGCTGGCTTCCCCTGCCTCCGTGACTGGGTGGTTAATGTTGCTGGCTTCCACTGCCTCCGTGGCTGGGTGGTTAATGTTGCTGGCTTCCCCTGCCTCCGTGGCTGGGTGGTTAATGTTGCTGGCTTCCCCTGCCTCCGTGACTGGGTGGTTAATGTTGCTGGCTTCCACTGCCTCCGTGGCTGGGTGGTTAATGTTGCTGGCGTCCCCTGCCTCCGTGGCTGAGTGGTTAATGTTGCTGGCTTCCACTGCCTCCGTGGCTCCGTGGCTGGGTGGTTAATGTTGCTGGCTTCCACTGCCTCAATGGCTAGGTGGCTGGGTGGTTAATGTTGCTGGCTTCCACTGCCTCCGTGGCTGGGTGGTTAATGTTGCTGGCCTCCACTGCCTCCGTGGCTGGGTGGTCAATGTTGCTGGCTTCCACTGCCTCCGTGGCTGGGTGGTTAATGTTGCTGGCTTCCACTGCCTCCGTGGCTGGGTGGTTAATGTTGCTGGCGTCCCCTGCCTCCGTGGCTGGGTGGTTAATGTTGCTGGCTTCCACTGCCTCCGTGGCTGGGTGGTTAATGTTGCTGGCTTCCCCTGCCTCCGTGGCTGGGTTGTTAATGTTGCTGGCGTCCACTGCCTCTGTGGCTGGGTGGTTAATGTTGCTGACTTCCCCTGCCTCCGTGGCTCCGTGGCTGGGTGGTTAATGTTGCTGACTTCCCCTGCCTCTGTGGCTCCGTGGCTGGGTGGTTAATGTTGCTGGCTTCCACTGCCTCCGTGGCTCCGTGGCTGGGTGGTTAATGTTGCTGGCTTCCACTGCCTCCGTGGCTCCGTGGCTGGTTGGTTAATGTTGCTGACTTCCCCTGCCTCCGTGGCTCCGTGGCTCGGTGGTTAATGTTGCTGGCTTCCACTGCCTCCGTGGCTCCGTGGCTGGGTGGTTAATGTTGCTGGCTTCCACTGCCTCCGTGGCTCCGTGGCTGGGTGGTTAATGTTGCTGGTGTCCCCTGCCTCCGTGGCTGGGTGGTTAATGTTGCTGGCTTCCCCTGCCTCCGTGGCTGGGTGGTTAATGTTGCTGGCGTCCCCTGCCTCCGTGGCTGGGTGGTTAATGTTGCTGGCTTCCCCTGCCTCCGTGGCTGGGTGGTTAATGTTGCTGGCGTCCCCTGCCTCCGTGGCTGGGTGGTTAATGTTGCTGGCTTCCCCTGCCTCCGTGGCTGGGTGGTTAATGTTGCTGGCGTCCCCTGCCTCCGTGGCTGGGTGGTTAATGTTGCTGGCGTCCCCTGCCTCCGTGGCTGGGTGGTTAATGTTGCTGGCGTCCCCTCCCTCCATGGCTGAGTGGTTAATGTTGCTGGCGTCCCCTACCTCCGTGGCTGGGTGGTTAATGTTGCTGGCGTCCCCTCCCTCCGTGGCTGGGTGGTTAATGTTGCTGGCTTCCACTCCCTCCGTGGCTGGGTGGTTAATGTTGCTGGCGTCCCCTCCGTCCATGGCTGAGTGGTTAATGTTGCTGGCGTCCCCTGCCTCCGTGGCTGAGTGGTTAATGTTGCTGGCGTCCCATCCCTCCGTGGCTGGGTGGTTAATGTTGCTGGCGTCCCCTGCCTCCGTGGCTGAGTGGTTAATGTTGCTGGCGTCCCCTGCCTCCGTGGCTGAGTGGTTAATGTTGCTGGCTTCCACTGCCTCCGTGGCTGAGTGGTTAATGTTGCTGGCGTCCCCTGCCTCCGTGGCTGGGTGGTTAATGTTGCTGGCACTACAGGTTCAAATCCCGCTGGGAGTGCCTAATTATTTCAAGTGATAAAGCTAGCCAGCTGACTTGTGGAAGGTATGTGGTTCTACCCGGGTGTGTATTAAACACTGCAACTACTGCTCGGAGGGGCACGTGTGATATTCCCCCACTATTAATTCGTCGGGGAGTCGCCATGTGACATAAACTGCTTAAACCCCAAACACAAACAAACATCTCGCCTCGGTTTCTGTGTTTATGAATTGTAGTTTTCAAGATTAACATGGATTTTGGTGTTGATATTTATTTAACTATTTCACCGCCAATGTCACATAAAATCAACTGTGCAAAGAGTAGAGAACCAGATCAGACAGAACAGAACGCGCCTTCTCAGCATGCTATATGCTGGTTGTTCTTCAGACAGTGGAGCCGAAGCACCTGTCCGAATAGCAAACAACATAGATTCTAATCAGACGCGGCGATAAATCGTATGCCGCGTCTGGTCTGGATCTATGTTGTTTGCACATGCTCTGAATTTATTCGGCGCTGAAAGAGTTAAACGTACATTAATATTTTCAGCACGTGGGCACATGAACCAAACAACGTAAACACTAGCGAGAATTGTGCAGTGATGTATGACCATGGTTTCTATAATGACATGAATTGCCAAGCTAAAGCCTTCTTTATTTGCGAAAGAACAGCAGGTTGGTTATATGTTGGCTATGTATTGTTATACATTCGAATGCTATATGCTGGCAGATTAACGACTTCGTACTCATTCTGTAAAAGAACTTCAGATTTGTTATACTAATAAAATAGCAGATTGATTAGGTATGTACATCACTGTGTGCAGGTCAGTCATTCTTATATCAACGTAGACGGTCGACGTAACGGGGTCTGCTAATGTGAAAGAACAGCAAGTTGATTAGCTATGTCACAGTGCTTTGAAACGAGCGTTCTGATTGGATTATTAGAATGTAACAAGATGTTTTTTATATGTAGAATAATCATAATCCAATCAGAACGCTCGTTTCAACGCGAACTGAAATCTCTTTTTGACGTACATTTTTGCCGAATAAACCTACACGTTAGTGGAAACACATTTTATTGATAATGTTATTCACTGTTAAAACTCTCCCGTCGAAGATATTTTTTTGTTGCTGACAGAACCCGTGTCCTAGTATGGAAATGTGACCTGCTATGGCCAATGTCTGTGGCAATTGTTTGCAAAGTATACATGCACGCAGCTTAAAGTTGTGTTTTATTTGAAGAACAATATAAAGACTCGGGATAGGCGTTATATTTGGACAGATTTGTACAAAATTGTTTCAGATAGGGCCATTTTACTGATCGATGCGAAATCTGACATCCCACAGAGTAGAATCCCTGTACTTAAATATATATACTAGTACCCCCAAACGTGCCGAATCCCTGTGTGTATGTGTACGAGTATGTATGTATGTGTACGAGTATGTATGTAGGTGTACGAGTATGTATGTAGGTGTACGAGTATGTATGTAGGTGTACGAGTATGTATGTATGTGTACGAGTATGTATGTAGGTGTACGAGTATGTATGTAGGTGTAGTGTACGAGTATGTATGTATATGTACGAGTATGTATGTAGGTGTACGAGTATGTATGTATGTGTACGAGTATGTAGGTGTACGAGTATGTATGTAGGTGTACGAGTATGTATGTAGGTGTACGAGTATGTGTGTATGTGTACGAGTATGTATGTGTACGAGTATGTATGTAGGTGTACGAGTATGTATGTAGGTGTACTAGTATGTATGTAGGTGTACGAGTATGTATGTATGTGTAAGAGTATGTATGTACGAGTACGAGTATGTATGTATGTGTACGAGTATGTATGTATGTGTACGAGTATGTGTGTATGTGTACGAGTATGTATGTGTACGAGTATGTATGTGTGTATGTATACGAGTATGTATGTGTGTGTACGAGTATGTATGTATGTGTACGAGTATGTATGTATGTGTACGAGTATGTATGTGTACGAGTATGTATGTATGTGTACGAGTATGTAGGTGTACGAGTATGTATGTGTACGAGTATGTATGTGTGTGTACGAGTATGTGTGTAGGTGTACGAGTATGTATGTATGTGTACGAGTATGTATGTGTACGAGTATGTATGTATGTGTACGAGTATGTGTGTGTGTATGTATACGAGTATGTATGTATGTGTACGAGTATGTATGTATGTATGTGTACGAGTATGTATGTGTACGAGTATGTATGTATGTATGTGTACGAGTATGTATGTGTGTGTACGAGTATGTATGTATGTGTACGAGTATGTATGTATGTGTACGAGTATGTATGTATGTGTACGAGTATGTATGTGTGTGTACGAGTATGTGTGTATGTGTACGAGTATGTATGTATGTGTACAAGTATGTATGTATGTGTACAAGTATGTATGTGTACGAGTATGTATGTGTACGAGTATGTATGTATGTGTACGAGTATATATGTATGTGTACGAGTATGTATGTATGTGTACGAGTATGTATGTATGTGTACGAGTATGTGTGTATGTGTACGAGTATGTATGTGTACGAGTATGTGTGTATGTGTACGAGTATGTATGTGTACGAGTATGTGTGTATGTGTACGAGTATGTGTGTAGGTGTACGAGTATGTATGTGTACGAGTATGTGTGTATGTGTACGAGTATGTATGTGTACGAGTATGTGTGTATGTGTACGAGTATGTATGTGTACGAGTATGTGTGTATGTGTACGAGTATGTATGTGTACGAGTATGTATGTGTACGAGTATGTATGTGTACGAGTATATGTGTATGTGTACGAGTATGTGTGTATGTGTACGAGTATGTATGTATGTGTACGAGTATGTGTGTATGTGTACGAGTATGTATGTGTACGAGTATGTATGTGTACGAGTATGTATGTGTACGAGTATGTATGTGTACGAGTATGTATGTGTACGAGTATGTGTGTATGTGTACGAGTATGTGTGTATGTGTACGAGTATGTATGTATGTGTACGAGTATGTATGTAGGTGTACGAGTATGTATGTAGGTGTACGAGTATGTGTGTATGTGTACGAGTATGTGTGTATGTGTACGAGTATGTATGTATGTGTACGAGTATGTATGTGTACGAGTATACGAGTATGTATGTGTACGAGTATGTATGTAGGTGTACGAGTATGTGTGTATGTGTACGAGTATGTATGTATGTGTACGAGTATGTATGTGTACGAGTATGTATGTGTACGAGTATGTATGTGTACGAGTATGTATGTAGGTGTACGAGTATGTGTGTATGTGTACGAGTATGTGTGTATGTGTACGAGTATGTATGTGTACGAGTATGTATGTAGGTGTACGAGTATGTATGTAGGTGTACGAGTATGTGTGTATGTGTACGAGTATGTATGTAGGTGTACGAGTATGTATGTAGGTGTACGAGTATGTATGTATGTGTACGAGTATGTATGTGTACGAGTATGTATGTGTACGAGTATGTATGTATGTGTACGAGTATGTATGTGTACGAGTATGTATGTGTACGAGTATGTATGTATGTGTACGAGTATGTATGTATGTGTACGAGTGTGTATGTGTACGAGTATGTATGTGTACGAGTATGTATGTATGTGTACGAGTATGTATGTGTACGAGTATGTATGTGTACGAGTATGTGTGTGTACGAGTATGTATGTATGTGTACGAGTATGTGTGTATGTGTACGAGTATGTATGTATGTGTACGAGTATGTATGTGTGTGTACGAGTATGTATGTAGGTGTACGAGTATGTGTGTATGTGTACGAGTATGTATGTATGTGTACGAGTATGTATGTGTACGAGTATGTATGTGTACGAGTATGTATGTAGGTGTACGAGTATGTGTGTATGTGTACGAGTATGTGTGTATGTGTACGAGTATGTATGTGTACGAGTATGTATGTAGGTGTACGAGTATGTATGTAGGTGTACGAGTATGTGTGTATGTGTACGAGTATGTATGTAGGTGTACGAGTATGTATGTAGGTGTACGAGTATGTATGTATGTGTACGAGTATGTATGTGTACGAGTATGTATGTGTACGAGTATGTATGTATGTGTACGAGTATGTATGTGTACGAGTATGTATGTGTACGAGTATGTATGTATGTGTACGAGTATGTATGTATGTGTACGAGTATGTATGTATGTGTACGAGTATGTATGTGTACGAGTATGTATGTATGTGTACGAGTATGTATGTGTACGAGTATGTATGTGTACGAGTATGTGTGTGTACGAGTATGTATGTATGTGTACGAGTATGTGTGTATGTGTACGAGTATGTATGTATGTGTACGAGTATGTATGTGTGTGTACGAGTATGTATGTATGTGTACGAGTATGTGTGTAGGTGTACGAGTATGTATGTATGTGTACGAGTATGTATGTGTGTGTACGAGTATGTATGTATGTGTACGAGTATGTGTGTATGTGTACGAGTATGTATGTAGGTGTACGAGTATGTGTGTATGTGTACGAGTATGTATGTATGTGTACGAGTATGTATGTATGTGTACGAGTATGTATGTGTACGAGTATGTATGTGTACGAGTATGTATGTATGTGTACGAGTATGTATGTGTACGAGTATGTATGTGTACGAGTATGTGTGTGTACGAGTATGTATGTGTACGAGTATGTGTGTGTACGAGTATGTATGTAGGTGTACGAGTATGTATGTAGGTGTACGAGTATGTAGGTGTACGAGTATGTATGTAGGTGTACGAGTATGTAGGTGTACGAGTATGTATGTAGGTGTACGATTATGTGTGTGTACGAGTATGTGTGTAGGTGTACGAGTATGTATGTATGTGTACGAGTATGTATGTGTACGAGTATGTATGTGTACGAGTATGTATGTAGGTGTACGAGTATGTGTGTGTACGAGTATGTATGTAGGTGTACGAGTATGTATGTATGTGTACGAGTATGTATGTGTACGAGTATGTGTGTATGTGTACGAGTATGTATGTAGGTGTACGAGTATGTATGTAGGTGTACGAGTATGTATGTGTACGAGTATGTGTGTGTACGAGTATGTAGGTGTACGAGTATGTGTGTGTACGAGTATGTAGGTGTACGAGTATGTAGGTGTACGAGTATGTGTGTGTACGAGTATGTGTGTAGGTGTACGAGTATGTGTGTGTACGAGTATGTATGTGTACGAGTATGTATGTGTGTGTACGAGTATGTGTGTGTACGAGTATGTATGTGTACGAGTATGTATGTATGTGTACGAGTATGTATGTGTACGAGTATGTGTGTGTACGAGTATGTATGTATGTATGTGTACGAGTATGTGTGTGTACGAGTATGTGTGTATGTGTACGAGTATGTATGTGTACGAGTATGTGTGTAGGTGTACGAGTATGTGTGTATGTGTACGAGTATGTATGTAGGTGTACGAGTATGTATGTATGTGTACGAGTATGTGTGTGTACGAGTATGTGTGTATGTGTACGAGTATGTGTGTGTACGAGTATGTGTGTAGGTGTACGAGTATGTGTGTATGTGTACGAGTATGTATGTAGGTGTACGAGTATGTATGTAGGTGTACGAGTATGTGTGTATGTGTACGAGTATGTATGTAGGTGTACGAGTATGTATGTGTACGAGTATGTGTGTATGTGTACGAGTATGTATGTGTACGAGTATGTGTGTATGTGTACGAGTATGTATGTAGGTGTACGAGTATGTATGTAGGTGTACGAGTATGTATGTATGTGTACGAGTATGTATGTGTACGAGTATGTGTGTGTACGAGTATGTGTGTAGGTGTACGAGTATGTGTGTATGTGTACGAGTATGTATGAGTACGAGTACGAGTATGTATGAGTACGAGTACGAGTATGTATGTGTGTGTACGAGTATGTAGGTGTACGAGTATGTATGTGTACGAGTATGTATGTAAGTGTACGAGTATGTATGTAGGTGTACGAGTATGTATGTGTACGAGTATGTATGTAGGTGTACGAGTATGTATGTGTACGAGTATGTATGTATGTATGCGTGTATGTATTTGCCATAGTGTGGGCGCATTGTACATTAGGCTGCAGTGAACAGTAAGTACACTCCGCGGCCAATCGCATCGATATCAATTCTACAATTCCTCCGAGAAAATATTCTGCGAAAGAAATCATTCAATTATGACCACAGCTTCACAAAAACATGACAGAAAGATACCAATTGAAACTTGTTCCTTTTTTCACTTTTGATGTGCTTTAATGTTCAGACAACACATACAGACCACAGTCTCATTTCCCACACGGCTGTCAACCCATCATAAAATTCCAGTCAACAAAACCATTTTCAGTGCATTTTTGTTTACCCCTGTTCAATTGTGTCTGCAAATGGTCGTCCGAGCTAGGAAATCCTGTTTCGTATTTCGAGCAGTACCACCAATGATACAAATTATAACGTTCACTAATTCTAAACATCCATTGTAAGCACCCAGATGTCATGTCATAAACAAATAACTATTATAAAGATCATACTCAAACGTTAATCTTGCCTACTATTTCATAATATATCCAGGGTCAATTCGAAAATGGGGCTCGAAAACTGTGCACCAAGCAAATCGAAAATGGGGCTCGATAACTGTACACCAAGCAATTCGAAAATGGGGCTCGAAAACTGTACACCAAGCAATTCGAAAATAGGGCTCGAAAACTGTACACCAAGCAATTCGAAAATGGGCTCGAAAACTGTACACCAAGCAATTCGAAAATGGGCTCGAAAACTGTACACCAAGCAATTCGAAAACTGTACACCAAGCAATTCGAAAATGGGATCGAAAACTGTACACCAAGCAATTCGAAAATGGGCTCGAAAACTGTACACCAAGCAATTCGAAAATGGGGCTCGAAAACTGTACACCAAGCAATTCAAAAATGGGGCTCGAAAACTGTACACCAAGCAATTCAAAAATGGGGCTCGAAAACTGTACACCAAGCAATTCGAAAATGGGGCTCGAAAACTGTACACCAAGCAATTCGAAAATGGGCTCGAAAACTGTACACCAAGCAATATGATATCGTCAGTTTCCGTCCAGTCGTCTTTGTGCAACGGCTGCGAATATCTATTATACGACAGAAGAATGATTTTCGGTGTAATTCAAGCTATGAGCAATATATACTGTTGTTATTTCTTTCAGTATCGTTGTCCGCCGCTACATCTTTCTATCCTGCGAGTGTGTCCTATTTGGCTGGTGTGCTGGTGTTAGTGTCGTGTACCATGAGGACTGCCACTTCTGTCGTATTTAATTGAATCAATTTATACAAAATGCAAACAACATAGATTCTGAAATAGACACTTTATTTTGAGTTAGATAGAGCTATATAACATGTAGAACATTAGCTTAAAGCTATTTCACGAGTAAAACAAGGTAGGCAAGGTTAATAATACAAATAAACACCTGTAAATGGAATAAAAACAACGTAGATGAGGTTCCTAATACAAACACACACATGTAAATGGAGTAAAACAAGATAGGTGATGTTAATAATACAAACAAACACCTGCAAATGGAGCAAAACAACGTAGATGAGGTTAATAATACAAACAAATACCTGTAAATGGAGTAAAACAACGTAGATGAGGTTAATAATACAAACAAACGCATGTAAATGGAGTAAAACAACGTAGATGAGGTTAATAATACAAACAAGCACATGTAAATGGAGTAAAGCAACGTAGATGAGGTTAATAATACAAACAAACGCATGTAAATGGAGAAACAGAACGTAGATCATGTTAATAATACATACACACACATGTAAATGGAGTAAAACAACGTAGATGAGGTTAATAATACATACACACACATGTAAATGGAGTAAAACAACGTAGATGAGGTTAATAATACAAACAAACGCATGTAAATGGAGTAAAACAACGTAGATGAGGTTAATAATACAAACAAACGCATGTAAATGGAGAAAAACAACGTAGATCATGTTAATAATACATACACACACATGTAAATGGAGTAAAACAACAACGTAGATGAGGTTAATAATACAAACACACACATATAAATGGAGTAAAACAACGTAGATGAGGTTAATAATACAAACAAACGCATGTAAATGGAGAAAAAGAACGTAGATCATGTTAATAATACATACACACATATGTAAATGGAGTAAAACAACGTATATGAGGTTAATAATACATACACACACATGTAAATGGAGTAAAACAACGTAGATGGGGTTAATAATACAAACACACACATATAAATGGAGTAAAACAACGTAGATGAGGTTAATAATACAAACAAACGCATGTAAATGGAGAAAATCAACGTAGATCATGTTAATAATACATACACACACATGTAAATGGAGTAAAACAACGTAGATGGGGTTAATAATACAAACACACACATATAAATGGAGTAAAACAACGTAGATGAGGTTAATAATACAAACAAACGCATGTAAATGGAGAAAAACAACGTAGATCATGTTAATAATACATACACACATGTAAATGGAGTAAAACAACGTAGATGAGGTTAATAATACATACACAAATGTAAATGGAGTAAAACAACGTAGATGAGGTTAATAATACAAACAAACGCATGTAAATGGAGAAAAACAACGTAGATCATGTTAATAATACATAAACACACATGTAAATGGAGTAAAACAACGTAGATGAGGTTAATAATACAAACAAACGCATGTAAATGGAGAACAAGAACGTAGATCATGTTAATAATACATACACACACATGTAAATGGAGTAAAACAACGTAGATGAGGTTAATAATACATACACACACATGTAAATGGAGTAAAACAACGTAGATGGGGTTAATAATACAAACACACACATATAAATGGAGTAAAACAACGTAGATGAGGTTAATAATACAAACAAACGCATGTAAATGGAGAAAAACAACGTAGATCATGTTAATAATACATACACACACATGTAAATGGAGTAAAACCACGTAGATGAGGTTAATAATACATACACACACATGTAAATGGAGTAAAACAACGTAGATGAGGTTAATAATACAAACACACACATATAAATGGAGTAAAACAACGTAGATGAGGTTAATAATACAAACAAAGGCATGTAAATGGAGTAAAACAACGTAGATCATGTTAATAATACATACACACAAATGTAAATGGAGTAAAACAACGTAGATGAGGTTAATAATACAAACAAACGCATGTAAATGGAGTAAAACAACGTTGATCATGTTAATAATACATAAACACACATGTAAATGTAGTAAAACAACGTAGATGAGGTTAATAATACAAACAAACGCATGTAAATGGAGAAAAACAACGTAGATCATGTTAATAATACATACACACATGTAAATGGAGTAAAACAACGTAGATGAGGTTAATAATACATACACAAATGTAAATGGAGTAAAACAACGTAGATGAGGTTAATAATACAAACAAACGCATGTAAATGGAGAAAAACAACGTAGATCATGTTAATAATACATAAACACACATGTAAATGGAGTAAAACAACGTAGATGAGGTTAATAATACAAACAAACGCATGTAAATGGAGAACAAGAACGTAGATCATGTTAATAATACATACACACACATGTAAATGGAGTAAAACAACGTAGATGAGGTTAATAATACATACACACACATGTAAATGGAGTAAAACAACGTAGATGGGGTTAATAATACAAACACACACATATAAATGGAGTAAAACAACGTAGATGAGGTTAATAATACAAACAAACGCATGTAAATGGAGAAAAACAACGTAGATCATGTTAATAATACATACACACACATGTAAATGGAGTAAAACCACGTAGATGAGGTTAATAATACATACACACACATGTAAATGGAGTAAAACAACGTAGATGAGGTTAATAATACAAACACACACATATAAATGGAGTAAAACAACGTAGATGAGGTTAATAATACAAACAAAGGCATGTAAATGGAGTAAAACAACGTAGATCATGTTAATAATACATACACACAAATGTAAATGGAGTAAAACAACGTAGATGAGGTTAATAATACAAACAAACGCATGTAAATGGAGTAAAACAACGTTGATCATGTTAATAATACATAAACACACATGTAAATGTAGTAAAACAACGTAGATGAGGTTAATAATACAAACAAACGCATGTAAATGGAGAAAAACAACGTAGATCATGTTAATAATACATACACACATGTAAATGGAGTAAAACAACGTAGATGAGGTTAATAATACATACACAAATGTAAATGGAGTAAAACAACGTAGATGAGGTTAATAATACAAACAAACGCATGTAAATGGAGAAAAACAACGTAGATCATGTTAATAATACATAAACACATGTAAATGGAGTAAAACAACGTAGATGAGGTTAATAATACAAACAAACGCATGTAAATGGAGAACAAGAACGTAGATCATGTTAATAATACATACACACACATGTAAATGGAGTAAAACAACGTAGATGAGGTTAATAATACATACACACACATGTAAATGGAGTAAAACAACGTAGATGGGGTTAATAATACAAACACACACATATAAATGGAGTAAAACAACGTAGATGAGGTTAATAATACAAACAAACGCATGTAAATGGAGAAAAACAACGTAGATCATGTTAATAATACATACACACACATGTAAATGGAGTAAAACCACGTAGATGAGGTTAATAATACATACACACACATGTAAATGGAGTAAAACAACGTAGATGAGGTTAATAATACAAACACACACATATAAATGGAGTAAAACAACGTAGATGAGGTTAATAATACAAACAAAGGCATGTAAATGGAGTAAAACAATGTAGATCATGTTAATAATACATACACACAAATGTAAATGGAGTAAAACAACGTAGATGAGGTTAATAATACAAACAAACGCATGTAAATGGAGAAAAACAACGTTGATCATGTTAATAATACATAAACACACATGTAAATGTAGTAAAACAACGTAGATGAGGGTAATAATACAAACACACACATGCAAATGGAGTAAAACAATGTAGGTCAGGTTAATAATACATACACACACATGTAAATGGAATAAAACAACGTAGATGAGGTTAATAATACAAACACACACATGTAAATGGAGTAAAACAACGTAGATGAGGTTAATAATACAAACACACACATGTAAATGGAATAAAACAACGTAGATGAGGTTAATAATACAAACACACACATGTAAATGGAGTAAAACAACGTAGATGAGGTTAATAATACAAACACACACATGTAAACGCCGAGCGCATTAGTGATGTATGCGGGAGATTACAAATGTAGAAAGTAGTGCCACCAATGCTGTTCCACACGCCGAGCGCATTAGTGATGTATGCGGGAGGTTACAAATGTAGAAAGTAGTGCCACCAATGCTTTTCCACACACCGAGCGCATTAGTGATGTATGCGGGAGGTTACAAATGTAGAAAGTAGTGCCACCAATGCTTTTCCACACACCGAGCGCATTAGTGATGTATGCGGGAGATTACAATGTAGAAAGTAGTGCCACCAATGCTTTTCCACACGCAGAGCGCATTAGTGATGTATACGGGAGATTACAAATGTAGAAAGTAGTGCCACCAATGCTTTTCCACACACCGAGCGCATTAGTGATGTATGCGGGAGGTTACAATGTAGAAAGTAGTGCCACCAATGCTTTTCCACACACCGAGCGCATTAGTGATGTATGCGGGAGATTACAAACGTAGAAAGTAGTGCCACCAATGCTTTTCCACACACCGAGCGCATTAGTGATGTATACGGGAGTTTACAAATGTAGAAAGTAGTGCCACCAATGCTTTTCCACACGCAGAGCGCATTAGTGATGTATACGGGAGATAACAATGTAGAAAGTAGTGCCACCAATGCTTTTCCACACGCAGAGCGCATTAGTGATGTATGCGGGAGATTACAAATGTAGAAAGTAGTGCCACCAATGCTTTTCCACACACCGAGCGCATTAGTGATGTATACGGGAGATTACAAATGTAGAAAGTAGTGCCACCAATGCTTTTCCACACGCAGAGCGCATTAGTGATGTATACGGGAGATAACAATGTAGAAAGTAGTGCCACCAATGCTTTTCCACACGCAGAGCGCATTAGTGATGTATGCGGGAGATTACAAATGTAGAAAGTAGTGCCACCAATGCTTTTCCACACGCAGAGCGCATTAGTGATGTATACGGGAGATTACAATGTAGAAAGTAGTGCCACCAATGCTTTTCCACACACCGAGCGCATTAGTGATGTATACGGGAGATTACAAATGTAGAAAGTAGTGCCACCAATGCTTTTCCACACGCAGAGCGCATTAGTGATGTATACGGGAGATTACAATGTAGAAAGTAGTGCCACCAATGCTTTTCCACACACCGAGCGCATTAGTGATGTATACGGGAGATTACAAATGTAGAAAGTAGTGCCACCAATGCTTTTCCACACACCGAGCGCATTAGTGATGTATGCGGGAGATTACAAACGTAGAAAGTAGTGCCACCAATGCTTTTCCACACACCGAGCGCATTAGTGATGTATACGGGAGTTTACAAATGTAGAAAGTAGTGCCACCAATGCTTTTCCACACGCAGAGCGCATTAGTGATGTATACGGGAGATAACAATGTAGAAAGTAGTGCCACCAATGCTTTTCCACACGCAGAGCGCATTAGTGATGTATGCGGGAGATTACAAATGTAGAAAGTAGTGCCACCAATGCTTTTCCACACGCAGAGCGCATTAGTGATGTATACGACACACCAACCCACAACCGCGCATTAGTGATGTATACGGGAGATTACAAATGTAGAAAGTAGTGCCACCAATGCTTTTCCACACGCAGAGCGCATTAGTGATGTATACGGGAGATTACAATGTAGAAAGTAGTGCCACCAATGCTTTTCCACACACCGAGCGCATTAGTGATGTATACGGGAGATTACAAATGTAGAAAGTAGTGCCACCAATGCTTTTCCACACGCAGAGCGCATTAGTGATGTATGCGGGAGTTTACAATGTAGAAAGTAGTGCCACCAATGCTTTTACATACACATGGCACATTAGTGATGTATGCGGGAGATTACAAATGTAGAAAGTAGTGCCACCAATGCTTTTCCACACGTAGAGCGCATTAGTGATGTATGGCGGAGATTACAGTTAACTGTTTAAACACTGCTACCTCAACTGGACCAACGTGCAACATATTATATATTTAGCCATATGCAGTAGTCGTCACTGCGTAATTGTTTCATTTATGCGTGTCTTTGTCTTATGAGTTTGGCAAATGGAGTGCATGCATACATACATATCATACCGTTATACGTAACGACTAAGCACTGTAAAGTACCCTTCACACCCGATGAATAGTACACATGTAGACCGGGGAGTTTATAGATATAACAAACTCTCGTTGTTTTCGTATTTTCGTATATATGGATATAAAGAGCCTGTAAAATACAATACATACATAATATTATTATGTACAAATCATTCTACTTAATTTCACAATACAAAATAGTAAATACACAATTCCAATTCAAGCATTTCAAATAAATATTTTACAATGTAAAATATCAAAGATAAAACATTACATTACCGGCTATCAGCTGATACATATAATGTATATATGTATATAGTTACTAGTATAGTATATATTAATGTAAACAGGATAGCTTCGCAACTTATCCGTTTGACTAGTAGAGATAGAGTGTGGGATAAGGGTCTTGAACAAGTTAGTTGGAAAGTGCACCTAATTAGTTGAGTTAGTTCACTCATTCACACATCTGACCTGATCGTCACTCACAATCACTCACCCATAATACTTTATACACAATAGTAGTGAAGACTAGTATATATTATACAAAGACATAGTATGGGAGTAGGCTATATAATTATGATATGATTCAGACCAGTGATTTTATTAGGCCATATAAGGGAAACTATTGGGTGGTACGCTTGCAGCAGGGTTTGGAAACATTACATGTACTAAATATCAATAATTATTTCCCTTTAACATAAATATGACATGGGTTACACACATATTACCTCATTCCCACGTCAGTTTGTGCAATGTACAGGGGTCGAAGTGTCCGACGACCAAATGGAGCATGCATATATACCGTTATACCTGATGAGTAAGGACTGCAAGCACATTATTAAACCTCTTACTGTATTATAGCAACTAAATAGAAAACTACACACTCGATGAATATTAATAATAATACCTCATTGCCACTTCATTAGTGCAAAAGCAACATTTACCATGTTCATTGAGCATCCGTATCCCAGAATCAATAACAAATGGAAATTGCACAGATTATGTGTCATGAACCGTCTAATCCTCGTATTCGCTGTTGTAAATTGCAATTTACATTTACTTTATCTATATATAATTTCTTTTGCGTTTCCTAACAATAGAAGTCCATAAATAGCGACACTTTCTGAACATCAATAGTAGGCACACGTAAGTCATGGCATTAACCATTAAGAGTTTTTCACAATTTTCAAATGTAAACAAACACCGGTTAAAAACGGAACGCGTAGGGATCCTAGCTGTAATGTAGGGCTGTTTACTCATCAATGCGCTGGACTAAGTAGTACTGAAATAAATTCACAAAAGGTCTTCTTTAAATGAGCACAAATGCAACAGATGCACCAAAATCACAATAAGAAATGCAAACAGTATCTGATTCTACAGTACAGCATAATCAAATTATGGTCTGCCTGCTAGAAACTACTTTCTAGGTATATATATGAACAAAGGTTTTTGCAAACCTCCAATTTGGCAGTAATTCAAGCTTTTACGTGTGTATACAATGTATTACGAGAAATAAAACAAGAAGATAGCTCGGTCGATTTACTATGCTACAGGATTCATTCAAAAAAAGGACAAATTGTCCCGTCTTCGTAGCTCGGCAATGTACGAATCGAGCAAAACACTGGCTTTATAGAAGATGAGAGAGCTACTTGCTACAATTTCAAATGTACGTCATCGATGTTCATGAACTCAGGTGCATGATGACAGGAATCTAGTTATGAAGATTTGGTTGGCCTTGTGGGTTATTATATTCAACAAAAGACACTTTTCTATGCAAATCTATCCATAATGCATTTCTCATTTGTCAAAATGTTATTTCAATAAAAATAAACATTGGTTTTGAACCCGAAACCACTTGTCAAGACCCCAAACGTCTGTACCGTTACACGTCTGTGTCCAGATTCAGGTTTCTCTGCCACCCCAAAGCAATTAGCAGATTCTATTCACGAGAAAAGAAAATACATATTTACTACCGCATTTAAAATGGTGAATTCAGATATCCTGAATCATTGCGGAATATAAATATACAGACAACGATGCTATTCAATCCCAAACCTCTTTCCAAAATTAGGTGGTGACATGGCATTGAATGAATGAATGAATGAATGAATGAATGAATGAATGAATGAATGAGAATGAATGAATGAATGAATGGTGTTTTACGGCGCATCGACATCTAAGGTCATGTAGCGCGCATTAAAGTTATGTTTATTGTCGAGTGTATGAAATAAAATTCTATATAAGTATATGCATTACGTAAAAATTAATACTAAGAAGTTATAAAGACGTAAGATTAATTGACAGGCCTGTTTCACACAACATCTAACGCAATGTGTATCATTGGTGTAGATTTAAATATGGCGTACAACCATATTGTTGGCTATTCAATAGTGTAAACAACAACTAATCTTTTCTAAGAACAAATTCGTTTAAGACGGTAGAAAGCAAGCAAATTAGTTTAAACATATTTTATTTCCCAATATAATACATATTGAACAATGCATACACGCATAATCAGAATAGAGAAACATGATTAGAATGGAAGACAGAGTTTTATATAATTCGTCTCCTCAAGCAAGCAAATTAACAATTTAACAATAGTAGTTTGCATAAGAATATTGAATGTATCCATATGCAGTGACGTTAAACTGCGGACGACATATTTGGATGTAGTGTAGATTACAATATGTGGAGCTACAGGCGAACTCGTCCCATTTTCTGCTGACGAGTTTAGTCAAGCTACACTTGAGTCCCTATAAAATATAAATATAAAATCGTGATGAGGTATTGCCATTAGTACGCCTCGTTGGTCAAGTTGTTTCGATCGCTGACTTGTATACCTCTGTAACCTATCATCATGGGCTCCAGCCCCGCTCAGACTGTGTCTTATTTATATGATCAAGTTGGCAGTTTCTTACGGGGTTGGTGCATCAAGTACTGGTTAACCTCTGGAGCCTATCATCATGGCCTCCAGCCCCGCTCAGACTGGGTCTTATTTATATGAACAAGTTGGCAGTTTCTTAGGGAGGTTGGTGCACCAAGTACTGGTTAACCGCTGGAGCTTGCCCGGGAAAGGTGTTGTTAGGTAAACTGTCCGTTGCTCAAATGTGCAACCGGTAGCGACGTTAAATAAACATAAATAAAAAATATATATTGCCATTTACATTCTTCCAATCGATAGGTAAACGTTTGGATGCCAAACCACTGGACATGTACTCTGCACTCCAATAACTATGTAGCGGCAATATTAATAGACCTTTCGAAGGCGTTCGATTGTTTACCACATGATAGTCTACGATGTAAACTTGCTGCGTATGGACTCTCAAAACACTCAGTAAATATCATGTCTAGTTACCTAAATGGCCATAAGCAACAAATCAACATTGGTAATAGTATAGGTTGTTGGGCAAACATAAAAAGGTAGTTCCTCAGGGATCGATATTAGGACCATTACTGTTTAACGTTTTTATTAATGTCATATTTTACTTTATTCAGAAAGGCACTCTGTACAACTATGCTGATGACAACACCCTTTCGAATCACATACTAGATTTCGATTTACTTATGCAAACACTCCAAGGTGAGAGTACAATTTTAATAAACTGGTTCAATTTTAATTGCATGAAAGCAAACCCAGAGAAGTTCCAGGCATTAGTAAACAAACCCATAATAAAAATGCTGTTTTTAACATTCAATTTGGAACTGCCGTAATAAACTGTGATGATATTGTGAAACCTTTGGGTGTTGACATTGATTGTAATTTTAACAATCATATACAAACCTGTTGCAAAAAATGTTTGCCCTCTATCCTGGCATTTTTGTTCTATTGCAAACACAGGGTAAATTGAAAAAAATCCAAGAAAGGGCTCTGAGATTTGTATATGATAACTATGTTAAGTTCTTACGAAAATGTGTTGATTAAGGCTAAATCGCACTCCTTACATGGGCGTCGATGCAGAACAGGCCTTAGAAACGTTCAATATTTTGTACAACATTGGCCCACCAGTTTAATCAGACCTTATTGTAAGAAAACAATCAAAATATAACTTCCGATACTCAAATATCCTGCAGGTACCACAGGTGAGGACAACACATGTTGGTAAAGAACTTCTTCAAGTTTGCAGCCCCAGTATTGTGGAACTCACTACCAGAATACCAGAGAGCCATAACAGATTTAATTACACCACATTTTAATCATTTAAATATCCACAATAATGGGTCATTGATGTGCTATATGTTAATTATGTTTGCTTTATATTACTTGTTTAATATTCTGTATGGGTAACAAGCACATTCGTATTACCTACACAAATTAGTTATGTTTTAACATGTTCCAATTAGCTGTCCGATTAGCGCAGTGGTTAGCACGCTCGCTTCTCACCAATGCGACCCGGGTTCGATCCTCGGACCGGGAAGTATGTGAGATGGTAAGGTGGTCGCCAG
The DNA here is from genome assembly GCA_014843695.1 of Archivesica marissinica. Classification (NCBI taxonomy): domain Eukaryota; kingdom Metazoa; phylum Mollusca; class Bivalvia; order Venerida; family Vesicomyidae; genus Archivesica; species Archivesica marissinica. The sequence continues at coordinate 44,582,213 of CM026393.1, forward strand.
ATCGGACAGGTGGGTTTCCCCCGGGTACTTCGGTTTCCTCCCACACAAATGACCACATTTACGCTTTCATCCGCGCCAAAACGAGAGTGATTAATATAAGGTGATAAAGCTTGTTTCGCAATCGTTGTAAAATAAATAAAGTTTAAACTTAACATGTTCCAGCAGCAGTTATCTTAGAAATAAATTTAAATAAATATGCATACTATTTTATTATCAGTGATTCTAATAATATAGTTATTGTACACTTGATACCATTATTTTATGTCGATAGTCGATTCAAAAGCTCACTCAGAGCTTGTGTTGTACTGTTGATATATTGCCGACTCAAATTAAAATGTATCTTATCAGTGTCCCAACTGTTAAAAAGCCTTGTAACACCGCTTACACTAAGAGGACATATTGAAACTAACACCGGTTTACTAAAAGAACCAACAATTTTCCAAAAATGAAACAATATGACTATGAAGCCTCATCCGCTGGCTCTGCTGATAAAGTTGATGATGGAAGTGACACAGAATATCATAACGTGTCAGAAGAGGGGGAGGAGGATGACTATGACGATCAGACTGACACGGAATCTGATGACAATGAAAAGGACGATGACACGGTTAAATGCACTTTTCGTATATATTATTAGTTTCTTAAGTCGTGAAAACAACTTTCAAAAAACTGTTCGTTGCCAGTATTAGCTTCATCACGTGCCATTACTGCTCAATTCAGCTATCTAATTACGTGAGGAACTCGATACTTCAGTGAACATATACACGGCGTTACTGTTAAAGTGTTAATGTTTAAAGATGTACCGGTACTTGTTTAATATCTGATTTTAATAGCATCAATAACTAACATTAAACCACTGTCGTGACGTCATACTTCTGTATTTGCAGTCCATTATTATTAATATTGGACTGCTTTCAAAAGGCCAGATTTATATTAAATCACATGCGTAAATGTACGATATTAACAATTTTAAGTAGGAAGATCTTGTTATATTTGTAGTGTGTGTGTTTTAAGTAAGATATAAGCCTCAAACGGATCCAATATGTAAACTATTGACACTGGTTTCGGCGCTATGCGACTTACAGAGTCCAATATTTTACATATTGGATCGTTTGCGGCTTATAAAATATTGTATACATATTACCATTCATCAGATACTTTATTTACAGTATATGTATCAGACAGACATAGCCTATAAAGGTTTATTTTACCAAATAAAGTCAAAGTAATGAAACCTAAAACTAGAGGTGTAATGCTTTGTAGAACGGACATTCTTGTTAATATTTTCGGATTATAACAATGTATGTAAGTGACTACATTCATGAACATTTCACATGTTTTAACACTTTTGCACACGATGTTCAATTCGAGTATCACTGGAATGTTGAAGCAGACATCTCTGGGTTCTAAAACATATTAATAATGTTTTCATAAATTTGACAGTCGTCGGATAAACAGTACCATATTTTTGTCTTTCTTTCAAATTGAATACAAACACAAATTGTTATTAATCAGTAATGGTAGACAGGCGTGTAGCTGCCTTTAGGCAAAACGGCATTTGCCTGCACATCATGTTCACACACAAAAACGACGTGGTAATTAATGCGGCATGTCACAAATGAATAAAGTTACGGTAAAATCAACGTGATTGGTGTCCTAGATCGTCTTTTTGATGTATCATCATTCATGTGTACTATCCAACATTCACATCTAAATATTACGCTCTACGCTGTCATATATAATTTTCAAGCGCTTGTCTGATCGCGATGTTGGAGTAGAGTGCAACATGGCGGGCTGTTGGAGTTTAGTTTAGTTTAATCATATTTTATTGTATATGTATACATAAATACAATCACAATCATACAGGTATTACATACATACACAAATGGGTTGGACCACAAGTTATAACAACATTAGATTCGGTCCTCCCCATTTGTTGGAATTTGGTGCCTCCGTACCCAGAACTAGGATGTATTATCTGCGTCGGACCTATGCACGGACGATATCAAGAGAATTGTTGAGCAAGAAATGGGAAAAGGCACACTTGTTCATCTTTCCATCCAGGTACATTAGAAGCAGCATTAAATTACCAGTAATGTTATGATACAAGCGATGACGGATGAGTGACTGTTTAGCGTTATGTCTGCACTATGTAATTAATGTATATCAATTATATTTCCCCAAGCCCTTGGTAACCTAATTGACATCGTTGTATGTGCATTGAAATCGTCGCATGTGCGTTATTATTGCGGTATGACTAAACTACTGAACCGAATATGACCTGGCGAATATGACTTTAGTCTACTACTGTCTGATTGTTAATATGACCTTACATATATGACTTCGACTGGACTGAATATATGACCTACAAATATGACTTAAGCCTACTACTGACTGTTAATATGACCTTACGATTGACCATCATGAAGACAAATGGGGGATATACATGAGTGGGGTTTATGGTAGCGAGCTAGCCGTGTAATGAATGAATCATTCTGTTTCAGAATAATTGCTGGTAGCAAAAGGAGACCGAAGGCTCAATGGTTACAAATGCATCATTGGCTGCGCTATTCGGTGTCAGAAGATGCATCATATTGCGCTTACTGTCTGCTGTTTGGAAAGAAAGAGTCGAAGGAGAAGGCATCACCAACTGGAAAACGTCTCTGACTATTGCAAACGTCATTTAGTCAATACTACACAACAACGGATATGCTCATGCTGCAGAACACTTCTTGAGTGTTGTTGATCACAAGATGGAATCGGTTGTTAGTATGCTGTCCTCCAGTAATGCACGTCAGGTGGCTAACACTCGGCATGCTCTTAAAAACGACTGCAGCAATGTTCACGCAATCCTACACGCAACTGCAAAGGAGGATCCAGTTGTGTCAGACCTGGCAGGGGGCGATACCCGAGCAAAATACACTTCCCGGGACATCCAGAATGAAATCATTCGGCTATGCTCCAAACAAGTAAGAAATGCCATCGTTTTTGACTGTGGTGACGCCCCTTGTTTTGCTATAATAACAGATGAGACAACGGACAAGGCAACAAAGGAGCAACTATCGATGTGTATTCGTTTTCTTGACAACAAGAAACAGTTAGTTGTTCGCGAAGAATTCATCGGATTTGTTCACGTAGAAAGTATCAAGGGTGATGCATTGTCACAGCTCATTATTTCTTCGTTAGAAGAAGCAGGTCTAGACATCGCCAAACTGAGAGCCCAGTGTTACGACGGAGCCTCAAACATGTCAGGCAAATATCGTGGAGTGCAAGCTAGAATACGCGAGGTGGCGCCATTGGCCAACTATGTGCACTGTAAAGTCCATTGTCTGAATATGGCACTAGTACATAGCAGTAAAGAAGCTTGTGTTAGAGCGATGATGTTTACCGTAGCGTTTGCTTTTGACTTCTGCCAAACGGTTGACCGCATTTTCGGAGTTGGAAGCAGATGGAGCAACCAGGGAGCAGATGGACAAACGAACCAAGCTCCGTAAACTGTGTGAGACCAGATGGTCAAGTAGAGCTGATTCTCTCTACACATTCAAGACGACATACCCTGCTGTGGTACATGCACTGGTAACTCTACAGGACGACGGAGACGACAAAGACGGACAACATCTGGCAGCTATTCTGCGATTTGAATTTATTGTAGCACTGGTTACAGCAGAGAATATACTTAGTAGCACGGTTGCCCTTACCAACTTCTTGCAAGCAGTTGATACCGACATGTTAGAAGCTATGATCGAGTGCAAACTTGTTTTGCAAAGACTCGATAATGTACGGAATGACACCGCAGTGTGGGATGCCCTGTTTGCGTCGGTTGTGCTATTAGCACAATAATTTGACATTCAACCCTGTGTACCCCGCCGTGCTGGGAGACAACAACACCGGACCAATCATCCTGCAAATAACCCATCGGATTACTGGAAAGTGTCGCTATTCTACGTGTTTATCGACCATCTTGTAGAAGAGATTACTCAACGACTTCTTCAAAACGAGGACCAGTTTGCCGCAGAGTACCTTGTCCCATGCAAGCTACATGACCTCACTGATGCCATCATCGACACCATATATGACACATATTGCCAGGGTCTAGTCAATGGACGCGATGCTTTCCGTCTTGAAGTCACAAGGTGGGAGGACAAGATGGAGCATATCTGAGCAGAAACCACGACGACTTTTGGACACACTGAAGGCCACCAACAAGCAGCTCTACCCCGATGTGTTCATGGTGTTGTCCATCCTGCTCACTATGCCGCCTTCATCAGCCTCTACTGAACGCTCCTTCAGTGCCATGCGTCGAATCAAAAATTTCCTGAGAGCCACGATGGGAGATGTCCGTCTGTCAGGCCTGACACTCTTACAGCTCCACCGACATATGGTTATTAACGTTAACAAAATAATCAATGACTTTGCTGCAGCCAAAACCAGACGTTTGGACTTTTTGTGATTAGTTTGTCAGCGCGCATCACATTTCCGGGCAAACCGGACGCTTGTTCTACATGTAGTATACAGTGACTGGGGTACACGTCAGAAAAATATATCAGTTTGTAATTAGCTTTAGCATTATCTTGACTAATAATGCTCATTTTTGTTGCAAATGGGTTGCTTAAACTTCCACTTAGTAAGTCGACGAAAGTGTGGTACATATATACCTGTATGTGTATGTTTTGTTGGAAAATAAAACCAACAGTATCATCCGTCATTTCATCACTTTTTAGTTTTTACAGTTTCCACCACTATTTACGGAATAATTTGGCCCTTCAAACCCGCTCTTCAAAAGGCCCCAGGATATGTCAGAAGTCACCATTTGCGTTCTAATTTTCAAAAAATTATTGGGGGTGGAGAGGGGCATGCCACCTAACCTCCTTAGCACTTTCGCGGCTGCGCCGCTCAGTGGTTCTGCCTGCACATTGGGACGTTCCTGGCTACGCCCCTGGTATATACAGTATAGTTCTGGTTAGTTGTAGGCCTACATCTTTGAAACAGTATCAGTGGAATAACTGGACCAGTCACGTGACAGTTGCATGAGGCTATCGGTACGGGCAACGGAATGCTTCAGCACCAGCGAAATTAGGTTAGACCTATTTAAATATTTTAAATACGGATGTAAAAATACGTCGATCTAAAGTTCCACCACTCTAATAGAATTAGTTTACGTGACAAGATTGCTGTTGCCGTGATAAATAAATAGTGCTGTTGCCGTGATAAATAGTGCTGTTGCCGTGATAAATAGTGCTGTTACCGTGATAAATAGTGCTGTTGCCGTGATAAATAGTGCTGTTGCCATGATAAATAGTGCTGTTGCCGTGATAAGTAGTGCTGTTGCATTGATAAATAGTGCTGTTGCCGTGATAAATATAAGATGCAAGTAACATTGTGACAGTTATCGACAGTCAGTGGTCGATTAGTTAACACTTGGATTGCGAACTCAGGGATCGCAGGCTAGATCTCGCGCCAAACTATCCACGGTCAGTGGTCCATTAGTTAACACTTGGACTGCGAACTCAGGGGTCGCAGGCTAGATCTCGCGCCAAGCTATCCACGGTCAGTGGTCCATTAGTTAACACGTTGGACTGCGAATCCAGGGGTCGCAGGCTAGATCTCGCGCCAAGCTATCCACGGTCAGTGGTCCATTAGTTAACACTTGGACTGCGAACTCAGGGATCGCAGGCTAGATCTCCCACCAAGCTTTCGTGTATCGATGAGCACTAGTAGGTTACTATGTACAGTAGAAATAGGGCATACATACATACATGTATAAGAATCAGCGATGTTTCTACAATTGTACCGAGTGTATTCTGTAGCCTATCTAGC